>JAJJXC010000001.1:628734-1257469 GCA_022432385.1 Xylariaceae sp. FL1272 | reverse complement strand
GCTGGACTGGAACAATTTGCACCGGGGAACCCCTGTTGCCATCAAGCTGCACGGCGTCGTGAGATAGCAGAAGCGGAAAGACGACGTGTTTCAGACGGCTTCGAATGCTTTGCAAACGATTTGCAGAGATTGGAGAGACGTGGCTCGTGTGGACGTTTGGGTTGGAGACAGCTGGTTGCTTCGATGGGTTATTTGAAGGGAAGATGCCGCACCACGTCGCATTGTGCATTCTGGCTTTTCTCTTCATGAGGGATCATTTTCGGCTTGAATCTTTTACTTGTTAGTGGAGCGTAGGTAGCGAGAAAGCATCCCGTGCATCGCGTCTTCGAATATTCTTCTCTTGGGGAATCGAAGTCTTTCCGACCGGACTCCTCGGCATCTATTGTCACTTAGTAGAGGGCTTTCTTTTAGCCCTCATTCCTTCAAGCTTACTCAGAAGTGCCCAAGTGGACAGGATAGACATCGACAACGCCGTAACAAGCTCCGGAACCCGTACTTGAACTTGAGAGACGACCACCGGGGGATGGGTCCACTGTACTTACCGGCCGAGCCGCCGCGGCCTAGCTACGAGGCGCCGGCAGATGGCGGGGAGGAGCAGAGTTGGCAGAATAGGGGTCTGGCTGGAAGCTTGGACGCTGTGCGCTACCTGCCGGTGAGCGGAGGCCTAGGTACCTGCTACGAGTCGCCTCGCCAACCAATGGCAACACCAGCTACGCACCTGCAGCCAACCAGGTCCCAACTCGAGCCGTTTCCATCCGTATTGCCGCCCGACCACGCCCCTGGCGCTCTTGCCCCAACAACGCTCGACTTAACGGCTGGAAGCAGCATCTGCTATGCGTCTACAGTTGCATCCGAGTCTCTGTCAGGGTCAACTCGCAACACTTCTCCCGTCTCCACAGCATCCTCGCCTTTCCAGCTGCCCTCTGGCCTCTGCTCTGGCTCCAACACCGACCTAGACCCCTCCTTAGCCTGCAGCCTCCAGGCTAGCAATCACAGCAACGCAAACAACACCAGCTACGACAATAGAACCAACCCGCCCCGACCCCACCATCCGTCCTCTCCTCCACGATCTCGTAGAACTCGGAGCGCCGTCACGAATCGATCGCATCCCGAGTTGCACGCTGCACGAACCCAGAGATCGGCCACCCTCCCCACTTCCAATCCCTCCTCCACCAAGGACTCCCTCAGCGAGCCCAAACCCAACAGGTCTCTCCAGAGGCGCTCCCTCTGCTCCAACTCATCTACCGATTCCATTGAGCGTCCAGGGGCGAACCTCACCAAGATGGACGACAAGTGGATTATCGTCCAGCAAAAGACCTTCACCAAATGGTAGCTTCCCTCTCCTTTTCCCTTCAGAACTTCCTATCTCAGCTTCCGAGACAATGTCTCCCGCTATCAC
Source organism: Xylariaceae sp. FL1272 (assembly GCA_022432385.1). Classification (NCBI taxonomy): domain Eukaryota; kingdom Fungi; phylum Ascomycota; class Sordariomycetes; order Xylariales; family Xylariaceae; species Xylariaceae sp. FL1272. Next base: position 1,256,070 of record JAJJXC010000001.1, on the reverse strand, counting down.
CCCGGTACTGACTCCGATGCAAGGCTCAATGTCAAGATTGAACCAAGAGGGGTGCAAGTCAAAGACTTGGTCACCGATTTGAGCGATGGCGTAGGTTTCTTCCTCTTTCGACGTCTCTTTGTTCTGCAGTGTTCGACATGCTAAAAAGTACTGCGATCAAGATTCTTCTCATACATTTGCTCGAATGCTTATCGAACGAGTCCTTGGGTCGCTATGCTGCAAGACCAAAGCTACGAGTTCAAAGATTTGAAAATGCCAACATAGCTCTCAATTTTGTAAAGTCCCGAGGCATCGCCATGATCAATATTGGCGCAGAGGATATAGTCGATGGCAACCGTAAAATCATCCTTGGTCTCATATGGACCCTGATTTTGCGATTTACCATCAGTGACATCAATGCCGAGGGCATGACAGCCAAAGAAGGTCTGTTGTTATGGTGCCAGCGCAAGACCGCGTGCTACGAAGAGGTCGAGGTTCGTGACTTCAGCACTAGCTGGAACGACGGACTGGCCTTCTGCGCCTTGCTCGACATCCACCGCCCTGACCTCATTGACTACGACGCCCTGGATAAAAGCGATCACCGTGGCAATATGCAATTGGCATTCGATATCGCTCATAAAGAAATCGGTATCCCTGCTCTTTTGGATGTCGAAGATGTATGCGATGTGGCCAGACCCGATGAGAAGAGTTTGATGACGTATATTGCCTATTGGTTCCATGCCTTTTCACAAATGGAGAAAGTTGAGAATGCTGGACGGCGAGTTGAAAAGTTTGTCAATAACATGCAGGGTGCGTGGGAAATGCAGAGCGCCTATGAGAGGAGGATGGCTGCATTGCTAAAACAAATTCGCGAGCAAATCGACAGCTGGAAGGATGCTACGTTCGAGGGCACGTATGTTGATGCCAAGAAACAAGCTGGCGAATTCGCATCTCATAAAAGGGGCAAGAAGAGAGATTGGGTTGCGGAGAAGAGTGAATTGGCGACCCTACTCGGAAACATCAAGACGAAGCTGGGCACATATCGCTTGAGAGCCTACGAACCGCCTCCGGAGCTCTCCTTGCAGACAATGGATACAGAATGGGCGAACTTAACAAGGTCGGAAATGATGCGTGGCCAGCTTATAAACGAGACGATCAGAGAGTAAGTACTATAATAACACTGCGGGAAGTGTAAACTAATACGGTCGCAGCATCAAGAATGCACTGCGGAGGTCCTTCGCCGACAAGGCCAACGATTTCGCATTGGCACTCAACACCATGCAAGTTGCTATTTCAGGCCTAGAAGGCGAGGTGGAAGACCAACTACTCCATGTGCGAAGACTGAGTGACAATCTGCCACCTCTGGACGCTTATCTGGAGAAAATAGCCGCTGTCGATTCCAAATGCCAGGAGGCAAATATTGAAGAAAACGACTTTACCACTTACACGTATGATGAATTGTCATACGAGCTTGGTCTGGTCAAATCTTCCACTCAAAAGAAGCTATCCTTCTTAGAAAATCAGATGGTTGCAAGGAACATGACTAATTTGACACCAATTCAACTCGAGGAATTTGAATCTGTCTTCCGACACTTTGATCGTGATGATACGAATTCGCTGTCTGAACTCGAATTCTCGGCGGCGCTCGCTTCACTGGGTCTTGTATTCACTGAGGATGAGATGCATGAAGAGTTTGTCGAAACGTCACATGGTCGTGATAGAGTCACTTTCGAACAGTTTATTGGTTTCATGGTTGATGCGACCGAGGATCAAAATACCGCCGAACAGGTGTTCCAGTCTTTCCGCGAGGTGGCCGATGGGAAGCCATATGTCACCGAAATGGATCTGCGTCACTCACTTGTGCCCGACGAGGTCATCGATCAGCTATGCAAGCTTGTTCCGCCTCACAAAGGTCCCGACATGGCTGAAGATCGCGGCGTTCCTCAGTATGACTATATTAGTTTCATGGAGAAACTAATTGGCACCGATACCCCTGCGCCGCTGCAAGATATCACCAATGGTCGAAACAGCCCTACGAAAAGGTCCAATGGTGTTCACTAAAGTCATCATTAGAGCTCGCGCGGGCGACGTACATTGCCACCTGCCGTACCCCGTATCGCTCTGTCATCAAACCACCAATCGCCCGAGATATTTTCCCCCTCTCCAGCATCCATACCGAAATCCGAGGATTATACCTCCCGCCCACCAAATATAATAAACAAGAGTGTCAGGCCGCTTGTCAGAAACTCAGTCAGATTTAATAATCATCATCATCAGATCCCATGTGCGCCGGGCTGGTCCGCAAGAGACACATCGTCACCCATTATTTCCCGTTACTAATTCACTCGACAGCACGGATGTAGACGCTGTCATTTACTCTAGCTCCTCTACATAATTCCTCTATTTGGCTTCTTCACAAAGGGTAGCATAGCATCAACACGGCGCGTTTCCTTCTTTTGTTCCTTGTTTCCCTTTTGCATGGGCTGGGGGCAAAATGGGTAGGCTGGGTGGCAACGACGTGATGAGCTTGGAGCTCTGAACATTCCTCAAGAGACGATATACTTTCAATTGAAAAAGTTGAGATACCTTTGTGCTATCCATTACGAGACTTTGTGATTATCTCAACTCTCAACTGACTACGGACTCAATGTTTGTTGCTCGATCGAATGGTACCGTGATCCACGAAGCCCACGATGGCTGTTTGTTCCATCAAAGGACTGCCTAAGCCATATGGGTGATGTGATTATTGACTAATCAAACTCCTTTTCGCCCTTTCTACCTCTTATCTTCAAAGTCCGCCTCTCGACTGAGCTTCCCCGGTGGCAAGTGGACTAGACTTGCTACAATGCCCCCCAAGATAAGTTGACTTCGGGTATGATTATGCCGCTTTGCAACAGTTCGCAATCTACTTTGCAACCAGACCTTCTCAACCGTCGGAGGCCGCATACGTCTCCCTCACAGCAATCAAAAGAACGAAGTGCGTGAGTGCGTACAGTTCGTTAGAGACACAAAGCAATGCACGCATCCAGGTATCATTCGCAATGTCTCACCTGTGAGTTCCTCAAGTATCCGAGGAGTCTATCAAGATGAATCCAGGACTCCAATACTCCCATTCCGGTGCTTGCTTGTCGACCCACAACATGCCTTCACCAAGAAGATCTTCAAGCACAGTCTGGGATCGCGCCCGCGTCCACTGTAAATTGTCCATCAGCATCGAGATGCTTACGTAGCCTAGTACCTGCGCTGCTTCAAGAACAGAGCTCTGATCTGTGTTAAGCTCTTTCGGCACAGAGCGTACATATGACTTTTTGCCGACGGGTATGACAGAGTAGCTTGAGCCCAGTGGCTTCAATGTGCCCACAGCACGAAGTACATCATCTCTGAAGCATTGTTAGCTGCTTAGGTCTGGATGGTCCACAATTCGCAAGTCGCCAGGATTTCGGGTCGTGAAGGAAGGAATTTTCGGAAAGGCCGAAGGAAAACAACGTACTCCGTGATTTCAGGTGCGCCTTCCATACGCCCCCTCATGAGCCTGTCTCTCAGCTCCTTTACACCGATGAGACCTCCGTTCTCCTCACGCGTGGCACCACAGACCTCGACAACACGCACGGCCAGCTCAAAGTAGAAATCGTTGACACTGCGACCCAGTAGCTGAGACCAGATGCTGCCACCGCCGCTACTGCTGTTGTTGTTTGATGATGCCAGGGGATCCACGCCGATGGCTGCACACATGCGCGCGAACTGCGCGCGAAAGGATGGATTGGATCGAATATCACGAGCGTGTGTCTGGGCGAACTGCTGCAATAAGGATCGGAAGACGGAGAATTGCGTCTCCAGGGCTTGAGCATTGTTGGTCCTCAGGGAGTTGCCATGAGAGGCAAATTGAGCTGATGTGAGGCGTGACCGGTCGAAGGCTGCCAGACCGACACCCTTGCGGGACATGGTGGCTTCAAGCTATAGATAGGCTCACTTTTTACGTTGGATTTAAGTGTTTGGCAAGAAAAGTGTGTAAATGACCATGATATCCCTCAGTTGTCCAGAAATTTCCAAAGGTCTCTTTGACTTAGATGTCGAGGGTTCAGCACTGCCCGGCACCCTCACTCAGTAAGTGAGACATAAGACTCCTGCAAGAACATGCAGACACGCAGAGTGTTTTCTCTATACCTGTTTTCTTGGGTTGTTGTTAAACGTAGTAAGAGTTGAAGGAAGCATAGTCTTTTCAATCATGCATCTAGAAATGCTCGAATTCGATCACTTATACAGCCTCTCGAGATTAGTACGAGGTATTAGAATTGGGAGTAAACCCCACTACGCAGTGAGCACGAGTACCCCGCTAGGGAGCTCTGGACGTTCGAGGCTTCCGAAAAAGTCGCATGCCGCCCCATTTTTAATCGGCAGCTCCTCGGAAGCCAGAAGAGGTTTAGGTACCCGCAGACATTTCCGTGCCACAAGCCACAAGCCACACATCTGCACATCTAAGCCACAACGGGCTGGCGAGGAGACCAAAGGAAAAAGAGCCCCACGCACAAATCGCCCACAACACCAACGAAAATTCGTGTGAACGACGCAACGCCCGACCCAACATTTCGACCAACCTCTTGTTCCGCTCCTCGACTCCCTCAACACACCACACACAGCACATCGTCAACATGGCTCCGCAGTCAGTTCGTATGTGTAACCTCTGCCCGATTACACCAGGCCAGCCAACAAAGTAAACTGACCATAATCAATAGAGTGCTTCGGCAAGAAGAAGAGCGCCACGGCTGTGGCCGTAAGTCCTCACCCGCAACGCCCGTCAAAATATCGAAAGCTGTATTGACTCTCGCTACACAGGCTTGCCAATCCGGCTCCGGTCTCATCGTACGACTACCCGAACGGAACTCGCTTATTCCCCGATCTGCCGAACGAACAATCGCTAACCCGCTATGCGCGCCAACAGAAGGTCAACGGAAAGCCCCTCAGCCTGGTTGAACCCCCCGTTCTCCGATTGTGAGTCGCTAAGACCTGACGGGCAACAATGTCCATGTTGCCGAACGCTTGCGCTTACACATACCTACAGCAAGGTCTACGAGCCCCTCCTCGTCATCGGCCTTGACAAATTCCAGAATGTCGAGTATGCATCATAGCTCTGCGCACACGCTTCACCATTTCTAACAGCCGTTTCAGCATCCGCGTTCGCGTAACTGGTGGTGGTCAGACCAGCCAGGGTAAGAGAGACCCCGCGCTCCAGTCACTTCAATAATATGTGAAATACCAAGCTAACCTCGAACTCAAATAGTCTATGCCATCCGTCAAGGTACTTAACGATTTGCGATGCCCCCGGCGAAAGAGTCAAACTAATGGAGTCAACGCAGCCATCGCCAAGGCCCTGATCGCCTACTACCAGAAGTTCGTCGATGAGCACAGCAAGAACATGCTCAAGCAGGCCCTCGCCCAGTACGACCGTACCCTCCTCGTTGCCGACAACCGTCGGTGCGAGCCCAAGAAGTTCGGTGGTCCGGGTGCTCGTGCCCGCTTCCAGAAGTCTTACCGTTAAACAGCTGTTGCGGTGGCTTTGTTGGGGGCGAGAAGGGCTTACGAGAGGGATGGGTAGGAGATCGGATCGTTTGGACGTACAAGAAGAGCGCACGCGCACGATGGACCGAGCCACTCGATGCGAAACGATGTCGTCTCTCTTGTATCCCTGATTCAGCGTTTGAGCTCCGGGTGTTTACGAAGATCGGATCAGGGAGTTACAAAAGGGAATACTCGGCAAGGCTATTTGTCCCAGGGTCTTTTTCCTATCATGATTGCATTTGCATGACAGGGCAGCTCTGTCTGGTTGTAAAGGGAATTAGGCGAATGAAATAAATACAAATTCTGAACAAAAACTCGACCTTCAATCCCCCGGTGAAACTGCTCTCGTCACGTGCTAAAGGCAGGCAAAATATGTGATTCTACTCTGTCAGAATTGGCACATGGGGCTGCTTTGCAACCCGAGGGGGGGAATTGGAGGGTTAAATGGACTCCTTATCTCCCGTGCATCTCATTGAGTATTGCTAACCCGACACACCAGACCATGAAGATGTTTTCATATTCGTTCATCAACCTAAAACGTCAGATGGACCAGTGTGGGTATGCTGGTCTGTTTTTGAGAGCTATCTAGACTATGCGGTACACCGCCTGTAAGTTCGAGACAAGTCATTCGGTCTGCGACTTCCAACTTCTGGGTACAGGCCGAGACCTATCCTTTGCACAGTTGCATAAGATGTTTTTATGTCACACTTACAAGTTCATTTTTCGGGGTACTGCAACGCATTAGATAAAGTCTTCACCGGAAGGAACCCACGATGTAATGACAATGCTATCTCTGAAGGTATAACGTGAGGCCCAAGTGACATTGTATGTGTCCGACCTAACCCAGCAACGCTACAGTGCTGCCAAAGATGAACGAAATCGCAAGCCGAGGCATAAGGGGTCATGTCAAGACACGGCGAAAGCTTCTTGAAAGGTTACAATATTCTCGCAGATGCTAAAAATAATTACTGCATCGTAGTCGCTTCTGTTGTCCTAATACATGATAGTGTTGAACGGGGATTGAAGATCTATCCTGTTGTCGCCGCGTGCTTGGCTACCTTGTTACCCGGGGCTACTATACCACATTACCATAGGCTTCCCTTTTTACAACCTACCAAATTTTTATGCTCGGTTCTGCATCATGGACTTAACAGGTTGGTTCAATCAACCATTGGTCTTACGACGTAGAGCTCACATATATTGTTCTCATTTAATGTTCCTGCAAAACAAAGACATGTTGAACACTGTCGTCGAGACAACTCCGTCATCCCGACATCTGGTTATCCTAAGAAATTGTCCTGGTGGCCTTAGATAGGCCGCACTGAGTCTACATTATAGCCTCACTAAATTATATTCTGAGTCGGTCAAGAAATCATCATCCTATATGTTGGTCTTGTCGTTTGCTCGAAACAGAAACAGAAATTGCACACAAAACACAGGTACCTCACACATATTCCCTAGACCCTACCCTATGTCATAGTCGTCAATACATTAGCAGAACCCAATAATTGGTTTCGTAGTGAAGTGGTTATCACGTCGGTCTCACACACCGAAGGTCTCCGGTTCGAACCCGGGCGGAATCAGGTCGTGGCTTCATTTGCACTGTAGCATATTTTTTAAGTCTTTAGCTTTCTACCTACATGTCTTAAAGTCTACCATTAAGAGGTATCCCAGGCAGTACCCGGTTTCGTGCTCCGCCCGGCTTGCTGGAGGATAAGCGTTAATGTTTCTTCAGGTACGACTTGAATAACAGTAGTATTATCGCAAGCTGACAGCCGCTCCATTCTCGGGGTAACAACCCTTTAGTTAGGCAGTATCAATGCCACAAGTTGGTGATCAACAACAGAAGAAACAGAGCTGTTCTTCGGATCTCGGTGCCAATTGAACTACTTAAGAACATGTTCTATATGTAGACCGTGTCTACTACGATCCGTTTCACAGCCCTATAGAGGCAAACATACCAAAATTTGAAGCATTGAGGACATCGAGTCTGGAGCATAGAGGCCCGTCATTTGGTTATCTACAGGTGTATTTGGATTACCATGGGGGAAATAAGAGATGAGCTAAGTAGTCTTTCATCCCTCACACCACGACTAGCGAAATAAGTAGCTCCGTTCAGGTCTGACACGTGATACAGATCCGTCTCTTGTTGCACATCTAACATGCAAGCTGTCTGCGTAACTCGTGAGAGCAAGTATATTATTCGGGAGTTGAAGAAGCATATTCCGCCTGAAGCCGTCTAAGTAGTAGATAGGCGGACGAATGAGATATTCGGAAGCTCTAAAAGAGCCCAGTCTCTTTTCCATTCTCAAACTCGACAACTGTTGGCGCAAACTCACCACGTTCATCCTCTTCCTCGAAATCCGAGAGTTCAGCCTGCACCATCTCACCATCCTCGAGCATTAAAGTTCCAGACCTTACATATTCCCCTCGAAGATCCCTATGGCATCATAAATTAGTAATCAACAAGTGCAGTCAACGAATAACCAAGGACATCATCGCGTGCATCGCGGATACGTAGAAGTGGGCCCCTGAACTCACCAGCCAAGGCGCCAAAGCCAAGATTCGAGCGATGAGAATGCTATACCAACTGCCTGCTGATCGGGCGTGCAACTATCGCCAAGCGCAAGAAGTTTTTCATCCAGATGAGCCTTGTATGTAGTGAGAACTTTCTGAAGTTTGAGTGAATGCTCGGGCATCATCTCAAAGACATCTCCGTCTAGGTAGCTGTCATTGTATAGTAACTGAGCATGAAATGTCTGTATCAGTTGGCGCGCTAGTTCTGGTTGGGTCACGGCAAGATCGTATGACCGAAAGAGAAGGCGACAAGCCAAAAACCACCATTGCTCAAGACAAGAGAAATTGCCAAGATGCATGCCTGTGATGAACGCGAACTGGAACTCGCCAACAAGGTCCTCAAGGTGACAATTTACATTTGCAGCGGTCACCTTGTCAATAATCCATCCTGTTGGGTCAAGCGCTTGGCGGGTTAGCTCCGCTCCCTTGGCTTGAGGGTTGACGAGATGGGCATCCATAGGAAACAGAAATCTAAAGTGATGAGGATTCGTTCCGTAGACTCGAGCCTCTTCCAGCAAACGTGTCTCGCCCAATACGGTGTCTGTCGTGTGCACAGCCAAAGCCATTGTCTCCTCCCCGCCTGTGATCCTGCCCAGTACTCCCGGAGTAATCCCAAATGTGATGCGGAACCAGATGGCTTGCTTTGTTAGTGGAGCCGAGGGACTCTCGTCACCGTGAGAGAATGCAGACCTCGATGAAGCCTCCGCCGTGGTATCTCGGGTCTTGTCGTACGGAATAAGACTATCGAATATATGACCTAATCTCTCCTTCTGGATCCGTTCTTCTGCTTGACTTGCAGGATCGTCGAGGACTTCGTTGAATTTTGACCATTGCTTCACGTCTAGTAGCAAGAGAGCCCGGGTGTTAGTCGAATTTGTCGATGCTACCGTGATCGAAACTTGTGACAAATGGCGAGACGTAGGGAGCTAACAGATATGCTACTTACTACCAAAAAAAGTCAATACCATGTTTCAAGCATGTAGCTCGTGAATAAAACGGACAAGGCGTTTGTAAACATACCAAACATTGCCTGGCTCGCCATGCGCTTTCTGTGGCGTGTAGATCCAGTAACCACTCCTCGAAGACGTTGACTCAGACTGGGAAACCCATATCAGATGGGGACCGGGAGGGATTTCGCGGAAACCAGGAAACGGCTTTTCTGAGTTCAGAGACGTAGCGTCGCAGCCGACAGTAGAATGTGCAGGCAAATCATCAAGTATAAAGACGTCCCCACTACTAAGTAGAGGGTCAGACGTGGTATGGTGCATCTGTAAATCTGTAAATTAGGCACCGTGAGCGGGGTGGCAATGTGGTCGTCGTCCTCTGTAGCCTGGTTGACATGCAAGGCGCCCAAGGGGATAGCACCGATGGCGGGCAGGGATTCCACAGACTTTATGGGTATCAAAGCGTTCTGGAGAGAATGCGTGGAATGTTGCTCGTGGCGAGCGGGAGAGTAAGAATACTGCGGTGGAGGAGGCTCTGTCGCAGATGACGGGTCGCCAGCTTTTGCCTTGTGCACCCCGCTGTAAACTGTTCCACTGTTAGCCGTGGTGGTTCCCATCACCTACATGTACCTAAGGTAAGGTAGGTATAGTCGAATGGCTTTGGCTACGGCTTGTAAGCAAGCAAACGACGACGAAGAGGCGGGTGCAAACGAGAGACATGGAATTGATCGGATGATTAGTCTCGGAGAAGTTGAAACAACAACAGGACGTTACATAGGTGGTGAGGTAGATTGTTGCCGCGTCGCAGCGAGGCTCCAGATTTTCAGGGTCCTTCCTCAACCAGCATCGCGGTGCGGGTTGGTGTGCTGTGGCTTCGGCTCAACCCGCCATACGTCATTCCATCTGCAAGGCATCCGATGTCTCCTAAGCTGTAACCCCCCCATCTTGAATCCAAAGTCCAGACCCCACGGCTCAGAGTAAATGCTAAGACATAACAGTTGAGTTCGTAGCAAGCGGCAGGGCCACGGACAGACCAAACAAGCCCGTGTTTCTGAAATGCGACATCAGGTAGTCTCCACCACAGTGGAAACTAGATATACTACCTTACCTAGGAGGCCCTAATCCGCCAGAATATGCCTCGCCTGCTTAGTACCACCGGGGAATGTCCCTGTTCTCCCTGTCAATTTTCAACCGGGCCCCGACGCCTAGGGATCACTTGTCTCCTACCCCTTGCAGCAGACGTTGGCTTTTCTAGTTGTACCCAATTCAGACCTCCCATTCTTCTACTGTGCCTGACGGGTGAGAAAAATGAAAGGCGGAGGGCCGACTTGACAAGAATTAGGCCTGTCGGTTTCGTCACAGTGGCCGAAGCTTCTCATACCAGACAAAAGGAGACGTAATGATTTCTTACACGCAGCTACAGACGTACAAGTGGTTGTTGGAGTTGCTGTCTAGAACGCTGGTATAGTGTATGTCTTGGGCAGTCTGCTACTAGATACTTCCCTTAGCGTAATCATGGACAGAAAGTTGGGCAAATGCACTGAGAAACAGTGAAAGGTTATCCCATGCTGCTTTCTATGTATAAACGAGACATCACAATCCCCACAACAATTCAATCGTCCTCGATGAACTATCGAAGTAGGCAATTGAGCATCGCCATTAAAACGATGGCTCCAGAGCCCCAGGTCCAGTCTACGTGTAGAGACGACATCAGGGCAAGAGAGGGGTCAATTTAGCAAATCTTGCACATGTGTACTGGGGTGCCGTTCACTACTTAGGTAGGTACTGGCACGTTTCGTTTTTCTACCTGTCACTGACCATGAACTAAGCTACAAGGGGTTAAAAAGAGCATGCCGCAACTACCTTAAGACAACAAAGTAGCGGTGGCCGCAGTCTATGTGTACATAATGTAACGGTGTGGCGCGGCATTTGGGTGCGGAACGATGCATGAACGAGTACAATGAGGCGCGCGAGGCAAAGTATATGCCACGGTGTGGTGGCAGGAGGGAGACTTGCCTGCGATGATTGACTGTATACTCGATCCAGAGCGTTGCCGAGCAAGGTGCAAGTAGAGCGGCCCGCACAGAAACCCCCGGTGTCTAGGTTCCGTGGGTGGAGCGAGCGGGAGGTCGCGTTGTCCCAGCGCATCCTGACTGCATTGCGCCTGCATCGCTTGTATGTACATGTCAACCATCTTCTCCTGCCGAGCCTGCCAAAACGTGCAGACCTGGGCAGGAGGCTGCGCGTGTGGGCAAGGGCCATTCCTGTCTAGCGCGGCCGTAGCGTTGGCTCGGGCTGCTTGTCGGCGCACACGCACCCCTTGTCTAGCTCGGTGCCTGTCTGCCACACCACTCCAGAGGCACGAGAGACATCAAAGACCGGCGCTCTGAACCTTGTCGCCCTCCTGCCGTCCCCGTGGCTCCGGCTCGTCTCTACCCCGGATTTCCCTTCGTTTTAGGGCCATGCATGGAATCTTCCGCTGCGCTTACAGTAGCCTCCGCCAAGAACGCATGGTCATCACACGCTATACTGATCTGCCGCAAGGAGACGCACGCTTGCAACCTCGCTAAAATCCGACGTCTCGGCTTAGGGCGTGCATTGTCATAGTCCACGCATTCCATGTCCTGTATCCCTGGCCGTCGTCTCTGCACGTACACAGTACCACCGTCGCAAGCCTGTCTTGTGCGTCTGTCTGCGTGTAAACGGGACTGATAGCACAACCATGTATCACATGGCCCAGCGTACATAAGACCTGGCAATATGTGCATAAGGTGGGCTACTTCGGTGCACCTTGGAGACTTTGCACATGCCAATGATATGGCGATATTTGTCGACGAGGGGCCCGTCAGCTCGCGACGACCTATCTACCTCTGTTGAAGTGCACAGCTGTCCAGGACTCCGGTATTATTCGGTCGTGCCGGAGTCTGTCCTATATCTTATGTCACAAAAGCGACGGCACGGTTATCATGGAAAGTACCTGAGGTTCTCGGCTGCCCGATCGTGACCGGTGAGCTGCATTTGGCGAGGATTGACAATTGTACGGCCGGACATGAGTGACCACCGAATTATTCTTGTATCGTGATCAACATGGCCCAGGGATGGTGCCGGCTTCCCGCCCCGCCCCGTTGAGGCCGACTCCCGCTCCGGCCCTCTGCCGACAGCAGTCCGGATTCATGCACGGGACTACGGCAACAATCCCCGCGAGCCCAAGGACGCGGGCGAAATCAAGCCGTCCAGTAAATGCAAAGTGCACGAATAGGACGGGAATATGCCATGGGCGACTTGTTCAGGTAGTTGTGGTTTTGACACTCCCCTATACGGTACCTGCGGGTATTTCATCCCGGGCCCCCTGCCACCGGATGCTGTGTAACCACACTAGCTAAAAGACACTGCCATCCGTGGTTGCATCCCTAGAGCCCGCAGCCTCGTGGGCTGTGTTGCACAGCTAAAATGCACTAAATGCCGGCCAAACGAGACTTGCATCGCCTCACATATGCAAAGACGCTATCTAAAAGTCATTCAGGGTCCTGCCCACGCCGCCGCATCGAACACCATCCTCCACACTTGGCAACGCATTGACACAATCGCCAAAATTTCACTAACTGTCTATATTGTAAACGTTGTTTTATTACTCACAATGTGCTTCAACTATCGTCGTGGTTCGGGACGAGTCTTGTTTGTCGAGAGTCATCCACAACAACACCTATTGACCCCCGATCGCCCGTTCAGTCTATGCTATTGGACTGAGCCACACAAACGCAATGACGTCGTAGTCATTGCAACGTAACCTCTTAAAAACGTATTCTGATCGTGCCCCCCACGACTTTCTGCATCCGGCCATGCTCCATCTCTTTTCCGAACAAGCTCCCCAATGCACCGATGACTCCTCATCTAAAAACCGTGCCTTCGTCAGAATGACCTCTAGCAAACGACGATGAATTTGGACAGGGCCCTAGAGGTCGACTTAAGAAAAGAGGAGTGGTGGCAGCTATTCCAGACTGTAGATACGTATAATGATAGATGGAGCTTGATCTCCAGGTTTGGGGGAAGCCAGGGGTATACACAGAGCCAGCAACACATGATCTGTCAGTTTTCAGGTTCTCCAGGATAAACCCGTTCTACAATACCCAAGGTTAGATTAGCAATAAATCAACCTTTGAGAAGAATTGCTGTAGGGGACATACTTGGTTCCCATTGGGAGCTGTAGCCCGCTGACGTTCGCTGATCACGCTACTCTCTCTGCTGACCGTACATCGATGCCTGCCCCGAGTGGGCATAGGGAGAAGCCGGTTGGTAATTGCTTGCGTACATATGGCCACCGCCGCCATTGTATTCGCCAGCCATTGGCGGCTGCTGTGCGACTGGACCTGAAGAAGGTGGATACTGTCCGCTGTATGCGATGGGAGGCAGCTGGACTGCCCTGGGGGCATATGGAGGAGGTACCCCTGCTTCGCTCGCCTGATCAGGACCAGGATTCTGAGCGGCTGCTGCCGCCGCGTGCCGCTGTCTGTTATCTTCTTCCGCCGCCTTGCGAGCTTGATCCTCCTCCTTCTTGCGAGCTTTCCATTCCTTACGAATTTCTTTGAATTCTAGAAATATAATTAGTTAGCGATTGTTTCAAGTCGTTTTCGCGGAAGTTACGGGCGAATTCAAGTATCTGCTAAAGACAATGACTCCGCACAAGCAATAATGCGTTGATACATATGTTTGGAAGTGTGGATTGACAAATAGGTCGCAGAAAAGGGAGAGATCTTGCAGACCAGAATGCAATGCTACTACTTCTCGCCCAAGAAGCAGATGTCAGTCCGAGTTGTTGTATAGGATGCTTTACCTTCGGGTGTTCGCTTCTGTCCATGGCTTTGCATGGTGACATGGGCGTTCAGGTGGTTCAGCGTGCCGTATGCTTTCTCGCAGCCGTTCCACCCACACTTATACATTCGCTCGATCTCTTCATATCGGCGTCGCGGCCGCTTGTGTTGTTGTGCGCCGGGAATAGGGACAAAACTATAGACCTGTTGAGGAGTATACTGTTAATATCATCAGCTATTTCACATATAGAAGTATAAGAGAAAGGCCAGCGCGCAATTCGCAGAGGGCTATGGAGGCATAATCTTTCCAGCAGGGGCATGGCGTTGCTCTCTCGCCTAAGCGCAAGAGCAAACCCTTTCAGAATATCAATGCGTTTCTGGGGGAATCATGTTGCAAAGTCAAAACTATTCCGAACAGCGCAAAATGACCTACCTGGGCTGGACGGCCTGGGGGCGCGGCGGAAGCAGGCGAATGGCCGTAAGCTACCGAGTGGGGGTGTGGCATCTGACTACCTGGATGTGCGTAGTTGCCCCAGTCTGGTCGAGGTTGATTGTACAAGCTAGCCGTGCTTTGAGGATAGCTGTGCGACATGTCTTGAGGCGGAGGCGGCCCGTAAGGCGCGTATTGACTGTGAGGATATGTCGGGCTGGGTGCCGCGATGGACGGATCTATTGGCACATCGCTGTCAGACTTGAGTTGCTGGGGTTGATGGTTGCGTCCATCTTGCATAGGCATTGACGGACTTGTTGATGTTTGTTGCGCCATACCTCCGCTGCTACCGTTGTGGCTGCTGGCAGGATGATAGTGACGAAGGCTGTGTTCTGGGAAAGAACTGGTTGACCTCGCGGATTGCGGGTATGCGCCGTAATCAGACGTTGGGGTTCCAGAGGCAGAGTAACTGGCAGGACGAGACTCCTGGTTGCTCGGGTATTGGGCAGCAGATGCGTGATCTGCAGAGGACGGTTCAGACTGGTTGTCGTCGGATATGTTTGGGTAGGGCGAAGGCAAACCTGACTGCTGGTAATCGTGGTGGACACCCCGTTCCATAGGGCTGTCGCAAACGCTTACTTGCCGAGGGTCACTTCTGGACTCGGACTTTGTCTTTGATGGTGGTGGTGAGGTTGACGCGATGCGCAATTGCAAGAAGACGCGATGCTATGTGCCCGATGATGGCGCCAGGAGCATACTACGCGGACTAGAACGATGGAAGAGGGATCGGCCGCCGTGGTTAGCTTCCGATCAGCTTGGTGTACGGACTGGTAAAAGACGGCGCCTTGGACCGAATAAATGGTGGTACCGAAAAAGAAAGAAGGGTTAAGTTTGAAGTTTGTGCGCCAACACACAAGGTTGCGGCTGCGTTGGCGTATTTAGTCTGCGGCAGTCTGTTCTCTGACGGAAGAGTGATCGCGCCAGTAGCGTAGATCCTCACACCAACTTCTCTGGGTCCAGTGAATAGCGTCGTGTACCAGGTCCACCTATGAGTCCACAGGCAGAGTGCGAATCGTGTTGAAGAATCAAGACCCGAAAAGAAGTGGTACCCCCGAGTCGATCAAGAAAGGGCTGGACAAGGATGAGATGCTCCTTTGCAGTTTATAAATCGGTACTAGCTGGTATGGTTCTTCGTGACCAATTCCCACTAGAGAATATTGACCTTTATATAGAGCAATATCCCGCTCACACAGCTCAAATTAACACGTGAGTAAATCTTAAAAGTACTCCGTGACTCGAGACAGCAACGACAGCACTGAGGATCCCAGCGAGTGTGGCGACCAGAGTACCTGTTTCCTGGGAGACACGAGGGCGAGTCCACATGTATTGTGCTCACAGCTCAGACCTAGAGATATCTGCGCAATGCAAAGCCCACAAGGTACCCACAAGAACGCAAAAAGGTACAGACCCCACTAGCGTTGTTGTTATGATTTGGCCTCGTACCGGAGTTGTACTGAAAAGCAGACCAGCACGACAAGCGTGGGACTGCTAGTACTACTAGTAGTAGATGCAGTTGTCCAGGTGCAGCGTGGTTGCAATGGACTGTGGGGAGGGTGGTGGGTTTCTCCTTGTCAAGACTCTTTGATGGCGCTAAGATGAAAAATGGGGGAAAGAAATGGGTGAAAGTTGGCGATGCCCAAATTCGACTAGGGTGAGGCGCTAGTGAAATACCAGGGGTTGGGATTGGCGACACGCAGGAAGGATGGCGAGATGGGCTGGATACCCAGCAATTGATTTTCTCTTGGCCGCTGATATTTACTGTCTACTCGTGTTTTTCCTCGTGCGTGCGACAAGTAGAACCTTTCTGGCGCGTCGATCGTGTTTCTCAACGAACTTAGGTGCCTGGTGGGTACGGAGGTATCTTGCTCACAAGTGTGTCGTGGGACTGAGTATATGGAGCGGTGGCAACTCTGTTGCTGTTACGTATGGCCCGGCAGGGAACAGCGACACGGGCAGGCACTAAGACCCGAGCGTGCGGTGTGCGGCGTGCGGCTTGGAGGGTGTGGTAAGGTAGGTACCTAAGGTACCTGGGGCACTGAGGCGTTGCCGAGGTACTTAGGTACTTGGGAGAGCAGGGACTGTAGCGTGCGTGCTCCTTATCGGCGGCGGAGACCCGAGCGACCAGGCGGCCAGGAGAGTCTGGGCTTGGCAGCGTGTGTTCGATGCTTTTTAATTGCGGCCCCAGTCTGTCCAGATGCGCGCATCTGAGTCCGGCAGGGAACAAGTGCTGCCAGACTGTCAATGATTCCGACTGGTGCAGTCGTTGATTCAGATCAACCCAGCGTTTTAGTGGCAGAACGTTGGTAGCGTGCTGTACCTGTACCGCCAAAGATACAGAAGAGTTGGATTGAGGTGGTGGTGAATAGTAAATGGCGAGAGGAGATGCCTTGGAACGGGTTTAGTCCAGGCTTAGTGAAGTTAGTGAGCTGAGCTAGTGCCGAGTCGGCGGGCGAACGCGATTGTTTTCTAATGCAAGATGGGAAACGCAATAGTGAGGCGCGAAGACTGTTGACACCATGTGCCAATTGAAGACGCAAGAATTGTAGAAATACTGGAGCCCTTCGAGTGCCGTCGGCTAAGGCTATCAGATGCTCGTGCAAAGTTGTGTTTGCTTCAATTTCTCTTACAAGAAGAGGAGGGAGGAGAGAGGGACGAAGGTGAGGTCGCCGAGAAGATTTTTTTGGCAATGGCGAAATGGAAGGGCCATGTGCGGTATCGTACGCACAAACGGGGGAGGCACAGTGGAGTGCGGTGCCCAATTCAATGTTATCATTTGTGTGCAGGGAACTGCGCCCTTGTCCCTGGATCTCACGAGGTGTCCCAAGGTAAACCACGTCCTCGCGAACTGGCACGTACAGTGCTTATTCAGGTCCGTTTGGGGTTCGAATCCATCACTTTCTCCTCCGACGCTGCATCCACTCTCATGTGAAATCATTGATGCGCATGCTCCAGCCAAGGGCGGAAGGGAGATTGATTGACCACGATGTCGCGGGCTGTCGACTACATACGTCGACGAGCTGCGCTCCCTCCCTGCCTCTTCCAAGCAACTGGGGCTTGCACATGATCACGCGCGTCTATTCCAAGACCCGACACTGCGAACAATGTCGATAACATGTACTTACGTAAGGCACAATAAGACTGATTATTCCGTATTGCCTGGGCACACCCAACAAGACAGGACGTTCTTGGCTCTGACGGATCAACTCGGTGATGGTAATGGATGTTGCACTTGAGTAAGAAGTACAACAACCAGCTAAACTGTTGCATTTCCCCTAGCAGAGAAGCAGTTGGGCATGATCTTAAGCTATATCGCAGGAGCGTTGTTGTCAAGGTCAGACAGACTTCGTTGCCTCGAAATAAACCCCTACCACCATACAACACAAGTAAATATCCTTGTCGCAACCGTGACCACCGTGATGCCAGAAGCTTTTGCTGACATAAATTGTGCATGAAGCAATATTTAACAACCATGCCTCCAAAATATATACAAGAGTTAGGCACCTAGAAGTGTATGTAATCGTACCATTGGCATTCTTTAAGGGCCAGTGTTCCGTTGTGATTATGGTTATTTGTATAATGACTACCTACATGTACGTATACCCACACGTTCAGTGGCTTACAAATTCATTAATGTCCATAATTCATTCTTGCAACATCCTAACGATGCGATCCACTAAACCCCCGAAATCCATCCGCCATCAAGTTATATGCTATACGGTGCTTAGTTTAACCGCGGGGATTGATGATTTCGGCAAATAGCCAGGATAGAATAATTCCAAGAGTTGGGTTCCGATCTATCGGGACCTACGCAACCTCGGAGGCACTGATAGTAACTAGTGAATCCATATGCTTCCCACATTTTATATACATACGACTCCATCGCGAGACTCCATCGCGAGACTCCATTCCTATCCAGAAGGATTGTCAAGACATATACTGTAGACGAGCAGAGTTGTCTTATCGGCATGATAATGCGATGAGTTATGAGTTTGTAGTTTAGAACACGTAGCTTTCGGCATCACCAGCCTTCTCTCTTCTGATGTGAGGAAAAGAAGCTTAATGCGCCAGACACACAATGGATAGCTGGCAGCATCTGCACAACTCATTGATAGCGATCTTAACAGAGGGTCATTTTATCAAGAGTAAACAATCTCCATTTATGGCAGCAATATTGTCATTCAGTACTCCAACAACAAACAGAAGCATTCTTGTCAAGGCGCTGAGGTCGCCCAAAGAAACTTGGCTTCGAGAACGAAGAAGCTGAAGAAGGCCAGGCCTCCGGGTCGATGTTTCCAGACACAAGTACAAGCAGGTACCTCTCCGTGGTCTTGATCAAATTATACTGTAGGTGGCAAGCTGTCGGCTCAGATTGGGTGTGGGGACAGAACGAGGCACTAGTAAATGTATTGTCTCCACAGAACAAAAGCAGGGAAACCAGCACAAACGCCAAGGACGATCACACACGGTGAGCTTGTTGGTCATGGCCTTTACCGAAGCATCATCTTCGCATCCGTGATCCATCTCGCGACTGGCTTCGGTCGCACAACACTAAGATGCAAGCATGCGGGATGCATTTTGCATATTATATAATCGAGCCGCTAACCTTACCACCGATGAGCATCATAGCTATAAATAATCATCTATTTGAGGTTGGTCTGAAGAGGTTAAAGACGAACGATTGAAACCCCGAAACACTCGAGTGCGCGCGTCAAGGCGCGTTACTCTGCATAGACAGACATGTTTCTCATGATTCGCTTCATGTCTTGACTTTTCTCCCCCTTTTTTTTCTTTTTGGGACAACTCCTCAGATTGGTGAGGGATTTCTGCTTCCGAGCTTACCGTCAACGGCGGGGACAAGAAATTTCAGGAAAACAACCTGCCTGGAGGCAGGTTGGTCACAGTCCGCCTCAGTACTCCATACATTGAGAGTATCGTAAAATGTCCAGCCAAAGAAGCCACACGGACCTCTGTGTGGGCTCACCCACGTCAGTAAGGTGATTGCCGGTATGATGCCGGTCGAACGGTGAATGACTCGCTACATGCATATATGACTACCCCTGTCTGCTATATCCACCTGGACATGAACCTTCGATGCTCTCCGTGCTGGCCCAGCTCATTGTCTCTTGCCTCAACCACCATCGTTTGGGGCCCCGTCAGATTGTTGGTCCCGACCTATTCGTGATGCGTCGAATGCCTAGGTTTTGAACCGTGGACACTGCGTATCGCGAGCACTTAAAATCGTAATAATCAGAAAGTACAGAAAGTGGCGTGTTTCAATTATTGGCCCACGCACGAGTTTTCAACCCTGGATATCGTGACGGAATCGCAAGGCGGTCGAGTCATGGTGTGCCTGCAGGTTCTCATTACAGTACAGAGTACATAAACGCGACAAGGAGGGCCCGCTCTGTCTGCATGTAGCTTGTTGGGTGGACAGCGGAGTCTCAGGAGCCGGACTTGATCACGGCTTCAGTCTCTCTGCCGGTTCTTCTCATTTTCGTGGGCAAAGACCCGGACATGGGTAACCAAAGATATCCGATGCCTGTTTACCGAGTGTCATGTTGGGCAGCAGCATCTAGACTCGCCAGGCCCGATGTCAGAGGACCGCAACGGTGGGCGACATACGTTGTGGCAAGATGACGACTTGAGCATTGGATGTGAGGGCAGCTTCAGAGGTCTGGCCACTCTATTCCATGCATATCGTGATTTCAACCACGAATGTGGCAGATGACCAGTCGCATTGGCAGTTTGGGAGCTGAGGGTTATGTGGCGGCCCCTGCGAGCAAGATTATGGGATTGTACATGAAGAAGCCCAGGGGTTTCGGCTGCAGATTGGTAGGTGTGGTAGTAGCACCAGTCACTACCCGGCTCGTGGTCGCGGTCTTGATTCGCGAAGATTATCGGCGACCCGGCCACGTGTAAGATGCTCCTCTTTGCGCGCACTACCTCACAGTACATAGTTCAGAGCTCGCAGCAGCTGTCGACCGGTGCTGGGTGCTGATCGGTATCAACATGACCGGCCGATGAGATGGGCGACGGAAGCGGAAGGTCGAAGCAGAACATGGAGATTTTTTAGCTGTTCAAGATTTCGTAGCACTGGGGTGCTGAGGTGTCATTCAAGCGAGACACCAAGACACGCATAGACTGATCTGGTAAACCGCGCCATTGATAATTTGATCCCTCCGCATAGTAAAATGCCCGCACACACGCGCATATCGAGGTTGTGTTACGGATCTACAACTACTCTGGTGGAAGCCCACCGCACATGGATACTACCCATCCTACATCTGTACTCCCCTGACGTTTTGTCTCTAGAGCCATAGGAGAGGCACAGTGCAAACAAGACTCGCTGCGACAGGACCACAACTTTCCCGGTCCAGCTGGAAACATATGAGTGCATTCAATCATGCATGACTTAGGTACATGTAGACACTACCTACGGATGTGCAGAGGTAGTAGCCGTAGACACATGTAGTTTACACATGCCTTCAATTCACCGGCAAGCAGTATGCTACCACGCCTGGAATCGTGCCAATGCGATTCGATAGGAGTTACCGTATGTTGCGAAGGAGATAAACGCAATTCAGGCTTGTGACCTGAAGTCCTGCCATTCTGCGGTCCATTGTGGAACAATCGCAGAACCGTCGAACCGTTCAACCGAACGATTAACAGGGTTGACCAGACCTCATTCATGTGTCTGGTAGTGCAGGTTCTGAATTTACAGTTGAAATGCAACAAGCAGAATGCAGAAATGCATTCCACGCCTACTACGTGGTCTATAAGTACCATAACGCTGAATGTCGCCGCTCCTTACTAAGGTACATGTAGGTAGGAATCGCGATATTTGTCTCCTTTAGGTAGTTGTACGCCCTGATAGCGGTCATGACGAACACTGGCAGGGTTCGGAGATGACATATCACATTCATCCATGGCCGCCGTTGATTTGACTAAAACCATATCGACCGCTACCCCATGCTCGCGACTTGTAAGTGGGATCAAGTACGATTGATAGCATGTTGGCGCATCTGTGGTTGCATCGCCTGCGCGCAGATGGTTAGCGACACCATACGACAGGCTTCCCCGGATGATTTCCCGCCAATGGCCCTCGGCACAAATCGAAAGCGTGATCTCCCAGCTAGCCCTGGAATGGCGCCGGCAACAGACTTGTGTCAACCACCACAGATCTCGCAAAGCGCGACCCGAAGCTCTGGTTGGCACTAAACAAGCGTGAATCCAATGCCTCGGAGAGGCACAGTCCTCGACACCAGTTTTTGAAGTTGCGCTCGTTGGCCGTGACGCAGCTCAATACCTACAGGCACGCAGAGAGATAAAAGAGACGCTTGGTATGTGCAAGGTAACGAAAGGTTTCAGACCAAGGACTCCCATTAGTACCTGTTTCGCAATTATCATCGAGTCTTCATTCACCCTTCGCTTCGCAAGTTGCAGGCCAATAAATCGCCGTTGCTGTTGACCTCGCAGTCGTCTTCGTTCTCGTCCAAAAAACATGCCCTATATATCAGAAGATGAATCATTACTGACCGCCTCGCCCGCGCAATGCGCATCGTTCCGCACGTAGGCTTCGAGGGTCCTTGCCGAACTCATCTCCACCTCTGCGCACACCGCCATCAGATGTCCTCAACCCTTCTCCTCCTCTTCTGTCACAATGATCCATATGCCTGTGTCGACCTTTTTGTCTTTTCATCGCCGCCACTGACTGCCCCGTGACTGGCCTCTGTCATGTGATGCATGTCTTCCTAATGTCAGACTGCTACTCTCTCCTCCCGAGAGTTGCGCCATTGGCTGTGCTGCCACCCACTCGTCAGCGCACAACTCAACTTTTGCTGTACACGATGTTCCGTCGCTGCACCGTGCCCAGTGTGGTGACCACACGCACGCCCTCCTTCAGCCCCCCGTTCAATTTCCTGGTTCTGGTGTCTGCCATGCAGTATCCTGTTCCTCCAACATTGCAACCTCCCAATAACTTCTAGGATGATCACATGATACCCAATATTGCTCGCATTGCGTTTCATCTTTGTATTTCCCCTTTCCGTCTATATGTCTCCACAATATCAACACGTGCGAACTTGGTATATGCTGTTTCCTGTAGCAATTACACGTAAATGAAGCAGTACTGCCAACCACTCGCAGAGATTCTATGGGGTTGATGATACGTGTCTTGTTTTCTATTTGGAGCTGGCACCCTGTAGTTGATTCATTGCTTGGTTCATCTGTTCTGCTTCGATATCTCGTAAAAGCAAAGACTTCCAAGGCCAATATATGCATTTGAATACAATCAAATCGGCCCAAGTAGATAGTCTTAATGAGACCGTAGGGAGCTAGGGTTGTAGGGCGCCGGTCACTCGAAGGGACGAGAGGGGTAACAGATAGGATTTAGTCATGCGCCGGGCCAACACTGCATGGCATTTTTCCGAGTGTTGAGGATATTTTAACTCGTTAGCCCTTCGACGAAACCGTCTGCAGCGATATTAGACAGCCATCGACATATACGGCCAGAATTTCCGCAGTCGATGGAACTCGCGTTTCGCACAGGTATGCCTAACGCCTCGTCACCCTTTAACCTCGTCTCGAGGTCGTCTCGATTTCCACTAGCCTACTCAAATAACGAAAGGAGATTGCCGTGGGAAAACTCCGAGGTACTTTTACCCATTCAAGTCTGGTCTACCGCTCGAGATCACTTCTGCAACGGCGAGTCATGGGCAGACAATCTGAGTTGCAATTCATACGACATCCCGAACAATTTCAGGCTGCGTCTCAGGGCTCGGAGAAGCAGCCGAACAGCAGGAGGAGTTCGTTTCTCGATTGTTGATGGAATAACCTTGCTTCTTCGTGGGTATACAAATGCGCTCTTCCAGGAAACATAGAAACAAAGCAGCGCAGCGACTTGAGCATGTAAATGGTTTAGATTAGCTCGTTGGCCTAAGGTACCTGTAGCGCAGCTTGGTACCAACGCTATCCTTAGCTTTGAAAAGGTGCGTACAGTACGCTCAAGCAGTTTAGCTTTCCCGTGACATCACTACAGCAGGCTCAACCCCTGAAGGAATTCCGTCGTATTATTTATTGCTTACGATGGTACTTTACGAGCTCGTCAGGTTGCACGAAGAGTATTGTTTTTAGGAGTCATGACTCCTCGGAAAGCAATTGTAGTAACGCCTGTCTATTGCAGTCCATTTTCTCTGCCGATGCAGTTTGAGTCATTGTTTTTCTTGGCTCGTTCTCTTCCTCGGGAACTGGCCTGCTTCGGGGAATTAGAGCGATCGGAGCTGAACAATTACAAAATCTGATATACATTTATCCCTGCTGTACATCAATGCAGTGGCGATCAAACGACAACCGCCAGTCTCGCCAGTCTCCCCTTAGCCACCATCTTGCGAGCAAGTTGGAGGTTCCCCCGACATGTCTATGTACATCTGTATTTCGACGAGTCGTCTTACGTACCGATACTTGAAGTGCGGCACCCAGGCCGTTGATGTGTGTGGGCATTTGGTTCGTGGGTGCCTGACTAGCGGCATGAGATATTCTCTCCGGCGGAAAACAAAAAAGGGGGTGCTCTACACCCGCTAAGCCTTTCAGGGAGTCATACCACCTTATTCACGGATGACAGAGCGTTATATCTGTGGAGCGAGGGCATTCCAGGCTTCCTCTGTCTGAGAATAATAACAAAAATAACCTGCACGTACAAGTCATGTCCGCGCATGGGAAATGAGCTGCTGCTGGGTTTACTGGCGAGACTGGGTCAAGAGTGTCGGCAGTAGCGTGTTCCGCCTGCAGAAACGCCCCACGATCTGGTGCATCTCCATTTTCCGAGGGCGAAAGGAATGCATTCCGGGAACCTGGCGAGCTGGCGAGCTGGCGGTCTAACCCCCGTCTTATTAGTTAATGTTAGTTGCTTCCGTTGGGTTCGGTACGACCGAACGATTTCCTTCTGCTCTAGCTCTCGTCTCACAACGGGCACGATCTCGGCGTGGACATCATCTGCCTACTAAAGTAATGACCTACCTAGGTACTTGGGTGCTTGAGATTCCCTGTAGTAGCGATGGACCAAAGCACATCTGTGATCTGGATAAGGTTGGGCTGCTCATCCCTATGCCTTGCCCCTCTCGGTGTGAAAATTGGCATTGTTTCTCTGATGAAATCAACGCGTCAGACTGTGGGCCCAAAACCCGATGAACTGTCAGAGTTGCTCTGTCGATCCAGCGATTGGATCGAACAGGCTTCTACACCACCTCATCTCCTCAAGTGAAGAGGCCTGTTTGTACATAGCTAGTGGTGCTGGGATGACTTGGTTAAGCAGATTCGTACACCGGGATCTATTAGCTAGGTAGTGTGGTGTGTCTTTGCACCCTATCATCAGCTAATGTAGGAACGAGGGAGATGGTTCATGGCGCTGCCCTCGTTTCTACTAACTCGTTAGATCCCGCATTTGCATCGTGGCATGACTGACAGCAAGATGGAGCTCCTCCTAGTGATGGGCACAGCGCGTTTCGGTTTGGGCACGATGTAGCAAATGATAACTTACCATTATATTTATCCATCACGCGACCGGTAAGGCAACGCGTAACAAAGCCCATAACCATTCGCCAACGATCAAAGTAGACACGTACTGGACACTCAAAACCTAGTAGAGTACACGTATATGGAGGGAAAGAGGAGTTCATTTAAGTGATATACTTGGAATAGATAGTGTTGCACGATGACGACGACAGAATAATTCAATAGCATCAACTCTTCCATTCACGGCCTACCCGTAAATCACGTCACGACTTCTCGACCGTTTAGTCCAATGCCAAGTCTAGCCTCGCAAATGATTCCTGATTGAAAGATGGAGATTGCCGCCCCCTTTTAACGCCCAGCTGCGCTATGATCGAGGTCTGTGCTGCCTCTTCCGCCAATGAAGGTGGAGTGGAAGCTCGTAGACGTCAGCTCTTCACGCAATTGTGGCTTGCAATGCTTGTACCTGTCTCGTCTGTACAAGATTCGCCCTCGCCAGCAGATCACGATGGTTCGTCAAGGGAGGAATCCATGCCGTGTCCCCCCGGAATGAAGTCTTCAGCTTACCGGCCGGGGACAATGAGCTTCCGAACATGAGCACATATCCCAGAAAGCAGTACCGTGGCTGTTCTCATGCGCGCACTCGTGCGGCTTTTCTCATCATATTCAGGTCGCGCGGGGATTACCATCCAAGCGGCTGCAAGGCCTTGAAGGGAATATGAACCATGCAACACTCTCCACGTCCTTCTTTCCGACCACGTGGGTTATCGTTGTGAGTATCGCGATGTGTGTGCGTGCGCTTCGCATCAAGCATCACTAGCTCGGGAAACAGAGTTTGGTAAGACACAACTGACCTGGTACTCTACGCTCGAGGCCCCCGGTTGTTCGAAACAAGCATCAGGGGGTGGCCTCATACAAGCCATTTAGCTGAATAGTAAGGGGCTTTAATCAATGATACCTTTTCAGCTGTTCAGAAAACAATTGTTCTTGACTGTAGATAAGTCGTCGCTTGATATCTTCGGAGCCCAGTGGTCTAGTGTATGACCAGTGTAGTATATCAAGTCTTCAACAATTCGAAAGTGCTGCCACGTTGAAACGTGCAGAACCTATGTTTAGAACATGCGCCGTTAATCATAGTAGACTTGCTATGGCCTTGCAATTCAGGTACCCGGACAGACCGTCCCATCTCTGGTGATGCTGGGTCACGACTTCATGACCCTCGGCCGGTCCAGCTACCTTAGACATTAGCCCTGGTACCAGCGATTCGTGTCAGACGGTCTCGACCTAAGCGCATGACACCATAATAGACAAGGCTGAGACTGGTGAATGGTCTGGATTGCCTGGTCATAACTGCCTCCACATGCTGCTAGACTTGGTCAGTTCGACAGGTTGCGATTCTAAACACATCAATGGCGCAGCTGAACAATTGCTAGTCAGTTTCGCAGTAGCGTTTGTGGGACCAGTTTGATATTGCACTGGCATTTGCCTTGGCTCGTCATGTATCGCCATCATCACACGTTGCGTGATTTGCAACGTGTCGCGTAAGGAAATGGCAAGATCTCCTTTGATCGACCCTTTCGCCCGTCATGATCTACGACTTAAAATGAGTGTCTATGCCGTTTTCAATTCTCCTCTCGTGTGAGCCGCAGAGACGATTGCAGTTGAATGACATTTGCTTTCCCGTGAGGAGCAGTTCGCCTTCATATCGCCTACGGCTCATTATAAAGACGCAATAATTCCGGTGATGATATGGCACGTTATTTAGAACTCATTTTATGAGCGTGGCCTTCCGCACGGGGGATCCGTAATTGAAAGAAGAGCCAAATTGCTCATGAGACTAGAATTTCATTGAAACTCATCATTTACGATGTGAGCAACCTCCCAACAATGAGCTACTTGGTCGTCTTCCTGGGACGAGGGTTTAAAGCCCGCAAACCCGAGATGTTTCGATATCGCGCATATCGTCATACCGTACCGTCGGTAGTATACCGCGCCACTGGCATTGCGTAAATATGCTCTCTAATCCGGGGACAGAATAGTGCCAAGGTAAGTTGAGGGAAATAGATAGGTAATACTTAATTCGGCCCTTGCGCGCACAAAGATCGATGGCTCTGCTTGATCAGTGGCGGGTTATGGAATAATGATCCCAAGGCTTTGAAATTAACTTAGTCAACCATTTATCTCAGGAAGCAGAAAACGAGATATTTACTCAACCCACCGCTGGATGGTTGTTTATTTCGGGGGTAGATTGTATGTTGTTAGTCGCAAGATAGAGAAGCTGCACAAAGTCTTTGCCCTTGGTTGCGCCAAGCTCTAGTCAACGACTTGTTAACTTGTTGCGAGAAACATGATTTACGGACTATTGACACTGACAGGCGAGCGGGACATGAATAGCACCGCAAAATTGACTGCGGACCTAATTAGTTGATTTAGTTCTTTTGGATTGAAGTGCGCTTTTCGCTACGACTCGACAATATATTTTCTCGTGGGGTATATATACATACATTATAAATATAACGAATATATCTACTTATAATACCTCAACGAATAAGTAAGCGGACTTTACGGTGCTATCCAATTCCCGACTCGCCTCACTAAAAGATGATCATATATGAAACATGTCAGTGGGAATGAAGTTGGATTGAGGACCACGTTCTTCTACACTAAAAACACCGTGCCTTAAATCTTTCAAGTAGGGATGCTTAATGTCATACCCCCTCGTCGCCAGATTACGCAATCGTATCGAATTAACAAGCAAATACCGAAGGCCCTAAGTGGCGCATCAGCATTATATGCGAATGAGGATAACAGAGAAGCAATGAAACTCGAACATACCAGCTGGCTGATATGCCTTTCCACCATTGTTGTAGATATTGATCATGAGTCCAGGATCTGTAGCCTTGTAGGCACCAGGAAACGAAACGAGATCGGAAGGACTCTTGGAGCCCGAGCCGCCAGTTACAGTGATTTGAGCGCATGCTGGTAGGCGAAAAGGTGCTGTTAGTTATTCTTCTCGAGTTTCCCCTGCGGGGTCCTGCACCTTAAGACGAAGGACTAGTTTTTAGTATATAACAGGTCAGATGTCACTTACTACAAACAAGTCAGTCAGTACGATGTCTTAGGAATGTAGCCAAAAAATAACTCGCACGGGATCTTCGGATACTTGCCATATGTAGAACTGGGCACCTCCAGCGGAGCTGGCGCTGATAATGGAGAGTATTCGTCAGATTCACTTGTCAATCGTAAATCCTTGAAGATCACGTACCTGTGTAATGCTACATGCTCGATTCGAAATAGATAATCACCGTCGGCGAGACACTGTGGCACAGTGAAGCTCACTGAGGACTTACCTGCAACACAGGAGCGTATCAGCAACACTGTCCAGCATTGATATCCTACATCCTTCTACGTCTCTTGCTAATCTCGGCCACTCGTGCCTGAAAACTCCAATGGCGGATAATAGGAACCTTAGTGCGAGTCTTGAACTCACCATTAGACGGCCAAGTATATTGGCCGCCACTGACCGTGGGGAGGTCCTGGAAGACCTTGAACCAGACAGCTCCCGCGCCGTCCCACTGTAACAGCTCAGTCAGCAACACTATCTACGGCGAGCTTGCTAGAGTGTCAAGAGCTCGAATGATCGTTACTGAGCACGTGCCACGAGGAGTCAAGTAGCTGGCAGAAGAGCCACGGCAGGTAAACACAGTTCTAGCAAATGCTTACAGAAGCAGCGGTCTGACCGCTGGGTACTTTTGCCATATACGCCGACAGCGCCCCGGGATGATAGATATTCGGAGCAACATCCCACGAAATCTGCGCTCCAGCTTTGACCGGTGTGGTCTGATGTATCGAATATGTTAGTTTATTTTATAAGTCGTTGTTTTATGGATCGCCCTAGCCGTTGCCGGCTCTTAAGTCCGAAACAAAAGCTTACTCACTATGGCATATTTCCATTAGCACAGATACTTCTAAAGGTCACTGCTCTAGATGCAATAAGGGGTAAATGGAACGAGGTGCTAACCATTAGGTGCTCCGCCAGCAGCACGTTGGTAACAACGAATTGCGTCGCTTGTAACGTCCGTCACAGGACCACTATTAACACAAACCTTGTAAGCTCTCTGATAATTTGGCTAATATCAAGAGTCAAAAGTAGACGAGGGGCGATATAAGAAGCACAAACAAATTAAACAGTGGTCTACTCACTTGCTTTGAAAGTTGGCCGTCTGAACATGACGAGGTATTTAGCATTTACCCATGACAGAAAGGAACGACGAGAGAGATTCCCATATATGTTTTATTCTTAGTTCCCCCATAGATTGTTTGCTGCGTAGAAAATACACGATCGCAAAGTACATACCTGTCGTACGCTCGACCAGTCTGCTGTCCCAGTAAGATGGGGAAAGGTATCTGGACTCCCACATATGAGTGTTTGCCTCCGACAATCTAGATCGGGGAAGGACGTAATGTCGATACACTATTGACGTACACTACAACTCTTCAAGTCAGTAATCACTTTTTGGAGCGTTTTGGCTTATGTCTCGGGAGTCAAAAACATTTCTCTGGAGCACTTGCTCCCGAGAACAAAATTGACCCCCGAAAACGTCTAGACTAGGTAACAAATAATATCAGAGGTTACTCACATGAGGAGCGGCCTGGGCAGCGCCGAACAAAAACGCAAAGGCTGTCGTTGCTTTCATGATGACTCGTTCTTTGAAGTATAATATAGCCCGTATGGGCAATTGGAATGCTAGAAAAGTCGCTCTAGCTTCTCACCGACGGCTTCAGGATGAAAAGGTTCATTGACACAAGAACGCGACACAGATGGGAACGGCTACATGATATGATGAGCAATAGAAAGATATACATGTCGGAGTGCAGCGAGAGGAACCGGTTAGACGGAGGGTAACTTGCGTACACCGGGTAAAAAGCCTTCCGGTTATATGAAGTCGGGACCAGTCATGCGCCATCTTAGACGAGAGTCACCTATTCCTGTCCCGGGAACCTCGGCAGAAGGTTGGACCGCCAATAGTAACCATGGAATAAGGATCCAACACCAAGCTAGACAGATGAAACAAATCTGGACTCAGAGAGCGATGCACAATCACTTATTGAGGAAGGGCACCCTTCAGTAACTTCATTAATGTCAAACTTTTCATGCTACCTATGCAGTCCGAGATGCCTCATAAGGAGTACATGCGTAGTGGACGAATGAATCTATTTAACATAGGCCATTTTGCAAAGTCAATCTGACTAGAACACCAACTCTAGAGACTATGTCAGCAAGGTAACCCACGACCGAATCGACATTCTAAGTTATCAAGGCCCTGTGACTGAATTCGCGAGCTGCTTCCAGTGGCATGACTGGTCTGATGCTCTTGCCTCCGACCCCTGTCATGAATTAAGGCTGCGTGAGACGCGTGCAAGTCTTTTGCTAAGATGCACCCGAGAAGCGAAGCCGGTATTACTGTGTCTAATCAACCAAATCCTCTAGACAACGCCGTATGGTGCTTTTGTGCAAAGAAAACAACGCGCAGGTGGTCCCTGATCACCACAGATGAATTGTGTCTGCGCTGAATTGTTATGAGGAGCGATCACCATCGTCGGTTACCGAGAGGCATGGAATTTGCACCACCACCGCCGCCACCGCCTGATTCATGGATTAGTCTCTAATTTTTCTATTCGTTGAATGGGTTGAGTGCTCACCACGATGACCACCCCGACCACCATATCCGCGGCCGCCATATCGACCACCGCCACCACCACCATATCGAACCATCTCAGCCAGTCGTGGGTCAATATTTTGTTTGGCCTCTTGTAAAACATTGACAAGATCACGTGCCTGCTTCGAGTCTATCGTTCAAGTTAGTAGGTGACTTGTCGACAACGGGTTGATAGCTTACTGTCAGTAGTGAAGAAGGTGATGGCGGTACCCTTGGCACCAGCACGACCGGTACGGCCAATACGATGAATGTAATCTTCCGAATTGTTGGGGTAATCATAGTTGATTACATGCGTGATGTTACGCACATCTTGATCACAAAAGGTTAGCTCAAGCAACGAGTATCTACGTGGCAAGTCCCAGCATGGGACAAAGGTGCCATAAGCATATAGTTCCGTGCTCTCTCTTCGAGATGGGGCCGTCTGTTGTGTTAACACTGCCAGTCTGGAACGATCCCAATGGTCCAGTCCAGGTCCTCGGGATTCGGAATCTTCAAGAGACAGCTTGAAAAATCAAGAATTGCTCAAACTCGCCTATCTGTACCACGGGAAAACAGGTACAGAGCGATATTTGGACACGGCCCAGTGGCCATGCCAGAGATTCCGATAATCCAGGGCGAATGAGAACCACGAGACACAATTAGGTCAGGCACATGCACACAATCAAGAAAGCCCCTAGACGTCACAGTCAAGCACATCGGATATAACGCTGTTGGAAGGGAAGAGAGAAGGGGGAGGGAAGGGGGATCTGAATCATACCAATACCACGCGAGGCCACGTCGGTTGCAACCATGATAGGGCTCTTGTTAGTCTTGAACTGATCAAGGACCCAATCACGCTCGTTCTGCTGTTTGTCACCATGAATCGCTGATGCTGGTGTTAGCCAAAGGTGCGATAAGGTTGTCAGGCAGCGGGAACTTACACAGTGCGGGCCAGCCGTCCTGACGCAAAAACCTAGTGATGTCGTCCGCCACACGCTTCGTACCGACAAACAGAAGGCATTTGTTCTCTTTGTTGTCCATGATCTTCTCGAGATGCTTGATCATGCGCTCACGCTTCTCGCTCTCGTTCACGACCTCGACGATTTGTGTGATACGATGGTTGGCAGAGAGATCCATGGAACCAATGTTGACTTGAATAAAGTCCGTTTGGAACTCGGACGCTAGGGCTCGGACCTCCTTGGGCCATGTGGCAGACCACATGAGGGTCTGACGGTCAGGTCGAATCTGGCTGATAATTTTGCGAATCTGGGGTTCGAAACCCATGTCAAGCATACGATCAGCCTCGTCGAGCACAAGATAGGTGACTCGGCGCAGGTTAGTCTTGCCGCCCTCCAGCATATCGATCAACCGTCCAGGTGTGGCAATGCAAACCTCGACTCCCTTCTGCAGATCGCGAATCTGGGGGCCGCGAGGCACACCACCGTAGACACAGGTGTTGCGGATTCTGGACGACTTGCCGAACTTGGTGATTTCCTGTTGGATCTGTACAGCCAACTCTCGAGTCGGAGCCAGAACTAGAACAATAGGACCATCACCAGGTGCCAGAAGGGGCTGAGCATTGATGTGGACGATGGCGGGAAGACAATAAGTGAGTGTCTTTCCAGAGCCAGTCTCCGCAATCCCAACCACATCACGACCAGACAGAGCCATGGGCCAGCCTTGAGACTGAATAGCCGTGGGAGCAGGGAAGCCTTGGGCCTTGACTTCGTCCATGACGTACCGTGGGAAACCAGCCTCGTCAAAAGTCTCAACGGGCTTGGGTACATCACGGCCAGCAACGGTAACTTGGTGATCGCGTCGGAAGCGATCGACCTCGCTAGCTGGGCGACGTGCTACGGCGTCATCTTCTTTATAAAACGACTTCTCGAATTTGGGCAAAGTGCTGAGGTCTGGAGGCGGGTGTCATGTTAGCGACGTCAAGGTTATGCGAATCAAGAATTAGCGGACGTACCCCAATTTTGCTTGGTAAGACCAGCACCTAGATTGCTCATGCGGTCACCACCACCGCCACCGCCATAGCTGCCACCACCGTATCCACCGCTTCCGTAGCCACCGCCACCACTGCTACCGCCGTAGCCACCACTGTATCCGTTGGAATGTCCGTTGCTGTGTAAATGAAGATATTAGTATCGCATCGAAGTGGTGAGTAGAAGAGACACGGTGCACGATCAAGGCGCCTTCTGATGCGAGTTCGGTTTTAAATGCAGTGCGGTTGATGTTTGCAAATGCGACAGCAACCACAGAGGGAAGCGCAATCAAGCAAGGGAGGACAGTGCATACCCATAGCCATTATCGTGGCGGCCGCCAGAGCGATAGCCACCATCAGTACCATAGCCGCCGCCTCCACCACGGGAGCCTCCGTAACCACCGCCGCCGTAAGACATGGTGATGCTGTTGTAGTCGGGAGTGGGCAAGAGTCTGCTGGGGCTATGGTGTTGCGGGAGAGAGATGAAGAGATGAAGTCGCAGTCGCAGTCGCGAGAGATGCCGGGGTCAGCAGTCAATCAAGATGGGCGGGAGAGACAAGAGGTGCAGAGCGCAATCTGCAGAAATGAGCGGGATGGATGTAGGGGCGAGGGAGTCGGTGAGATGCAGAGATCGCACTCGACGCTGGTTGTGGATGGACGGAGATGAAGAGGCAATCGAGGGAGTCGAGGGAGGCCTGTGCTGCTTCTCTGTACAAATAAAAAATTTCTGTTTCTGCTGGCATGCGCCGGCCCCACTGCCTGGTTGTACCTACCCTAGAAACCCTTGACACCGGCAACAGCCACCGCAGCAGCTCTGATTGGTGCAGGTACACTGCTAGCGCGTTCTCCAAGTGATTTTTAGCGGAGGCGTGGCCTAGCTTAGCCTGTAACTTCTTGCGAGTAACAGGCGGTCGTACCAACCTGACTGACTCACGTAGTTGCCACATTTTGCAGGTGCGCACCTACCTAGTCCATACACTGAGGAGGAGCCGGTTGTTGCTACCGTACCTGTACATTATTCAATGTCTCCTGCACGTCGCTGGCAACACAATGCTAGGTTACACTCGTAACCTGGTGTTGCTCACCTGTCTCCGGCATTATACTCAAGCATCCATTCGTGCCTCAATCTACCGCACACACAACTTCTCATTTTTCTCAACCGTGATTTACCGAGTCATTCAGAGCGTAGATCGCACACAAGCCTTCTGGGATCACAGTTACCACAAGACCCTTCATGCATTTGACTGCCTTAGCTGCTTAATCGATAACAACACGGTACGACACCATCAATGAGTCGCATGCCCGGAGAACCTCAACTCGATAGATATTATAAAAATATTATAAAATGTATCTGTTAATATACATATATTAGGTACTCAAAATGTCTACAACGGATTAATCGCTGCTTGGCTAAACTTTGGGAGTCTTTTTATTTAGACTCATACCCCATGCATTCTTTATTGCTCGGGAAGCTAAAAGTGTTGTGTTACCCTTGCTAACGACATGTGAGAACCGGACATCGTTTACGCACTTATCATAAGATGTCCCAAAAAGGTTAGCTATAGAGGAGAATATTACATATCTACCCAGTCCAGTTTTAGTGTTTCCAAGTCTTGCATTGTCCTGTTCCAACTCTAAGTAATCTAAAGTCTTGCAGTATCCGAAATCGCCTGACAGTGTTGGGGAAAAAGGCCGCTGTCAAGTGATTGGCAGCCTTGAAGTAATAGGTTAGGGCAGTTCTTAATGTCTCTTTTAGTACAAAATCTACCAAGTCGCAAAGGGGTTCAACAATCTCTCCTATGTCTAAGCTGTATACGGGAACATCTCCCAAAACCCAATTTCCATCTAAGATGAGTTATGTCAGCTATGTCATGAAAATCTATCACCGACCAAAGGATTAAAAGGGTCAACTGCTATCAAAACGCCTGACCTTAGTAGCATGTATAAACACCTTGACAAGTTGCTCAATTCTGGACGGGGAATGCAGCACTGCATTTCTTTCCATGAGTTCTGACGATACTGCAATCAGCACAGAACAACAAATGCAAGGAAGACTGTAAGGTTGTTTACCGCTCCCCGTCTTTACAGCTTGCACATAGTCATCAGCGACGTAATTCAGAATCCATGGCCAATACGTGTTATTCTCTGTTTTGGTCTGCGGGTCGCCGTGCAGCTGTTGGGCGACAGCCCCATATCCGAGCAGACAGGGCGCAAGAGAGACTTGCAGCCCAAGCCAATCTTCAGACTGTCCAATATCTAAAACATAGCGTGTGTATGCAGTACATGCTAAGATAACTTGTCAGTCATACTCTAGATAAGGTGCGCAATCGCGCGCACCTTGGTGTTCTTCAGTAGCTTCAATTTCCTCTCTTGAGATCCCGAAGTTTCTGCAATAGGTGATATGTAGAGCCATCTCGGTATGTATATGGTTGACGATCTTCGCGCCCTGGATGATGGTTATTTGTAAGTTTGTTGTGCTATATCTAGAAGATTCGAGGATGGACGTACCGCGGCAATATCCTCAATCGTCTTCGCCTTGTATGATGCAAGCGCATTTGCGCGAGCGAAGTGTACGAGATAGAGGTAATCTTGCACTAAATACTGTTTAAAAGATTCAAGAGGCAACTTTCCACTACCCATCGCCATTACAAATGGGTGGTAGACGAAACGTTGCCATATCGGCGCGACATCCGACCGGGCAAGTAGCCACTCTACAAACCGACCCCTTTACAATCTCCAGTTAGCTCTCGACGGTCTTGACGCGCAAAGAAGACCGGAGAGTGAAAAGCAACGGTGATTCAGAAGGGGCCAAATAAGAACTTACGGCGCGAAAGGCAGCATATAAGTCGAATGGAAATGATTGATCGGTCCACACCCTGTTCCCAGTCCTGTAGCCGTCCGAATCCCCGCCTCAACGTATCTACACGCAGCACTCACAGCTTCAACGCATCTCAATTCTTTTGACAAGTTGGCGGCAATAGCTGAGGCAAGCGAACAGCCTGTGCCGTGCGTATTTTGAGACTCGATATATGGTGTCTCAATGACGGTTACATCGCCATTATCCCCCACGAGCACATCAAAAACGATATGCTTTTCCTCGGGCAACGTAGCAATAGTGCCATTTTTTTTGAATGGCGCATGTCCGCCTTTGAGAAGCACCCATCTCGGTCCAAGAGCATGGAGTTGCCTGGCCAAGATTTTCAGATCATTGATTGTTTGAATCTGGAATGCTTCCTCGTCCGCATTTTTGAGCAATAGTTCCGCCTCGGGAATATTTGGCGTAAGGATGAAAGTCTTCGGCAGTAACAAAGTACGTAGATCATGTATAGCTTCAGAGGGCAGTAGATTTGCGCCGGTCGTAGCGACCATCACTGGGTCCACCACAATTTTTACATCGTCGACGTGATGATCTCGGAAGGCGTCTGAAAGCATTCGAATAGTTTCGGCGGACCCAAGCATTCCTGAACAAGACTGTCTATGAGTATTTCAAGTCTGGAGTGACGAGTGAGGAGTGATGCTGGATAATATTTCGTCTTACCGGTCTTTATGACAGTAGGCCGAATATCATGAAAGACAGTATCAATCTGCTGCCTTGTGAATGTAGGTGGTACATAATGGATTCCGTCGACTCCTTGAGTGTTCTGGGCCGTCAATGCTGTGGTCGCAGTCATAGCATAGCATCCATGAGCTGCAATGACCTTCTGATCTGCCTCGAGACCTCTGTAATAAGCTTCAGGTGTCAGTTATCCTGGTCATCAACTCTTTTTTGCACCAAGAAATTTAAACTTACGCACCACCGGACGAGTCGCTCCCGGCGATTACGAGAATTGTTCTGCCAGCCATACTATCAATCCGCGACAAAATGGGAGATGATAGCAAAGGTAATTATCATCCTTTGGAACTGTTGTCACCGTTGTCCGGTCAGGAATGCTGGTAAGTGATGAGCTATTAATGGCCGATAGACCGGAATCGCTAACCGAAAATGAAGTGGGGTTTGAATGTAGCTTTAGACGTCACCTTGGTGACTAATAGTGCCGTTTCACAACATTACCATGGGAACGAGCTGCTAGAAGGAACTAACTCCCCCCTTCCTGCTACGGGCCAGAGCTTTGGTTCAACTGTTTTCTTAACGGGTTGTGCGCGTGAACAATGAGAAAATACATCCATGCAATGTGTGTATTGCGGCAAGGAAAAAGAGAAAATAAACAACTGTGACGGGATTATGACGCCTAGCTACGAATGGATTTGTAACCTGATATTTCTGACCTGCCTTGCCTTTCCCCAAAGGTTTGTCTACCTTTAATCTATACACCTGAAGCATGACTATACCGAACAGTGCCAGCGATGACTACCCCGTGACGGTGAAGAATAATGCAAGGGAATAATATGATGGCTGAAAGTTGAACCCTGAGGTTTAGTCATCGTCAAGAGTTTCACTACTCTCCTCGCGATCCTTGCGACGGTTTGTCAATGCGTTGAACTTTCCCCTGAAAAAGCCACCTCCGCTAGATTTTTGTCGATCTGCATAAGACTCGCCTATGCTGCTACCACTTGTCCCAGGTCGCACAGGGGTTAGAAGGCTACCACCGCTGCTTGATTTTGGCCGGGCCATATCGATGCCCAAGCCAGTCATGGGGCGTTCCAATGGGGCGACCCTAGAGCTTGGTGCATTGTGTCCGTTGCGGGAGTTACTTCCGTTACGGCTATACGGTCGCGATGATGCGATAGAAGAGCTTTGACTGTTTGAACGCTGTGGTATAGATCTGCTCGATTGCGAATCTCTGATACTCCTCGGAGGAGAACGAGAAAAATCTACTGGACTCGTACCAAATATACTGGACGAATCGTCACTGTTGTCTGCTGTATTGGACAAAGCGGGTGTCGCGAGGAGAACGCTGCTCGTAGCTAGCTCGCGAAGCTTGCTTTGCTGAGCGGTGGTCGGTCGATGCCGCTTCATCTTATTGCTGATGATAGCTCCCGTGTGGGAAATAAGTGCCTTGATGACATGATTCTTCAAGTTCACAGCTAAGTCGAGATTAGACCATGTCTTGTTACGGTATTCGATAGTAGGTAGCCTGAACACGAAATCGTGCACGTCTTCAATGTTACGCTCGCCTTTGCCTTTGTAGCTGAGGCAGAGGATTACAGACGGCATTTTGACGTAAGCAAACGTCATATAATTCGAAGCACGCGTAATCATCTTGGACAAATCATCAGATGGTTCATCTGCACCACCGCCCTTGCGAGGCAGTGCGAATCGTGTTCCTTTTCTGATGTCACTGTTTGACGAGGCCGTCGTCGAGGCACGTCCCAAAGCACCAGGTCGTGGTGGATTACTAGATCGAAGTGACTCATGCGATGGTTTCTTGTTCACAGCTTTGGGACCAAAAAGTCGGAAACCGTGACCTCCTTCGCCAGAGTATACACTGACGGCCTTCGACTTGGCATGCCCCTCATCGTGAGGGGTTCGTGAATCAAGCGTGAGCGTGGGACGAAGGCGAAGCTCCAGCGAGCCAGCTCGTGTCGCAAATGGTGACTCCTTGTCAGGTGTAGTGATACTCTCTTCTGCTGGTGCGTCTTCTCCCTCGCTAAAGTCGACAAGTCTCCGCGTGGACAATTCGTGAGACCGAGAGCCGTTAGTTTGGTCCTCTTCCATGCCAGGAAAGATGTACTCGAACAGCTTCTTGCCGACCTCGTGCTCTAATTGAATTTTCATTGGGAACAGATTCACCTCAAAATGGTCCATGACGGGTATGCCGGCAATGGCCTCTAGCATGCGCCAATACACCCGCACCATTTGTTTTTCGTTCGACTTGGTAACGTGGCCTTTCTCATCCTCAAAATGGGGAGCCACCATGGCTGGGTAGATTGCATCTTTCATGAGATTCAGGCCTAGGACCGTTCCGATCTGCATCAAATTGATGTGCGACCCGTCGGAATTGTCTGTTCGATCGTACTCGACATCCTTCAGTTGCAACTCCACGAGAGCTTCGTTGTTGTCCCGGATGAGATGCCACACAATCTCTCTTGCAGATATTGTCCATTTCAAGAGGGCGTTGCTCTGTAATGAACTGTCATATTTCCTCTGAGAGGATGTGATCGCTTTCATGACGAAAAACAGTTCGTCTTCATTAGCGGCAAGGTCCCTTTCCAGGACAAGTCGGTCTTCCCAGCCTTTCCTGTCCAAGTGTTTAGAATGAATCTGGAACCGAGTCTTGATTTCTTCAAGGCTGCGAATGCGCTCTTGCAGTTTAGTGACCATCTCAGGCGTTCCTCGAAGATCGCTGAAGTCCGATGCCAACATGATTTTTTCTAGTCGTTCACTCCGTGTCTTCTCCAAGGGTTCGCTGTACATAAGCAAATCGAGCACTATGACGTACATAGCGTAGTACTGAGATGAGTTACAAAGCGCTCTGGCATGTGGGAACTCTACCCAGAGATTGTCCATTCGGCTCTCTGCACTGTCTGGGGAAACAGCGTCTCCTTCGACATTGTTGACTTCGTCGTTGTACTTCAAGCGAAGCGTGTTGAATTTGTCGTACCTCAACATCGCTGAGGTTTTCTGAACAATTCGTTTGAAGCCGAAGGGATCCGACTGGAAATCGAACATCACTTCCATAGGCACCCATGGCGGCCAAGACGAACCTGACGGTGCTCCGTACCTATTTCCAGAGTACATCGAGAGGAACCGGCCAGAGAACCATTTCTGATGTGTCACGAAGAACTGTGCGCTATCCATACGAAGCAAAAATCGTCGTTGAACCAGTCCGCTGACGGGATCCGACAGTCTCGCCTTCTCCATGACCTCGACTACCTTGAGTTCCATGCCCTTAGCCGCAACCAAGATAACATGCTTCTTATTCTTGTCACTTTGAAGTTGAATTTGGGGTGCAATAAGGCGAACATGGTAGCTGCTTTGTGGAGCGAAGTCCTCTGCAATCCCACTCGTGATATCTTCCATGTTTGTGTTGACAGTTTCTTCGGGAGCGTCAGGCCCAGCGGCATTAACATATTTCCTACCGTCTTGGAGAATCTGTTTGATGCGGTGCTCGATGTCATCCTGCTGACCATTTTGTTTCGCTGCCCTCGAAGCATTGGTATCGTCCCTGGGGGCTTTTGCCTTTGTGCTTTGTTTCGCTTTTGCTTGCTCTTCAACTATGTCGAGTATGAACTTGACTGCTGGTCGAGACAAATAGTAAACAAAACCCCGGCGTTGACTGACTTGATGGCTGTATCGAAGAATGATGTTTCGTAGCAGATTGTTCCACTTGAGCTGCATGTTATGAACTACAAATCTGTTCTTGAATTCACTTGCAAAATCCGCTCCGATCGGTACCTTAACTGAACCGTCTCTGGTGTGTATAGACGTCTCGGAGTCCTGAGGCGGCCCAGGACTGTCACTTGGTGGTTCATTGCACCCACTCGTCGCCGTCTTGTGGGCCATTTGCTGCATCATGGATTCCATGAATGCTTTTTTCTCCCGCAGAACGCCTGTATGTTTATGTAAGCTTTCGTACTCAGCTCTGACATTAGGATCCATGGTTTCGTCTCGAGCTAGTCGTAGCTGAGCATCATCGACGTTTCGAATGTTGTCCACGATCTGAGTCTCGAGTTGATCTAGCCGAGCTTGGATGAGTTGTGTTTGAACCCTCCTAGGGTCATCATCTTGACTCATGATGCATAGATGTGTTGGCTCGTTGCCAAAGGGACTTGTGCGGTCTGGATCACCATCAATTGTGCCCCCAATATCTGTTTGACGAAAGTAAGTCACACGAGGAGCGTAAGCCAAGGGCAGAATCTTAGTGTCTGGATTAGATTCAGAGGGGAGGATCCAATCGAGCTCAACGAAATCATCCATATCGATCCAGCTGTAGTCACGATCTGGAATGGTAAAATGCGAGAGATCGATGGTATCATCGGCAACTTGCTGGGAAAATAGCCCGAGGAGTGAAATCTTTTTCACTGCTTCTGTTGTGGTTCCCCTGATACTAGCAGAGACGGCGCGTACATCCGCAGACACGAGGTCGAGTTGGGCAGCGTGTATTTTCATCCCGGTGGTCCTGCCATTGCTTTTGCCAAGTTTGCTTCCCACATCCCGCGTATTGAATTCCTCTCGACGCTGATGGATATCGAGCATAAAAGAATCAAATCGGACTTTGATACCAGTGGCCGAGACATCGTTCTCGGAGTAATCCTCTGCATCTTTGTGTTTGTATATGTGGCTCAAGAAAAGTGGTGCTAAGAGAAGATTGTACTTTATGGTACCCAGGTGTCTCCCAAATTTCTTGCTGCTCTTCTCCCTCCCAGGCCAAAGTGAGCCTTGACGAATAGGCAGCGACATAGGGCCGCCAAACAGAGACCACCAAGAAAAAAAGTGGGTGAAGCATCTTGGGGTCAAGTGAACAGTATTGTAGCTCCTAGTCGGTCCTTGCAGCTGAGACGAGGTCCAGTCACGATCGATGGGTGCTCGCACTGCAATGGAAAGATGTATATGTTGGCTTCTAAATCCGCGGAAGGCATCGTAGGACAGGTCCTCTTGCGACTTGGCGTGCATCGGGGCCTTTAAAATTACATCATAGTGAGGCTTGAAGTTGAAGTTGCGCTTGCCATTATCGATAGCCTGTTCAAAAACAAGACCAGCCATCCACTGGACATTTCCTGAGAGCTTCATGACGACCTTTTTGAAGGCGACGCCGGACTTGTGGCTGCTCTCGCTAATAATGCTGTCATTCTCCTCAAGATTCCGTGCATCCTCTCGGGCTTGGTGGCTAAAGTCAGGGACTGCAAGGACATACTCGCCGCTATCCACAGTCATAAACTTCTTTGGATCGTCCTCGGTATGGATGTTCCACTTGACATTGTTTCGCCAGCACATCACAAATCCCGCGCCGTTTCCAATTACTGCATAAGGATCTCGAGAACCCTTGAGAGCAAGGTGAACGTCACCGTCTCCTTTCCAAGTGACACGAACTCTCGAATGGAAATTCAGTCTTATCTTATCCCAGAACCCGACACGTTCCGAGGGATCTAACTGAGGCTTTGTAAAAGACTCAATGACCATCATCATATCTTGTATGGCTGGCTGGTATGAAGGACCCCAGGTAATGCGCGTCGGATTAGCTGTGTTCAGATCGACGTGCATATCTGAATACGACTTGACAGGCCCAATCGTACGGCGCACATCAATAGCAAAGCTCCCGTTAGGAACTCCAGGCTCGATAATGTTAGGAGGTGTGATTTGAACGCGTATTCTTCGGGATGATTCGCTACCTCGATACTCTTCCGCAATCACAAAATCTGTCTTGAGAGATAGTGATGAGAGCTTAGATGACTGGCCAGGTTTTAATGCTGGGACGTGGAGCAAAGGCAGAGGATAATCTCGCAGATTAATCTTTGCTTCGCCCATATTGATATGAATATTCATCGGGATAAGAAGAGAGTACTGCATGTCCTTTGGCATC
Organism: Xylariaceae sp. FL1272; assembly: GCA_022432385.1. NCBI lineage: Eukaryota > Fungi > Ascomycota > Sordariomycetes > Xylariales > Xylariaceae > Xylariaceae sp. FL1272. The sequence goes on along the minus strand of JAJJXC010000001.1, from coordinate 1,214,063 downwards.
CCTTTGCCGACCTGATGCAGAAAGTCGGGCAATTTATGTAGAGGGAAGGACGGCTTGTCGATCACAACATGTAGTTCATGAATAGTTGCGCCCATCAAAGGTGGCCTCAGAGGGACCTCAAGAATTCTCTCCATGTCTTCAAGGTCATTGGGAAGAATATCTGGGCCCCAGAAGAGGCCCCGCAGCTCTTGCATTCCTTTTCGCGCTTTGAGATAGTGACGGTCGATTCTTTTTTTCCAGCTCTGTCCGTTATGCTCGTGCAATCGCATTCTTGCTTCTTGGATCGTGATGTAGGCATTCCCTGTCATATCACGAACACCGTCTGGGTCATATCTAGGGTTACGACCACGGGGAGCTTGGCTGCGAAATCTCTCGTCTCGGCTCATTTGTGTCAAGGGATCTTCGCTCCGACTACGCCCCCGCGAATCCCTATCGACGTCTCGGCCTCTAGCCATCCTTGAGCGATTGCGAAAGCGATTTGACTCTCTTTTCATCTCCTCTTCTTGGATTTTCTTGACTTTGACACGGAAGGCCTCTTCGCGTGCAATACGCTGCTGTTGCTCCACACGACCTGCTCGGTAAATCATGCCTAGTTTCCACTCAAAAGCCCCGTCTTCAAGCTCGAACATCAGATTGCGAGTCCTGAGCGAGACTTTGGGGACGATCTTTGGCTTTTCTGGAGATTTCTCAAGAATATACTCGTTTGTTCCTGTCTTGAAACGATGATGGAGTTGCTGGATGGCTTTGATTACGTTGATAAAGTTGTCCGATATTTTGTTGATGATCAGCTCGTGGGGAACAGCAAGTCGCGTGGCTTCCGCTACGACATCGAATAGCTTTTCATCTAAAAAGACACCACTGGCTAATTTTCTTCGAGACTCTCGGAGATCGAGCCGTAGATTTTTGATGCTGGTAATTCTGGCCCACACTCCTGACATTCTGGGGGCGCCAGCATATAAGCGAACCAACCTTGTAGTGACGAAAGGAGGAGACCATCGATGCCGTCCCGCCTCCATGTTATATACATGCAACATCAGCGGGGGGTCTGCCGGCATATCTGCCTTGATCTGGATCATTCCAGCCTTGCAATCAACGGTTACGAGTTCTCTCGAAGTCTTGGGCCACATATCCGACCTATTAATTAGAGGTGACTCGGGCGACAACAGAATGGGGGACGTTGGTGGAGATTGTGCATCAGCTTGACTTGGGCGGCGGAAATCACTAGTAAATGCTCTTCGTAGAACCATTACAGCAACACCAACCGAATAGTGACGGAATAAAGAATACTGAACATGTAAAGTGCGAAGATGAGAGTGAATATGGAGGATTGGGCTGTGTGAATCGCTGTGTGTCGACAAGGCCACCTCGAAACGAGGCATGTGAATGAATGGTTCAACTTCCCATTTCTCAGGAGCCTCAACGATGAAGGCTTCTAGCCCTTTGACGTGTACGGCAACCCTTCGGCCATCTCCCTCATTCTGGGGTTTCTTACGAGGCGATGATGGTGATGACATGGTGCTCAGCAATTCCGGATCTGGGACGAAGGAGCGACTAGCAGCTCGTCGTCTCGACATAGGCCGTTGTCGAGCACGATCTATCCTTTGAGCACGATATTCGGCTGACCACGAATCTACCTGAAGAACCACGCCCCGAGTCATTCCGGGGAAATCATCATCGATGCCTGTGATCTCTGCACTGAAGTCTTCAACTTGAACAGTGAAATGCAAAAACCACTGAGGCAGAGCTCGTAGAATGTTTTGCGGTCGCGAGATCGATGAAGCTACTCGCTTGTCGGGTTCGACCTTGGGTTTGAGCTGGCGGATGATCTGGCGCAAACCCTTGGTAATTTCAGGCCTGGTCATTCGAATGGCAAAGGTCTGTAGATGCCCTGTGGCAATTACGTGAACATCAGGCGCGGCCGATAGCTGTACTTTCAAATCAAATGATTCCGTGTCAATTAGATCAAACCGATCCCCTTGTGTAGTTTGATAGTACAGATGGTGTGTTTGCACCCGCATGGACGAAGCCAGTGAGTAATGCAGATCTTCTACAGCAGAATGAAAAGACTCGAGGTCAAGCGAGATCGAAGATATAGAGGAGATGATGAGATCGAAGTCGTCTGGATCGTCCGTCTTACGCACTGGAGGCAATGCAATTCTGAGCACAGGCTCGTGCATGGAGAATTTGATGTTGGCCTTGGGAAGAAGTCGAGAGATGATCATATGTCTTTGCTGAGCTCGCGCTTTGGGTGATTTGGGTCTACGTTGGAGAAGAGCGAGTAGGATGGGAAGATGTTTTGGGTCCAGGTCGACAGAAGGTGATGTAACGACAGAGTTGGCGAACAGAATGTTGGTGTTCTTTTCTTCAGCACTTGTACTCTCTGATAGCTCTACGGTCTTTGATGGCAGTGTTGTCTTCACTGTGGTGGTAGCCATGGGTATGTAAAGTATCCTCTCTGGTTTCCCATGGCCATCGTCTAAGCCAACGGCGATAGACAACGCAGCTGCCAAGGCTTCATGTGCGATAGCATCGGGTGGGAAATACATACGATGAGCCGGCGATTTGGGATCGAGCCTGTGCAGATCGATTCCCACTTCTTTCATATGGGCGTTTAGTAGCAATGTCGAGCCACCCGATCGCACGGTGTTTACTCTCTTAGTGAGGCTAACAAAACTCACAGCGAATTGAACCTCTTTGATACCTCGGAGGAGGGAGCTGACAAAATCCCTAGAATCGGACACGGCCTGCATCAAATCGGCACCAGTGCTGCCGGGCTTCTCCATCTCCTGCATGATATCGTCCACGGGAATATCTAAAGACTCGGTTAATTTGTGAGTGGTCGTCACTTGCTGCTTGCGCATCCTCTCAAAGCGGTTTAAGCATATTTGCACATCGTCATAGGGGATGTGCACCCGTCCGAACTTCAACGCAATGGCAGCGTCTCGAAGCCCATCCATGTTGTCGTACAAAAACCCATGGACGGTAAGAGTCGCACTGTCGAGGACTTCAATAGACTCGCTGCCAGCGGCCGTGAAAAGTATGCTCTTCAAGGTAACTATCCACTCCGCGGGTTGTTTCTGGCGTCGCTTCTCAGCCTTGGACTGGAAGAAAAAGCGTGCGCGGTCGACGAGACGATGTCGGGTGTCCAGAGCAATGGTAAACCCTCCCACCTGCATTTTGCCCACATCGACGACGTGGACAGTAGAGTTGGTCGCAACGACATCGACGAGTCGTAGCCAACGGACGTTCCGGTGGAGTTTCTTCAGGCGGTCTTTGATCTTTGTCAGCTGCTCCCATGTTGCGCTTCGCGCAGCCTCGAGAGCTGCTCGTCCCGAAAGCGGGTTGCCAGGCGTAGCCTTGGGGCTAGCCGCTTCGCTGCCGCGGCCTTCCCGTTGGTCGCCATGGCCAGGTCGAGTAGGAACGGTCTTGTTACGGTCGAGGGTTTTGATGTCGACAGTGACGGCAAGCTCGCTCACGACGATGCTCAGCCACGTGGGCTGGGAGAAGGTTGGACGGTGGAGGTTAAGGCCGAGACCGCGGATTTCGAGCTTGATACCATCTTTAGGAGTATATGCCAAATGCCGCAGGGAGAAGTAGCCGATCCGCTGGATGGATATGCCGGTGATGATTCGAAGGACGGCGAAGATGACGAAGGACGAGAGGTAGAGAATAACGAATATGCCAAAGACAAAGGACGGGTTGAGAAGCGCCATGGCGAGGGCGCCTCAGGCAGGACTGGGGCAGACAGCGATTAGCATAGGTCGTTGCATATCACATGCGAAGAAAGACTCACACGGTGGAGGTGTTTCAAGCCAGCGGTGCTAGCATCATTCAGACATGCAAGACGTCGCCAGAGTCCATCTCGGCCGAGTCTGCAGTTAAACAAAAAAGAATTCGCGATTGAGGCGCGGACGACGGCCTTGTTCCCTCCACAATGGTAGCAGATCGATGTCGGTGGCTCTCTATCCGTCGACGGTTGTTCGATATCTTGCACCTCAACAGCCGTCCGTCACTGAAGCCAGGCCCTATCGTTCCAAGGCAGGTAGAGGTATGATTATAGGTGGGTAGGTATTTGAGAGATCGTGGAATCGAGTAGCCGCAGATCATGACAAGGGAGGTAGGGAGCAGCGCACGTCACTGTCTGCCGTGTCCTTTGCTCCCCAGGTACAGATTAAATTATTAATGTGTTACCTCGACCATGCCCAGCTCAAATGTCACCATAGGACAAAAAGGTAAGGTACCTAATGGTGGTGGGGTTTGCATGATAAGCGTACCTTGAGCCGCAGGTCGGGAGTTAAGACGCCATCACGGACATTAGCGAAGTTTGAGACGGCATACCAGTGTCCACCCTCTTGGTATCGCTTCAACGTCAACAACCCTGTCTTCACTCCCTGGCGCTTCATTGCGGTTCGGTACATAGGTACATGTAGCCACTATATGAGATATCTGATCCCAACAACGTAATGTGTATGTACATTCGTATCATCCGTTGGGTACATCAATTCGACTTGCATTGTCTATTCAAGCTATGATTAGGGAGTCGTTTGGAGTTCATTTATCGCTGCATCATGTATGAATGTTGTAGCATTGTCGGCCACCTTTATATTCGACCTTGATGCTACCTCGGTACGTTCAAGACTCAGGGCAGCACGCAATACCCTCTGCGTTGACCCTCTGCGTTGCGCCCCGCCATAATAACTCTACATTGTTTCTCAAACCAAAACTCCATCCACGCGCAGGCAAAGGGCAGTTCGCCAGCCCGCCCGCTATGCTCTCCTGTACCGACTCTATGATGCAGGCGCCTCAGAGCTTTGACCTGACAGCTTCTAATCTATATTTGACGTCTTTCAGCGCCTTGGTCGTCGGCGTCCAGGCGTCGAACTGTCTGAGCAGTTCGGCCGTTTCTGATGTTAGCTCTGTCCTGACAAACTCCTCTTCCAGGAGTCCTCGCATGATCCACGGCAAGATGTACGGGTTGGCACTGTTGAGGCCTTGGTGCCGCTCGATTTGGCAGTGTGCCCCGGCTACGCTTGTCGTTTCGAGCGTGTGCGATATAGCCAGACTGTAAACGTCAGTCCCCTATTTCAAGTGCACGCTGGCTATCAGAACATTGACGTACTCGTATACCTGATCCTCGTCATAAAGTCTGGAATGGCCCTCGCCCGTGTAGAGACTGCCAGCAAGCGAGACAGAGAGCTCCCGAATCAACCCGTGGTCAGAGACGCCGAGATTCCGCAGCTTCAAAGCGAAGCCAACAAGATGAGCTATGAAGTCTGGAGCATGAATACGCCCATCGATGAATACCGCACGATAAATATAAGGATGCGAGGCGGGGCCGTAAAGTGCAGACTCCATGGGCACCAGCTGGTCGTCGATGCTTCCTATGTACGTGACTCGTGCACCGTACTCTATAACCGCTTTGAGCGAATGCTCATATCGTTGAGAGATCTCACTCTGATAGCGGCAAAGGTGCTGCGTTAGTTATTTTTCTCGAGTTTCCCCTGCGGGGCCCTGGACTCTAAAACAAAGGCCTGGTTTCTGATATATGACAGGTCAGATATCACTTACTATAAACAAGTCAGTCAGTACGATGTCTTAGAATCGTAGTCAAAAAATAACTCGTATGGGATCTTTCTATACTTGCCATTGGGGTCGGCGAACTGCCACAACTCAGCGGCTGATCCCCTGAGCATCCCAGATTTGTAATCTGGAAAAGGTCCCAAGGAGACGCCAGCTGAAACACATCAGTCAGTATTTGGTCAATTCATAAACAGATTCGGCATACCCATTGCACCTGACGCCCCGATGTTAGTCATCAGTAGCAAGAGACAGAATGAACTGTCGAATAGGTGAAGACGATTACTCACAAACCCCAATTCTGGCGGTAGTAATGACTCCTAGGTCAATGAGTTTTGCCAAAAGCATAATACTAACGGGAACGCCTTGCGAATGGCAAGCAAAGACAATCAAGTCAGCGTGGCGAATGTGCTCAATCCAGTTCAACAAGAGCTTCCACAAATTGTCGACCCGGTCGCCTATTTTGCCTTCGCCCTCAAGCGCCACTCTCTCGATCTCGCAATCCACACTTCCATGGCTCTCGGTCCATCTCCGTATAGCCTCAGCACACCGATTAGCAAAGCGAATGGAAGTTCCTGTAGGTTGACCGATCATCGGGCGCAAGAAAACGTGAGGGAAGAAGCCATGCACGCCGATTGCGATTGCTTTCGCGACCCGGTGTGTTTCTCTGGAAAGGAAGACATGATTTACGGGAGGTTGTCGTATGCGCAGTAAGACTTGTGTAATTTGCTGTATGATGGAAGGATTCTCTTTGAGATGATAGGTGCTTTTGAACGAAGGCAAAAGTAGGTTTGCGGGTGTGACTTTATTATTTGAGGTTTTATTTTGGCGTTGGAGCTCGGATTCTACATACATTAGCAATCATCCGAACATACAAGGGAACAAGTCGAAGAGTGGGAAGTGGGAATGAGTAGCCGACTTGCCTGATTGCGACGTCGGTCTAATTGTAGATGATTCGTTTATGTTCTTTGACTGAGGTTTCTCTCGCATCTTTTTGCCTTTGCTCTCCTCTACAGGTCGGACCACGATCTCACTCTTGCGACTGTCCTCGGCGACCTCGACATCGATGGGACCCCTTGAATCGTCCCCTGCAGTTTTTGCCATGACAGCTAGTTCTCCGTCCGCATGAGATGAGTGTTCTCCTTTCTTACGAGCATATGTGTTGTCTCTTGACCAGAACGCCCATGTAGTTCCTGCCGGCAACTGTTGAGGTTTCGGAGCTGATGTAACATTACTATCCCCATCGCCTTTGCTCGTAGCCGATGATTCTGTGTTGATATTGTCTTTTGTGGGCGCAGGCTCAACGTTCTGCGTCGGAGATGGGTTCGTCGTGAAGAAACCGAACCAAGAGCTCGCTGGTCTCGCTGGTTCTGAGGTCTCGGGTGTCGCAGTCTCATCCATGACTTCTGGTGGTTTGAAATTCGTCGGCTCTTCTTCTTTTTGACCAATTTGCGCTGTTGAGTTCTCTGCAGGCGCAGGCTGGGGTGGACGTTGTGATGCAGATCTTGCGATCCATGATAGCCAACCGGCAGAGTTCGCTGGAGTCGCATCGGCCTGGATCTCAGCACTTGATGTGCCAGGCTTGACTGCGCCATCTGCAAAAATAAAGGGTTCCTTTGCACTGGTTGTGTCTCTATCATCTGTCGTCGCGCCTGCAGTGTGAGACTGTTGAGGTTCAAGTTGCGCCTCGGTTGCGTTGGACAGCGTCGTAGCTGAGGGTGTAGTTGATGGAGTATCCGGGCAGGGCGATGATTCTTGGGGTTTGTTAGTATCGAAGCGACTGAAGTCGGCACTTGGGCCTTGGCAAGGAGTGCCGCTGATTGTTTCCCTCGCTATGGAAATGGACGGGGAGGACTTGGAAGGGCGAGGCCATGATCCACCATACCAACTCTTCGGAGTGCGTGTCTAATATGTACAGATTAGAGAGGAATAAGAAGTCAATAGACGCCTCGACGGGTGGAGGCAATACCTTCTGGTCTTCTGTTGGAACCGGCGTAGATGGCCTAGTGTTGTTGGGGTTTTGCTTGCTGTCCGATGGCATGGCAGGTCCCGAGGTTACGGTTGGCGATGGCGCAGGTGACGATGATGATGGGACAGCGGACTGGGGGGACTGCTTCGCTCGCTTCCTTCGCGGACTCATGACGACGAGTATGGGCTTCTATATGACATGACCATCGGCCGACAGACAAACGTTGGTGGGCGTTGCTGTTGGAATAATGCAGGATTCGGTGTCGAGAAGATGCTGGGCTGGCGATGACGTCCCAACGGATTATGGTACCTTAACCTACCTATATGCAGGCATACTTTTAGCAGAGGTACCTTAGGTACATGTACCCAACTAGAATGTCGGGGTGCAAAAGGATCTGTCCCGCGATCAGGCAGTCAACCTGCAGGGAACCCCGGCCGTGCCGCGTGCCCCTCAGTCAGTACCTATTCTACCTCTTATTACCGCAAGAACTTAGACATTAACTGAATTCCTCGGATGACGTTCTATCAACATTACGTTGTGACAATATGTGAAGTTCAGGTATGGAGTTTATTGAATAAGCCTAGGCGCATAACCTTTGCATGATTGCCGTGGCTGGATCTTGCCTTGCGTGATTGGTAGGGACATGAATTGTGAGACCAAATGACCTGTTGAACAGTCAACAGACTTGCAGGATTACTGCCTATACTTACCTTGTTCAAAGAACTCGGGTTGCTATTAAGAACAGAACTCGGGGCCCAGATAAAGAAGAAACCACGTCGGCATTGGAATGCTTTCAATGCATCTATTCTTGATTTGTTAAAGAACGGCGCGTAACGTGCTGTGGATGTGGAATCTTGTGCCCATTTATTCCGTGTACCTACTGTAATTCGACTACCTCCAGCTGCCCCACCAGCAGTAGTCTCGCATTATCAGATAAGGAAAAAGTTGCTCCAGTGTTGAGCATCGCTATCCTGGATCACATTCGAGCCACCACATCTACTTGCACATAGCCAATGTGCCCTTCAACCGTCATGAAATGAGTGCTCTCAAACGAAAAGACGCCCCGGCTGGTGCCACCGCCGCCAACTCCCCGAAGCGCTCCAAGTCGGACGGCGAAAAGACATCCAAGACAACTACCACCAAGACAACCCAATCTAAGGCTCCAGCTGCTGCCGCTGTCTCCCGCCTCAAGGAAGAAGAGCCTCTGTTTCCTCGTGGCGGCGGCAGTGTTCTGTCCCCCCTTGAGCATAGGCAGATATCAATCCAGGCCAAGCAGGATGCCTTGTTTGAGCAGGAATCCAGCCAGCAACCCGACAAAGCCACACGCGTGCCCAAAGGCAAGAGGAAACAAAAGTCGCTTAAGGACAAGTCCGCCCATGCCTCAAAGCCAGCCGATGATGCTGTCAAGATCGAAGGTCTTAACTACCAACGTCTAGTTAAGGGCTCCCTTGTCTTGGCCCAGATCACCGAAATCCAGCCGTTGCAGCTCGTCCTCGCCCTCCCCAACAGTATCTCCGGCCATGTGCCTATCACTGCCATCTCAGGCAAGCTGGATGAACTTCTGACTGCCGAGGCCGATGCTCCAGAAGAAGGCTCTGATGGCGGAGACAATGGAGTGGACCTCAAGACCCTGTTTGAGCTGGGCCAATACGTTCGGGCCTACGTCACTTCCACTACGGACGAGGCTACGGCCACGTTGGCCAAGCCCAAGAAACGCATCGAATTATCATTGCGGCCCGAGCATACGAACATCGGCCTGTCAAGCCAAGAGATTGTAGAAAACTGCGTCGTCATGGCCTCGGTCTCGAGTGTGGAGGATCATGGCTTGGTCATGGACCTCGGTCTCGATGATTCCAGTACGAAAGGCTTTCTTTCTCGCCAGGAAGTTGATAGTGACCACGTCAAAACTCGTTTGCAGCCTGGTTCTGTCGCTTTATGCCTCGTGGTCGGCAAGGGTGCCAATGGCAAAATTGTAAAGCTGAGCACCCGCCAGGAAAAGCTCGGAAAAGTACAAAATTTTGCATCCAAAGCTACTACCATTCAAAGCTTTTTGCCCGGTTCTGCCATCGAACTCATGGTCTCGGACATTTCCACACACGGCATAGCAGGCAAAGTGATGGGTTCGCTAGACGTCACTGCGGACCACATTCACTCCGGCCTAGGTCCCAAAGCTTTAGATCTCGAAGCAAAGTACAAAATCGGGAAAAAGGTCAAGGCTCGTGTCATCTGCAATTTTCCAACAGCCAGCGAGCCAAAGATGGGCATTTCAATGCTTGACCATGTCATGACATTGCAGTCTCAACGTGATGAGTCAAATAAGCACCCACTAGACATCCTTCCCATATCTTCAACCGTCGAAGAATGCACTGTTTTCAAGGTTGAGCCTGAGATTGGCGTCTTCGTCAATGTGGGCGTAGATGGCACACCGGGATTTGTGCACATTTCCCGTCTCAAAGATGGCAAAGTGGACCATGTTTCCGACGACTCCGGGCCATACAAAATTGGGTCGGTACATCGCGGTAGAGTCATGGCCTATAATGCCATAGATGCTCTGTACAATCTCTCTTTTGAAAAGAGCGTACTGGAACAACCTTTCCTTCGAATCGAAGACATACCCATCGGTCAAGTAGTGAATGGCGAGGTCGAAAAACTCATCATACATGAAGAAGGCATCAGTGGTCTTCTCGTTAAGCTTGCCGAGGGTATCCGTGGTTATGTTCCTGAGATTCATCTCGCAGATGTCCGGCTTCAACACCCCGAAAAGAAGTTCCGTGAGGGTCTGAAGGTCAAAGCCAGAGTCTTGTCAACTGATCTAATCAAACGCCAAGTAAAGCTCACTCTCAAGAAGACAATTGTAAACTCTGACGTTGAGCCTTTGAAATCTTTCGATGAACTGGTCTTAGGAGCTCAGAGTCCCGGCACCATTGTCAAAGTGCTCGACAATGGTGCCGTTGTCCAATTCTATGGGTCCTTGCGAGGGTTCTTGCCTATCGCCGAGATGAGCGAGGCTTTCATTCGTGACCCCAAAGAGCACTTTCGTCCCGGCCAAGTTCTCACTCTTTATGTCCTCGACTTTGAGGTTGGCGCGCAGAAGTTGATCGTGTCATGCAAAGACCCTTCTGCTTTCGGCATCGAAAAGCAGACTGCGCTCAAACAGCTCACGGTAGGCGACATTGTTTCTGCAAAGGTTGTCGAAAAGACCGAAGATGACATACACCTCGAACTGGTTGGCAGCTCTCTCAGATCGCTCCTCTCCTTTGGACAGCTTACAGATCGTCCCAGTAAAGCCAAAGCGTCATTAAAGGGTATCCGAGTAGGCCAAACCTTGGACGGTCTGATGGTGTTGGACAAGAACGACAGCCGTCGGTCAATCATTCTTACAAAGAAGCCAGCCTTGGTACAAGCAGGTCAAGATGGAACGCTTCTCACAAGTCTAGCTACAGCTCGGGTTGGCGACATACGCCAAGGGTTTGTGAGAAACATTACCGTCACGGCCGTTTTCGTCCAATTTGCAAACCAAGTCATTGCTTTACTTCCAAAGTCCAAGCTACCACAAGACGCGCATACGAAGGCAGACTTCGGCTTTAAAAAATACCAGTCAATAGCTGTTAAGATTGACTCCGTGGACACCGAAAATGGACGCCTCGTTGTTTCCTCGGTCGATCTTATAGATAAGCCTGGTGGTGCGTCTCATTCGGCACCTGCCGAAGAACTACAGAACGCTGTTGATGAATCTCTCAAATCCACAGACGACATATTCGTGGGCAAGGTGACGAAAGCAAAGATCGTATCGGTGAAGGCAACCCAACTCAATGTTAAACTAGCCGACAATGTGCAGGGTCGTGTGGATGTTACTGAGATTTTTGAGTCTTGGGGCAAGATCTCGAACCCGAAGGCTCCTTTGAGCCATTTCAGCGCGGATGATATTATTCAGGTTCGAGTACTAGGGATTCACGACGCCAGAAACCATCGATATCTGCCCATTTCTCACCGATCATCACACTCCGTCTTCGAGCTTTCGGCGAAATTGACCAACGTGAAGGAGGAGTTGCCGACTGGTCTGACACTCAGCACACTCGAACTCGGCTCCACACATATCGGTTTCGTTAATAATGTGGAGCAAGACTCCCATTCTCTTTGGGTCAGTCTGTCACCAAGTGTACGGGGTAGGATCAACGTTTTCGAGATCTCGGATGATGTTTCGCAGCTTGATAACCTGTCGAAACATTTCCCTGTTGGTGCTGCTCTGAAGGTCCGTGTACTGGCTGTAAACTCCACGGAAGGGCATCTAGACTTGTCTGCTCGCTCCTCTAGCACAACAGCTCATCTCACTTGGGACACTGTGAAGCCTGATATGGTTCTCCCTGGTAGAGTAACAAAAGTGAGCGAGCGGCAACTGATCATACAGTTGAGCAACCTTGTTTCTGGCCCTGTCCACCTGGTTGATATCAATGACGACTATGATCAAGCAAACACACTCTTGTATAGCAAAAACAGTGTCATTCGCGTCTCCGTTGTAGATGTCGACAAGAGCAATAAGCGAGTGCGCCTCTCGCTCCGTCCATCGAGGATATTGAGCTCATCTTCGCCTATCAAGGATCGCGAAGTCATCAATGTCGAACAGTTGCAAGTTGGCGACGTCGTCCGCGGGTTTGTCAAGAACGTTTCTGACAAGGGACTGTTCATCGGGCTCGGCGGCAATGTCACCTCGATGGTGCGAATTTCTGATATATCAGACAAATATGTCAAAGAATGGAAAGACGAGTATCAGGTCGATCAGCTTGTGAAGGGTCGGGTTGTATCGATCGACCCCGCCACGAAGCAGTTACGCATGAGCCTGAAAGCATCGGTGGTGGACCGGAATTTTGTTCCCCGTCTGAGCTACTCGGACTTTCGCGTCGGGCAGGTCATTACCGGCAAGGTCCGGAAAGTTGAAGATTTTGGTGCTTTCATTCTCGTGGACAACTCTGCCAATGTGAGTGGACTATGTCATCGAAGCGAATTGGCCGACAAGCCAGTACAAGATGCAAGAAAACTCTTGAATGAGGGTGACGCAGTCAAAGCAATCATTTTGAAGATTGATCTGCAGAAGAAACAGATAAGTTTAGGTTTGAAGCCATCTTATCTCGAAGACGAAGCCAGCAGCATGGGCGAGAACCAGAGTGACATCGAAGACGATGAGGAAGAGGGTGGTGCTATCATTGACAACGATGATGATGACGATGATGACCAAATGGAAGATGCTGATAGCTCTGCCATGATTGAGGGCATTGATGGTGGAAGTGACATCTCATCCGATGGGGACACGGAAATGGTGCATGGAATAACCAAGGATGTGGACGCCCTCGAGAGTCGAGGATTTGACTGGTCTGCAACAGCACTCGATGATGATACTATCGACGTGGTCAATGGACAAGATATAGCGCCAGAAAAGAAGAAGAAGAAGCACCGAAGAGCCCAAAACGGTGAGGAAACAGGTCGGAACTTGGACAAGTCTGTGCCACAGACCGCTGTGGATTACGAACAGCTTCTCAACCGTCAACCGAATTCATCGGATTTGTGGACTCGGTACATGGCATTCCAGATGCAAATAAGCGAGCTAGGCAAAGCTCGGGAAGTGGCTGAACGAGCTGTCACCACCATCAACAGTTCCGAAGAAACTGAGAAGCTGAATGCTTGGATAGCGTACCTCAATCTCGAAGTACGCTTCGGCAACGAAGATACTACGGACGACGTTTTCAAGCGTGCGTGCCAGGTCAACGACCAGCAAGAAGTCTACCAACGTCTTGCCAGCATATACGTCCAAGACAATAAACCCGGAGTAAGTCGCAACAACATTTCCAATCTCTCCCGAGCAGTGTACACTGACAGTCATATAGAAAGCAGACGATCTCTTCCAAATCATCATGAAGAAGTTCGGTGGCAAGTCACCGGAAGTTTGGTACAACTATGCCCACTGGTTACACGCGGTTCAGAATGAGCCAGATCGAGCTAGGGCGTTGTTACCGCGAGCTACGCAAGCATTACCCGAGCATGCACGTCTTCCTCTCATGACCAAGATTGCCACTCTCGAATACTCATCGCCAAACGGTAGTGCCGAGCGTGGCCGGACAATGTTCGAAGGGCTGATCTCTACGTTCCCCAAACGATTCGACCTATGGAGTCAATTATTGGACCACGAAGACAGCCCCAATTCAGACAAAGGCGTCATTCGAGATGTGTTCGAGCGAGCGACCAGAGTGAAAGGACTAAAGGCACGAGCTGCAAAGAAGTGGTTCAAGCGTTGGGCCGACTGGGAGGAGAAGAACGGCGATGCGAAGAGTCAGGACAAGGTCAGGGCGCAGGCATCTCAGTGGGTGAGATCCAGGGCAGAAAGTCAAAAAATCGAAGAAGAGGACGAAGATTGAGATGTCTACCTAGTATGATACCCGTGTTACTGGAGACTGATGAGCCGGGCTCACGTGCATGACCCGGTGAATTGCGTAAATACCTAGTGTGTATGCTACATCCATAGCATCATCTTGACCATGGCAATGTGCCAGTTTGCGATACTACTTGCAATAAGTTGATTGACGTCAATATAAGACATGATTCACAGCATCATTAGTCATTTAGATCATCCTCATTCCTCAGAATTGAAATATGGCAGGTGGCTTCTTTTTATGACTTCCCATGTCCTTGTAATATCGGGATACGAAAGGCCTTGCATTAACAAGTGAGCCTAGAACCCACCAAATTCGCTATGAAAGACTCCTAGACATACCTATTTTAGATGAATCATAACAATAACTCGCAAGTACCTGAATATCGTTGGTTATCTCGGAAGTTCCCTACCTGCCCGATAGCTAGGTAGCCATTGTCATTATTCAGTCAAAGGCCACCAAAGCAAGTATGATTTAGCTTTGTATGTCCCCAGAATTTGGGTGGTTCTGATCAGTGCTCGTTTAAAAAGGCATAGGTATAGAAAAGAATTGACGCCTATCTGCATAAGCAAAGTACATGAGCAGCTTGAACTGGTGGTATCCTCTGCGTTCACGAAAAGGAATATCGATGTCAAGAGTATACCAGCTTTGCCTTGTGTATAGACAGGCAGCTAGTATGTCTCTGTACAGCTGATGCGGGCGTTTGAAATAATGTAGTGACTCTTTTTTGTTTGCCGCACAGGCGGCCTGGCTGGCCTCGGGTTGTAAGGGTCAAGTGGAATGGGGCAAATAGTGATGCAGGCGAAAAAGACGTGATGTTACGAACACTACGCTTTGCACAATATGCCATAACATCAAGTTCTCGGCAGAGTTTTATCGCACTTTGAAATTGTAGTGAATTGTGAAAAGATGAGCGGCGAGGAATGTCATCGAAGGCAGTCTGTGGTAGGCTTGGCTGAATAATACCTGTACAGCCCGTAAGCAAAGCCACTTGCAATATCTTATCAGGTACGGTGATCATAGCAGATAAGATACTGGCTTGCGTATGATCTCGTCTGCCTGCGCTGCTGCTGTGAAAGTCCGCGCTTCCCAGCTCTTGGCAGGTGAGGTACTTTAGTACATCGTATGCTGATGCTAGATTGAAACAGAGGTCGTTTGTCATGGTAGATACTGCGAGGTAGAGGGGCATATCTACGTGTACCTTGATGCAAGTACCTAATGAACACCTACCAGGTAGTGTTAAAGCTGTTAGGAAGGACTCATCCTAAAGAGCTCGGAGACAGGGCTTCAGACATTGCAGGTGGTGAAAAGCAGCCTTGCATCACAGTGACAGAAAGACCTGCAGCGCGATCTGGCATCAATTCCAGTTCGGGGGGGCAGAGCACACTGTAGAATGCGCTGGAAGGTGGCGGCGACAGAGTGAAAAGCGGGCTAGCCTTACCTTAGGTTAGGTACCGAGTGCAGCTGGTCTGAGCTCTGCCGTAGTGCACTGCTGCTGGCCTGTTCGTCATACAAACACCTGCCACCGCAACCCAGTCTGACCTCTGCTACACCTACCTCATCGTGCCTGGTCTGCAACCTACACAAACCTTCCTCGACCTTTCCATACAAATTCTCCCGTTCCCTCATCCCAACTCCCTCTCAACCCCAGGGAGCCATCTGCCTACACCATCTTCTGTGCGGCCAGACAGACACACATCCAACGTGCTGCTGACCGACTTCCCCCTCGACACATCCCGCGTCCCGCCCCTCAACACTTACTACATCACTGCCAGCCGTCTCCCACATTTCCTTCACTTTCACCTCAGCAACACAGCACGGTGCATCTGCCTTCACATCATCACTATGGCTGACGCCGACCACAAGAAGAAGGCCAACTTGGCGTGAGTGCCGTCCGCCCATTCCCGCTGGTTCTCTGTGTGCTGTCTGTGCTAACTCGAGATGCAGCGACGTCTCCGGTGCGGAGCCCAAGGATGTATGCACCTACCCTCACCTGCCACGCTGTTTTGCACCTGTCACTGACAAGTCTCGTAGGAGAACGACACCTCCACCGCCATCTTGAAGAAGAAGAAGAAGGCCAACCAGCTCATGTACGCACACCCCGCCTAACCGTCAAGGACTCTCACCAACAGTTGTGCTGATTTACTGCTACAGGGTCACTGATGCCACCAATGATGACAACTCCATCATTGCCCTCTCCAACAACACCATGGAGCAGCTCCAGCTGTTCCGCGGCGACACCGTCCTCGTCCGCGGCAAGAAGAGGAAGGACACTGTACTGATCGTCCTCGCCGACGATGACCTTGATGACGGCAGTGCCCGGATCAACCGAGTCGTCCGCCACAACCTGCGCGTCAAGCACGGTGACATGATTACGATCCACCCCTGCCCCGACATCAAATACGTAAGTCATCACATACCGTGCTGTTAGCTCTGCGCTTTCGAAGTTGATATTGACCTAGCCGCAACCTAGGCCAAGCGAATTGCTGTGCTGCCCATCGCTGATACCGTAGAAGGTATCACTGGTTCGCTTTTCGATGTCTTCCTTGCCCCCTACTTCCGCGAAGCCTACCGACCCGTTCGCCAGGGCGACCTCTTCATAGTCCGCGGTGGCATGAGACAGGTCGAGTTCAAGGTCGTTGAGGTTGATCCCCCAGAGTATGGCATTGTCGCACAAGACACCGTTATCCACTGCGAGGGTGAGCCCATTCAGCGTGAGGAGGAAGAGAACAACCTCAACGAAGTTGGCTATGACGACATCGGTGGTTGTCGGAAACAGATGGCACAGATCCGAGAGATGGTTGAGCTCCCTCTTCGTCATCCCCAGCTCTTCAAGTCTATCGGTATCAAGCCTCCTCGTGGTGTCCTGCTCTACGGTCCCCCGGGTACCGGTAAGACCTTGATGGCACGAGCTGTCGCTAACGAGACTGGTGCTTTCTTCTTCTTGATCAATGGTCCCGAGATCATGTCCAAGATGGCTGGTGAATCCGAATCAAACTTGCGTAAGGCATTTGAGGAGGCTGAGAAGAACTCGCCTGCCATCATCTTCATTGATGAAATCGACTCCATTGCCCCCAAGCGAGAGAAGACCAACGGCGAGGTTGAGCGACGTGTTGTCTCCCAGCTTCTGACGCTCATGGATGGTATGAAGGCCCGATCCAACGTTGTTGTCATGGCTGCCACCAACAGACCTAACTCGATCGACCCCGCTCTGCGTCGCTTCGGTCGTTTCGATCGTGAGGTCGACATTGGCATTCCCGACCCTACCGGCCGTCTCGAGATCCTCCAAATTCACACCAAGAACATGAAGCTCGGTGACGACGTCGATCTGGAGCAGATCGCTGCCGAGACCCACGGTTACGTCGGTTCCGATGTTGCTGCCCTGTGTTCTGAGGCCGCTATGCAGCAGATTCGAGAGAAAATGGATCTTATCGATCTCGATGAGGATACGATTGACGCCGAGGTTCTCGACTCGCTTGGTGTCACCATGGAGAACTTCCGTTTCGCTCTCGGTGTCTCGAACCCGTCCGCCCTCCGGGAGGTCGCCGTTGTTGAGGTACCCAACGTGCGCTGGGAGGATATCGGAGGCCTGGAAGGTGTCAAGCAAGATCTCAAGGAGAGCGTTCAGTACCCCGTTGACCATCCCGAGAAGTTTCTCAAGTTCGGTCTGTCACCTTCTCGTGGTGTCCTCTTCTACGGTCCACCTGGTACGGGTAAGACAATGTTGGCTAAGGCTGTTGCCAACGAATGCTCTGCCAATTTCATCTCCGTCAAAGGTCCAGAGCTTCTCAGCATGTGGTTTGGTGAGTCTGAGAGCAACATCCGCGATATCTTTGACAAAGCTCGCGCAGCCGCCCCTTGCGTTGTCTTCCTGGACGAGTTAGATTCAATTGCCAAGGCTCGCGGTGGATCCGTCGGTGATGCTGGCGGTGCCTCGGATCGTGTTGTCAATCAGCTTTTGACAGGTAAGCTAAAATCTGAAATTACTTATGATTTGCAATCACTAATTTGGTTCAGAAATGGATGGCATGACGTCGAAGAAGAACGTTTTCGTCATTGGTGCCACCAACAGACCTGAGCAGCTTGACCCTGCCCTGTGCCGTCCCGGCCGTCTCGACTCTCTTATCTATGTGCCTCTTCCTGATGAAGCCGGTCGTCTTGGCGTCCTCAAAGCCCAACTTCGCAAGACACCTGTTTCCACAGATGTCGATCTGAATTATATCGCCTCTAAGACTCATGGTTTCTCTGGTGCCGATCTTGGGTTCATCACCCAACAAGCTGTCAAGATCGCCATTAAGGAATCTATCACCATCGATATTGAGCGTCAACGCGCCCGTGAGGCCGAAGGCGCTGGTGACATGGAAGTCGACGATGAGGAGGACCCTGTTCCCGAGCTCACCAAGCGTCACTTCGAGGAAGCTATGCAGATGGCTCGCAGATCCGTGAGCGATGTTGAGATCCGACGGTATGAGGCCTTCGCCCAGCAGATGAAGAATACCGGACCTGGTGCTTTCTTCAAGTTCCCGGGCCAAGAGGGCGCTAGCGCTGGTGCTGATGATGGCAACTTCGGTCAGGGTGGCGAAGATGACGGCCTCTACGATTAAACTCGTACCTCAAGTTCGTCTGTTTTCAACGCTCACCATACCCCCCATGTATTTTAATTTCCTGACTCGCCGCGCTCGATGCTATCGTGGTAGAGTTAGGAAGGCGAGTTTGCAGTAGACATCGGCTTGGCTTTGCTCGTGTTTTACTGGTTAAGTGTCTCACTTGGTGATGCACATCGATGGATTCGGAAAGATTTCCATAGACGCGCCACCCCGCGCCGGGAAGAAAATAAAAGAAGTTAATCAACGACATAGTCCCTACGTGGGTATTGCTGCCTGCTTCAAGACTGCAGATGGGGATGTTGCTCATCGTGATACAGCCCAACCCGAAAATCAGTAGATGTAGTGGTCATGGGTCTTGGTTCACGATGGATTTTATAAAAGGACGTCTACTCTCAGCATATTGTGTTCTGCCAAGTGCCGTTTCTTTGTGCGGATTTTGACCCGTGCTTCCCCTACAATTGTAAGCAAGGTGAAGGCCACTTTGATGACACATTAGTCTAGGTAGACATTACCCTCCCTACCCTCGGATTACCATCGAAGCGCTTTGATTATATGGAGGAGGTCAGTCTTGCTTTATCCGAAGTAGGTCAGAATGTACTTGCTTGCCTCTAAGTTGTCCTCCCGTCACTCTTTAGGAGATAGCTACGAACACTCAGCTATGATGGGATTAGTTGATCGATATAGAAGTCGTATGTGTGTATACATACCTTATGTATGTAGACATGATATGTCTGAGTTCTTGCACGGGAGACGGGAAGGGCTCAAGATTTAAAGCGGTGACGCTTCCATACCCTCTCCATGGGGTTATTTCATCGCTTTCCTGCCTTTAGTACTCATCGTGTACATAGCTGTAGGTGCTTGGGTAGAGAAGACACACCTCAGAGATCGAAAGTTGTTTTCATACTGGCGAATGGCCCTGGCCGTTCATTGAAATAGGTAGCTGGATATTGCGTGGTAGTTACGGTATAATCCAATATGAATCTATCACTGAGAAGAAGTTACTGATAGGTACAAACCACTGCAAGTCCGTGCCTATCGGATTCGGGGGCATCGGACAATGAAATGGCACTTTCCTAGCCATATTGGCACAGTTGGGTAGCTTTGCAGGTGCGGAAGACTGTCGCTGTGTGTAACTGCTTCATATGCTTGAGATCTCGATACTTCACATATTTGATCACTAAAAAAGGCCGGTGTGGTAACCATTATGCTAAGATTCTAGAGGCAACCTACTAGTTTCAGGTGGTAAGAGATTTATAATGTTTAGCTTATAGCATCAATGTACATGCACTGGAACAAGGATTGCAGATTGTCACGACTGCGACATTGTGGTACTCAATATTATGAAAGCAGAGAGAAATCAGCCGGCTTTTATGGGGCCTCTATGTTGTATTCGTATTTCATTCATTCATTCATTGTGACTAGAAAGGTAAGGTCGGTAGGTTGGTGTTTATGCCACAGTCGGTCAGTGTTGGGTGTTATCGCTAACTTTGCAGGAGCTCAGCGACGCACATAGCCTCCCTTGATTAGCGTGTGCCCTCGTCCTTGTTGCTCTTGCAAATCCCTCGCTAGGTGGTTTGGCTCATCCGGGACCGTCCTCTATCTCACAATATGCCTCCAAGCTCTCGCGCGTGGCCTTGAGCACAGTCTCTACTACGGCTGGGGGTATAGCAAGGCTCTGTGTGTTGAGATCTGTGGTGGTTGAGGTTCCGTTTACGCCGATCTTATTAGTACCGTTTGTGGCGGTGCCGTTAGGTTCTTTGGAGTCGGTGTTGGTTGTGGAGGAGGAACTGGTATCGGCTGCTGCGATGGTCTCTTTCCGGACGTCTTCGAGGACGCGCCGTACGAGGGCGGGAAATGTGTGAATTTCGCCTGACCTTAGTAATGCCAGGGCGTGGGTTTGTATGGCGGAGGGCCAATTGGAGCTGTGTGCGTCGAGGCTGTGGAGTAGGTGCTCTTGGATCCTTTGAGTTGAATGTAAGTAAGTGTTGATGGTCTTTGTGTAGACACAAGTGCCGCAGAAGACAAGCGAAGGAGGATTGAGGCGGCAGAGATAGGCGCAAAGCACACTTACTTTTCCATTTGACCTTCTCGCAGCATCAGGGTGTTGATATGTGAGCGCAGGTCATTATCTTGGGTGGCAGGTGTGTAAGTGGCTGCCGAAGCTGGCACCTTGACCGGTGCGGACGGAGGATGCGACATGGTGCCGCTCTGTATTCCCGCTTGCGTCTGCTCTGTGGGACGAGATTCAGAAGCAGAAAGCAGAGTCGATGCGCAATGACCCTGCACTGAAGGAGGTGTAGGTTAAGCACCAATCCCTTGTCCACGGCTCGAATGGGGCCTTGGCCGACAGCCGCAGCAGCACGGCTGTGGGTGATGGGTTAGATGCTACCTAGTCTCGTGGGAGGTGGTGACAGTCCCTGGAATGTGGCATGCCGGTACGGATCCCTCTCTGTGATAGCCAGGCTATCGGGGCGAGAGATGGTTCAGCTATCGTCTACACATAGGCTGGGCAAGCTACGGGGCAAGAGCAGTGAGAGTGATGACGGTGGACATGCAGATGGGCGAGTCGGGACAAGGCTGAGGATCAGATGGCAAAGGCAAATAGAGGAACAAGGCTGAACGAGATAGCTCGATAGTACATGTAGGTAGGCCGTACCTAGCTCGCCTCAGGTGGGGGCAGCCGCCGCAGCAAGGTTGCCTGTCATTGGCGGCAGGCTTGACCCCTGCTTGCCTTGGCCAGCACCACATACTCTTCTATCATACTGCAGTTTATTAGTCACCTTGTATGGGGTGTTATACCTTCATGGAGATGGGCACGTAAAGAAATGGCAAGGGCAATGGCACCTCCATAAAGAGTATGAAGATGTGGTATAGGGTGATATATCGCACTGTCCCACATTCTTGGCAGCTTCTGAGTGTAGTCGACATTTCGTGCCTATTTAGTGGGAAGTTCAAAGTATAGCCAACAGCGCACCCGCGTTGTTAGGGTTTTTGCTCTACGTCGTACCGTCGAAAGACAGTATCGTTCATTCTGGCGGTTGACAGGCTTGGCAAGTTGGGTAAGACATGTGAGCCCATGCCGCCAAATGTATGTCAATCCACAGCATACATACATGCTTAAAGGTAGGTATATGTATGTTGTGCGTCTCTCTCATCTGCCATGTCCATCTCAATATGACGGGAGATTCTTAGCTCACGAGCGGCTACCCCATCAACCTCCTGGGCCAACTCTACTATACCTTTACCTTGGGCATGCTAGGTACGAATCACTCCATGCACCCAACAGACTGACGTTGCACTGCAAAACAATCAGTCGCAATGGAATCTCCCGGCCCTTTGGCGAGAGCGCGGGGTTCCGCTTCACTACAGCTCGTATTGCCATTCACTGTACTCTCTGCTCACGTACGACACTCGCCCCGATACCTCCCGGGCCGCATGTCTCGCGCCGCGGCCAAGACTGTCTTCAATGTTGTCAACTGTGATCCTCTGCATTACATGAATCATCCAGATCCCCAATCACAGCCGCCAGTCTGCTGATTGTTGCAGGTTTCAGAGCGGTTCTGACGTGTTGCAACCTGATCGTGTTGGCCATGTTGGACATACCATGGTAGTGGATAAGCTGTCGGCTGTCGCTGTGCTCGGCAGAACAGCAGCACAGCTGAGGTGCCACCACGTCCCTTCCAAGACGCCCAGCTCGCAAACTGTTGTATGTTCTGATTGTGTATGATTTCGTGGCCGACGACGACCCGACAGCGTTGACTGTCTGTCCTCGAGAACATCACGCTCACGTACTTACATTATTGGCTGTGCATAAGTGATATCTTCTTCATTGCGCACGGGTGTCACCTGCATATCTCATGACTTTGCCGACCCCCTGGCTATGTCTTGACGCCCTACAAACACATACAGGCGGCTAGACGCCGCCATTACCCAATGTTGGCGAATGGAAGCCCATACGATAGAACAACCCCTGTTATGTTTGCTAGATAGGTGGTGTGATGCTGGCTAAAGCCACCGAGGCCACTTGGATACTTGCTGCGTCGCGGCGTGGCATTTTAGGCCGCCAAGACATCGTTCTTTCGAGGCGAGCCTAATAATAACAGGATTTGGCCGGACCAGAAGCCTCTTTCTAACTAAACTTGCAGCAAGTGAATGATTGTGCATGCAGTAGTTCCCGTCTCGCTGGGATGGATCGAGGGTCTCTAGCCGGGCCCTCTTCATGCAAATGCAGCAAGCTCAAAGCGGAAAGAATACATTGGAGACGGTCTTCACTCTGCCAACATCCTTCCGTGTTTTCCTTCTAGATCATGTGCTTTTCTATGTTCTGTGCGTTCTTCGGTGGCCTCATATCACTTGCTCAGTGGAGGAGATAGTATAAATAAGAGCCGGTCTGATAGATGGAAGGGGGGGGACTGACTGTTTGATAGGATGGCTCAATTCCCTAAACTACATGGGTAAAGAACGGGGCTACGCCGCACTGGAACGGTCAATAAAGTCGACAAGAATAAAACAGACAACAACTGCCGTCACCACCCACAATCCGTCAAGAAAGTTTCTTCGCGGACAACATAGCTTAGTCACTGTTGTGATATTGCTGCCAGACTGCTCACTGCTTGGTTGCCCTATGCCGTCGAAACAAGCCACTCCTGATACATAAGAGCAATAAAAAATGTCGTCAAAGGGAAACAAGTAATGCAAGAAGTGTGATTTCAGGAAGCTGGCTATCGGCTCCGGCTTCCTCCGCCTCTACTTCATATGGGGATCCAGGCTCCAATACACACAAGTCTGCCTTGCAGGTTGCATGGACGGTGCCAACATAAAGAAACATTGGTAAATCCTTGTGTTGGGAGAATGTAAAGGCGACACTTAAGCCGAGCAGAATAGGAGCTGGGCCTGTTTTTCCAGCGTGCTACTTGATCATGGAGTGATGTCTACACTTATTTTGATATGAAGTAAGAAGGAAAATCTTTCCCTGCCTCGAGGATGACCGGATTGCTCACAGATGTATCGACAAGCAGAAAGGTCCTTGAAATTGAGCCAAGAGATTGCAATGGCAGCATAGAGTAGGAGATAGGTAACGATACGTCATTAAAATAGCAAACTTGTATCTAATTATGAACACAATGAAAGAGTTTATTGTCGTGGATTTATGACAAATCACATATTCTTTTCTTCCTTTAATCACACCACTGGAAGATTACTCCTCTTTTCTAAACATAACAGCTTTTCCTCCTACTCTTAGCTCAGTGGTTCCTCTTATATGCTTTATAGTACTTCTATGATTTCACACATCATGTGATAACATCATGTGATTGACCAATTCCAATCTCACTTATGGTAGAATGGCCTCAATCGCAGTAGATGATATGAATGAAATGGTGCAGTACATATAGATGATAGTAGCGGTACTAGTAATTCAATTATAATCAGGCTTCTGCCGACCAAGCGCGGCCGCTTCACTCAACTCATGGGTAGAAGTATTAGATAGGCTCATGCGTGTAAGTGCCATGGTTTTAGCACAAGAGCATGTCAGAGACCTTGAACACTGGTCTCGTTTTCAGCTCTCTTCGTGGCCGTAAGGCGATACAGAAGCCCTAAGACCGATGAAGAATCAAGTCTCAGTATGCTGCATACTGGAGCTCCAGACACAAATCATATGCTTCATTCTCAAACTTGGCATTTCTGTAGACAAAATAAGTGCAATGGCTGAAATCAGGTCGCTTACATATATCCCTCAGAACCCAAAAATTTGGGCTTCAATGCAGATAATTCAGGTGTCGTTGTCTAGCAGGCGTAGAATGATCGATATCTACAACCCGACTTTAGGAACAAGATAGGCCATACAGACCCTGGCCCAGATCGCTTGCTGGATCATTCAGATGATCAATGCCCCGGCAGGCAGGCGATTGCTTTACTCGCTCAAGTAAGTGCCACGTACGCGGAACCACCTTACGTCCACTCTTTCGACTGGTTCACTACATTCTGCCAGTCTGAAGGACAATCACCGAAATCTGTGTACACATACACATGCATGTGGCCTCACGGATCTGATCTACATCTACGATCGTCTTATGGGGAAAATATTCGAAGCCCCCGTGGCACGGACGACATTCTCCGTGACCTCGGGAGCTTTCAATACCTACCGATGAACTTCGAGCAGTTACGGAAGTTTGACTGGTGGTTTAAAATGCCTCCGACCTTTGTCCTAGCTTCATCTCAAACATAAGTATGGCCTATATCCAACGCAATTTACCGCAAGATGTGTTCAAAAATTCGTTTGCTGCGCCGTTGTAAAATCTGACCTGCGTACGCACACCCTAGTAATTATATCCAACCGAACATCTCATGAGTTGGGTTTTCATCATGATGGGAGGGCAAGCCGAATTATGGGCAACGTTTAGTCTAAGACGACAAATGAGACCTGGTCTCCCGAGCAAGCGCTGCATCTCCGCACAACCCTCCTTGTCAATGTCTCACGCCAGTCGGTGAATGCAAGTATGTCAGGCATCTGCCATGAGCATTACGCACAGCGCAAAGACATCCTCAGCCCGCAGCTGCATGTCATTTTCTGTAACAAGAGCAATGAAGTACTAAACCCGGTAGTGTGTAGCACGGCCCGCAGACACCGTCAGGGCCTGCCGAGGGCCATAGCATGAGACATGGAGGACACTGCCGGCGCTGCCCGCCGTATGGCTATTGCTCTCGCCGCTCAATATGTCAACGAGAGCCGCATGGGCATTTGTCTGTTTCTGCCAGCATGGGTGATTATGTTACATTATGCGTTGGGACGACCACGAGCGCTCAAAGCAGCAGTACAAGAGACTGCTCGTTTAAGTACGTAGGTAGTATACAGTCGGGACATCATTGGCAGCATTACTCGTGTACCAAAAAAACGGAGCGTCGACATGGATATTATCCCTGATACGTGTTATCCATGCAGAATCGGGACGTGGCATGTGCTCGGATGACACGCAGAGTGCAAGGAATGCCCGCAATATTCTGCCACAAATTCATGGATCTTTGGACATCCCAAGGTCTATCTCCTTGGCTAACATAGCTTGGGCAAGTGTGAGGCCGATGGGCTGTTGGCATTGAGTAGGAGTTCGCTTTCGGCATCAGGCGGTCGGGCGTCAATGTAATTATCGTAATACCATAACCTGATTTTCTGACCGAATGCCACTTTGGTCTGATGCTTTGGGATTTACCTAGACAACCGGTGTGACGGTTTTCGGGACGGACAAGCGAAAGCGCTTGACAGGGTTCCAATGCAAAGAACGGTGGAGGTCGGGTTGTCCGGACCATGGTTCTCACCATCAACTTATAGAAGGTCGGGCAACGCCTACGAGCCCTTAATCTCTTCGTGTTAAGCAGGGGACATAGCTTACTCATCGAAGAAACGACGGTTGGAGGCCGACTAGGATTGTACAGAGCTCTGCTGGGAATCCCAGAATGGCTACGGCATAATGAGACCGAGCCACAGTTCTGCGTGACGCTCGCCGAAATCCGCATCGACCTTGAGCACGAAGACAGTCATCAACCAGATAAGTACAGCCTGTCCACTGCCTTGTGGTGACTCGGTGGAGGGCTTCAAGGCAAAAAACAAGCAAAACGCAAGCGAACGTTGTTCATGCGCGAGAAAGCCACGAACGAGCGATGCAGACAAGTGGCTTCGTTGTCGGTGCTGTCGCTCCGAATGATAAATCTTGTCAGCATTGATGAGCTGGCACAGTTGACAATTTAGTCCAAGTCAGAAGCTAGTATATACATGGATGCAGAGGTGTCTTCACCAAAGCCCATCTGACTATACTCATCTCATTAGCCGCGTGTGGACCGCTGCCCCGAACTGCGGACGCTCACTAGTAAGAGGAATATAAATTGACATCAGCTATTTGGATCAGTTGTCGTCGTCAGCCGCCAAGCTTCATTTGTTGTTCGGCTATGGTTGGTCGACGATCTAGCTCAGGCTGGATATCGACAACTTCCCTACCTACCAAACACGGCGGGAAGTGTGGGCGAATCTCTCAAGACACAAGACAGATATCGGATGAATGGATGGTGCGAGAGAATGTCATGTCGTCGAAGGAGCGGATACCAACCAGATAGATGATGATATGCACCGCATTCGAGAGGAGAGCGAGACTCGATGCCGATGGACAGCTGCAGGATGCATCTCAACCCGCTGCAGAAAGCCCACAGGGCATGGCGAAGCAGGAAATGCATCTGCGGTGCCAATTCTGTCCGTTACACAAGCGAGTAATGGCAAGTGACACCACGTTTGCAGTTCCCCATGGGCATCTGGAGCAGCATGCACACTGAGCACCCTGTGACCTGTGAACAATCCTCGAGTACTATACTCGTAATCGCCCGCGGCCCAGAGGACTTGGAAGTGAGCATGTGCGAGAATGATGAATAAGAGGCCGATCGTGAAGTGTAGTGCGTGTGCGCCCGCTGTAGTCAGGTAGATTAGGTTAGAGGGCCGGAGGACGAGCGGTGAGAAAAAGGGCATACCGTTGGGCTAGCACGCGTCTGTCTGTCCTGCACACAACCTTACTACCCATCTGTATCGCGGCGACGACCACGACTCGTTCTTGCCTGGAACGGTTGACGAGTCTACCTGCCCGCTCGGCATGTCATACATCCTTCATCGCTGCCCACAACGAATGCTAATCAAGGGCTCGGCTACGTGGCTCTTCACCATCGTGCCGATTCGCAGGCGTGCCCGCCACCGCTACCGGATCCATCATCTCAAACACTGTCAATTATCCGACTTTCTATATCAGGTCATGTAGCCGGTATATATACCTACAAATGGAGCGAATTACGCGGCTAGGTACCTCAGCTTGAAGTTGTCGTGTACTCAACTCAACTCCTTCTTCGAGCCTCCTGGCCGGTCCACAGGGCTGTATCACAAGGACATTGTCCACCCTGTACAGGACAACAGGACCACCACGGACGTAGTACCGAAAGGGCCCCGGCCAGTGAAACCATCGCCTACATTATCATGTCTGGATGCCACCACGACGATGCGATAGCCCGACTGCCCGGGTCTGGGGGCCATCTATAACATCCATGGATGGGCGAAGGGTAAAGTGACAGGTCAGGTATCTCCCCACCCGATGCCAAGGATGGACTCGGAGGCGCGTCGCAGGCGGGGCTGGTCACTGGCTGTCGACATAGACTCTGTGCTTGTATCACATTTTGGGATGCAGCGAGGTGCACCGAACCCTGGCTCGCCCTGGCGCAACAACGATCGCTAGCCGCTTGACAACGCCTCCGTCGATGTCTTGCCTACCTACATACATACGCTGATAGCCTCGCCTTTCCATGTGTCGTAGTCTGCCGGCCTGCCAAGGTGTAAGGCTTTGACGATTATACGACTCGGGTCATCGGGCTCTCTTCAATGTTGCCAGATTGATATACCTACATGTACCTGAGGTACCTGGAGCATGGAATCAACCCCACATTGCCAGGTTATCACTGTGGTAGCAACAAGCCCACGCACGCAGGGGAACAGCAGAGGGCAAAGGCCCAGACAGATGCCACCCCTGACACCACTCGCAAGCACGGCCCCGGTCCTCTGCCCAGCCTGTCTACAGTAGGTAGACTCTAGACTCACGTCCGGGTCTCTCGTACACCCTTTGTTGTATGGTAAGAGGCATGCCTAAAGGTATACCTTAGAGAATAGGTAACCCGAGTGCTCACCTACAAGTCGCGCGTCTTTGATGCTTGACGTCTAGGTCCCTGCCCCTCCTGCATTGCTCCTCTTATGCATGCAGCGCAACGCCGCAATCACAAAGACCCTCCTGAGCTCCTCTTCAGATAATTAGCCATTCTGACTAGCACCAAAGGATACCTCAGAGCAGAGCGGTGAGGAGGACTCTGAGGCTGCAAGCCGTTTGGCTCGTCGTCGCCGCCGCCTCTGCAGGCCTGCGCTTCTATTCGTCCCAGCCGAGAGCTACAAGTCGAATCACAGCGCCCGCACTGGCAACCCGTTCCCAACTGGGAAGTCAATGTATGTACAAAGTTGGTGTACTCGACGTATCTACCAGCATCTGGCCGCTCGTTGCGATGTGTTTATTACCTCTGGCATTTATCCCGCTGTCTCTGGCTTGACCTCTGTGTTCCCGTGTCTCTGGCACCGGGTACTCTGGGTTTATTGTGTTGGCAAACCGACCTCGATCACGTCACCATCGCGAACGTTTGATCTCGTAGTCGGTCTCTGCGACCCAGACGATGTCCTAGACGAACGAGCAAGCAGCGACAGACGAGATAGGTTTCCCGCCGGCTGGATCAAGGCTGGATCAATCACACCTGGTATGTGTGCTTCCCGTCTTCGTCTGTAACCCCAAGCTGCTACCGAGCAATCTGTGCTGCACGGCATTGCCATGATACATCATCATACCGGATGTCATTCCTCCTTTGCTACCTTCCCTGAGACACACTCGATATTCTCCGATAGCAGTTACTACATGTATGACCAAATAATACCCAAATAATACATAATTTGCTTGCTCGCTTTTCCGCATCTGAGAATCTTTTCTGTTGGGCATATGTGTACTTCTCTCACCAAGTTTCGGTTGTTGCAGCAGGAACGGCCAACGAGTCGACATCTCAAGTATGTCTACCACTTATTATGTGTCTGCGCCTTCCCTCTCCATCGCCGTCTGTTTCCAAGTCTCTCTTCTCTTCTCCCTTCCCGTCCCCTTCGCCTCGTTCTGCCATTAGCCTCACCGAGCCACCTTTCTTGTTGACGGTGCTGTCTACTACTTGCATGTGTATCTCCTTCGTCCTCACCACTCCAAGACACCGTCTCCACCTTGGCCGTGCTCCGTCCACCACGCCAGCATAGGTTATTAACGTACCTCATCAGATCTCCATAGGTCTACTAAGATAACCCACACTCCAGCACCACAATCCTCCTGTCTGGCATTTGATGTAAAGGTCGGCCTGACCTCAATTGCTGTACTCCTCCACATCCTTCAGCAATACCAGGCCACTAGGTCGGACACGCCATCCTTGTCGTCAAGCTAAGGTGCACGCGATACAGCTCGTCCTGTGGAGTATATTTCACGGCTCTCTTACTTCAGCCTTTGGCTCTTCCTTTCTGCAATCCAGCACTCGTTTCTCTTCGTTCTTTCCCAGCTGGGACGGGTTGCCGCTGTGAGTGATTGTCGCACCGCTGCTCGACACTCACCCGTGACTGTCTCGCGACTACTGCCCCGTGGTGCCCCTTCAGCCATTGTTGTGGAGTACCGAGCTGCTTCGGTGAGTGCTTGCTGATCTCGGCCGGAACAAGTCCTGGCCTGTCAATTCAGTCTTGCTCGGGCTCTTCCAAGCTGTGTCTTTGCCACTAGTACCCGTCTGGTGACCAGCCCCACAAGAACTTGAAGTCGGGTCGGGTCGGTTTTGTCGACTAACGTGGCTGGATCGGTAGACTCCAGGTGATATTCCGGCTCCTTCGCGTCTTCCAGCCAGATCCCTCCCATTGTCTTTGTCGAAAGACGGCAACGGGTGCGAAGGGTTTCAGTCGACTTGACGTGAGGTTGGGCATTGCAATGAGGCGATGATCAAGCTGCAGGACTGCCTTTAACAGTATGTAAGTCGGCCTCACCATGCAGCATGCAGTGCAATCAAACTTCGTCCCATCTTTTCCTCTGCCAGTGTCACCCGGGCTTAGCGTGCTGATTCATCCGCCCATAGACCAACATGGCTGCGTTTGTCGCGGAACCGAACGAGAGTTTGGCGGAGAGAACCCTGGCGACAACACAATATCTGTATCCAGACTTGCTCTTGATCATTTTGTTGGTTGTTGGCGCCACCTATTCATTCTATACGGCCAGTAACAGCGGTGATGAAAGCACTCCTGCCGTCACTGGGCCTGGTGGCAGACCATTACCGGCTAGCAAGAAAAGACAAATGGATGACAAGTCACACAAACCTGAACAAAGATTTTCTCCCGCCATCAGAGGTCTATTTCAGTGGCTTTACACGGCAGTGACGCTCACTTTTGTTGGTCAAGGTGCTGCGATTGCAACTCGTGCATTGGCCTACAGAAGCCGTGACGGTCAGGATTCTTGGTGGTGTGGCGAACCGAAAGCAGTATTACAAACCTGTCACAACTGAGTGCTGCATCTTGTCACTAACCGCTCGGCAGGTGTATATCCTAGGATCGACATTTCTTTATCTCTATGTCTTTATTACCCTCTTCGAGCAGAAGCAGCACCCGGGACCAGTGTTTATGTTGATGTGGACGATCGCCTTGTGCATGGAGACTATCATCTTTACTTGTGATGCTGTCATTTTGTCACATTCTCACAAAGTTTTGACCAACATCAAACATGGCGACTACGTGAGCGTTGATTCCATTAATCAATGGGATATGATTGATCTCAGCTTTGCTGGTACCCGCTTATTGTTGGTGGCTGGCAGCGTCGTTCTCTGGACTGTCTCAACATTGGCAGATAGACGAGCTGAGCGAGACAAGTGCAAACGCGAACTGGAAAGCAACTTCGAGGTTGATGAGAACTCCCCGCTTTTGAATCGGAACTCGAACACCTACCACACTAATGGACATACTCCTGGAATGAATGGCTCTGCCAACGGAAATGCCCACAGCAGCCAGAGCCACGCAATTGTCGACGAAGATGCTGGGTTCTACCGCCCAGACAAACTTCCACGCACGACATGGCTGGAATATCTGCGAGGCTACTCTGTATTCTTTCCCTACATGTGGCCTTCCAAGCAGCGAAAGCTGCAGTGGCTTGTCATCACCTGTTTTGTCCTGCTTGCCCTGCAAAGATGGGTGAACATCATGGTACCTTACCAGATTGGGCTTGTGACCAACCAGCTCACTGATGGATTCGAAGAAGACGGCAAAATACAGATGCCCTGGACCTCACTCGGATTGCTCATACTGTTTAAGCTACTGCAAGGGCCCTCCGGGCTGCTGGGGTCTTGGAGGTCCATGTTATGGATCCCAGTTTCGCAGCACGCCTACCGAGCGCTGACCACTTCAGCCTTTGAGCACGTACATTCTCTCAGTCTTGATTTTCATCTTGGAAAAAGGACTGGCGAAGTACTGTCTGCATTAAACAAGGGCGCTTCAGTGAACTCCTTTCTTGAGCAAGTCACCTTTCAAGTCTTCCCCATGATCGTTGACCTATTTGTCGCCATCAGTTATTTCTATTTCAGGTTTGATGCACTGTATGCCGTCATCGTCTGCATTGTCACATTCTACTATCTCCTTCTCACTATCAGGCTGGCATCAAAGACGGCCGACCAGCGAAGGGCGATGTCGAATGCAGACAGGGAAGAAGAGGCAGTGAAGAACGATTCTATCATAAGCTACGAGACTGTAAAGTACTTCAACGCTGAAGAATTCGAATTCAACAGGTATCGCGAGGCGATCAAGAACTTCCAGGCCGCCGAAGCCGATGTCACTTGGAGCATCAGCCTGATGAACATGTACCAATCCCTCGTGTTCATGACCGGCATGTTGGCAGCAGTCATGCTGGGAGCTTATCAAGTCACTCAAGGAACTCGGCAGGTTGGAGATTTTGTTGCCCTTATGACATATCTGGGCCAGCTGCAAGGTCCGCTGAACTTCTTCGGAACGTTTTATCGCACTGTTCAGCAAGCCATGATTTCTGGTGAACGCCTCTTGGAGCTGTTCAAGCAGCGCCCCACTGTTGTGGATCGCCCAGGTGCTCCAGCTATGACCTCTTGTGATGGCCATGTCGAGTTTTCTAAGGTCAAATTCGCTTATGACAAGAGAAAGCCTGCGCTGCGAAACTTGACATTCGACTGCCCGCCCGGGACCACGACTGCGCTTGTTGGAGAATCTGGTGGCGGCAAATCCACTCTGTTCCGCTTACTTTATCGCTATTTCAATTGTCAAGCTGGGAATATTCGAGTTGACGGTCATAACGTTAAGGATATTACGATCGATTCAATCCGACGTTTCATAGGGGTGGTGCCTCAGGACACGATCATGTTCAACGACACACTCATGTACAATCTCAAATATGCTAATCAGAACGCAACCGACGAGGAAGTCATTGCGGCATGCCAGGCTGCCAGCATTCACGACAGGATCATGTCATTTCCCGATGGATACAGCACCAAGGTCGGAGAACGTGGTCTGAGACTCAGTGGGGGCGAAAAGCAGCGTGTTGCTATTGCACGCACACTTTTGAAGAACCCGAAGATTATCATGCTTGACGAAGCCACCTCGGCTCTGGATTCGCACACTGAACAGCAAATCCAATCAAGACTTGCCAACATTGGTCGCGGTCGCACCATGTTGATCATTGCGTAAGTTTGTCTAAATCAGCGTTCTGGAAACCTCTAGGCTAAATCTTCACCAGGCATCGATTATCAACAATCACACATGCAGACCAGATTCTTGTATTGAACCAAGGTACTATTGTTGAGAGGGGCACCCACGAAGAGCTCTTGCAGCTCAATGGCAAATACGCATCAATGTGGAACCGGCAAGCCAAGGCGGAGAAAGCTGCAGAAGACGCCAGAGCCGCCACTCGGAGGGCTGAGAAGCTCATGCGGAAGGCCAACATCCCGTCGCCCTCGGCAGAAAATGGCAATCGAAGCCCGACGCACAATGGCCATGACGAGTCAAGCAGCTCGTCCGATGAGTCAACAAAGCCAACAAAGCCTACCAACGCCGACTAGATGACAACATCTGGTACACGAAAAATTCCCCAGGATCACGACGATGTCTAGGGAAAAGACATGTCCTCATTAATAAAAATGACCACTCGCCTATATACACCTCATCCTTCACTAATTCCCCCCTCAGGCCCCGTCTTTCGGAGCATTGCGTTGCATTGCAGGCGGCGTTGGTGGGATATACAAAAGATGCGAGATTTTCCCTGTTGGGGAACCTAATATGGCCTTCAGACGCCTACCCTATGTTACGTTGACGCCACGATACTAAGAAATGTTGACGCTGTCTGTGTCTTAATATTCACACTTCGAAGTGAAGAAGCAAAGTAATGTGGCATTACAAAACACCAAGCACGCAAAGCTAGATTTGAATAGGGTGAGGGATCAATGGTGCGGATGTTGGATGTTGGATGTTAGATGAAACACTCATCTGGCCAGATCTGCTCCGTTTGTCCCCTCTCTGTCTTCGGGTTTCTACAAAACGTTTGCCTCTGTTTTCCCTCCTGTTTTCCTTGACATAATGGCCGCAGTCCTTGCGATTGTTGATGAGAGATGACTACACGTGCATAATTTGGCGGGCAAGCCGACTAATAGGAGGAAGAAGACTTGTGCATCATAGATGATACCTAGGAACCTTAGGCAGATGAGCGCGAGAAGGGCGCTTCGCGTGAGTAAAAGCTAATTATGAAATGCAAAAAGCTGTTCTTGACCAGGATACATGATGCTTGCGTGGCCCTGACTCGGGAGCTGTGGTGACGCTGACCAGCAACTCTGTGTTATGAGCACGTGCGGAGTTTTGGGCGGTTGAGGGATCGGATCTGTAGCCGCATGCCAAAAACATAGGTAAGCAGGGTGGATATATATTGGTTCGTGTTACGCTCAGGTGTGTGTGGGCTGGGGCTCAGTGGCCCCGCCAGCCGGGCACTCTGTAGCATGCAGTAAAGAGAGGAGAGCCAGGTGATTCGGTGGTAGGCGCTGATGCTAAAGAAGGCTGTGTGGGTTGATATGTGGGAGACGGTGGATGGTATAAGCTTATTGATGTTCGAGACCTTGGCTCGCATGGCTAGACTACCTTGCTACTGGTGGAGGGAACACTGCCGGACTGCCATTGCATGGATACTACCCAAGTACTCTGCTTTTAAACATGCGTGGCGGTCGAACGGCTGGAACAGGGCTGGTGATCGAGGGATGCTGGTTACCTATGGGCAATTTTTCGAGCCATGTGCGTACGTCCATAGGTACATACATGCGCGTACAGTGGTCGGTGGACGAGGCAGAGACATACATTGGTAGACATGCATTTATGTGCGTACAGAAAAGACATACATATGCGGCGCTAGGTACTGTAGATATGCAGGCGCATGCAAGAGGACATTTTCAGGCGTTGATATGCAGGGGCGCTGCGTACCTACCGAGACTTGATATGTTGGGATGTTGTATCCGGCTTCTTTACTATCCTTCTTTTAGGGGGCGGTGCATGAGGCATGGGCAATGTGATGGTATAGGTAGATTTACGAATGGATAGTCCTGTGCATGACGGGAGGAAGTGCCGAAGGGGGTAGACAGTAGGTGTAGCTAACTTAGATCTGGGGAGTGATCCTATAACATTGCATGTATACACTGAGGTGCACATAACGATGTACTTTAGAGTATGAACGTACGATAACCTTGAAATGTGCTTTTGTCGCTTTAGGAGTTGATGGAGGCGCAGTTGAGTAGTATCTAATCAGGTCTGTTGGTGGCTTTGGAAACGTGGGTACAGTTCGACGTGACGAGGGAAGACGTAAGTGAGGGATGGGTGAAGGGAGACGGAGGCGGCTTCTATCGGATATAACAGATTCATGTGTTAAGCACATGATTTCTAGAAATTGTGCTCCAGATATGAGATGGAGGCGCAGATGACCTTTCTTTGGTCACGGACGAGAAAGAATTCTATAAGAAGTCTTCTGGGTAAGAAACAAAAGAAGCACATACTAAGGTATCTATCTAGAATTGGACCAGCTTAAAATAGTCGAAGCCGGAATGTCAACAGAACATTTCACCGGGTTGACACTGTCACATGTGATGGTATTCATTACGTTCATATAGCTCATGGTAATACTCATAGAATGATACTATACGATTTATTGTGGCCGCCTGGTATGGGTTTAAGTCGAGTTTCCACGGCTTATAAGCAATTTCTTGCCCGTTAGAGTTGGCTGCCTGGGTGAACCAATATGCAAAGCAAAGCGGAGGAGTTTGAACAAGTTTTTCTTTTTTTCTCGAATTAGGGACTTTGATGTATCCGGACACTATGCGACAAGAAGCGAATGGAGGTGTTAAAGTCGTAAAGCCATTTCCCATCGCCTTGTACCACGCACGCTAGCCCGTAACTTCATTTTCGCCCTCATGATTCTTCGTCAGGGTCTTCTAGCCATCGACGAAGGCCGAAGCTAGGGAATTCAACCCCGGTGCCTTTGATCCAACTAAATATATCTATTCGTGATATTCTAGGGATTGTCAGTAAAGCAGGTTGTCCATGATATTTAGTGCCATAACCTCAGCTCAAGGAAACAATTTTTCTTGTGCTCCACTAGTCCTCGAGCTATCGTGCTGTTCTATAACGTCTTGACTTGATAGATTTCCGCCAGCATGGTCTTCGTATAGTTTAAGGTCTCTCAGGAACTGGCCGCCCATTCCTATGTAGCTGAGCCCCCGTCGTGTCAACAATACCGCGGAGTCATCATCTTCTACATTACTGCTCCCACAACGCTGTCCAATCAACGAAGAGCAAGTGACAGATCGAGACCCGTTGTTCCCAATAATCTATCGGGACGTCTTCTTCTTGGACGCAGCTCCGTTAGGGCGGCTCTTAACAGAGCCGTTGGCCTGCACTTTGGCTCCAGTAGTCTGGCCATTGAGTAGCGCCTTCGCGTCCTTGGCCTTCTTTTCTCGTTCGATTTCTTCAAGCTCGGATTCTTCAGCCTCTGAGCGATCATCATCGGCTGTCTGGTATACCACAAAGCGATAGGCAATCCTGACAATGAAGAACATCCAGAAAAGGTTCAGGGCCTGGAGGGAGGCGAGCAATGCGAAGGTAATGACGAAAGCAATGTCACACTTGTACTGCTCAGTCTCCCAATTGAGCTCATACGGACCAACCGTCTTGAACTCGGTGAAAAGGGACCAGATGAAGCGCAGGTTGAGAAAGTGGCGTAGGTAAGTCCACACGCACATGAACACGAAGAAATACGGCCCAACTAGCCAGTGGTCAATGTAATTGAGGACCTTGGAAGTCTAGCAGGGGGTCTGTTAGCACTCTTGCAATTTCTACCAATAAGAGAAGCCACTCACCGCCAAGAAGAAGTCGGAGATGTCGTGGGTTATATACACGGCGATGCCGAGGTAGGTGAAATGGAAGCGATAGGAGAGAGCAATCAGAGCCAGACTGACGATGTGGTGACCGACAAGCTCTTTGTAGTCCTTCCTTGGCTTCTCGAGGCCGATCAAAAGCACAATCGCCTGCTGAGCCCAGTACGCGGCCTGGAACAGATAGTAGAACTTGAAGCTGGCTACGTGGGTCTTGTGGGGGAAGTCCTCGTAGAATGCACGTGTGTTGAAGTACCAGATGGGAGTCTGCTTCATGACGTACAGACCGGCAGGGCCCAGAAAACCAAAGTAGATGGCGGTGTAAGCCTGTTCCATGAAACGGGCCTGCTTGCCGCGAGACTTGAGGCCGGCCGCGCGGGACAAGGGCCGCAGAAACTCCTGCATGATGAACTCGCGGGTGAAGGAGAGTACGACGGTATAGAAGCTGAAAAAAGCGATATCCCAGGGCCCCTTGCCGTACTGGGCGGGCGTGTCGGCGTCGGCGTCGGGGTGTGGAGGCATGCGATAAGACAGGAAGATGAAGCGGTGGACGGGGTTGGACTCGGTGGGATTGACGGCGTAGACGATGCCGAAGAGGATGAGGATGATCAAGGGCAAGACCCAGGTGTGCTTGAGACTGAAGTGCTTGAATCGGCGCAGGGCAGAGCGTGCCTTGCGGCGCTTGGAGCCCTTCTTGGCGGCATCGGCAGAGCCAGACTTGGGCGGAGTGCTGGGGCTGCTCTGCAGAGTCTCAAGGCTCGTCTGCAGGCTGGGGGCGCCCGTGTCTCCGGCGCGGATCTCGACAGGAAGACTCGACTTTCTACGTCGGCGTGCCGTGTTCTGCTCGGCGACAGAGCGCATCTGGTCGGCCGGGGTGCTCAACAGGGGGAAAGGCTCCGCAGATGCCATTGTTGCAGTTGATGGGCGCTGGGTTCGCCTATCCGAGATGTGATGCGAGACAGGTGTACAGTGACGTTACGACGAGTGCGAAGGGCCGTTTCCGAAGATGCTAAAGGAGTGAAGTCATCCAGGGACAGAATGAAGTAAGGGCTGAACGATACACTCAACCACAAGGAAAGCGACGAAACAAGACGATGCAACGCGACGAGATGCAAATATGTTGTCAAATAGCTCGACGCAATAGAAAGAGACGCGACGCCGGACCAGGATGAAGTCCGAAGGGTTAGAAAATGCGACGACGCCGACAATGGCAGGCCAAGGTCGAGTCAGGAGCACTGAATGATTGGAAATAATTGCCAATTTACAGACTTGACGGTGGAGGAATGGGGAATAGCGATTGACCGCCCCCTCATACGCCAATTGCAGTCCCGTTTCCCCTATCCCCTACTGTATTGGAGGCAGTAGGTAAATGATTGGCTTGGCTCGTCTGCTGGCCTCTCCATCGCCCTGACTCCTGCTTGTCAAAGTCGAGTCTTCGAGTGTGGCAACATGTCGCCGTCAAAACATCTTGCATTGGCATGCTGCCACTGACTGACTTGCACCTCTTCGCCGGGTTTACACTAGACCGCCACGTGAGCAGCGTTCCCCTAACTTCCATTGTTGTGTCTTACACCCCAAGCCACTGCACGCCTCTGCGCCCACAACATCAATGTTTACGCTTGACCAGTCTATTCCCCATGCAAATTCGAAACTTTTCTGCTAATGATTCGAATAAGTCTTTCTTTCTGAATACTCATTCGAACGAGGATGACACGATCGTGTGGTCTTGATTAAAGATTGTGTTGTAAATCGCATTGCAGAAAGCGACTTTCTATATAGTCCCTGTTGTGCAGGTGCCCATCGCCTCGGCTTGCACAATGCAGTTGTCATGTTTCTGACTGTGTACATGTATGTGTTCCAAGATTTTTCATATAACATGTAGACTCAAACAAAGTCGGGGGTATCACATAGTATACATGTCCACATCTCCTATGTACTTGTTTCCTCCACATACGTTAGCTTATGTGAACCCGATGGCTCAGCTGTGTTCAATTCGGACTATGACGGCCTAGAATTCCGTCAGATATTCCCGCCTCAGACCAGACTCCTTAGTTGTTCAATGAACCAACTCCATGCAATGCTTTAAAACAAAATGCCTACAGTTAAAGTGTGCCCAAGACGCCATGTGTTTCCAGCGAGGCCCAAGAACTCGCTAAAGTAATACGTCGTTATAGTACAGTCGTGCTGAGGAAAACAGACCACTTGTTTCATGTCCGCGGCGATTGCTGCCGAGTGTCGGCGCCGAGAGTATCATCCACAGTCCTCCGCTCACTAAAGCCCCTCTCTCGAGAATTTCCGTGGCCGCTCCTACCACTACTTTCGTGGCCGGATTCGCCATGTCCGCTCCTAGTCTGCTGCAGTGTCAGATTGGGTAACGATGGTCCCGGAACCTCGTTTTTTCTGCCTTGACTTGGCCTCCTACGTGGTGTACCTCTTGAGGCGCTGGTGTTGCTCATCACCCGAGGTGCTGGCGCTGACGTCGCCGATGGCACTGGACCCGAAGCATTAGGGATTGAGCTCTGCCTTTGGATGTCCTCTTCCTCTTCTAGTAGCTGTGCTAGAGCTGCGCCACGGCGCGGTGGTGCAGGAATGACCGTCACCGGTAGGCTTTCGGTGTCATGTGCTGGCCGTATCTGCTGCAGTATCCTGTCGGCCTGTGAAGACGCAAAGGCTTCTAGTCGACTTCTGATGTCCCACTTCGACATGGCTTCATGCCCGGGGCTCGCGCCCGGCTTATTAGCCATGGCATGAGGTGCGCATTCAGCCGGTAGATCGTGGCCTCTCCGCTGGAATATGTTTAATTGTTTTAATTGCCCAAAACGACCGCCGGGCACAGTGTCCACATTCTTCGTGGTGTTTCTGACCTGGATTTGCTTGACTTCCACGCGGTTAGTTCCAGCCTCCACGTTTTCTACTGCTCCGTTGGCAGACGACGAAGCAGCAGTCTCGCCCCTCGATGGAGACCTTCGTCTCTCGTCCGTGGTCCTCGAGGTTGTTTCTGTAAGCGGCTGATATCGAACAGCATAAATTGTGCTGTCAGGACTAGCAGTGTCTGTTCTGCTGACTGGCGTGGCTGCTGGGGGTGGTCTTGCTG
Source organism: Xylariaceae sp. FL1272 (assembly GCA_022432385.1). Taxonomy (NCBI): domain Eukaryota; kingdom Fungi; phylum Ascomycota; class Sordariomycetes; order Xylariales; family Xylariaceae; species Xylariaceae sp. FL1272. The sequence continues at coordinate 1,174,364 of JAJJXC010000001.1, read as the reverse complement.
GCCAAAGAGGTGGTCGCCGTAGTCTTGCCATGTATCTGCCCGTTGGTTCGGTCTGCACAGCCGTCGTACCTTGCGACTGGCTTGGGGTGCCCGAAGATCTGGGGCGGTATCGTCTGGCGATGTTAGACATTGCTGGCCACATGTTGCTGCGGTCTCCAGAGAAGCGTCTGATACCGCTTTCGCCCTGATCTCCATCCCAGTCGGCATCCTTGTGCCTCCTCCGACTGGGCCACCCAAGATCTGAAGGCGATACTTCTATGAGCTCATCGCCGTCGAAAATCTCGCGACCCAAAACACCATCCTTCTTTTCTTCTCGTTCCAAGGCTTCAATGCGCTCGACCCATTCCCAAACCACGACACTTGCAGCCGCGGCGCCAACCCATCGAACGTAATCGCCCCAGACTGTAAAAGTAGGTTCGGCGATATCCAAAATGAAGAAAGTGACTGGAATAAGTAGAGAGGCAATGGAGAGAATTGCACATAAAGAGATATTCTTCATCAGGGGATGGTAGAAAGCATACTTCTTCTTAGTCACTGCGTAGTAAAGGACCCACGCGGCATACAGAAGCCCGAGGGATAATTGGAAGAGGTAGCTTAGCGCGGGAATGGCTTCCGTGAATTGCTGCGGTCTGGCACCTGTCGTGCCTTTGTATTTGAAGGCGTCGAGGGCACTGAAGATGACGTCGAGGGAAATGAGAGAGAAGGCGGTCCATTTAATAATGATTTTCTCGCGCTGGCGCGGGAACAGACGGATCAAAGTCTGTGCCTGGGCCAGCCAAAGGAAGGTGTCTGATATCAAGCGAATGACCTGCAGCTGGGTACCATCCAGAACCATCTGCTGCAGCTTCTGTGCGTCAAAATTGCCGTTGGAGTACTGGTCCTCGGCAACACGGAACGTATCGTTGCTTGCAATGGTCAGCGATATGGCGACAAAGAGGGTGGCGACTTTCTGCAGCCAGGGCCGGCCGCCGATGGTGATGCCGTTGGAATGGCCATTGGTAAAGCCGCGCCGTCCTAAGGTGACGACACCTCCGTCCAAGAAGGATCTCGGGGCAATAACGAGCATGATCAGCAGGAGATAGGCGAGGACAGTAGTGGCGGCCAGCGCGTAGCATTGAGGAAAGACGGAAGCATAGAAAGGATCACGAAAGTCTTCGGGCCGGGGCACGGCGAGGGCTTCGGCTCCATCGCCCGTTAAACCAGTCGCGATGATAGCCCCGCGGCGGGCCATAGCATCAGGCGGCTGAGCCCAGCCCATCGCGACAAAGAAGGTGCCAACCGACCGCAAGGCGACACGAGACTTGAGCAACGGGAATGCTGCTATCGAGGATGCGTCGCCATGGGACGGCCTGAAGGCCCTCTAGAGGGCAGCGACAAGAAGCGGCGTGGTGATCAGCGCCCGGGCTTTGGTCCTACGCGTACGACTCGGGGCTCAAGGAGACAGTCAGTCGGTGAGCACTCGGGGAGTCGTGGTGCTGGTACGAGGTAGTCGTATATATCTCGACGTCGGCGTGGTCTCGCGGGTTGACTCGTGATATATCGATGTGGCCTAGCGACTCTATTGGTGACCCAATTACGTATTGAGACTTGTGGATTGAAGATGTCGTCGAAAGCGGTGGAGTGTTTGTTTGGCTGTTGGTCCTGGGGTCCTGGGGTCCTGAAGTGCTGGTTGACGGGCGGGAAGAGAGACGGATGGATACTGGGCGCCGAGAGATCGACGAAGGACGGTCTGCGGGAGGGGGGTTTCTGGAGGCGACGAGGATGGACAGCGAAGTGTTGCAGAATTGGCAGGGCAGAGGTACGGGGTGCCGTTCGCCGTTGGGCCGTTTCCCGGCGTTTTGGCGCACTATTGCCCACCTGGACGCTACTATAATGACATGCACGCAGCAACACCAGACTTACCCGTCTTTTACTCTTAGTAGCATTACTCATCTCGACAGATGAGGTATAATCGTGTCTCCCCGCACATACATAGCATTTCAGCAACCTACATAGGTAGTTACTATAACATGCCATTGCATTTGCTCTTCCAATTCTCTGGGCGCGGCAGAAGGTTTGAACCGGGTGCAACGGCCCACGGCCACGCCTGCGCACCTCGACCTGCCCAAACGGAAACGGTCACTAGCGACGCCACGAAGCCCAGCACTGCTACACTGCTCGCCCACCAACCCGATTCGCTATCGGCTGAGCTGCCTGATTTGTCACCACTCATCTGGGGCGTCTCAAGGCCTAGGCGCGACACCTGGGCTTGGCGACTTGTCCCCTGGGCCAACGGCTTGGAGAAAGCTTGTTGCTTGTAAGCTCGCTTGGCAATCGTTGGCAATCTGGCAATTCAGGCCTGTTCGTGCACCCGAAGCTGCCAGATCGCTTGCACCCGCCTTGGCCGATTCTTGTTCGTGCCCCTCCCGAGTCGTCCTCGGCATTCATTCTATTGTCGGAGTGCAGCTCTCCGCGCCATCGACAAGTGAACCCAATAGCCCGCCAATGACTACATCGCTAAGTGACTTAACACATGGCGCTAGCAAGAACGATGAACCATGACTAAGGTATGTGAATTGGATAAGCTGTAAGTGAAAGAATGCATGTGGCATGCATCGAGGCGCAGAGACTGTCGAGCTGTACCTCCTCGTACCAAGGCTCCTTGGCTCCTTCTCCTTCCACCCATAAATAAAGCAGTACTAGGTACCTCATCAAGAGTCGACATGCAACCAAGCCCTGTTCGACGCCATAAATCATGAGCGAAGAGAGACTCGTGTGGGATGATGCCGGCTAACACGGCGCAACTTTGCAGCCCAAACAACTGCCCCGACCCGACCAGACAACCAATATGGCAGGTCGCAAACAACATGACGATCCTAGATATTTCAAGACAATGCTCTGTCGACAGAATCGCAAACAGGGATAGATGAGATGATCGTCCGTGGTATTAGAAAGGCTCTACCGAGAAAGAGCGGTGCAGGTCCATCACAACGAGCTAAGCTAAAGTATTGGTAGCAACCAACGAGTTTCTGCTGGCTGAAACCTGATACGCCGTCGATCCCGATTGTCTCGGACGACTTCGGCTTTCAACCATGATAGCTGCACCGTGAAATCAGTCAGGTCAAAGATATCGACCAAACTCTTTTTTTTTTTTTTTTCGAGCATCAAGTCCATGCCGAAAAGTGTTGAAACAGATAGCTGACGTAAATGTCGCTTCTGAGCTTAAGGCGCTCGCTACATATCACAGCACATCGAAACATTGCCAAAACAATAAACGCATGATCGTCTATTAATGTAAAGTAGCAGCTGCCAACTATATATCTGTATATAAACGCATGATCGTCTATGAATGCAGAGTAGCAGCTGCCCGAAACAGTAGACGCAGGATCGTCTACTAAAGCAGCTATCAATCGTTTCTCTTAGGATGTAGGTATATCTTCAAGCCATGCAATCTGCCCAGGTGTGTTCAATACTTCATCTCCCGCTACTGGGACAAATCAGTATTGACGACTATGTCATCCTTGTCTTTGAAATGCAAGATGGTAGTGACTGCCCTCAACCCAGAAACATCGTCGTAGTGTTCCTCACGAGACAATAAGTCCGCGCTTCGGTTCGAAGCCATGGTAGACATCTCTGCCTTCAGCTGGCGGATCTCTGCCGTCAATGTGAGGTAACGTTCTCTCCAGAAACACTCGTGGCTTGATGGGGCAATGGGAGTTGGGATAGCAATATCAGACTCATAGCGTTGTGAAAATGACGATGCCATCTTCTGCTCGTCATCCGTATGGGGATCATGACCAGACGCCATCGCTCCGCCGGATCCCTGATGAAGCCTCACGGGCTGTAGCGGTCCAGCGGTGATATCGTCAGCGAAGCTTGAGGGAGTGGCTGAAGCCATGCTTGTTACCTGGTTCTCGTATCTCTGTATCAGAGACCTCACTAACTCCTCATTCCGTCCGGTTCGCCGCTGGTGTGAGTGTGCATGGCCACGAGACGGACTGCCTATCTCACCCTGGCGCGAATGCTGATGCTCGTGTCGGCCTTTGCCATCAATGCTTTGATGTGAAGGCGTATAGCTGCGCAGTTCACCTCTCGTCTCATCCTGGTGTACGTGCTGATGGGCATGAGGATTATTGGGTTCGTCTCTCTGTGCGTTCTTGGCACCCAGCAAGGCAACGTTGTCTTTCTCATGTAAGTGCAGATGACCATGCTGGCCGGTGTTCACTTCCTCTCCAAGCGAGTACTCGTAGCTTCGAATTACATCACTCGGCTCTTCTCCGTGTGACGGGGGGTCGCGGAATTCACTGTGGGTTTCTCCTTGGTATGGATACTGGCTACCAGATTCTGCCCGGGATTCTTGACGGTGTGAGTGCTGACGGCCATGGAATCCACTGTCTAGCTCTTCTTGCTGCAACAGCTGGTGGGCATGAGTATCGATGTCGCCTTCGTCTTCTTGTGTGCATTTGGGCCTGTGGAGGTCGGTTCGTGTTTTCTCTCGATGCGCATGTTGACGGTCTCGGTGTGGACCACTTGCTCGCTGCTGAGAATGCTGATGACCACCAGAGCTGCTACCAACACCCTCCTGGGAAAGATGTTGATGACTAACCGTGCCGGTGTCAATTTCCTCTTGACGAGCGTTCTGATAACCACGAAAACCATTTCCGGACTGAAGAGGGCGAGTCTCGGAAAGTCTACTGGCAGGATGATTTTGAGAATACACTCGATCGGGCTTCCTTTGTGACATGGCATTACTGGCCTCATTATCGTTTTCAGCATTGCCTTGATCACTGTGTAGTCTGGGCGTCGAGCCCCCCCGCCCCTTGCCCTCTGGCACCAACGAAGGTGGTCCTGTCGGCAGTCGTGAGGACAATTGATGTTCTTCCTAAGAATTGACAATGACAGGACTACGAGACTTTAGGTGAAGATGGCGAGCAGGATCGGACAAGGAATGTATGTATGACTGATCCGATGCATGGACAACAGGAGGCGGAGACGAAGCAACATAGTGACGCTGTTCATCGTCGTGGTGATCATGGGAAATGTCTGACCAAGCTTGTGTATCTTGATGCTGTGTCACACGCAGAGCAGTAGGCGGAGACGGAGCAGAAGCCCGGCTCATCTCTTGGTCCGTACCTGCAAGGTATCTTGAATAGCTAGATCGGCGTCGCGCTCCGGCATCATGATTAGTGCTCTCTGAGCGAGCGCCTACAGGATCTGTCCGGTGATGAAGATCATTGTCTACGAGATGTTCATCGCGTTGATCATGTACTTCGTGATCATCACTGTTGACATGATGAAGTCGACTTCTCGCATCACCTGCCTGTTTGGTGGGGTTTGTCAACCACGACGGAGGGCTGCTCACTCGAAGCTTAGGGATATTAAGTATCTGTCCATTTTGTTCCATATTCCCGTGAGTTTGTGGCAGCCCTTCGCTAGCTCCGCGTTCGTCATGATCGGGTTCTTGGTGCTCGTAAGTGTTGGTCATCCGCCCTGTGTGTTCGGTGTGTATGTGTTCCACAACAGGTTCCTCTGTATTCTCTGATCTATCATTGTAAGCCTTTTTGACTCCGTGAGGTGTCTCTGAATACTCGTCATGCGTAATCTCCTTCTCTCTACGAGACTGAGATTCTTGAAAACCGGTCTCTGGCTGCTGACCATCGGAGTGTTCTGTTTCCTCTGGGTATCCAGAAGGATGACTGTTCGCCTTCCGTGATTCGATGTGACTTTCGGGGTGCTCATGGTAGGTCTCTCGCTGTCCATCATGGCTCTTAATTCTTTCCCTGTGAGTTTCTCGCCGTTCTGTGCGGATCTCTGGTTGCTTCACATCCATGTGTTGCGGTTTGACTTGCGTTTCTGCCAAATAATTCTGGGCCCCTCGTTGCGTGCGGAAACTGTGCTCATGCGAGGACCACGTTCGGCTGTCATCTTTCTGCGGCCCGTGTTGAGGTTCATACCGCTGGCCATGGTGAGGATGGACTGTTTGGGGTTCACTCTGAGTCTCTGTCTGGTCATGCCACTTGCGTCGCTGGTTAGTTAGTGAGTCTTGACCCCTATCCCGAGGTTGCTCATTCTTGGGTTGAACTTCCTGTTCATGAATGGTAGAACTCTTCTCTTTCCGGTGGACTTCTTGCGGTTCCTGTGGCGTTCCCGGCTCCGCTGTATGGGCCGTTGTGCTTTCGTCGGCCGTACCTCGTTGTTCATCGACGACAACTGTTTCACTAGAAACAAAATGCTCCATATCGTGCGTTACCTCATCTTCTCCAATATGAGGTGGATGGTGGTCTGGGGAGACAGACCTCACCTCAGTAACTGACACGTCATGGTGTTTAGAGTGATGGGATCGCTTTGGATGGCCTGGGGATATAGTATGCTCATCATGTTGAAGTCGATCAACGCGTCTAACGAATCGAGTGTTGATGGGAGACTCAATATGCAGGCTAGACGTAACGCTTCTTCCCGACGATGCCAGGCCATCCCTTTTACTCTTCCGCTCCTCCATGAAGTCTTCTACATCTTGGCCTATTGCAGATGAAAGGTGACTTCTAATATGACGGAGACTGTGAGACTCAGTGGAGTGGTGTCGATGGTCTGATTGGTCCCGATCTGAGAGCGGCTCAGGGTTCGACGGGCGCTGAGACTCAGGGGATGGTTCATTAAACGAGCCTGAACTTGGGGGCCTACTGACCTCATTCATTTGGCCACCCGTAAGGAGTCTATGCTTAGAGCAAGAGACACAGTGTCGAAAAGGGAAATGGCCAGCGTGCGTTGCTCTACACATAGGGTCGTCACACTCATCCTCGCAGTTGGGCTCGCGCAAAGTAGGCTGATATGACTGACCCAACGTGCTCTCGTTCGTCGCTGGAGCTTTGACCGGTCTATCTTGAAATAGAAAAGGGGTCTTCTTCACGGACCAGGTGACAGGGTCCGGTCGTTCTTGTTTTGAGTGGGAGTTTCCCACGGATTGCATGCCAGATGAAGTCTTGACCTGTGGATGTTCTTGGGTTTTCCGTAGCGACCCACGATTCTGATGTTGGAGGTGATCGATCTTTGCCCTTCGATCTTCTCGCTCCTGTTCTGCTGATGGCTCGCCGTGGCCGTGGCCTTCTACATAAGGCTGGCTGTATTCTTGATGATGATAATCTGTCTCCATCTTTTGCCGTCCGTTTTCTTCTGACACTCGAGAACGTACGGCAGGAAAGTGGCTGTTATGTTCAGGGGCTTCATGGAATCTACTTTGACTTTCGGAGTTCACCTTGTCACTAATCTTTGATGCTTGTGAGCTACTACCAACAGGTATATTTGATGTTTTGAAGCCTCTCCTATCCGCGTAGTGTTTGCTGCGGGTTTGTGAAAGTGAGCTTGTTACCCCAACTTCTCGCTCAGGAGGCCAGCGTGAACCTAGATTTGACTTGGAGGAGACGTATTGCGGCCCTCGGATGGAAGGAATTGGGAGTTGGGAGCAGCTCGCACGGTGTTGCTGGCTCTCATTGGATAACTCACACTTGCAGCATTTTCGGCATAGGCGATGCCCACACGAGGAACAATGAGTTGGAGCCCTAGTCGGATTCAAACAGACGTGGCAATATCTGCAACAGCTCTGGGGGTCGGCGTTTCCATCCCCTGAGCGAGACAATTCTTCCAGAACTGAAAGCCAACCCGAGGGTCGCTTAATGTTGTGCTGAGCAAACATGTCCCGAGCCGATATCCATCTTTCGATGTCTGGGGTCCTGTGTGGACTCGATGAGATAGGAACAATACTATGGGCTTTGACCGAACGTCTGATTGTCGTTGAGAACTGTGGGCTACGGACCGATGTTAAGGGGGATTGGCCGTCCACACTGGTATTGATGTAATCCGTGTTGCCACCGTCCGTTCTTGTACCACTCGAATATACTTCCGTGTGCCCGAACTTGTTACAGACATGGCCCATCGAGAAGGTTTTCCGGCACAGTTCTGGCTCTAAAAGAGCACCAGTCTTGGACAAACCAGGTACATTTATAGTGACTCCGTGTTCTTCATTTTGCAGGCCACGACCACAGTTATGGAACACCAATGACTCTGCCCGTGGTGGCGACCGAAAGTCGGGCGCTTCGGAAGATGATACTAGTGACCTTGTCACTCGGGAGCGGGGTCGTCGTCCCTAGCCGATCGATGTACGCAGCCGTTGATGCGTGGGCAGATCCGGTGTCTCAGAGGTGCTAGTATCGTTGAGGAGACCGTGGAATAGACGAATACGGGAAGTAACGGTTCCGCTTGGAATAGTGACTGGGCCAGTAGACTGTTCGTGCTCGAGACGTCCGTTCATACCAATGGAAGGATTTCCATCAGGACGAGAAGACATCATGAACAGTCTATGGAGGCAGATGTTAAATGTGACGCAGTTCAAATGTGACGCAATCGAGCCTGTTTCAACATAACCGTGACAATAAGATATGCTCGAGCGATGAGGTCCAAGGTCGTCAAGTCACCTAGATTTGAGAAGCAGTTGAGATAGAGAAGCCGAGATGTTCAAAGCGTGAGATTAAACATATAAGGTGGCGTGGAAGCAGCTCTGGGAGTGTTGGGAAGCTGCCTCATACACTTGTCATAACGTCATTCACATGTTTCTAGGTAGGCACGATGGCTGAAATTCAAGTCTTCCTGATTTGCTCCTGGAGTTTTTGGGGAATAATGATGTACAAGTTGGGGTGACGGCATGCTCTATACAGTCTATTTGAGAACGGCTTGCAAGCTCTCCAGAACCTAGGCAGGTGCAGCATTAGCTTAGTAGCTGCAGGGAACTAAAGGGCTCATTAATCTTACCTCGAGTTCAATCTTGGCCTCAGCAACATCCTGCTCGCTTCCACTACCGTTGGCCACCTTCTGCGCCTCGGCAATCTGAGCCTTGACAGCCTCGGCACTGAAATCCTCCAAAGGATAGCCCTCAACCGCGTTGATGCTCAGAACTGAGTTAGGCTGGACAGTAGCAAAGCCACCGGACACTGTGATCGATCTTAGCTCCAAGACACAGCTATATGTTGCGTAGATATAGATGCATACGGAAGAACTGCTTGCTGGATCCGCTCTCCTCGATAACCTCAATCAGGCCGGGCTTCAACTGCTCGATAGATGGAACATGGTTGGCAAGGACACCCATTTCTCCAGACTCGGCGGGGATGTTGACCTGGACGACGTCTTGCGAGGTGTAGATGGACTGTTGCGGGAATTAGCTAGGCGTCCGGGAACGATACGGGTGTACGTCGAAGGATGCAAAGCGATGGTGGCGGCTGTGGGAGGGGCCAATCGAGGCTGGTTGTCGGTGTTGTGAACATGTGGACACAGCATACCTGGTGAGGAAGAGACAAGCTGAGCTTGATCTGGGGTGAGGTTAGCGATAGAGCCAACGGGCGTCGGGGTGGACAACAAGACATGCCTTGTCGGGGGCAGCGTCGGCGTAGGCCCTGCGCTGCAGAGGCTGGATGGGCAGCCGCATGGCCGCGGGGCGAGCTCGCAAAGCTGCGCGGGCGACGCGGAAGGTGTTCATGATGACGGGAGGTGTCAATTGAAGGGATTCGTGACAAAACGAAGCTTGCGATGGACAGCGGCAGCAAATTGAGATGCAGTGCTGAGCACAGGTCGGGATCGCGCGGAATCTTCGAACTGCCGCCAGGCCTGATTCGGCAATAAGGTCCAAGCTTGGCTGCTATCACGTGACTTTACGCTTCAATTCGAAGCCCAGGTCAGGTTCATATATGAGAGAGCTGGGTACAATAGTATAATAGTAGGGTTAAACAAATAGGTACAACACTACAAACCCTGATCTGGGTATATACAACAAGCCACTACTTCAATATTTCGGTCTCACTTGCTTTGAGTCGGTCTTTAGACTGGTCTGAAGTTGCTCTAACAATGTCGGTATGCGCTAGACACCATGGCACATGTTTAATCCATCTTCACCACCGGCAATGCATATCAGGCTAAGGCTGGTCGTTACGCATTATAAATGGTATATCGAGTTTTGTGGATTGAAGGCATACATCCCCAACTGTTACAATATACCCTTGAGTTCTTCAAGATCCATATCCGACCGTCGGACGTTATCTAGGTAAGTGTCTGTCTATTATTGTCGAGCGATGAAGGCAAAAAGCCAAATGACGGTCTTCCCCGAATCTTGCTTCATCACGGTTGAAGCTAAAACCATGGGCGTAACAATGATACGCGCCTCTTAAACGTTACTGAACATATAGCAAGCTTGCAGTTGTTATGTACGCGAGATAGAAGTGCTTGATACAAGGCGAAGACAGACCGTAGTACGTCATGTGGCATGTTGTCCGTTAAAACTCATCTATCTCATCTATGGCCTACTGTTATTGGTATGTGGAACAGAAGAAGCACAGATGGAACCCCGAGTTTGTTCGGCATCATGGTCCCTGACAACCGGCTCACTAGCCCAAGGGCCACATGGATATGTAATCTGAGATGCCAACCTGTAAATCAGCCCAAGGATCAGAATGTACTTATTCCAAAAGATCCATTGCTCAAGAGGCGGAAGAATTGGGCAGGCGAGTAGAGATTCACCATCAGCAATATAATGCGGGGTTGTGGTGCCATAGACTAACATGCAGCATTGAAATGTGACCCTACATAATCATGGGATTACTTGACTAGGTGCGGCCGTGGACGAAAGGAGCTAAGACATCGCCCTGCGTGGGGTTGATAGATGTCTCCCAAGCTACTACTGAGGTGGTCATCCTTGAAAACACCATGGCTAAACTGAGCAACTAAAGCCAGACTTGAATCCCCTGCCTGTTTCGCTTGCTGGCGGTACCTCAAAAAGATGCACATCTAAAATCGAGCAAGTCAACCACTGGCAAATGGAAGAATGGCAATGTGAACTCAACTCCCACGTGTTTCGTGTTTGCTGTGTAACGTCACAAAATGTTGAAACTTGAACTATGGCCAATAGTTGGTTTTAGACAATAGGAGCCTAATACTTATCTCTTCCATATTCTGGAGTATTCTACTCATAGTTCTTTGTTCACAGACGGATACATACATCCAGCGTTAGATGACTAGATTAGTTCCGTACCTTGAATAGATACTATCAGTCATCACTTTCTTGTCCAATGACACAGGAGTACCTATGTTATCAGGGTGATGTCAGACCGCAGAATGAGGAGCACCCGTCAGAACTTTACCATCGTGTGCCTGCAGAAGCAGGTAATTTGTTACGAGTACAAGGCTTTGGGGGGCCGAGAAAGCTTGACGGTTGATTGAACACGTGCAAAGTGCAATAATCTACCCGTCGCTCACGAGTATACTGTGCAGATGTTTGACGTATTATAAGAAGTATTCATAAACTCGGCTGAGCGGATGTCATCGGCACACAAGTTGGAACGTTTCCGACATTGCCTGTCGAAACAGGACATCTCAGACCCAGTGGACATATAACTTGAAGCTAGGTGGTATGCATTTAGTCGTACATCAAGCAAGCAATCGGTTTACTCCATGAGCAATGCATGCTGATGATACAGCTAGCTGAGTTGTGAAGATCGAATTGACCTACCTATACTCAGTATCACGTAATACTTTGCATTGCTGCAAGCCTGCAGCAGAGCCGACTGCTCGCAGGCGAGAAGGAAGGTCACGAATAGAATACAGGTAGCCTGAGTGAGATACCTGAGGTACGTGGTCATGTTGAAATACACCTCCATTCAAGCGGGAATTCCCAATAACGGGGAACAGAAGAGTTGTAAAAGGTGACAATTATTGTTCATCATCTCAGTTGAATATGTGGATTGCAATCAGACGTGTCTGCACTGCCTTGATCAGACAGTCTGCACCGTCCCACGTTGGTATGTGTGTCGGCCGTCGTTGATTCCGTCTATGGCCAGGTCCAGTATGGCCGGTGTGTTAAACGGAAGTTAATACCTTGTTTTCCGTGGACAGTGAGCTAAGACAGTAAATTGCAACATGCAATCCGGATGTGCCATACGCACTCGGCACGATGCGCGGTCACCGCCTCTATTTTGATCGTATTTTAATCGCGCATACTATGTTGTACAGTATGGCGCAAGGCAAGCGGAGATGTGCATGCTGCATGTGGAGGTCGTGCGTGAGATTAGAAGCAGCGTTGGAGGAAAGCGAACAGACTACACGGCAGATACATTAGCTACATCCCACCACTGCAGTAAGACCATAATCCCACTGGTCGCGCGAAGTATTGGAAGATATGCCCTCTTGCGACGGGGACAAGCCTTGGACACATGAGGTATAGACTGCCGATGACGACCAAGACCCTTTTTCTGTCTTTCTGCAGCTTGGAACGGGGATACTGGTTGGAGGGGTCTGGGAGGGGAAACGATCAGGGGCCTTGGAATTGGCCGAGCATTTGCCCATAATTAAACGAACTGACAAAACGGCTGGTGGACAAATACCTAAGGTATTGAATTATGTACCTAACCTTGTTATTGCTAGAGGCTCTCACATACCTACCTATGTACTGCCTCTCATCGAGCCTCTGCTTGACTAATGTGCCGAGTATGATATGCTAGTATTAATGAATGTCGGCGCTAATGATGATAGGGAACACCGAATACTGTAGATGCGCCAGGCGTGTATGTCTTGGATACCTGAGGTTTTCGACAGATTCACGAGACTCGGCAGGTTGGCTCGTGTGTGGCATTATGAAACGAATATCTACAATTGGACGTTGCCTGTTGGTAGAAGCAGCAGAGCACCAGTTCTATGAAGATTCCCAGGCTGCGTTGGCGCGTCACTCGTACTGGCTGTTCGAAAATGCTTGTTACGCGCTGCTAACGTGTATCGGGGAGGTTGTTCGGGCCACATGCAGGTTTTCCCGGGACTTGGCAGAGAGCTCGACAAGCTCGGTACAAGAACCCAGCTGGCCAGCTCACGACCTGCAGATGCGCTTTTATTATTAGCCATTCCCGGGCAGAACACGTGCATGGGCGGTGTCCCAGTCTCATGCATATAGGCTCACACTCGCAAGGCCGCTTGCAGCGCTTGATAAATTGATCTTGGAGTCATGTCAAGGTTGAGACCTCGACTCTCAAGGTCACCATGTCTCATTCGGCGATATGTTACAGTTAGGCAATTAAAGTCATAGACATCATGGTATGGGGAAGTCACAATGTTCTAACATTTTTGTCCACAATGTGGATGGCCCTTGTTTAGAGCGACATGAATTACTTGAAGATATTGCGAGGCTATCCTGTAGATCATGTTGTGGCCTGCTGCATGTTTGGCCTTTGACGTCCGGTTTCGTTTCCCTGCCAAGATTCCTGCTTTTGAATCTTCTCCGCGATTTGAATTTTGAACACTGTAGAACCCCGACAGTCTTGTGCCAGTACATACATGTAGGTAAGGTGGCAACTTTGGATTCATACACACAGGTACCTCGTTCGAGCCAGGTATTATCACTACCTAGGTACATGTAAGTAGGCATTTTCTAGTCGACCAAATATCTGACCGTATGACATGAGGGGAAAATATAAATGCATAACAGCATGTTCTTTCGACAGTGGTCAACTAATTCATCTGCTTTGTCACATCGTTGTTCATAGGTAGTGTAGTGGTGTGCCATTTACTGTCTACCTCCCTGTTATCCCTGACTGTCCAGATTGCAATCGGCCTTGAAGAATCAAGACTGACTTAGGTCTGACCGCTATTGAGGCAAGACTAAGATAGTCGGTTTTGATGAGAAAAATCGCCGGCAGAATCACGAGTAGTAGGGGTGAAAACAAAGGGCAAAAGGAAAACTTTTCAACCTGACTAATAAGCCGCATCTCACCATAAGTGGTGCAAGGGGACGCAAGGAAAACTCTAAACGCTACCTGGTATTATACAGTATCTTAGGTATAGAGACTGTGCAGTTGGCGCGGTGCGAAACACGGGACACATTGGCCACCTCTCCTCGGCTACCCAAACCGGCGAGCGCCCAGGCTCTGACCAGGTGCCGCCGTTTTCCACAACCAACAACGCAGGGTGCTCGCTCGGAGGGTGCACCCACACCAGCCGCCCGCTCCTGTCTCCGCCGCATTCTTAACCTGTCTTTGCCCACCCTCATCTCCTCACCCGAGACACCATCACTTCTCCCGAGCAGAACACCAGTCAGTCAAAGGGGAAGTCGTCGGCTTTCGTGGTCGACGCTTGACTTCACCCGTTCCACCGCGACCACCGCGACTCGTCGACCATCTTCAGAACACGCACATACCATACGCTCCGCGCCACTCATCCCACGTCAGTAGGAGTCGCCTCTAAGACCTTGCGCCTCGCTGGCCCGCTTGTCACATCCCCTGTTTCTTGGTCGACAGCCATTCCTCTGGTGCGCACTCGACGTCAACGTCTCTGGTTCGCTTGGCTTGTCGCACCCAGACACATCTCGGACACATCTGTCTCTTTTCCTAACATCGCTGCCCATTCTCAATAACCCTCGACAATCATGGGTCTTGAATTATAGCAACGTGGTCCCTAGGGACACCCAGAACCACGCTTCTTCCAGCTAAGAAACGACGGTTACGCACTCCTTGAACGGTTGTAGATTCACCTCGATTTACACATCATCTCTGCTACATTAATCCACTCACTACGCTCAAATCAGATCCTCAGCAAAAAACATCCCTCTGCCCGCGACAGTCGACATTTTCGTATCGACTCACGACTGCGGACCGTGTTGAGCCTTAACAACCAAGTTCATTTCAGATTTTGGTCAAGCTATCCTTTAGATTTCCGTTAAAATGCAGGATCTAAATCGCGACCCTGCCACGTCAGGCGTGCTGGCTTGGACGTCCCTACATACAGAGAACGCTGCCGAGGACGAAGCGGCGAGCGATGTAGACGAGCCCCCCGACAGCCCGCGTGGCATTAGCCCTTCGGATAGCAACTTCAAACGGAGTGCTGTCCTGAAAGCTGCCGAGCATCCGGAATCTCTCTTGACGAAAGCGCTCCATCAGTCTAGCGATGAGACTAAATTTCAATTCAATACCTCACCTACGAGACGCCGTTCACTGAATAGCAGTATCAGCCTGGCGTCAACAGCCGATCTCACGAGCGACACTGGATTCACCAGTCCAGCTCGCACAAACACACCTAGCCCCCCACCTCCTGTGTTCTCCTTGGGGAAAGGTCATGGGGATTTGTTTCATACGAAAAGAAAGATCACCACCCCGGTTGACTTGACATCGGAACCGTCCGCACGCCTAGTCCCTGCCAAATCCTCCGAGAGAACGAACGACTCCGCTGTTCAGACTCTCAAGCAGAAGCGATGCATCTCTTTTGCATGCGGCAACCCTCAATCCAAAAAGGCTGCACACCAGCAAGCAACTGAAGAAGTCAAGGCGATGACGGAAGACAAGTCGCAACGGAAAAGTTGCATCAGATTTGCAGGCCCATCGAAAGTGGTTTCAAAAAGCATTCCCCCTAAGCCACAGAGCATAGCCTCTGATTCAATCCGCGCAGAGACTCCTATCAAGCAATTCAAGTCTTCTTCGCCAGCTACCTCTCGTAAACATCGCTCACCTTCAGTCAGTCGCGGCCGGCAGCCACGCTCTGTTACTCCACGCCCTATCATTGGAAGCCACGCGGATGCTCGGTCTTGCAGATATCTCACAGCGAATGCGCAAGACTTGAATACAGAATCATCTCATTTCCATGAATTCGCAAGTGATGAACCACGAGAAGAGGATTGGATCAAGCAGAACCCACTCTCAAATACCAGGCGTTTAACCATCAATGACACGCTTCGCAAAGAGAACGAGATTCGACGCCTGGGTAAAGAGGCTGAAGAAGAAGCTCTCGAAGAAGAAGAGGAGGAGGAAGAGGAACAAGATGATGCGGATCTGGATGCAGAGGACGAAGAAGACGGTCTTCTTAACGACGACGACGACGACGATAGTTCCGGAGACGAGGACATTGAAGACGAAGAGGATTTTGACGGTCATTCCGCCTATCGTTCTGATGATGAGGTTTCGGATGGATACAATACTGATAATGAGATCGGTTTTGCTGATTCTGATTCTGACGATGAGAATTTACAGTTGTGGACACCAAGTAAAGGGCTGGCGGTTCGATTGATCGGGGACTCACCCATCAGTCGTCGACCCTCTTTGAAAGGTGACGCGTCTGATTCCTCTCTATCCTCGGATGGTGGAAATGCGTCTCAATTTGTACGCGACAAGAGGCGTCGTATCAAGATCCGCCCACGTACTCCCGAATTGCCTGACAGTACCGATTTTGTGTGCGGTACTCTGGACGAGGATCGCGCCCTCGAAGATGCCTATATCTCGTGCGTTGCAGCCAGACGGAGAGAAAAACTTCATGTGATTCCTCAGGACATTGACCCCAGCTTCCCCACTTCGGAACCTGAAGAGGAGGAAGACATCGAACCAGTGAGACATGGCCATGACAGCGACGAGCAGCTCTGGATTCATGGCGAGCTTGAGGATCTCCACCACACCAAAGAGCATCATGAGGCCGATCGCCGCAAGAAGAAGTGCAGTCAAGCATCACCTCGGCGTTACCATTCACCGCCACCAAAATGCCGTGGGCGATCGCCGCGGCGGCTCTTTGACAGGCATTCTCCTCGTCGAGTACCGTCCCCTGCTCCAGGCCGAATGATGGGGTCGCCACCAGCGTCCCTTGTGCAGGGTGTGAACTTTGCACCTGCTGAGTTCAAGACGCTTGCCTTTCGTCCTGGCCTGACTCATACCAAATCTTTGCCTCGTGCTCCAGCAATTTTTCCGCAGCACGTCAAGGCCCATCGCCGGGCCGGAAAGGCTATGCAGTCAAAAGGCCACGTGCGCGGTGCTATCGACATTGTAAAAGGACTGGAGCAAAAACGCCAGCGCCGAACCGAGAAGTTCAAGGAGAAATACCTCCAAAAGCACAACAACAAGGCGCGAAAGGGCCAAGTGGTGCATACACGCCCACAACCAGGGAAAGGGGCTGAGCGTATGCGCGAAATCGGACTTCTCTCGGCTGGCAAAGCCGGGCCTGATCAATACGTGCTGTCTGTCTAGCACCCTCGGACAGCAAATATTCTAAACGCTTAGGTTTCTGCTGTGGCGTTAGGCTTTTTATAGATTCATGATGTACATATTTTCTTCGACTTTTCTTTCGTTTGCATGACGGCCTACACGAATTTCCTTTGTCTGACCTGGGACGGTTCTCCGGGAGCGAGAACGAGGAGTTTCCCTGGTGGCACTGGACGGATTACGGAATACCAAGTGGGAACGGCTCATTAGCATAGGGTGGCGTACCAACAGATACAGAGAAACGATAGCTTTCTCAACTGCCGTCTTTAATGATACTATTTCATATCCAATTCTCGTCTTCAAGGCCAAGAGTGCTCCATGAGTATTGACATATCTCTCGTGTTAAAATGACGGCATTCGAAAATAACAAACATAGTATAGGATAGAGCCGTTTCTTCTAAATAAGTTCACAACATCAGTCGCGGTGGCTCGAAGCGATCTGTCCGAATGCAAAGCTGACTAAAGTGTGGATATTGTGAAAAATGAATCTGTGAAACACGTTTGGACTCATTCATGGTCGTAGCTGCGGCACTCAAAGGATGAATCTCACGTGTAATCTGTAGCTTGCAGCGCAATTGGTCTTGTTTCGTACTGTTTGTCCTTCCATCCTTCCCAGCTGGAAACGGCTGCCACGGCTAGAATCAGAACAACATAATGCTCAGCAGTGTGAGGGACAATGTTGCCTACCTAGGTACCTAGGTAGGTACCTAATTGAAAGCTCCCACGGTGGCATTCCGGGCTGAGGCAGGTGGATGATTGGCTGTTGACAGGTGAACATCGAACCCAACGCTCCGACTCTCTACCTGTACTTATCTTGCCTTGTCCACCTCGCCGGCCCTGCTGTTGCACATCTCAAATCGTCATCCTTCCCACAGTCATCCCAGCCCAATTGCGCCCTGCTCTTTCGAATCCCTCCAGACTACAACCACCTGCTCTGATCTGCCTGGGATCGCCTCCAAGATGTGGATGATTCAGTGGTGTACGTCTGCTCGGCCTCGCTGCGTTCCCTTGTTGCTCTGCTGCCCGCCCTGCTGTCCGTTGCCCGCCCTGCTAACGCCCTGCTCGTTCAGTCTACGATGTTCTCTCGTCGCTCGGCTTGATGAACAAGCATGCTAAGCTGCTCTTTCTCGGTCTCGATAATGCCGGCAAGACCACCTTGTTACATATGTTGAAGGTCCGACCGCATCCCTGTGCTTCACGCGACTCCCGCACCGTCCCGCCTCTAGCGTTGCGATGTGACCATGGCTTAGAGATTCTGAGACTGACGTCCTTGTTCCTAGAACGACCGTGTCGCCATTCTCCAGCCCACTCTCCATCCCAGTATGCTTCCTCTATGCCATACTCTCAGGTAGCTTTCGGCACTGACGCCTAGATCCCAGCATCCGAAGAGCTCGCTATCGGCAATGTCCGCTTCACCACCTTTGACCTCGGCGGTCACCAACAGGGTACGTGGTGTTCAAAAGCCTCGACTTGGCTAACGTCTACCACTGACACCCTCCACCCTGCTAGCCCGCCGCCTGTGGAAGGACTACTTCCCCGAAGTGAATGGCATTGTCTTCCTTGTCGACGCCAAAGACCACGAGCGTCTCCCCGAATCCAAAGCCGAGATCGACGCTCTTCTGTCAATGGAGGAGCTCAGTAAAGTCCCCTTTGTCGTCCTCGGAAACAAGATCGACCACCCGGATGCCATCTCTGAAGACCAGCTTCGTCACGAGCTGGGTCTCTACCAGACTACTGGCAAGGGCAAGGTTCCTCTTGACGGCATCCGGCCCATTGAGGTCTTCATGTGCTCGGTTGTTATGCGCCAAGGTACGTTACCCCTCCTCGCCAGGTTTTTTCTACGATGTATATGTGCTGAGGCGTGTGCGTGTGCGTGCAGGTTATGGCGAGGGCATCAGGTGGCTCTCCCAGTACGTCTAAGGTACAGAAGCATCTATGAGATGCATCGACGCCGCCGTAGCGCGAATACTTACACGAATGATTATGTGAACATTACAGGGAAACGAGGAGTTTGATTATTCTGAGCTTGCTTGTTTTCATTTTGCTGGTCAAGGGCTCGTGGGGATGGGTCAACGGAGTCAAACGGCCTAGAGCATTCTGCGCATTCTAGCAATTCTTCTCATTCGGAGCTACCGACCTCTTCTAGAGGCAAATCACTAGTTCTCTAATCCGCATCTCTCGAGTGACTACCGTGTCTCCTACTTGCTCTTGTGATGGAGCAGAAGGTGTAGCGTACTATGTATCCAAGTTGATATCACATCGCTACGATAGCACTCTGAATAGAGCTTCAACGCTTAATACAATGCCGTATATTCCGTTTGCTAGCGATTAGATGGTAAGCTGAAGTGTGCTTATAATGTGGCACTTAACCCATAGTCGGAAACGCCAAAGTCACATGAGCCCGATGCTCCTGGAACATCCAAGGATGTATTCCACCAGGGCAAGTAAGGGACGTATATGCCGTATCGTCAGATGGCCACGTGAGTCAATTACCTAGGTATAATCCAATCCTAAAAATAAGAGCCGACCCTTGGCAGCATACAAACGTCATTTCAATCAGACCTTGGATAGCTCCATCGTCCGATCAAGCGGTTTAGAAAGGCAAGGTAGGCATTGTTCAGCAACAATGTCTTATTCTTGTTTGTGCTTTGCCACTACGTAATGCCCAAGTACCCAAGATGTGGCATTCGGCGACGCTGTCTCGGCTTCGAACTGGCGCGGGCGCTCGGGCCCTGGGTGGAAGTCGTCTGAACTACACTACGTGCATGATTTATCGCTGACAGCCCAAGATGACGGGCGAGAAGGTTGCAATGGAGGGGCAATTTGCACCCGGCAGGCCAGGTGGGCTGGGGGGATGACGTTGAGCCGGCATCCACTGCCAACAAGCGTCACGGGTTGTGGAATGCGGAAGGCTGCTGTGTCGCGTTCTTCAACGACGCTTACTTCGGGAAGCTCTAGGGCCAGTTCAGCAATTCACCGTGACATTATGAACATTTGCAAAGATGGAACTATGATTGAGTCTCCCCATGCATCAAGGTGAACAGCTTACTACTGTCAATTGCAATCGGTTTCCTCCATCCACCCGTCAGGCCACATCACTCGCACGGCAGCAACGCTTAACAGCTCGGCCTATCTCGCGCTTCTCATCATTACCATCATGACAGACCGTGCGGCGGCCGAATATAGTCAACATGGCCGATGAAAACAAGCGCATCTCCTTACCGTTCCTTGACACCAAGCGCCACCACAATTACGGCTTTCCTGACGAGGCATTCGACTATCAGAAACTGCCGGATGCCGACCGTGTTTTCCTCCCTGCCGCCCATCTCGACGCCTTCGCCCAGGCTCTCTCTGCCTCCGACGCCAATCCGCTGCATGATGATGCTTCCGCCACTGCTCTCAACAGCCCAGCTGCGCGAAGCTCCGTGAGTCTGGACATCACTCGATCTGCTTCGATAGGCTCCGTCGATGCTCTCGGTGCGTCGGGCTCTGCCGTCGGCGCCAGCGGTAACGGCTCGCAGGGCATGTTTATAACGGCTCAGAATGATTGGGCGCCCGTCAACCAAAAGGTTACCAGACATGGACGCCGCCGCAAGAGGAAGAAGAATTTCATGGGTAGTCGAACTGTAGACGAGACCAGAGAGGGTTATCTCTACGGCCTCTTGAAGTGGCCATTCTTGTTCTTCGTGATATCCTGGATTATCTTTCTGGGCGCTTCGTACCTCGCTACCAGATCTTACATCTTTCTGTATGAGCACTACATAGCATGGACAGGACGAAGAGAACGGCTGCGGCGAAGAATGCGTGCTACCAGTACGTATCGCGATTGGGTCCATGCGGCCAAGGAGATGGACGTATATCTAGGCAATCAGCGATGGAAGGAAGAAAACGAATACGCCTATTACGACTCCAAAACCGTTCGGAGGGTCTACGACCAACTTCGAAAGCACCGCGGAGCAGCTGAAAAACAAGAGGCCGCAATTTCGGGCGCACCTGGGGTTGAACAAACGGACTTGGCCACGACAAATGGTAGCAGAAAGGTGGTTGAAGATCTGAAGGCTTTGACTGAGGCCTGTGTCAAAAACAACTTCGTTGGGGTCGAAAACTCAAGATTGTATAGCCAAACATATTATGGGACGAAAAATCTCGTTCAGCATTTTGTTGACGAGGTCGAGAAGAGTACCCAGTTCCTGAGACATACTCAGCAGCTGGCATTAGAGGAGAAACGCGCACTTTTCAAAAGAATGCACGCGAATTTTGGTCGCACAGCTCTCTGCCTTTCAGGCGGAGCCGGATTTGCATACTATCATTTCGGCATTGTCAAGGCTCTGCTTGAAGCGGACCTTGTGCCTGATGTAATCACTGGGACGAGTGGCGGCGCTCTCGTAGCTGCTCTCGTGGCAACCCGAACGAACGAAGAGCTCAAAACCCTCCTTGTTCCGGCCTTGGCCCATAAGATAGCTGCTTGCTCCGAGCCCATAAGAACGTGGCTTCCAAGGTGGTGGAAGACAGGTGCCAGATTTGATTCTGTCGACTGGGCACGTCAGGCGAGCTGGTGGTCTCGGGGCTCCATGACATTTAGAGAAGCGTATGAAAGGACAGGTCGCATCCTCAATGTGTCATGCGTGCCAGCTGATCCGCATTCGCCAACCATTCTCTGCAACTATTTGACTTCCCCAGATTGTGTAATTTGGTCAGCTGTCCTAGCGAGTGCTGCAGTTCCGGGCATTCTCAATCCCGTTGTCCTTATGATGAAGACTCAAGACGGGTCCCTAGTGCCGTACTCATTTGGTCACAAAGTGTGTAAACTCCAACTCTCAAACGCGTGATTTGGCACAGGCATTACTAACCGAGCTTCTACGAAATAGTGGAAGGATGGCAGCTTACGAACCGATATCCCAATAAAGGCGCTAAATCTACATTTCAACGTCAACTTCACTATTGTTAGTCAAGTCAACCCACACATCTCATTGTTCTTCTTCTCGTCCAGGGGCACGGTGGGCTCGCCGGTCACACACAGAAAGGGTCGCGGGTGGCGTGGCGGGTTCCTTGGATCTGCTGCCGAGCAATACATCAAATTAGACCTTCGCAAGTGGTTGAAGGTGCTCAGACACCTCGAACTACTCCCCCGGCCACTCGGCCAGGACTGGTCGCAGTTGTGGTTACAGGAATTCAGCGGCACCGTTACGATTTGGCCAAAAGCTACACCGTCCGACTTTTGGAACATATTGTCAGATCCCGACCCTCAGCGGTTGAGTCGTATGCTTCACGAAGGTCAACAAAGTGCCTTCCCGAAGCTCAAATTTATTGCAAATAGGCTAAGGATAGAGCGTCTTATTGAACAAGGTAGGCGAGAGACTAGACCATTCGTGAGGAGGGGTAGCATCGAGAGTATCATTAGTGAGGACGATTTGCAAAGCCTCCTTCGCCGGAATATTGGTACCGATGACGAGACGACAGAGGCTGAGGTGGATGAGGATGCCGTTGAAGATGACAGCTTTGAACAGGGCGTAGATCGTTTGAAGGAAGAGTGAGATAGAACAAAGTTCACATTATTCGCATGTTACTACAAAATCCTCGGGTTATGTGTAAGGTATAGTTCGATGTGAGATTTCCACTATATAATTACCAGTATATTCCTTTAGAAGCATGCAGGAACCGTGGGACGCTCTTATTCTTCAAGATGTAGATTTGAGCAAGAGAGGGCGAGATTTCTAAGGGAGTATTATCGACTTTGACCTTGGTTCTCTTCAACCATGCTCCCAGGGTGTGCACCTTGTGCATCGGAGCTACCATTCTAGATGCAATAAAACATTACAAAATAGCTTCAAACACCGACCACGTAACACTATTCTATCCCTCCCTCTTAATTACTTATAGATGGGCTACATAGCCAATGAATTATTTGCACTCTACCGCCTTTTACGGAACGGCAAGCCCTGCGGATGCGACGTCGCACTGCAATACTCGGCGGTGTAGCGACCGCCAGCTCACATGTTGGGCAAAAGGCAAACAAACATCACTGAGATCCACTTGATGATGAATCCGGTTTGATACGTACGTATTGCTTGCAAATCATATAAATTACGATACGCGTTGTAGCTTCCTAACACCGGATTTGGATTATGCGCTTCCGTGGATTTCAATAGGGATTTGGATTATGGGATGTTCAAGATTGCAAAAAGAACCTCAAATCGCAAGGAGTATTCAAATCCCGTTACTAGAACGTATCCAATGGCCGATTCCGTCGTCTGTGCTCTCACATTTAGTGCCGTAGTCTTGCAGTATCCTTCTGCCTCTGGGTTTATTGTGTGAGATAGATATCTTATTAGAACTTGATCTCAGTGATGATTGGTGGGTTAGCAAGAAGGTTGTATATGGATAGTATAACTCGTGACATCTACTCGGGTGCCTCAAGTTTGAAACTGTTTTGTGACCTCGAATTGCCCACTCGATTTGGTGGGAGTGACGGATCGATGCACCGACTTTCACCTCGTGCGGGATACAGGATGTGGCTTCCCTTCTTCCGTGCGTGGGTTCCGAGGCCCGGATGTCGTATAAGGGACGCGCCGTGGGCGTCACTATGTCTAATTTGTTTGCCCACGATGCCACATTCCGCCGGCCAACGCAATCCTGGTGTGATCTGTTCTGGGATGCCTCTTGTTAAATGACACGATGGCATGGCCGGAAACGTCAAACTTATGGCTGTACAACTCGTCTGTGATATCGTTGATGTGGCTTCGATGCTTGATCACGAAGGACGTGTGATGCTGTCGCGGTTGGAATATGTTTATTTTCGTCGTTCGTTACTTGGTCCACACAAGCCGTAGATCTTATAAAAGGCTTTCATTCTCTCACGATGCTCGGTACTGAACGGTCGTAAGCACCAGAAAACGTAAGGTTTCCCACCGAACTCTCTCCGCACATCTTGAACTGGTCTCTCTTGTGAGCCTATTCGTCTCACGACCACGAACAAAAGCACATTGCTCGACGCCCAATCTCACATCACCGCGACCCATCGATCCGTAGTCTCGAGCGAAGAGTGCAAACCGCAATGGAGCAACTTGCGAATAGCATCAACGAGGTCTCAAAGTACGAGCCGCACTTCACGGACAAGGTCATTGCAGCGACAGGTGCCTATGCCCATCCGCGGCTGAAAGAGATCAGTATGTGTAACTTTGGTTCTTTCCCATCAACCTATAGGAAACGAGTGTCTGGCCTAGGTGAAACAAATACTCCTTAAGCTATGCACAATATTGACACTAAAGTGACACAGTGCCATCTCTTCTCCGTCATCTCCACGATTTTGCACGGGAGGTGAACCTCACAGTCCCGGAATGGATGGCCGCTATAGAAATGGTGAGTTCGAATAGTACTACTATTCTTTCTCTGGTGACTTCTAGAGATTATTGCTTTTTTCTTGCCTTGGTCAGAAAATCGTGAACCAAGGATATAACTCCCCCTATAGTCGCTTTTGACATTATAGAAACTATTCTTCGTACACTTACTACCGGTACATAGGTCAACGAAGCGGGGCGCATGTCAACAGACAAGCGCAATGAGACACAACTTCTCTGCGACATTCTCGGGCTTGAATCCCTAGTCGATGAGATCTCTTCCAAACTGCTCGAACGTGCGGGTCAGACGGCCACACCATCAGCGGTACTTGGGCCGTTTTACCGGCTTGATGCGCCAGTACTGCCGAACGGGAGTAGCATCATCTCGAAGCCTACACAGAATTCAACCTGGTATCAGAACGCACTGCCGCTGCTGGCGCATATATCTGGCCGAGTACTCTCGGCATCAACGCAGCGCCCCATCCCCAATGCCATGGTCGATGTTTGGCTCGCGGGGCCCAACGGACTGTACGAACAGCAGGATCCCGAGCAGCCGGACATGAACCTGCGAGGGCGGTTCCAGACGGACGGCGAAGGCCAATATGAGATGTACGGTCTGCGTCCAACAGCGTACCCGATCCCGTTTGACGGCCCAGCTGGGAGACTGCTGAAGCTGCTTGACCGACACCCGTACAGGCCGGCGCATATTCATTTCATCGTCACGGCAGATGGGTTCAGGCCGTTGACGACGCAGGTTTTTGACCGCGAGGATGAGTACACGAGGGACGATGCTGTGTTCGCGGTGAAAGAGGAGTTGCTTGTGAAATTTGAGAAGAAAGAAGGGGATCAGATGGCTAAGTGGGAGTTGGTGTATGACTTCTCGTTGTGTGAGTCGTGAGTCGTGAGTCGCGAGACGAGGGGCTTGAGAATAGGTATCGTAAGGATCTCCAAGCCGAAATGACGACGTTATGACTCTACCCAAGAAAAGATGAGATGGACGAATGCATCTCAGGCATAAGTAATACAGATGGACCGGTAGCCAATTATATGGAATCCGATGCAACCGACTTCATGGATAGCGCTATTTGGGACAACTAAAGATGCGTCGCTTCCAATCAAGATGAAAACACTCTATAATGCAGGAATCATGAGGCTCTAGTACCTAAGGACTTATATCTACCTTAGCTACCTACATAACGTACCAAATGGCATCCCAATAGCACCACATCAATTGCGGTATAAGCTTCCAAGATGATGGTTGTTTGAAGATGCATGGGCCTACCTCAGGCAGTATGCTGGGGTTTCCAGCGGCGGGCTTGCCGCTAGAAGCTGGCCCCCATATCCCCTAAGCCAAAGCTGAGGTGGCGGCGTTGGGCTCGACAAGGTTCAGCGGCCTCATTAGAGCAGACCGGGCCTCTCTGCCCGTTCATCGAATCGTGTGCTTCAGGACTGTCCAGCTCCTTTGTCAATCTCGAGCCATGGTCTCCTGCCTAACGAACCTGAACCTGTCCCCATAGTCATCCCCCCTCGCTGATCGACTGCGACTGCGACCGCGACCGCCATCATCGATCACCATGGGCAAGTCGAAGATCCCCAGCGCCCGCATCCAGCTGGCCTACCCTCTATTCGCCTGCGACTTTGTAGATCCCAACCATCTTGTTGTGGCAGGCGGCGGCGGGCCAGGGAACAATGGCGTCGGCAACAAAGTCGTATGTTGAGTCTTCTGATGTCTCCCGATACTCATTGCTACTGCTGTCTTGTCTCGTGGCCACTTTGCTGGCGTTGCGAACAGGTGGCATGTCTCCCACGGTCGCTAGCTGGCTGGCTGACTGACTCCGCTTCTGTATGCAGACCCTCCTCGATCTCTCCGACCCCTCCCTCGTCGCAGAGTCTGCCGAGCTCGAGCTGAGCGCGAAAGAGGACAGTGTCATGTCCATGGTCGTCGCGGGCCCCCAGAAGGACAGGCCCTCGACGACACTACTCTTCGCAGGCGTCAACTCGAGCCCCGGCGACATCAAGAACGGCCAGAACAGGCACTTCCGCGCGCTAAGCATCGCCCAACCGGGCAAGTCGGCCAAGACTGGCGGTGTGGACGGTGTGAAAATCTCCGAGCTCAAGCGCGATGCGCTGTTCGTGCATGGGGACAAAGGTGACAAAGATACCTACCAGCGGGTACTCAGGCTCTCGCCCCCTCACGACGGCCTCACTTCCCCACGCCTGGGCGCTGCCGCCACCGGCTTATCCAAGAAATCACAGATCGTCCTCTTCGATGTCCCCAGCACCAACAGCCCGCAGTGGAAAACGAGGGGCAGGCTGGAGCTCTCCGCCGAAGCCATGGATCTCGACGTGATTCAGACCGGCCCCGACACCTACCAGCTCGCCTACTGCGACGAGGACGAGCTCTTCACTGTCGAGGTCTCCAAGGACGAGGTCGCCGAGCCGCGCTGCATCTATACCATCACCCCCGAGCCCGGCGAGACGGCTAGGCCCACATTCAAGTCGCTGCGCTACCTGACTACCGGCTTCGTCGTCACCGTTGTCAACCACCCCAGGGCCGGCGGCAACGGCGTCTCTCTGCACGGCATCAGGCTGCCCACAGACGACGACGAGAATGGCCGTCTCTCCATCCGAGCCAAGCTCCCCAAGACAGTGTCCAAGGCCACGAGCCTCGCCGTCCGAAATCTCTCGCCCACGGCACTTCCCCAGGACAAACAAGGCGATGCGCAGTTTGTCATCGCTGTTGCCGGAAACGACTCCTCTATATCCCTTTACACAATGGAACACAAGACGGCCTTGAACTCCGAAGTGCTAGCTGATCTAGCGCCATTCCAGATCATCAAATCTGTCCACCCCTCTAGTATCACCAACCTATCATTCTCAACCTTCACGCCGCCTTCCGGGTCCAGCAAGACCCCATCCGACCTCTGTGTCAAGCTGGCCAGTGTATCGGTTGACTGCTCGACTGTCGTACACAGCATACCCATCAAGAAACACTCCGGGCAGGGATCACCGCAAAATAAACGAGGACCGCCCAAAATACCGCGCTTTATTGTGGCTTTGAAATCCAAGGGCGAGTCCCACACCGCTGTTCTCAGCGTGGCGGTGCTGATGCTACTGATCGTCATCCTTGTTGGCCAAGTCTTACTTGAGGCCAAAGACATTGTCGAACCTACTCTCGGCGCAAGGAAGGTTCTCCCTGCCTCTTGGACCAAACCACTACGGAAAGTGCCGAGGGTACGAGACCAGCCAGCTGAAAAACAGAAGACGATCGAAGATCTTCTTGCCGATGTCAACGCCCATCACTCACAGCCGATGGTTATTAAACACGACGACCTTGGTGTGGTTGGCCCAGATGGCCTCCCCGCCCTCCATGTCGGTGTTCACGATGAAGAAACACACGGTCCCGCTACCGAGTGGCAGAATCTAGACAAGAAGGATCAGGACCTATGGAAGAAACGGCTACAAAAGTCGGGTCATTACGTGGAAGATATGGGAGAAGCAATATTCAAAGGCGTCCTGTTTGGCGAGATCGGTGGTGCTATCGGCAACATCGTCGGCGAGGCGCTTTAGACCATACAAACTGGAACACCAAATGCATTACACGTATATGCTTGCGAAATTAAAGGTGTAGAATGGCAAAAAATCGCATTGGAGGTCGAAATTGGCGCCTATCTCATTTGTGTATATACGAAGTATATTGTACGAAGAAGCATGAGTATCTAGCATCAGCATCAGCATCAGCATCGACAGGCACAACAAATACCCCAAAACATACATATAAAGGTCAATAGCAAAAAAATCATAACTTCTGTCAACTTCATACTTCAGACCCCAATTTCCCCCTTATGATTGCTATGTCTTACGAGCGTCTATCTCAATAATGGGACCTCGAACTTGGCGCTAATAGGAGCCGTATGGTTCTCGCCGCGTGTAAGTGGATGCACACCTGGTCGCTTTACTCATGTCGTGAAGTTGGGTGATAAGACATCTGTGGCGTGGATCGCGCGCTCATTCTTCACTGAAGGAACTTCACGCTGTGAAGAAAGAATGGCAAAAGATGGACGCATTTTGATCAATTCATTCGGGACAATCTTTAAGCTTCTTGCCCTTATTCTTACCAGTCCCCTGTCCAAAAGCGCTTCAGTTCGGGGCCTGCTGGATGACGGGCCACATCAAGAGCAGTCGCGCCCACCACTCTCTAGAAGATGCCATACGGCACGTGCCTGTAGCTCTTCGGCGTTCTTCCCGCCAGGCAATGCCTTTCGTATACGCACACCCGATTTGGCGCCTACGATACACGCCCCATGTAGGATGCTCTGGGGTGTGGGGGTGATTGGTGTGGCTTTAAGACACCTTAACATGTAGGGACCGATTAGCAGTGAGCGCCTGACGCCGGTCCCTAATGACTGGCCACTGCCCAAGTTTGACAAGACACAGTTGCCGTCTTCTGCTTCAGGGGAAGGTAAACAGGTAGCATGCCTCTCTTACCGCTCTCATCGTCCCAGCTACGTTCTCGTGGTTGCCCAGCTCGTCTAAAGACAGTAGGGGTGGTACTTGATATTCTTAAGCAGTATCTTGGACCTCGAAAATTGACGCAATCTATCTTCTTTTTCGACAGAACGTATGAAATTTCTAGCATTGGAGGAATATACACTGGGAAGCGCAAATACAGTATCTAACTTCAGGGACCAGATGATCAGACTGGTTCTCAGAGGCACACATCCGCCGCTTGACCACAACAATAACAGCATGAGCGTCTCTAAAACATTGCTATCATTACTACCACCTCTCAATCAATCCTACGTCTTTACTTCCTACCTTCACCATGGGACTAAGTCCGGCGGCAACAAAGGATACACCTCTCCATCTAAAGTCTCCGTTCCCACACCCAGGCTATCACCTTCAACACCATCTCTCTTCCAGTTCGCATTACAATTTCCCGGCACGAACTTCGCTACATCCATAGCAAGCGTCATTTTGACTTCTGGGCAATACTTCCAGATATGTTGGCGGCGTTTCTGATCTCCCCAAATCCCCGCGTGCAGCATTTGGCCACTGGATCCCGTGTGGTAGCCCATAGGCTCGTAAAAGCCGTGGCGCCAATTATCTACACCGGGAATATAGTAGTAGTCATCTGATGCAGGAGTGGACTGAGGGTTGGAGGGCAGAGATGAGGCTTGGACAAGGTCGCCTGTGTTGATTTCGCCGCTAAAGGTTAGGGAGAGAGTCCCGTTTGCCATGCGGGCGTTGGGCCGGTGCCCGAGACGCTCGGTGAGCCAGACGTCTTCTGGTTCTGAGTTGTCTGCTCGGAGTTGGTTTTGGAGGACTTCGACTTGGTATGCGAGCTTGAATTAGTACGTGCTTATTGGAGGGTCCAAGTCTGTTCATCCTGCTGGAAGATGATGTCTCGTTTCGGAGAAAAGAAGAAAGGGGATCATGAAACTCTTATACTCACTTATTGCACTGACTCTCCGTAGAGACAGACCTCCATTTCCACCGAAGCGACCATTTGGATTCCAAGGAGCGCCAACCCTTGCCACAAATGAGCATCAGGCTATTCGTGCTCTGAATCCGGACATTGAATTGCACTACATACCAATCATACTCCAAAAAGTCATTGAGACTTTGTCTCGAATTCGCGCATAATATGCTATCAGTTTGGAAAACTAGGAGCCACTCAGCGGGCTGCAGGACGACTTGGTAAAGCCAGAGATTAGTGAGGAATCTTGAAATCATTTCTTGTCCGTCCGTGCTCATATTTGACGGGATGTACGTCAAGTCGAGCTTTCCTGCGTTGACCTGGGCACGAATGGCGTGTGAGTGATTCAGGGATGATACGGAGGAGTCTGAGCCCATGAAGCGGAAGCGCCAGTCACTGTAGACTTTGGGGATTAGTTGGGAGAGTGAGAGGGATTGTGAGGGGAAGTATGTGCATACGGAGGAACAACGGATATGAAGTGAAGAATTACTGGCATGGTCAGGATTAGTACTCGTTGTTTGTCTTTAAGAACCTTGTTGAGTCTCATAGCACTCAACTTGAGGACAGATGATGAGATGCTGATAAGTGAAGAAAACGCGATACACTCACAAGGTGCCAGGTTTACAAGTGGTCTGCTCTCAATAAGAAGCGCCACTTTCGAAGTGTTGTAAGGCAAGTCCTTGGGCTTGGAAGATGAGTCCTCTGTAACATTGATAGGTGTTGTTGAAGGGTGTAAAGTGTATTCGATTCGTACACGCGGAAGAGGCACAGGGTGAATATTCGTGTATATGAGTACAGCCACGAAGCAGAGGACCAAAAGAAGGCCCCAGCGTCGACTAGGTCGTGTCCATATTACTACCACCGCAGCCTTAAACATTTTCCATAGGCGGTCTAAGTCCTTCGTTCCCAAAGGTTCTACCGTCATGGCCTCGATGTTTGTTGCTGTGGTATAATAACTGGGTAAAGTTCATTGCTTGCGGCATAATTTGTCGAAGTGGTTTGATTCAAGAATTGATTCTCAATGGTAGAGACGAATTCCAATAACATGCGAGACTGTTCGATCTTACTGCTCCAGCGAGTCGTTGCATATTTACCCCTGAATCACTACTGGAAGCACAAGGTTTCCATTACTTCGTGATCATTATATTATGTCTCAGTCTTGTAACAAACAGTTGATCTTATGTAAAATGTAACTTCCCACTCTGCACGCCATTTACGAAATGGATCATGTGCTTGATCAATACAATCAACTGTTTGGTCTTTCGCGAAACAATCTGGCTTACATGTAGCCTAACACTTTTTCAAAGACGGATTCCATCAATCACTCAGACTGTGAAGAAAAATGAAACTCCTTGTGATCCGTTGTTTTGAGTACTGTTTTCTGTGGTGTCCATTATTCTGTCTCCTGCCTGTCTGATTTATGATTCGGACCTACAATTTGCGACCGTGTCACGGTAGGAAATGTGATGCCTGCAGACGGTTACGCACAAGGCAGTACTCCGCGCCAGAGACATATTCGCTTGGATAGGGACAGCACATGGGATGTATTTCCGTTACGAAGTTCAACCGCGTTCCGTTACATTTTGTTTGCTAAAATAAGGGTATGCACATTCGGACATAGTCCTATGTGATGACTGCTCTGGAGTCTGTAGCACCCCATCATTCATTCAAATGGGGTTATATGAAAGATACACCAAGGTCTCATGTCTAGTGGAGGACATGTTTAAGGTCGATGTCAACTTGCCAGACCTTTGGTGCTCAGATAGCAAATTCCAGACACCAATTCTATGGACACCACGTCTCTCTCCATCTTACACTATCTTTTCTAACTGTCCCCTTCGTTTTTGAAAGCAAATATTCCCATCGCTACTCAGTGCTCACCGTTGCTATCAATTTAGGCCATCAACACTCTCTACTGGCCGCATGTCGAACGAAGTATCTTATTGCATCACCTCATAACGAGGTCGCCGTTGCCATTGATTTTATTGATCTGTCGGGGTCTCTTGATGGCTCAAGATTAACAGGTCCCATCACCGCTATCCAAGTAATAGCGAGGCGTACGATGTCGAACTCGCAGCCCCAGGTCTCTGGACCTGCAGCAACAACTCGTGCGAAAGTTATCTCTATTCTCCTCCTAATCGTGACGTTAGTGTTGCTCTGGCATTATCCCCAAAGTCACGACAGCGAATGATGATAATGACTTCAAAGCATCAGATGGTCCATTGCTTGTCTGTCACCGCATTACACTCCCAGCCTCAAGAAACATATCGAATCAAGATTAAGCCAAGCAAAACAAACAATACCTAAAGTCAAGATCGATTGGCATCCAAGCCATGAAAATCCTCTGGACCGATTCAATGCGTCCAAAGTTGCACTCCTCGTAGAATCGAGACCACTTCCTCACCTTGTGCCTCAGATCTTGCATATGATAGCCGTAGTGCCTGTAGATTGGCGGTTTATGTTCATTGGATCGAGTCAGTCGGTGGCGAGCCTTGCTCGTGGGTATGCAACGAAGCATCAGCAGGCTGTTGGCAAGTTGGATCTCCTGGCAAGTGTTGAGACCTCTTCTCATGTAAAGGCCTTTTTCTGCCGAATCTAACATTTCGCGAAGTATGCCTAGCTTCTACAGAAATAAGCAGAATCTCTCGACACCTTGAAAGTTTCCGGAGGGGCGGCCTGGCTGATTGTTATACATTGAGCATAGTGTCCTCCCTAGTCCCTGGACGATCGACAGCAAAGAGAATGTCCACCGGCTTCTTACCGACCCTCGCTTCTACGACGAGTTTCTACCTGGGGTTGAGTGGATTCTTAAGTACGAATCCGACAGTATCCTCTGCGCCAACTCGGAGAATAGCCTCGATGACTGGCTCCAATGGGATTGGACAGGGGCGCCGAGGTCAGTCAAGAGCGCATGCACTGATCTGCGCCACTTTTCTTAGTACCGTAGTGAAAGATAGTTGACATGAACATTCGTGGTCCAGGATTGGAAATAATCCATCTTCAGGCACTGGAGGTCTCTCGCTTCGTCGAGCCTCTGCGATTAAACGAATTCTCAAGTTCCAGATGCGCTATAATGATACGAGCCCCGAGGATGAATGGTTCGCAAGCCGAATCTCTGTCCTTCCCGGTGCAAGAGTGGCTGTAAGTATTCATTGGTTTCTTGATGCTTTTATGTTAGCGTTCCTCCTTAGATACTCTCTCTCTCAAATTCTGACTATATAACGACTAACTTCTTCTGACGGATTATCGACTAATATTCACTTATTGTTAGGAAGACCAGCTGGCTTCTGAGGGCGTAATTCCAAATGCCTGTAAGCAGCTGTTGGTGTCTGTCATTTTCAACCCCTCCAGGAGCTCTTCGGCAGTCAGTTTCTTTATTTACCGAAGGAAGTACCCTAAAAAACATTCAAGATCCCCGAGACATCACCGAACTTTCCGTGAATACAAGTAATTACTAATGCAGGTTGTTGCAGTGGGATACCATATCAGAGACGGTAAGTCAGTTCTTAGAGTAGAAATCAAACTATAAAAACACAATAATCATCATGACGAGTACACAACTTTTACTTGTGGTGGCACTCACTAATCTGAAGCTCTTAGGTGGCCAGGGTATTTCGGATGACGTTTGGAAAGATCCCGTTCAGCGAAGAAACATACTTGACTATTGTCCTGAGCTAAGTCTCATCATGGATATGAAGTTAGAGCGCGAGCGCTGCGAGGGTGACAATATGAACGGAACGATAGGAACTCAAATGCCAACAGATGCAGTTGAATCCTAAGCCCATCTCACCACTGATGATGGCGATGGATAAACACAATTCACATCGAGGTTTAGGTACTCAATAGCCCCAAGCAACATGTGATAGTCTCTTCGCGCACTGCTGTATTATGACACGAATTCAAAAGGACATGATCGTCGGGTCGCAGTTCGAGTAAACATTCTTGGTGTTCAAATCACCTATTTCTCATGGTAACAATTGGTGGACTAAACTTGAAGTAAGCCCTTGAACGTGAACATTCAATGGAGTGTTGCTGCTCAGCCAGAGTTACTGACGTTCATGGAACGCTTTACCGATGCAACCCTATTCTGTCCAAGTGTGCTGCCCTGTCAAATCGTTTTCCTCACGTAGGTCTTCGTTGGTTGGAATTGATAAAAGGCCCCGTGACTTGCATAGATCAGAACCACTCGGAATGACCTGTGTAGCAAAGTGTAGCTTGGTAAGGACAATAATAGTCTCGTGGTTCCTGCTACCAGCGGAGATCTTATGCTTGAACTTCTTGTCCCGGATTCAGAGCCCGATCATGGTTAAAGGTTAAAGCGGTGGCATAAGGGGATAGAAGAGACCAAGTAAATCTACCAGTGGATCACATCACTGATGTTATATTTAATTGCATTGTATCTTGATTACTGACGTATTCTTCATGCGTAATATCCAATTAGTTGGTATACAATCTCACTACGGGCTGCGACAACAGAGAAAGAGTTTAAAAATATCTATGCCTAATAATACTCAATAATTACCCACGATAGAATATCGATAGTCTCGCACCAAGCATCATTTGATTGAGAGTCGTGAAAGCGCCTACGCTCTCATGTTTGTCCTTTGCATCCTTTTACATTGGTCGTATTCATCTAATCTATATTGCTTGATGACGCGAGATAAGCAAACGTCCGCTCTTCAATACTCTTGGTTAGTTGATAAGCTTAGAGGCTAACAATGCTGAATTTTAGTTTTCTTCGAGGTGACAATGAACGTATCCTCCGGATTGTCGTAGATTACGTTGATGCTGGCCAGGACTCACGATTCTGTCGCACAAGTCGATACTCTTTCACATCCGAGCACAACGTCACGACAACCAAGAAATTCGGTGCATGACACGTTTCCTCATCACACCTAAAGCTGCAATGGTGTGACGAGCTTGTCACTCCCAGGTAGTTAGTAATCTTGGCAGACGTGAATGCCATAACTTGTCATTGCCCCGGACCAGAAGCTTTCGGCTCATACGGTTTCATTTTATAGGGTACGCGTCGACGGGTCGCAGCCCATGTTCGACGATGTAACGATCCTTTCAATTAATATATTTTCCAACCCATCGACTGGGAGAACCTAGAAAAATCTCTCGTAAAAGCCGTGGGAGGTAAGGCAGTCGGAGCGGCTGCTGATGCATGAGCAGGGCCCGTTGCTTTTAGGATAATATAAAAGTCGATCTCGAGGTTCTCCAATCTGCATGGATTGTCATTTGTTGTAACCCCAGATTCCCCGAATGCATTAGGGAATGCTGGAAAGCAAGGCGGATCTTGGCCAACGTCAGCATCAAGCTCTTCTTGAGTGATCCCCATATTCAGGGGCGACCGTCTTACCCCACAGATTTTTTTTTTCTTTCCACACATCTGTTGTGCTTCTGCAGGTCTGTAGACCCTTCGCGGCTCAATGTGCCGTCTGCAAGGGATTGGACAAGGAATTCCCGTTCAACGCAATTTTCGTCTACAGACCCGAGTGGCGCATCCGAACGAAAATACAGCAGAGTGCCAAGCAAACCTCCAAATCTCCAAATCCCGTATTCATGGCTAGTCCCTGGAAACTCTGGTGGAACAGACCATGGGACTACTCCAGACAAACTTTCCGCTGGCACTGCTTTACTGAAAAAGCCAAGTCGCTCGCGTCCAGGTCTGCAAGGTCTTGGCGTTGACGACGCAGGGTTTTTACGGCATTGGCCTGAGCGAACTGGATCCGCGCAGGTCCAGTATGTCACTGTCTCGGCAAAGGACGAGAAAGCAACGCCTCGAGGCTCGTATTGTCGTTTCGCCATCTGGAATCAAAGAGTAGCTTGCTTTGCCGATTATCCGCCTTTTGAAAACTAAAGGGGCATATTCTTGCTGAGTACTCGTAAGCATACATTGATAGCATGTCCGTAAACGCGACTTGCCGTGACGGTAGCATCCGAATATATATTATTTCCTCTTTGGAGCCCGGGACCATTGGTACGAATTCATTTACCCCAGCAGAAGTTTAGGGTGTTCATGACGCGAGTAATATTTTGACTATCAATACTTAATACTCCTATGTCCCACGACCAAACATCTTGGCTGAATATGCCAAGCTGTTCTTGTCGAATTCTAGTTGTAACTTTTGTCGGGCTCTGGTGTAATTAGTGCCGAGCACTGCTAATATCACCATGCGAATGTTATATACCCTTTCCTTATTGTGTGTTGGCCAGACGCTGGCCCATGCCCACCAAGGCGATCATCCTGTTCCAACACTTGCCGGGGCAAGGAGATTTCTTGAGGAGTTCTCGGGACCCAGAAAATGGGAGAGGCGCTCTCGTCCCATGGTTTCAGGACAGTCAAAAGGGGATGAACACAAGGAAGATGTGACAGGACGAGTAGAAGTTAAGGCAAGACAAAATACAAGCGGGAGGTGTGGCGCAAGTCGCGGATCATGCGCTGCTGGGTATTGTTGTTCCGCTGATGGGTAAGCAATTTCAAGAGGTCCGAAACGCTTTGGCTAATTGGCCGTTAAGATGGTGTGGTTTGGGTGAAGAATATTGCACATCACCCGACTGTCAAATCAATTACGGTCCTGGTTGTGATGGCAACCAGAAACCTTCCGGTGTCGATACATCGAAAATTGCCAGACCAAAGCTGGGCAAAGTTACGTACGGCGGTGCTGGAATATATGACTGTGTAAACAAGGGTGACATCGCTCTCACGTTCGATGATGGTCCTTGGAACTATACAGATGACCTCTTGGACAAGCTCGCGGTGAGTATCACCTATGACTACCTTAGACTTGAACTCGCCCATTGCTGATGCGGATACAAAGGGTTACGAGGCGAAGGCTACATTTTTTATCACCGGAAACAATCTGTATAAAGGCCAGATAAATGATCCAACGACTCCCTGGCCAGCAGTTATCCAAGTAAACATCTCCTTAGACGATATTTGAATCCAATGGGCTGACAAGATTTAGCGAATGGCTGCCGAGGGCCATCAGATTGCGAGCCATACCTGGTCCCATGAGAACTTCAGCCAATTGACAACAACACAGTTCACGAACCAGATCATTTATAACGAGATCGCATTCAATGATATACTGGGCTATTTCCCAACCTATATGAGGTGCAAAGTCTGTTTCCCGGACAACATAGCAGTGCTTGCTGACCTTCGCGCGTAGACCTCCCTTTTCTATTTGCCCAACGAGGACCTGTGGAGCGCAATTAGCGACTCTTGGTTATCACGCCATCTATTTCGATTTGGATACAGAAGGCTACCTTAACGACGATCCAGTGGATATTCAAACCAGCAAGGATATTTGGGACGAGACAATCGATGACTCCAGTCCTTGCTCGGACAGTTGGTTGCAAATAGAGCACGATATCCACTACCAGACTGTGTACAATCTCACAGACTACATCCTAGAATCTCTCTTCAGTGAGGGCTACAGGTCAGTGACTGTGGGAGAGTGTCTCGGCGACCCTCCCGAGAATTGGTACCGAGCTGGAAGTGGCCAAGTGCCTACGGTGTGTATAAAGAAATCCCGTTCTTTTCTCTTACTCGTTATAATCCAGAAGGATCTGTGCTAATTTGTGTCATAGTAAGTACTTCTTTGTGTTTCAAAATCCCAGGCAAGGGCCGGGAAATACGAAATAGATCGATTCTATTCCAGACCATTGCGATAAAAAAAGGGACTAATAGGTTTTGGTACACTAGTTATACCTTTACTACCCGTGCTCCTACCGGTACATGGGCTTGCCTGTCTTCAACAAAGACATCTACATCCACGAGCACATCGAAATCGACGTCGAGAACCACCACAACAACCACTACGAAACCCAATACACCAACCAGCACGCTGGAAGTCAGTACAGACGGGGGTTGTGGGGATGGATTCACTTGTCAAGGATCAGTCTACGGCAATTGTAAGCTACCATGTCCAATGTTAAACACTTGAGTTGATTCCTTTTTCTTCCAGGTTGCTCCCAAAACAATTATTGTGGCGCTTCTATCGACTACTGCGGGAACGGTTGCAACTCACAGTTTGGATCATGTACAACCAGTGATGACCCTCTGCCCGTAAGTGATTTAGAACCGCTTTCTTTAGGTTGTCCTCACTAAAAACACGATTTCTCCTCTGACCCTCATAATCATGTCTTCAAGCTGGAGACGTCTCCGACTTGCGACAATATGGGTCTGTTTGCTAACCATGAATATTTTCGTTCTAGAGGTTAGTCTCATAGGTTTATGATTCAAGTATTGTTCTACGAAAAGGAGGAGTGATCATCTTCAAGAAGATGAAGGCGGTCGCGCTAAACTTTGATATCCTTCAACCTTTTTGCACCGTACAGATTAAATAACCATTCGAGGGAAAGATTGATGGTTAACTTCTAAATTGAAGCGATGATCCACAACCGCCCCTAAGAAGGTCTCCAGCACCAAATCCCACGATAGATGCCCCCGTTGCGACTACAAGTTCCGGGGCAACACCCACCGGCACTCTCGAGGTATCGACTGATGGAAGCTGCGGAAACGGGTTCACATGCGATGGTTCGAAATTTGGAACCTGCTGCTCAGAGTGAGTTGCCGCCTTTAGCCCCCCGAACCGGTGCGGGTGCTTCGATGTATTATTCACGTCCTACTTTGATCTCACTCATCGGTCGAGACTCACGAGCAAGATGACCTTTTTGCTTTATGCATTGTACAATTAGAGAAAAAAAGACAGCTTTGGAAGCTCATGCTGACTTTGGTGCTAGGCATGGCTTCTGCGGAAGCACCGAAGAATATTGCGTAACGGGCTGTCAGCCTGTGTTTGGGAGTGGCTGTCAGGTAATGAAATTCTCCATTAAACTGCAAATCTCTCTGGTCAATCCCTCGATCGTCAA
This sequence comes from Xylariaceae sp. FL1272, assembly GCA_022432385.1. Lineage (NCBI taxonomy): Eukaryota > Fungi > Ascomycota > Sordariomycetes > Xylariales > Xylariaceae > Xylariaceae sp. FL1272. Next base: position 1,135,656 of record JAJJXC010000001.1, on the reverse strand, counting down.
AGGCAACTCGACCTGCAGGGAAGAACATGACCATTGACGACATGGGAGTACAGAGCAGCGCCACGACGACTACCAACCCTAACCTCTTCGACAGTGACACGCAGCTCCCCGACGGCAACCCACACGACGACTTCGACGCCGAGTTTCACAGTCTCCAAAGACGGCACTTGCGGCCCGGCCGTTAATCACACATACAAAGGCTCTCTATTTGGGCAATGCTGTTCCGCCGTAACTCATCGCTGTGGGCTGCTGTGTCTGATTGGAGAATGCCTTCCAAACTACGGCACATGCGTTCTTTGAAGACGGTAGCAAGCAGTAGAAACTGGACTGCATGGATTAGTGGAATTGTAAATTGGAGGTTTCACGGGTTGCTGCTGGATAGGTAGCTTGAGTCTTCGCGATGGTCGTTGACATGGCGGGACGACCGGAGCATTGCTGCTGAAGCCTGGAGGCCTGAAGGTGAAGCCCGCTGACATCCGAGAGCAGCGTAACTGTACAGAGTAGCATGATGCGCGTAAACAGTTGTCGCCACGAAGGGTTCGGAATGCCAAATACACAGGCAAAGTATGCATGGATAGATTAGTAAAAGAGTATTGTCTCGCAGTTGATGTCCCCTGCATGTACGGGATACGTGCGAAGCGCCGGCTGGAATGGCACCGACGGTCATACTCAACACGGGGAATTCGAGCTGTTGAAGCTTTCAATGGCCGATTCAGGACCGCCAGCTGCATGGTGCCTTTCGGGAGGAGCAGCTTGCATTGAACTGACACCGGTATTTGAGAAGCGAGGCCGTTAACGCATTAGCCATAGATGACGACGGGAATGTTGGAAATTCGATAAGGCACCAACATTAAGGTTTAACATGGCGCTACGAGACCGCCGGGCGCTGGTCGTTGGCGCTGGGAGGCGGCGTCTTCCGGGGGGCCTGCTCGCGAACCCACCTGCGGGCATTGATCGACTCGCACGCCTTCGGAGCTCCCTCCATTCCTCTCACTGCTGGGTGCTTTTCCAGGAGCTCTCCGACACACGCCTTGCCCTGCATTGCTAATAACGCCGAACAGAGCTGGCAGAGATGATGAGCGACCCGCCGTCTCTGCCAGCCCAGACATATCTCTCTCCGCGCGGCGTCGAACACGACATGGATCGTCTTTCTCGCGCCGTCTACACATTCCTAGAACAGCGAGCCAAGATTAAGGTAGACAGACCTTCGAACGCATGCTGCTAGGGTAGTCCCGTATATGTATATAAACTCGATAGTGACGCCGCCATATATTGCTTTTGTGGTCTTCATTCGTGACTGTCTTGCTTCTTGCCAGCCGAGAAAACGGATATCTGCAGCTTCATTCACAACCACTTTCCCACATAGGTGCCAGCGTAATCCCGTCACCCTCTCGTGATTCAGACTTAAACCTCATCCCGTTTCACTGCCACACGTTGCACAAGATAAGCTCCCTGTGCGCCTCGCCCATCATCACGCATTCAGCTGTGAGGCGTCACCAATCTCCCAGCAAAGCGTTGTGAAGATAAAGTCTTGCTGGGGCACTTCTCCTCGGTGTGGGCCTCTCCTTCTCCCTAGACCAGCCCCATTGCTCCGATTGCAAATTCCAAGAACTAAATCACCATCATGCCCGTCGTATCCTCAGCACGCTACGGCAAAGACAATGTCCGTGTTTACAAAGTACACCGGGATCAGGCGACCGGCCTACACAACGTGACCGAGATGACCGTCTGCGTGCTTCTAGAGGGCAAAATCGAGGAGTCATACACCAGGGCAGATAATAGCCCGGTAGTAGCTACGGATTCAATGAAGAACACAATCTACATCAAAGCAAAAGAGCATCCGGTAACCCCCCCGGAGCTCTTCTCTAGCATCCTCGGACAGCATTTCTTGGACACTTACCCGCACATCAATGTGGCCAACGTCCACGTAGAGGTAAAGCGGTGGACACGCATGGAGATTGATGGCAAACCACACCCACACAGCTTCTACCGGGACGGAGAGGAGACGCGCAACGTTGATGCCCGCATCTCGCGTGCCAATGGCATAGAAATCACCAGCGGCATCGCCGGCCTGCTCGTGCTAAAGAGTACCGGCTCACAATTCCATGGCTTTGTACGTGATGAGTTCACTACGCTCGGCGAGACCTGGGACCGGATCTTGTCGACCTCTGTCGATGCGACATGGAAGTGGAAGGCTTTCCCAACCCTACAAGCACTGCAGGACAAGGTGGCCATGTTCGACAAGGCCTTCGATGACGCCCGTGCCATCACGATGAAGACTTTCGCCGAGGAAGATAGCCCGTCAGTTCAGAATGTCATGTACAAGATGGCTGAGAAGATACTAGAGGCCGCCTCAGAGGTCGAGACAGTGAGCTATGCATTGCCCAACAAGCACTACTTTGAGATCGGTAAGTTGTCACTCATCAAGCCTATTAAACAACCCCCCCCCCCCCCCCCCCCCCCCTTATTCTAACCGGTCATCTCGTTATAGATCTCTCATGGCACAAAGGCTTGAAAAACACTGGCAAGGACGCCGAAGTCTACGCCCCGCAGTCAGGACCAAACGGCCTCATCAAGTGCGAAGTGTCGCGCTCATAGGAAGCTGCTTCCTCGAGGTATTACATGTGACTTTATCATTGTTTGTTCGACTTGTCAACATTTAGCAGACGGCGCACGCGCGGCTTTTTGGGTTGGTCTGTACGATGACTGGAGGTACCTTGTCACCCATGACCACAATGCATACTATATGGAACGGACCAATTTTGTTTGCCGCTGGATAGATGCATTAATGTCAAGCGTTGGATATATCAATATACCGACTAATGACATATGTCCATTTGCTTCCAGGTGACACATGTGAATGCCCGCCATCAGCCATGGCTTCCTAAGGTGCCGACTGAATTCCCCAACTTCGGTGTTGTTGAAGACCGAATATGCACTGGTGAGAGACGTCGTAAATATTTTGTTCATGGTAGTTGTACATATTGTAGTACAAAGCAGATATACAGAGTAGGCTATAAGCAGATGGCACAGCTTCAAGCACAAGCTGGTCATATTATTCGTCCACTGTCACATTTCTCTTTCCTGTCACTATCCGACTGCTCGGCTATAATCTCTGAGCGTCAGCGTGTCGGATAGCCTTGACCACGTCCTTCCAACCTTCCTCGCCAACTTTGACTCCACCGAAGCTTATCAGATTCCTCTTGTACGGATGAGCATCTCCCTCGAAGGCCTTGAGGCGAGCCAGACGTTTGTCTCTGAGTCTGTTTTTGGGTAGCATGCCGGAGACGGCCTTCCGCAGAACCTCGGCACCTCCGTGCTTCCCGATGAGTACGTCCATGGTGACAGCTTTTAGGGAACCTGGTCTCGTGTTGTGGCGGTAGTATGTCTTCTGGTACTTCTTGCGGCCGGTGACGTGCAGAGCGGCACAGTTGGTGACTACGACATAGTCTCCGCAGTCGGTCGAAGGATCCCATATGGGCTTATGCTTGCCCATCAAGATAACGGCGATTCGCGATGCCAGGCGTCCCAGAGAAGGAGGCGTTACGCCGGGTTGTGTGGAGAGAGTCGGGTGCGGTGCGGAGGCGGAGACATGGTGCCAGGCGCGCGAGTAGGCCAGTTTGGTCTGAGATGAAGGGCATTCGGTCAGGTTGTGTGGGCAATGGGGGCAGGTGGTGAGAGATGTGAAGGGACCTTACCAAACCTATCGTCTGCGACATGCTGGCTGCTGTCTAGCTACTCTCCGGCTAGTCCTCCTCGATTGATCCTCCCAGTCGCTCAAAGAAGCGACAGCCGTGGTAGTACAGGGATAGAATGGCACCGGCCGGGCGTCAAGATGGTGTTGCGGGCAGGCGATGGGCTGTGGTTTTCGCGATTTGGTCTTTGGGGTCTACTGCAGATGGCAGCACGGCGTCTCACGCGGCTGATCCGTCTCGAAGCTAAGAAAGGTAGAAATTGCAGCTGGTCTCCGAAATACTTCCGCGACGAGGCCTACCCGGGACACTACATATGGCCAATAAGGTACAAACCGGCACGAATCCAGCTCACATACCTCAGTGCCCGTTTGAAAGCGGCAAGTGGTCATGTGAATTTAATTCATTCATTCCATCAATTCAAACAGTTTCGCTGACGCGCCGAGTTGCTACTATCAGGCAAAGCTCTAGGTAGGAACTGGCAGTATTGCCGGACCGGAGTCTCGACGGGCTCTGCTCCCTTCTGCATCGGAATATTCTGGCAACCAATGGACCACGCGGCGTTTCTTGTTCGGCTCGGCCTTCACTCAGATTTCAAAGCAAGCTGAGACTAGTACTTGTGGACCGTCAGTCATGTAAGTCAGGCCAAGCTCGTTCCGTACTTGTTTGTGGCAAAGCAACACCTGCCCCTCTCTCCCGCCTGCGACACGATGCTCAATAAACCGGCTCGGTTCCGTATCACATTGCCATTTATCGCCGCCACTGCCGCCACCGCTGCTGGCCTTGTGTATGTGACGGCCTCTTATTACGGCTCGGCGCATCAGCGTGATAAGCAACACCGTAACACCACCGCTATGGCGCGAAGCAAAATAAAGACTCCGTTCCAGGTTCGTACAATTGTTGCGTTCTTTCATACAAATATATGAGAATTACCTGCTCTGTTTCCTAACCCCACGCACGCGCCCAAGTTTTCCCTGAATGGGGTTTCTTTCGAATCGTATTGACAGTGAAGGAGGCTGATAAACCCAACTCAAACTGGTGCTAGACTCTATTCGCTGTGCACATGACCTGCGATCACTGTGTCAAATCCGTTTCAGATGCTCTTTTGAACCTTGACGGCATCACTAAAGTCGATGCCAACCTCAAAGACCAGCTAGTCGCCGTCGAGGGAACAGGTACAGTCTGAATCCTCTCACAACTCCTGCCCCAGTCTGCCATGGAACCGATTGCTTGTCTTCTTTGCTCCTTATAGAGCATGTTTTCCATCGTCCGAACATAAATCGGCTGATTCATGTGTTTATCGTGCCAGCTGCGCCATCTGCCATTGTCAATGCTATAGAAGCAACAGGCCGAGACGCCATATTGCGAGGATCAGGGGCATCAAACCGTGAGTTTATGCATCTGCTTTTTCCACCGCTTTCCCAGCCCAGTTGGTATTGAAACCCTCTGGCCCAGCCAGGTCATACTTCTCCCTAACGTAAAGCCCCCCTCGCGTCAATCTCGACTCGCTCACCTTTAATCTTACGTCTCATTTTCTACTTTATCATACTAGGGAACAAACTTCGTTTCACGGCTTTGGCTAGTTGACTGACTACGAGCAACCTGACCATGACCAATAGAGGCGGCTGTTTGCATTCTTGAGACATACCATCATACCGAGAAAGGCGATGATGCGTTGGTACCGGTTTCGGAGAAGTCCCAAGCAAGCGACCGTGATGTCAGAGGCTTAGCACGTATGGTACAAGTATCTCCTACGACTACGTTGGTCGATTTGACTCTACGAGGAGTCACACCCGGCAAGTATAATGCAACCATTCGCGAATATGGCGATCTCAAATATGGAGCCAGTTCAACTGGTCCAGTTTGGGCCGGCGGCAGTGGCATACCACAGCCTCGTGGCATCCTTGGCTCCTTGGAAATCGGGAAAGATGGCCGCGGTGCGGTTTTCCTGGATCACTCGTTCCAGGTTTGGGAAGTTATTGGCCATGCCATGATCCTATCGCGCCAAGACGAAAGCGACAATGAAGCAAAAAATGACGAGAATACTGTACTTGGTGTCATTGCGCGAAGTGCCGGGATGTGGGATAATGATAAGACAGTATGTTCATGCTCGGGCAAGACCCTTTGGGAAGAGCGTACAGACGAGGTCAAAAAGGGCATGATTTGAATTGGATCCTACGTGTCAGATTCGCTGGCCGTTTCGTGCCAAGTAGAACAAACAAGACAAGATAAAACAACCTCATCATCACCGTCAAAGCTGCAGGATCATGAGCCGTGTTCCGGATCATCATTCAAACAACATGCCATCCCAATCACGCTTGGCTAGTTGGCCAATCACGTCCGAAGCACCTGCTGCCATATGATATTGATGAGAGCAAAGTACACATATGAATGCGTAAAATAGTTTTATACCCCCCACGACATTAAGCGTCTCGTCACACTGATGCGACTGTGCCCAATGCCGACGAAGAATAAGTCCTTAATAAGCCTTTGACTATTTTCCGTATGGGTAACGTAGTGGAAATTTCCTTGGGCATCGTGCGATTTTGTGAATGTGGTACCACCCTCATCAGATGTCAGCACTCCGCTTTCGAGACGCAGGAGGCGGCGGCGGCGTTCGATGCAAGAAAATGGCCCGGAATCGAGATATCTCATTTCCAGAAACACACACCAAGGGGGCAAATAAAGCAAAATAAGGTTTCGTGTTTACTGGTAGCCTCGTTACAAACTCGCTTCAATGCGAGAGCTCAGCTTCAGCCTTCTTGTTATTCATGTTGGACCATTAAATGGGGGGTTCTAGGACAGAGAAACCGAGTCTTCTCGAAACAACCCCACGCACTAGCGACCGGGAACAGATTCAAGAGAGCAACATCAGACGTTTAAGGACCAAACCCTGGTCGGTTCCTCCCAGTGCCGGTATTCACAAAACATGATGTCAATCCTTACTCTCGATCTCCGTTTGTGATGATAAGGATCGAGAGTGTCCGGTTGGCGAAAACCCGCAGTCCGAATCTCTCGCCCAAGGTTGCAAGCAAGTGCCCGACCACTTTCGCGAACAGTCTTGGCTAGGAGCGATGGCTCTTGGACAACGGCCTGAGCTGACTACTCTACTCTATTGGGTTTGTGCACGATTGACCGTGGAAGTAAAATGAATGAGCACGATCCGCTGAAGAATACGACGTCGTTGTCAGCATGCGAAACTAACGTCATGTAACGGTGATCCGCTGCATCGGGAGGTAATCCGCCACATACGGTAGCTATGCATGTTGGCCATGTCAACACGCGTGAAAGATCAACTCGGAGGATTGCCACATGACTCGGTTACAACGTGTCGACCTGTTCTCGAAACAAGACGGCCAGACCGGCGGCACACACTATGTCGCGATGAGTCTGATTTTGTGATGTGATATGTTCATCCCTGCATAGGCCTGCGGGCTGTCGTTGACAATTCGGTCTCCCAAGACGCTAAACTGATATCTCGAACCCGTGACCAAGCCGTTGGGAAATTCATCGAAGTAACTTGCTTTGCGAATTTATTTTTCGATCAGCTAAAAATAGTAGGCAACGTCGTCCGGTCTTTGTCACCTTGCATATGTGATATAGTATTGGCAATCAATCACATTAATATATCGACGTCGTCGGCGCTTAGGTTGCGAAGACCAAGTCGAAGTTGGAGAGAAAATCCACGATGATCGAAATTACTATTTCGTTCATTGACGTGATTCACCATTGGCAGAAACAGAGTTTTGCAGCGCACCGTAGCGTACAGATCTTGCAGGTCAAAGCTACAACCAAGATATTCAATGGCTGTACACACTTCAACACATGTTGCCATCGACTTGTACGACCCATCCACGAGCTGAGGTGGCTTGACAGTTGACCAGGCGAAAGCACGTTGCCGACATATCGGCTGGGAGTCCCCGGGGGAGGGGGGTGGTACATACTGCGCAGTGCCCAACCTCCCGTCTCTGCTTGTCAAGTTGTCTCTTAATAACCCAGTGTATTCCGTAGCTCCCAAGCTCACGGGTCCCCCTGCTCCATATGTGCACTGGCCGGTGTTTTACGCGCTCTTGGAACGCCTGGCGTCCGAGGCCAGCGCATCGCGCCGAGATTTGCTGGCCAATCACCACCAGCGGCCGTCCATCTTGGAACACTTACCGCTTGAGACGAACAGGGGCCTTGTCCCTGTTCCATACGATACAACAAGCAGTCTGAGGGGCGAGGGGGATGCGACTTGCATGATATCGGCTGATCGCGAAGGAGAAGGAGAAGAAGAAGAACAGGAACGAGAACAACTTTGCTCTCCAACTCTCGGCAGTCAACCGGTCTTGGATCATGAAAAGGTTAGATGCCGAGAGGCGCACAAACATGGCAGCATCTGTCTCGCCCGTACTGGAAGAGACACTTCGGGCCATCATGATCAGGCTAAGGTAGCAGCATGACCGTAGACGGCGCAATACCGCACAGATTCTCAAGCCTATCATATGCTGATCTTGATACTACGCCTCCTGACTTGACACAGAGGGGCTGTATGACCTATCGAATTTGCACCCTCCTGTGGCTTGTAGCACAGTGTCAGAGCTGCGTACGGACAGCTTGCGGGGATACGTGCCGCTCGTTGCTCGGCTTAAGAATAGGCGCCTGGAAGGATAGCAATAAATGCAAAGAAGCCAACAGACTCGCGGTTGTTTTCAAAGACGCAGCAGCGAAACCACTGCTCCCGGCCCCAGGCGCTAATTGCCATCCTGCTGCCATCCATCTAGAATCGAGGAAGCCTCCGTGTTGGCATTTGCTAAGCTCTCAGCCCCAGGAAACAGGCGAGAGGATCAAGAGACTACAGACTCGACTCCTGCTTGTCACTCGCATCGCATCGAGCCCGTCGCTTGTGCGAGCGCAAGCCGAGGCGGGTCCAAGCCCCTACCCCTGCCGGTCTTTTCGACCCTGAGCTGCATCATGATCGTTTTGACTGCTAGTCCCCAGCCAAGTACTTACATTACCCCCCCCAATTCACGGCATTACCTCAGCTGTACGAGTACGGCATGATTTCCAGTTGAGTACTGGCCCTCATCTGCCCAATTGACCAATTTCGTCCCGTCCATCCAATCTCTTTCGGCACTACCATGCCTCTCTGAGCCCATCACCTTACCACCACTTGGCCATCACTGTCCTTTCCGCCTAACTCCTCACTCCCGTCGTCGCGACAAAGGCGCTGGCTCCATTGTCATTATCGTCCTCCCCGCCAATCCCATCGATACCACGCGCACACCACGAGCACTAGCCCGGAAACTATCGCTGTCAGCCAAGAAATCTGGGCCCCTCTCAATCCGATATATCGACCAGGAAGTCTGGGTTTGAGCCGTGGCAGGCAACGGTGCATTTCTACCTCCATATCCCACCCCATCTCTCGGCTCTGCCTGCATTCTGTCGAGACGCAGTACGAAAATCTACATATCGGCTTCATTGTCAGCCTCGAATAGTCGAACTGTCCGTCCCCTTTGATATTGGTTGTGGGTAGGGACGATTCGTGATCGAGTACACAGATCCACTGGCACTTAACGAAGGATTGGGCTTGCCTACCAAGCGCCTTTCGATTCGACTAGTTTAGGAAAGGAGAAGAAAAAGCAAGAAGTACTTGGTCAAGCACCTCCACAAGTATAGTTGCCATCTGGCGACTTTACTCTCTTGTCAAAGCGATAGCATTCGGGTATTGAGTGTGATAGACGACCAGACACAATGTCTTTAAAACAGGTGAGAATACTGCTCAGTGGGGTGATCGGAATGCTGACAAGAGGCGACTATAGGAGATAGAATCCTGGGTCACGGCCCTTGGTCGATACGACAACAATGAATTCGAGGAGGCGCTAAAAGAGTTTGATACTATTGCCGATACGTCCAAGATCCTATTCAATATCGGTGTCATCCACGCAACACTCGGCGAACACGAAAAAGCTGTGGGTAAAACATCGATGCGACTCTGTCAAATACTAATGAGCTATAAACAGGTTGAGAGCTATCAAAGATCTATTGCACTGGACAAGTACCTTGCGGTTGCGTACTTCCAGCAAGGTGTATCGAACTTCTTACTCGGTGATTTCGAAGAAGCCCTCGCCAACTTCAATGACACGCTGTTGTATCTGAGAGGCAACACGATGATTGATTATGCGCAGCTGGGCTTGCTTTTCAAATTGTACTCGTGTGAGGTGCTTTTCAATCGTGGTCTTTGCTATATATACCTACAAAATAAGGATGCGGGCATGCAGGATCTGAGCTATGCCGTGAAAGAGAAGGTAGTAGAGGACCACAATGTGATAGACGAGGCAATACGAGAAGAAGCAGAGGTAAGATACACAGGCCGTTCGAAATTCGGATGTTCTAACTTCCGCCTTAGGGATACACAGTTTTCTCGATACCGGTGGGAGTGGTTTATCGACCGAATGAAGCAAAGGTGCGGAATTTGAAGACCAAGGACTATCTGGGCAAAGCACGTCTGGTGGCCGCGTCAGACCGATCCAATGCTTTTACAGGGTTCGCCGGGTCTGAGATCAAGAATGCCGGGAGAGCTGCTGAGAAGGACGATCGTCCCGCAGACAACATTTCGTTCGCAGCTACGAATCTGGTGAAACCTGGTCTACAAAGTAGAAGACAAATGTCGGAGCCTCCTAATGGCCGCAATGCTTTCCCTCCAACGCCACCCCCAGAGAATGACAAGCCTGCGGGTATGAGCCGAGGTGCTTCTGTTCGAAACGGACCCAAGCCTATGCCAGCGAAACTCAACATCCCTGACTCGAATGGACGGAGCAATAACAGGTATGAGAAGACGAGCTCTCCACAAAATGATCGTAGAGCCCCAGCCAGAGCGGCCTCGGAAGCACGCTCGCCCCCTCAGCGGAGCTACTCGCGAGCCGAGCAGCCCCGGAACAGGCGCAATGATGATGAGAGCTACCCTGACGATGTTTATGATATGTATGGGGGCGGTAGTAATAATGGGAACGGAGGGAGGAGGTCACAGGGCAGCAGACGGAACCAGCCACGATATATCGAGGAAGAGGAAGAGGGCAGTGACTACGACTCCTTCGATGAGGGCGAGTTTGAGATGGTTTCTAATCGACGGCCTGGGACCTCGACTGGTGGCTCGACCCGTGGAGGCTCTAGACGGCCGGAGATTCGCAAAGTCAGAGTCAAGGTGCACGCAGAAGACGTTCGGTTCATCATGGTCGGTGCAGCGGTTGAATTCCCAGATCTGGTAGACCGAGTCCGGGAAAAGTTTGGGATACGTCGTCGGTTCAAGATCAAGGTGCGCGATGAAGACGTACCGGACGACATGATCACGATGGGCGACCAGGATGATTTGGATATGATTATGAGCAGCGTGAAGCAGGCCGCCAGAAAGGCGAATTTGGATACTGGTAAAATGGAGGTGAGTCTCCTTGCACATCCACTACTCATTGCACAGACCATGGCTGACGATCATCACAGATTTGGGTTCAAGAATTATAGACTTTTCCTCATGCATTTTGGCGGCGATAATTACAGCAACGATACCCGGCATTGCGTTTGAGCATTGCGAGATAGATAATACGAATGGGCGCATGGCCCAGTAGCAAGGTCTTGTCCTTTTTACTTTCTCAGAACTTGAATTAAGATGCCCTCCCTTTTCTCACCCTTTTGTCTGGTGCATCAATCTCCCGCTAGAAATCCGCGCTGGTCGTTGGTCAATGATGGTTTGCATGGTGTTTTGGTGATTTAGCGTAGCTAGCATTTTGGACTGTGCCGCCTGGTTGTCCTTAGCCCCGGCATCGAAACAGAAATGGTTTCATGCCATCGCGATGGTTGATTCGTTCATTTGCAATGGTGATCTGGGCTGATGGCCAATGTGGCAGAGGGGGGGGAAGGGGGCTGGATCTCTCGGCCCAAGACCTTGAGAATCATATGAATGTGTTAAGAGAGGACATGGGTTATGTTCGCTGTGCGATGAGAACTTGAACTCACTCTCATTGCTATACCGCCCTAGAAGGGAAAACAATGTTAGACTCTTGTATGTCAGGGCTATTACTAGAGGAATGTCTGTCTTCCGGTTTCGCGCCCCTGAATTATTAGAAGGTACTGTCAGAAGGAACTGATCAGTCTGCAGTTGTTTTCTCCCTGCAGTTCCCATTATTTATGTATTGCTTTGCAATAAACAGTAGAATATGGTGACCTTGTAAGATGCAGTATCATCACTTCCTTGTTTCGCACCTCTGCTTTACAAGCCATTTAAGGTCAGGTTCGAGTGCTTATACAACCTTACATCTATTTGACAAGTATAAAAACAATCCCTCACCCAATACTTCTGTCTAAATTGCACGACAAGGTGCAAACTTTAGAGACAACATAGAATGCTGCTCTAACAAGATAGCTTGGATGGGACCAAGACCCAAGCAATTAAAGCCGCGCTTGAGAACTTGTGTATGCAGATGCCTCTTCTTTGACAGACATAAAAATGTAGTTAAGCGAGGCGTAGTATGGCACTTGAGCAGCGACCTTAGAACAAGCGTGGCAGAGGGGACGGATAGAGGGGAAATGGATGGGGGGAAATAGGTGCATCATTTCCCACGGCGGAGAGAGCAGGTGCATACCTCAAGCACCTACCCTGAACATCTTGATGCTTGGCGATCCGACTTGAACCGTGAATCTGCGATCGTCATGAGCTTGTCGCTTTAGGTTATCCTCAGGCCAGCTCTTTGGATATCCTTCTTATAATTATACTCCTATTCATTCTACGGATCAATTAAGACTGGACGAACGCTCGAGGCCCGTCTCGCCCTCCTCCCCGCTTCCCCATAGCAGAGCAGACACATTCTTGACTCGAATCACGGTCCAATACAGCATCATACGGCTATCATCCATATCTCGATAACCATCTCGACATCTGAAGAGCTTAATCCCTACTGCCTATCTTGGTTCCCCTTTTGACTTGGCTGAAACATCGATCGGACCCGTGGCCAGTCGAGGCGGTGAGCAAACATCTATGCGACCGCCATCAGCACTGCAGTCCCTGGTGGGCGTTGGGTCGGGGTTGCCACCATGTTAACGACCTCTGCCGCTGCGTCCTCCCAAAAGTCGCCCAACAATCAGACCGCTGGATCTCTCAATCACTCACTGAACCCCTCTGTTGCGCCCTCACGCACCAGCCTCGACCGCGATGGCGGCCTCCAGCCCCCGCCATCAGCCCAGCCCGCCCGCAACCTCTCCTCCTCGGCCCTGTCGTCCTATGCGACCCGCGGCTCCTCGCTCAACCCATCCTCCGTAGCACCGGGCTCCTTCACCTCTGAGCTGCGCAGCCAGATGGCTCAACCCCGTGCCGGCTCAAGGGTCGATATCTATAACCTCGAGAAGCTGGACGAGGATGATGAATCCGCCGTCGAGCAGACCCTCACTGCGCTCAAGGACTCCTTGACCCGGGAGATGAAAATCAAGGAGGGCAGCGAGAATCTGCTCGAGGCCTTGAACGTCAAGAAGGCAAAACAGACCAAAGAGCAGCGCCATCGCGTCGAGGCTGAACTCAGCGCCTCCAATTCCAGGATTAGGGAGCTGAGGCAGAAGATTTCCGATGCGCAAACCACCAAGGTAGTGCCCAGCACCCCCAAAAAGAATCGGAGTGAAGGAGCCGCCTTGCACCAGAACGGCCTGCGGTCGCCCCCTAGCGCGTCCAGGAGCGCTGCTGGGTCCGAGGTAGACGAGCCAGCTGAATCCCCCACCTTTGCTCTCGCCGAGATCCTGCAGGCTTTGGAAGTTGAGGGTATGACGCCAGAGTACTACGTTGGACGAGCCAACAATCTGGTAGATCTGTTCAAAAGATACCCGACCTTGAAATACGACCTGGTGTGGTCCATCTTTGGAGACCGCATGCAAGTCATGTTGCTGAGCGGCAGTCGTGAGGTTGTTGCGTCGGGATACCGGATGCTCCGATACGCCATCTCCGATCTTGCTTCGCTGAAGAAGATTCGCTCTCTTAACACCGACTACATGGTAGTGGTCTCACTCGCCAAAGATCGCAAAGCCGATGTTGAACGCGAACAAGCTCTCAAGTTTGTTCGTGCCTTTCTGGACGTGAAGGACGGGGCTCGTGAGATATCGCGAGCCCTTGTGAGAACCATTGCTGCAGTAGCTGGACATATCGAAGACAGGCTTCGCCCAATCTGCGTCGAGACACTTGCAGAAATTCTGCTTCGCGACCCCGCCTTGCTAATTGCGTCAGGCGGCCTTCCCCCCATCTCAGAGGCTTTGGCTGAGGGCACTTACAAGTCTCCGGAGTCACTGTCGTCTGCCTTTCTCTACTTGCTCGACAGTCCCCAGACCCGGAGATATCTTCGCGCAGGATACGACTTGGAGGTCATGTTCACAGCCTTTACGGACGTCCTGTTTTCATACGAAGGCACCATCAAGCAGAATGCTAAAGCTATACAAACTGCGCTGAAGTCTTGGTCAGGGCTTATGACGCTGTCTATGTTCAACTTTCGAGCTATCAGGTCCCTGGTCTCAAGCTTGATCCTGCCAAACAACAACATCCGTGATACCATTCTAGACCTGTTGTACTCACTGCTTCGGATCAAACCGCCTTCGTGGGCGACTTCGTATCTGGCAGGACGGCGTTTGACAACCTACGGTCGAGTGGCTACTCTCAAAGCAGCGCCTAATAAAGGTGAAGCGGCCTACGAGGACGAGAGCACGGAGCAAAACTTCGTCGAGCACTACACTGCCCTCTTGCTGGCCCTCCTGATCAAATCTGGCTTGATGCCGAACTTGTTAGAAGTTGCGCAGAACGCGGAAGAACCCATGCTGAAACGCAAAGCAACTCTCCTAATAGGCGAGTCATTGAAGCTTGCCAGTCGCATTCTTCCTCCTTCCTGGAGTAGTGAGCTCCAGCTGCTCCCAGAACTGTTCACCGCTGCTGTTCGACTGCGGGACGAGACACATTACAATGCCACTGGCATTGTTTATCAGATTAGCACTGTCAGTCGTACGTTGCATCGGTCATCCACATCTGGATATACGTCGAGCGGCTTGTCTAGCAGTTTGGCAGAGTTGGCCAGCTCTTTTGAGGACGCCCCCAAGAACAACTCTGGTGCTACGGATGATGCCACTTTTCGCCAGCTTCTCATCGATTCAGGCGTTCTCGGTCACTCAAATCCAATAAAGTGGAAGTGGGACATTGTGCTCAAGATCATTGAAGGCCCGCTCACAAGCGGAAAGCGTCTGGAGGAGGCCATCAAAGCCTCAAAGTTTATCAAGAGAATTGTAGGATTTTATCGTCCCTTCAAGTATAAATTCTCAGAGGTTCCGAACACACGCAACACACAGAAGTATGTCCGTGTCGGCTGTGCTTTGATGCACACGCTTTTACAGACACCAGAGGGGATCCGCTATCTTTCCGATAATAAGTTATTAAGACAGATAGCAGAGTGTTTGGCGCAGTGCGACCCAGTAAGTATTTGATCTGTACCTGTGCAATTATGATCGGTTATTCACTAAACTCCACAAGACAAGCGGTCTTACTGCTCAATACCCGCTGTTCTCAAGAGATCGATTAACAGATACGCTCTGCGGTGGTTATTTCCCGATACTTGGCGTTCTAAGCAGTGAACCCCAAGGATTGCAGATGCTTGAACGATGGCGTATATTCAACATGATGTACCATATCGTGGATTTTAAGCAACGACCAGATCTCATCAAAGTCATCCTCACCAATCTCGACTACAGTCTGCAAGGCCATCCACGTGTTCTTCTGTCCAAAGCGCTCACTGCTGGCGCTAAAGATATGCGGATTCACGCCACGAACATCCTTCGGAAATATTCCACTCTACAGCGAATTGCACCATCTGGTCAGGTCATTTCGGATGCCAAATGGGCTATTCAGCTATTAGTCACTCAACTCTACGATCCCGAAATTGAGGTGTGTGCTACTGCTGTCAAGACGCTCGAGAAGGCTTGCAACAGCAAACCGCTACTTGAGTATATCGTTGAATGCCGGCCTGCTCTTGACCACCTGGGAGAGATTGGGGCCCCACTACTCCTCCGGTTTCTGTCGACTTCAATCGGCTACCACTACCTGGACGGGCTGGACTATATCAGTAATGAAATGGATGACTGGTTTCTCGGCCGCAATGACAGTTATGTTGGTCTGATAGAGGCAAGCCTTGCACGTTCTTTCATCGAGAATGCTGACGATCAGCCAAATCGCTTGAGCGTGTATGGAGAGGACGAAGATGGAGACCACGATAATCACATACCGCCACATTTCTATCGTGAATTGACGCGCACTAAAGAAGGCTGCAGACTGCTGGAAAGCAAGGGCCATTTCCTCGAATTCGCATCCACCATTCGAGACTATGGGATGCAGTCAGACGACCCGGAACTTATTACAAAAGTGAAGGGCTGTTTATGGGCAGTAGGCAATGTCGGGTGCATGGAATTAGGCGCTCCCTTCTTAGAATCAACGGATGTCGTCGAAAACATTGTGGGGATTGCAGAGTCACATGAAGTGATGAGCCTCCGCGGAACAGCCTTCTTCGTCCTGGGCCTGATCTCTAGATCAGTGCATGGACTGGAGATCCTCTCCGAGCGCGGGTGGGACTCCAACACCAC
This sequence comes from Xylariaceae sp. FL1272, assembly GCA_022432385.1. NCBI lineage: Eukaryota > Fungi > Ascomycota > Sordariomycetes > Xylariales > Xylariaceae > Xylariaceae sp. FL1272. The sequence goes on along the minus strand of JAJJXC010000001.1, from coordinate 1,119,340 downwards.
ACCGCTTGGGAGATCTTTTGGTCTCTGCATACCTGCCGACCTATCCAAATTTTTCTCTTACAAACCCTGGAAGCATGAGGCACCCGTGTCCATCATCCTATCTGACACGCAGACAACGATCCAAGACGCAAACTCGGTAGACATCGACGACGGGGACGAATCAAATAACAGAATACTGGAGCTCCTGGTTGAGATGGGCAATCTAGTTTTGTACAAGAAAGCCAGGGCTGAACTGCATCAACTTCGCCACCAAAAGGTTGCAGGATTCAAACAACCAGCCATGTTTCTGAGGGTTCTGGGGTTCTTGGAAACACACAACTACAGACTCACAGACCGTCATTTCATTATAGAGCTCTTTGACAAGAGCGTCCTATCCCATATTGTGTATGGTGAAGCAGGTAGCAGTGATGAAGACTCGAGCAATTCTGAAGACGAGCAACGAACAGAGAGGCAGCGGAGCGTTAGTGACCCCACCATTTTAGACAGGGCCGCGAACATGATTCACAAGGGCTCGATCTAGCCTGGAAGTGGCTGGTTGCACCTGACAGTACATTCGATATGAGATGGTGAATGGGATGACCAAACAAGGAACGATCCAGATCACCAGGTATAACTTAGGATCTAATGGCGGTGCCCCTATGAAATATGTTTGCATGTACTATCACCTAAGCAATTTGGCGTTGGGGGGAATGGCAGAGAGTTCTGCGTCAGGAAGTGGCTTTGGACAAAGGAGTTTCGGAAGGCTCACGGATGAACGAATGCATACCATACCAAGAGGCAAGACACCTTACAAGTTAATCAGTCACAATTGAATTGGAAATTCATTCTAAAGGTTTGATTTTCCAAAAGTCAAGACAATCTGATCAGAAATACGGATTACCAGGTAGGTACGGAATGAGGCCCGTCATCATGTATGGCGATAAGATAAGAGCAGGAACCAAGCTTTTGCAATTTCGCGGCCTCGAGTAGAGCAACTCTTGAGCTGTAGCTAAGTGACCACAAACGCATGCAAGCAAAAGCAAACCCCACCTATCTCTTTTTCTCCCTCTATTGATTATCTCCATCTAGAACCCACTGTCAGAGCCAACACAAACGCCCTCTTCGGCTTCGATTCCAACGCGCCACCATGGATCAAATCGAGAACGCAGACCTCGAGAGACTGAACGACAAGGACAAGACGGAGCTGCGACAGTTCCTAAACAACGAGAACCAGAAGGCGCGCGTCCAGGCCAGTGAGTGTTGTCTCTCCTTCTCCCCTCTCCACAATCGCACATTCGTGGTGCTATACCCGAGCGCTGCTTAATACCACCTACCTTTCGCAATGGTTATACTTTTCCCGGAGGGTTTGCGCATGGCTAACAAGATCCCTCCAGACGTCCACTCCCTCACCGATATGTGCTTCAAGAAGTGCGTCACGGGCACGATCAAAGACGGCAAGCTGAACAGCAGCGAGGAGGGCTGCATGGCTAACTGCGCTGAGCGGTTCTTCGACGTCAGCTCATTGACGATGAAACATCTACAGAACATGCGCCAGGGTTAAGAACAAATATTCGATATGCAGGGCTCTACCTGTTAGAGAAAGAGCAGGAAGATGGATGGATACACTAGACATTGACTTTGGGTGTGGCGACACGCAAATGTATTATACGGTGTTTACAGCTGGATCCCCCGAGTTGTACGATCAAGACGCATTATAGAGAATCACGGAAGTCAGCAAACGAGCATATTGTCTGGTGGCACGAGAAAATCGTCATGATTGATTGTTCATTATCTCATATGCCTGAACCCGAGGCGAACGCCGTTCTCAATGCAATTGAATTGTCATTCTGCTTCCCTCTTTGAAAAGCTCATACACGATCCTTTTTCCCAGCACCATCGCATTTCTGCCTTTTTTTTTTCATTCATCCCCATACGCTACCATCCACCCCAAGAAACGACGCACCGCAATTAGACGAGGGCGAGCTTGGTGGCGGCAATGTCGAGGGCGTCGACATCAGCGGTGAGTCTGCAATAGGCCTTCTTCTTGCCGTCGGGGCGGACGAGGGTGTTGATCTTGACGCAGTCGATCTCGTATAGCTTCTTGAGTGCCATCTTGATTTGAGACTTGGTGGACTTGATGTCGACGAGGAAGACGAGGGTGTTATTCTCCTCGATCTTCTTCATGGCAGACTCGCTGTTGAGAGGGGAGATGATGATCTTGTGTTCGTCGAGGCGGGGCTCGTGGTTGATGGACTTGCGGTGGTACTTGGGGGCGCGCGAGCTAGACTCGGGTTAGTACATACACAGGCTATCATGCCAATATTTGTGTCGTCTTCTTACAGAGTGAGGGCTATTACGTATGTTAGCAGTGTTCTAGCAGAATTGTCTTTGTTGGATGTCGAGATGACTTACTCTTGGGTCGGTGGAAGGTGGTCGAGGTGCGGACCTTCTTGGTCTTGCTGGCGGAGTCACCCTTCGCGGTCTTGGTCAGCATTGCTCCGTCTTCACATCAGCGAGTGTGGGCAGTTGAGGGTTACCTTGAGGGCGGCTTTGGCGGCGGCCTTAGCCTTGGCCTGGCCCTTTCCTGGAAGGCATCAGCAATCGCCCTGTAACATGACAGAACTAACGCAAAATCTGCTACTGCTTGATGCGAGGCGAAGAGTTGTGCGCAATTGGAAGATTCAGGGAGTAGAAGTCGGACGAGCCGACACTGTCGCAACGGACAAATCAGGGAATAGTACCTTTGGCGGCAGCTTTGGGGGCCATTGTCGTCGAGTGTGCCGGCGGTGGTGGTGAGGTTGTCGTCGGAATGGTTGGTGCTGTCGTTGGGCGTGAGGGACAAAGTAGAAAAGTCACCGCAAGGTAAAATCGTAATTTGTGTTTGCGCAGGAGAATTGGTGATAATTGTGGTGGGGCTCGTTTAGGGCAGACTTGTCAGTGGCCTTTGCATTGATGCCTACCTAACCAATCAGATTGCCCAGACCTTAGATCCGCCCTGTTATCAGTGAGTGGAGCGATCTGGCGCTGAAATGCAGCGAGTATTGCGGCGGTAGTGCAGTTGACCACACCTGTTGACTCAAGATTGAATGAAATTCATTACTTCTTATACCCATCGTCCATGACCATCTTGGATGATGTGGCACGACTAACATACCGGATGGGAACAAGCTCATGAGTGGACATGGCTGTAAAGAAAAAGAAACCGTCTCCTAAGGCACTCAGCCAAGGACGGCCTCCAACTTCACGCAAGCCCAAGTCAATATCACGCAAGGCTACTAGGGCTCTCATCAACACCATTCACCAACTAGAGAAGAAGAAGTCCCAGGCAGTTGCTAGAGGGGACAAAGCGGCTGAGACCACTCTCGATGCTGAAATCATTGCTCTCGGAGGCATTGAGAAATACCAACAAGCAAGCCTGCAGGGACAGCGAGGCGATAGGGGAGGTGACAGTTCACGTATATTGCTGGATTGGCTCAAGCTCCAGCCTGACTTCTCTGCCCCGAATGTCAAACCCAATGGACCATTGCAAATGCTCGAGGTTGGCGCATTGAGTACGAACAACCTATGCTCTAGATGTGGATTCTTCAATGTGCAAAGAATTGATCTCAACAGTCAGAGCGAGGGCATTCTGCAACAGGATTTCATGCAACGGCCTTTGCCCACCAATGCCACTGAGCTTTTTGATATCATATCTCTGTCCCTTGTTCTGAACTTTGTCCCTGATGCTCGAACCAGAGGCGACATGCTTCTCAGAACATTAGATTTCCTCAAGGTCAGCAATCCCATTCTGTCTAGCCTGACTGTCAACCTATGCTCTATTACAGGGGTTGGCTTGAAAACTAACAAGCCAATTACGTTAGAAACCTGATGCGGCAAAACAGTCCAAGTCCTTTCCCAGTTTGTTTCTCGTGTTGCCGGCTCCATGTGTCACCAATTCAAGATATATGGATGAATCGCTGCTGGACAGAATCATGACTTCTATAGGGTATACAAAAGCCCAATTCAAAGTAACACAAAAGCTCGTTTACTACCTTTGGGTACGGACGTCGGGCACGCTGAGCCGTATTCCTTGTTTCACCAAGACAGAAATCCGCACAGGTTCGACCCGAAACAACTTCTCAATCATCGTCCGTGGATGACCTGTCGTGCATCATTACTAATTAATACTCGGATAAACGGCCGCTCATGAAGCACTGAAGTACCTGTTTTCGAAGATCAGTGTATATGCCGAATCTGACGGGCATTCGTATGGACCAACCTTGCCTTAACCCAGCATTTGATTCGCTGACAGACCACATTGCAGAAACTAGTCGTGGGCAGTTTTCGTCAGCAGCGATGGCATATCGGCTGGTTCCATTCACGCTGCTACCCCAAGTTTCTAGCAGTTTGGTTGAGACTGTTGTTTGGCCAAACCGTTCGCGGCTACCCCGCAGCCAACGATGTTTCGCAATCGAAAGGTCAGGCGACATCGAAGTGCCGGCCGTGTCGGTCCACTCCGAGGGTTTGACTCGTACCCTTCCTACTCTTCCCGCTTAGGCACACGACCAACCCTTTACCCTCGTCACCATGGTGATGATGCCAGCTAGCGACCGGTTTACAATCTCCACAGTTTGATGCGCGTTAAGTCCCTGATCCGACTTTGTGAGAACACCACTACGTCAGGGGAGGGTCTAGAGTGGCATTGACTCCAGATGGGTGGACGTTAGAACCCTAGTGAATATCGACGTTCTTCCCCGGAATATTGTTCTAATGTCATGAGTACACCCTTAAGACCACTTCCCAAGTCAGAGAGCCGATGATTGTATATAGTAATTGCCTTTAGCGCGAGGTAATGCTAACGGCGATCTCATGCAGAGCTTTGGAAAAACAGCTACAGGGCTTTCGATGTTTGATTGTTGGAAGGCGTTGATGCTCACACGAGTAACCCGTCGTGGTTTCATAGAGCAAGTTTGATGACGTATGGACCTGTATGGAATACAACGGCTCCAATCCCTCCAACGCGACCAGTAGTTCTCATAGGTGTGGGATAATGAAGTACTTCGACATATGCACGGTTGATCCCAGTGAACGTCTCTTCCCCATGTAAAGGGCATATCGAAGAGTTCCAGATATCTAATTGTCTGATCCATTACTCAGGTTTGTCATGATCGGGTTTCATGGCTTTCCTGTCAGGACTATCACAGAATAGGGTACCGTAATGCATCACATGCATAGGAGTAGGCTAGCATGAATAATGCATTTGACAGTTTGACTTTTATTGTGCATGCTTCAGTGTATGCGACATAGATGCTACTGGATTTGGAGATCCGCGAGATTTCTTCCTTCGTGAGGTAACTGCTTCTTGAGTTTAGTTCAGCTCGAGACACTCGCTTATAGGTCTTGACTTTGATGAGTAGTCAACTCTGGCACTCGGCAACTTATGAATTTTCGCCTATAACGTCGAAGTCTTCAATGACCGGAAGTCTCCTTGATACCTCATCAGGCAAAGGGGCATTTCCAGGACGCTGTACAACCATTGACTGCATTCCAGCATCAACAGCAGCATCCACCTCTTCAGTGTTATCGCTAAGAAAGAGCCAATGATCAATGGTGATCTCCGGATGTGCCTCTGCAATGGTCCTGTAGCTTTTTGTCTCTGTTTTCAGCCCAGCGTTGACAGTGTCGAACCAATCCGAGATCAGAGAGGACAAGTCTGAGGGTTCGGCATTGGTATGCCGGAACAGCAGTTTCTGAGCAGCTACGGATCCAGATGAATAGATCACGATCTTCATCCCTTCTTGGTGCCAGGCCGCCAGCTTGCCAGCAACATCCGGAAATAAAGGGGCTCGGAGTTCACCCGAAGCGTATCCTTCTTGCCAGATAAATCCCTGTAGACTTTTCAAGTACGAAATTTTGACGTCCTTCTCCATAAGATCACGAACATGTGCTGCTATTGCATCTTTAGATGATCTGTACTCTGGAGGAAATGCATCCCTATATTTTGCAAAGTTGGGGTCATCCCACTTGGACTCAAGTGTTTCTGGAAGAGCCTTCAGCGCATAGGGAAACTACAGCAATTATTGTCAGCCTTTGGCCATTGCGTCGTCATACGAATAGTCGGCTGGGACAACGATAGTAATGGTAGTAAATGAGGCAGTTCCATTTGATGGGATCGGCGTAGGAGACGGCGAAAAGAGAACGAGGGACACGATGATCCGCTGAACGAAGCTGGGCAATTAGTGCCCGGGAACGGTCACGGTATTACGATCCTACAGATGTATGTGATCGTCGCCTTGTGTTTTTCTGTAGCGCCAGAGCCGATAAATTCGTTGATCGGTGCGCATGAGCTGCCGAGGGGCTGACGATCTATCGTGCCTGCACGCAAGGATGCAAGAAGGCCGTTGGGTTACCTACCAAAACATCTTTGACAAAAGAGATGGGGCATACTGTGCCCTCTACATGATAATCCGATTAGCCATTCGTCTAGGCTAATGCAAACAATTCGTAAGGTGGAAACGAGACATGCGATTGTAAGAAAAGTGACCCTGTTCATACCGATATCGAGTAAGACAGCCTTAACGGTCGGACGAGCAGTGGCAGCCATGATGATAGGGGCGGACCTATCTACCTTGGTCAGTGATTGGCGTGGCAGCTGTCCCTGTTCCTCGGAAAAGGAAGGATTGCTTGAATTTCACAGCGAGAGCGGTGAAGGTTAGACGTACTCGTCGCGAGAAGAGACGTTGCACTGGAAGCGCGCCTCGGCAAGAAAGATTTTTTTTTTTTTGTCCCCTTTACTCGCGCTCCTGTCTTGAGCTTTCTCAGACAAGGTCGCAAATGCACGGGGTTTAATCGGGCAATAGGCTTGTTTGGTGAGTTCGCGACGGGGACGGTGTAGCCAGAGTGTATTAGGAGATGGCGGTCAAGGATTTCAGTGACAAAAACGGCGAAATCTCAAGGCCGGCCCCACCACAAAAAGATGTCCGCAATGCACGATAGCCGGTGAGCATTAGGTACAGATGCCCCTTCTTGTTCCGCTCGTTGATAAAGTTATTGTCTGGGGCTCCGCAAGATGCCTAGATCAAGTCGCCTGCATAAGACAAGTGCCATGCGAAGTGTACGCTACATGGTCTTGCTGCTCGCTCCTGCCTCTGCTCTGTTCATCACCAAGCTCTCTCGGGCTCTCCTCCAAGTCGAAGAGACAGCGTCGGAGAAGGCCATCGAGGTGGAAACGAGTTTCAGGTCTCTTTCGTTGATCGACTATCTTATCACGAGACCACTTCCGTCCCCAATCCCCTACTGTCTATTCGTGAGCGACATGCAGCTAGCGGATTGGGCTGCATTATGGCTTCTTCCAGAATGGGCTTTTACATGGGTTATCTCCAGCTCTCGAGCTATTGACACTTGGCCATTATAGCGGTTGTCAACATGTCAAGCAACAATAGTCGCATCTCGTGTGATTGTGTCGTACAGCATAGGCCATTGCCTCAGAACTCCAACAATGTAGCGCGGCAAACATCAGCCTGCGCCGTTGGCGCTTGTGTATGCTGTGTTCTGAAGGACACATGCTGACAATATTACGACGGTGAATGGGTCAATGGGAGGGAGGAGAAACATAATAGTCAGCCCTCGCAGCGCATCGAGCGGCAGAAATCGTCACACCCCATGGATCGACGGTGATCAATCAACCACGCACCCAAGATGACCATCGTCCCACCAGAACATGGAGTCGCATGAACACGGCGACTGTCCCGGCTTGTCGTTATAGGTGATTTGTTTTACTTAGATGTTGGCCTGCCGAGCTACCAGCCGCAGCCAATGATATGCCTCAGCGCCCAATCCGTGGACGAATAGTAGCTGTTCTAATATTATAGAGCAGCGCCTGAAGAGGTTGCTGCGTCCAGCAGCCCACCAGAGACGTCTGTTTCAACTGAAGTCGCCAAGTCCAGCACCACGGATTGCGCCCGAAAGAGACAAGGAATGACATGGCCACAGGGAACCCACCTTTGCAATCGAGAGACAGCAGAAACGAGGAGGAGGAGAACGAATGTTGAAGTGACTGTCAACAAACGTGCTCAGCATGCGGCATTTGTCAAAATGATGAAGGATTGCGAATGCAAGTTGCGTACCTGTCTTATTATTACTGGATTGCACGTACACAAATGTCTTGCATGCTTGTCCTCGCGTACCCCACGCCACAGCGACACACCAAACGGTACCTGTCACAATAACACCGTTGACACTGTACTTATGGAGTTGCCGATCTGCGAATCACGGCAGCCAAGCGAATTATCAGACAACAGCGTCTCGTGGAATGTGTGTGTACTCACAGTCATTCCGAAACAGGCGAGACGATCACCACGATTGCATCATGCTACTATGCACTGGTGTTACCGTGTTTTGGGGCGTACTCTAAGAAGCATCTAACATGGCCTCTTGTCACAATATCGAATCGCTCTTACAGTAATGCCGTTCATTATCAAGTTGCCATATCTAGATGCTTGCGGAAGATCGACTTTGAATTGTGCACGGCGAGGCATTGCCGGGCGCCGATGATCGATTCCGATCAGACTAGCCTCGAAACTTGTGAACTCTTTTTACTATCTGTAGCCGACAGCGCCGGCGTCGAACAGTATTCCTCACTGGCAGTTTCCTTGTCTCCAGCGTAGAGTGTTTGGACTCCAAACTTCACTTGCTTGGCTCAAACTCTGATCATGATGTGGTCGAAGTCCCAGTTATCAAACTTCTATCATCGGAGCTCCCCATCTTTGTCCCAAGGACGAACAACTAGCTCTCATGAGTTTCCTTGTGGAATTGGGCCATCTGCTGCTCGGGCAAATTAACCATGCCTGAGCGAAACAAGACGAGAAGGGCCAGATGCCCCGAATGGAAACACTTGCAGCGACTGGAAATGAACATCAAGGCGGTCAAGCAGCACCAAAACAAAACTCGTGAACGAAAGCAGCATCGGGCAATGCAAGTGAATAGGAGTTGCATAAAAAGGGTGGCCCCAGCAGGCATGTGGCCAGTCTCTGGCCAGTCTCTGCCAAGTCTCTGCCAAGTCTCTGCCAAGTCTCTGCCAAGTCTCTGCCAAGTCTCTGCCAATGGTAGTGAAACCAGAAGATGCTCGAAGAACCCAGTGTCCGTAGGTTGGCGTCGCGAGCGTCTGGGGGCCAGCAACGTGTCCAAGTGCTGCTGCCGCCCTGTCTGTGCCTGACGCCTGACCTGCTAAATGGCTGGCTAGTGCCGCTGGGGCAGTGTGTGTGGGTTTGTCGGGTGCATTTGGGATGCATATACCGGCCCATCTGGCAAGCATGTTGTTGACTTGGGCCAGTCAGCAAGGGATTGGCTACCTGCACGCGCAGTCTCTCGCACACCACCGTTCGTCGACACGAGTACCCGCACCCGAGGTATCTGGCGGTGTGTCAGTGCTGGAGACGAGGCCCTTGCTGGCAGCACGACCATTGTATACTGTGCATGAACCAAAGGGACGACGTAGCTCCATCCGGCATTCCTGCTCGCTGCGATTGAGTGGTGACGAGCCATGATTCGCGCAGCTCTCGTAGCACCAACAACCTTGATTCTCCCAGCTTCCAGTTGGTCTGACGCAGGGTCTGGTGGCGCTGTCTTTGAGCCTCGTCCTCTGCTTGGTCGCTGGGGACTATCGCTGACACTGTGACGCACCCTCATTCCAAGTCTCAGCCAAGGGAGCTGCAGGCTATCGAGGGACATTGCCAACCCTGTCGACTCATCTCCGTTTGCAGGTGCCCTCCACACATTCCCGATATCTGCCGAGCCTTGTCGGGGTATCGCACTATCTCGTTGACGAGCATCATGATGATATTCTTAGGTTTAGTATCGTCAGATCTACGGTGTGTGTACACTGTCTCTCCTCAGCATCGACAGCCGAGGACAGCGAGCACAGGAAGAGAAACACCATACAGTTTGAAAGCTACCTACACTGGGGCCCATCGGACTAGCCCAGGCCAGACCACGCGTGACGACGTCTCTGGCTGTCTTTGTAGCGTCCACTTGTTCCAAGCCTCCTGTGGCCACGCTACAAACAGAGGCAGCAAGTTCTAAGGTGCTTTGAGTACAACGGGCATGCTTCTTGCTCCGGTCATGCGATAGCCTGTACATGGCCGTTCTTTGTTGGTGCCTCCTCGGGTTGCGGTCTCGTCCAGCAAAGCAGCGGCCGTCGTCCAGGTACTCGGGGTGTATCGTCTTGGATGGTCTTCAAGGTTGCGGTACTAGCCAGCTGCTGGCCAAGCCAAGCCTGCATCTCCCCATTGTCGTCCCACCCAATCCAATGAATGACCAACCCATCTCTCCACTGCTCGCCCACCTGCTTTGTGAGCTCGTTCACTCCCGAGACTCTCCCCCCTTCTGCCTGTGCTTCTGCTTCCACCGTCCGGTCATCATCTGTCTGTTGTCTTCCCGATACATCCATCCATTTCCTACCGCTTCTTCTCTTTATCGAACTGCCTATCCTACCATCCCGCTTCTTTTCACCGACCTATCCCTACCACCCTTTATCCTTCGCATCGTCACTCTCTGTTCCCTTTCACTACTCTTCCACGACATCTGCTCAATTGAATTGGTCCACCAGCTATATCGGACAAGAACGGATCCATCGTTGAGTCACATTATACGTACCTAATCCATACCTCACCCTTAAAGCCTCTGCCTTCCTTTGAGCCGATGTGAGGTTTCCCTTGAGTAGCTGTGCTCTTGCTTCGATCTGTGCATTCTGCAAACTTCCTTTGTCGAAGGAGCCCCTAATCAACTCTCCGTTCGCAAAGCTTGCTCTTCAGCATCGCTACCGCCAGCTCCTCTGCTCGACACGTCACCCACCTGGCTTCGGTCAACGAACATAATCAACCTCATCTCCTGACTTAGCCCATCACCACAACAACCACCACCACCGTTGTTACTTGCCAACGTCCAGAGTGACACATAATCCTTTGCCGACCCTCGAGTCAAGTCTTGGTAGTCGAATATCACTGACGTTACACGCTGCTCGAATCACGGTCACGATCCTTGCATCACACAAGCGCCCGAGGACAAGTCTACTAGACTTGATCTACCCAAACAGGAACCACTCTGATTCAACCCTGTAAAGACGACTGTCCAATTATCTCATCGAATGATACTTAAGTGAGGGTGGTCTCGGTGTGTTGATATTGCAGGATTCTTGGCATTGGCCATACTTGTATCGTGGCGGGGACAACAAGAAACGACACAAGTCTGCTAGCGTCACCACCGAAGAAGAACTTGGGCAACAAGTATTTCCCGCGAACTGGGAACGAAAAAAAGACGATCTTTGAACATTCTTTCAGCCCCCTTAGACCTTATTCCATGTCCTTATAACGAACCCTCGCCTTCCTTTCTCTTTGACCCCCGGGTCCAGCAACACTACTCACGATTATTTCATTTTCCATTTGTCCACACCTCGAATACCCTCGAATGAGCCTCTGAAACCTTAACGACCGGAGTTGTCTATTTCCCTTTCATCACATCGACCACCTGTATATTGCATCTATCGCACGGCCACGACCCTAACATCTTATTTTTTTTTTGGTTTGGCTACTTGAACGTCAAATTGCTTTGTTGGAGTACGAAACTCACTGCTTTGCAAAACTTGTACACACAAAAGACGAAAAACTCATCTCCTTTGCTTTCATCGATACCCGCAACGAAGAAACAAGAACATTTACGCATTGTACACTTCTCTCAGCGAAAAAAGGTGTACGGCGGACACCCACATATCATTTTCTCCTTAATCGAAAACTCAAGTCTCCCGTTGAGACAGCGTCATGGAATGCTTGAGGAACAGCTTTCACGATGGCGTTTTACTCGATGGGAGGTTTCAGACAATTTCTCCTCTCAATCATGGCTCCTTCGGAATGGTTTTCCTGGCCAGAGATTTGCAGACAAACGACCTCGTCGCCATTAAATGCATGACCAAACGAGCTGCCGCCAACGAGGCCGGACTCGAATTTGCTGTAGACGAAAGATCCGAGGAGCTTTTCTGCCATAAGACTCTTGGATCTCATCCCAACATTGTCAATCTTGTCCACTCGTTCGAGACCGACGCTCACTTGTATCTCGTACTTGAATACTGCTCTCGTGGTGATCTCTACGAGGCTATCAGGACGGAGTCAGGCCCCCTTGAGACTGAACACGTTCGCCAGTTCATGCTAGAGCTCGTCGATGCTGTTTCATATATGCATTCAAAAGGCATTTATCACCGAGACATCAAGCCGGAGAACATTTTCCTCACTGATTCGGGTGCCATGAAATTGGGCGACTTCGGCCTAGGAACCACTGAAAAATGGAGCTACGAGACGACGGTTGGAAGCGATCGATATATGTCACCTGAGCAGTATGATTCCGACGGCGCTGGGTATTCTCCCGCAGAGGCGGACATCTGGGCTATCGGTATCTGCCTTCTCAACATTCTCTTCTCGCGAAACCCTTTTACGACTCCTACCGAGGCCGACCCCCTGTTTTTGGATTTCTCTCGGGACAAGCAATCTCTATTCGATGTGTTTCCTTCCATGTCTCAGGATACGTATGAGGTGATTGTCGAGTGCATGAACATGGATCCTCGCAAACGATCTCTCGTAGGCGCCAAAAATGCGCTGCGTCGTGTTGTCAGCTTCACTACACTCGACGAAGCTCTAGACGACTTCTGTACTACCGAACGCAGCAACATTGCGACTGCCAACCGGGAGCCTCTTAGAACTCCGTCCATTCAAAGTCCTGCACTCGATCAAGGTGCATTCCCGTGGGCCAAAGCTCTTCATGCTACGACTGCAGCCATGCCAATTAGACAACTCAGTATCATCCCCGACAACGAGAGCTACACCGAAGAATTGTTTCCCAAATCGGAAGGGACCGTTGACTGGTTTCCCAGCTCGGCTTTGACACCATCAATCTCATCCGTGCTGACATCGAATCTGGCAGCATCCATGAACTCTCTGAATATCTCACGCGCTCGAGACATTGCCACGAGCTCTAGTGCCAAAGCTGCTCCAGTTGCCGGCTCGCTTCCAATCAATGTATCCCGGTCTAAACCCATGCTCGGCGCAATGTCCATGGCGTTTGATCGTCAAAAGGATACTGTCTCGAAGAGCTGGAGTGACATGTGGGAAGAAGACGAGGAAGATGATGAAGCAGAGCTTGCCCGTCAACTCCAAAGCTTAAAGGAATTCAATGCTCGTACTTGGAGCCAAGACAGTAAAGACCATACCGTGTCCCAATTGGATCTGGAATCCTCCAACCAGGCGCAAGCGTCTGACGACGAGAAGCCTGAGGCTTCGCCTATGAACCACACAATTTCAAATGATATCGACGGTGACCTAGTCGCGGACGGTTTCTTCTTCCACGAACCTGTCGCTATCAAAAAGCCCCAGCAGTCTCCCGTTTACTCGCCGCCTTCGAAACGAAACACGGCTGATAAGTGGGCTGCTCTTGGTGAGCGCCGTCGTGCTTACGCACCAAGCCCGGAATCCAAGCTGTCGGATCCCTTCGCCAAGTCTCGACGACAATTTGGACAGAACTATGGAGCTGGAACCGGAATTTGGGATAGCACCAATCAGATGAACCACATTCACCAAAAATGGAGTCGGGATCGGGCACCGTCGCGTGGCGGTTGCCCATGGAATAAGGGCCGAGATTGGAACTGGCGTAAGGAGACGCGTCATGATTTCGGCAATGTTGAGTGGGTTGGCCACTGGCAAGAGGTGTAACTACACTTCTTGCCAACATGGTCACTTGTAGTTGAGCTGCTCCTCCACCGCCTTCACGGGCTCTTCGTCTTGAGTGTCTGCCAAACACTACATTTTTTCTGCCATGTCTTTGTTCTTGAAAGCCGGTTTTATTTTTTTGGGGATGCATTGGAATGTTAATGAGGGAGGAAGAGGCATACCGGCGTGTATGGATTCTTCGGTTCGTTTTTTGGATTACAACTTTGGCATTGGCAGCAACACTCAAGACGTCGCTTGACCCTAGTGGATGGAATTCGTTTTGACTCGCTCTCTAGGTATTAGATATCTCCCCGCCACTTGAAAAAATACCAGAAGTTACCCACTCAAACAAAGATGATCTTTCACTGTGTATATCGTGTATGAAGTAAATGGTTCCGAAGTTCCGTGTGCTATGTGCATGTAGAGGTCTGCACGCAATGGCGCTCAGCCCTAGAGGGATATTAGAGAGAGCGCGTCTCGTCCATACCTTCATGTCTACATTTTCGTATTAGGGCCCGTTCAGTCTTATCATGTTGGTTGTTTATGGCTTTTGAACTTGTTAAAAGACAAACACGGCCAGCCCTATTACACAATAAACAACTGATCCTCCGAGTTAATCAATTCGATACTTCCCTACTACCATTCGACCCAGTAGGCAACAGGACGGTGCCGTAGCGAGGATGAAGCATTGACGGATACACTGATTGTGACGGTGGCCTTTACTAGGGAGAGTTGAGCGTTTAATCTTCATATATCCACTGGAAGCATAATACGGAGGGGGTGAGAAAGAGAGGAGCATTGGTAGAATACAACCCTTGTGTAAATAAATAGAACCGCACAGGGAATCGAGAACGTACATTGCGCACCAGACTGTCGTCGATAACATTTCAGCTGAATTGGTCTTCTTCAATATCAGAATTACGCTGTCAAGCCATGGGAAAGTATGTGATGCACCTATTGAGCACACTAGAGCATTGGCCCTGAATTGAAAATGTTGTTGGATTTCCGTCAATGGGAAGATACTACAGATTGTCAATACAGATAGGCTTGAACAATAGTTGATCTGATATATGTCAGTTCTTGTACCAGGCGGCTCAGATGGCCTATTATGAAAGGTCCTGATCTAGAAACCCTGTTGTTAAGAGAGGTTCATTCCATCTTGGACTATAATGGAACTTGACCACTGGGTAGCCGATATCGCGAAATTGCCCATGTAACGGGCTGTTGGCTCATGTTCAAAGATACCATGACCTACGATCCAAAATCTCAAGGCTGTTTCTTTTAGAATCCTTCACAATACCAGGTGTATAACGCTCAGGTTTTAACTTAGCAGTTCTATCTACAGGTCACGGTGGTCCTGGTGTCGGGTGTAGCAAGTGGTAAGAGACGGGCATGTGGATACGATATGACATCGCTTTTGCTTATATACTGTGTAACAAGCTCACTTTCCTATAGGTATGACCACATCTACAAACTGAGCGTCTGGTCCCTGAAGTCCATGCTGTCATTACGAACTGGTAGACTAATACACATGCGCATACCGAGAGTGACGGTCACAGCATTCTGTACGTTCCAGCTCGCCAATGATAAAGACTAATCCTGCAGGATAGCGTCTTCCATCCAGGGAGTGAAGTAATAAACAATAGTAAAAGGTTGTAGCGTCTGTGTAGATATGCAGCTCCGCCCGAAGAAAGAGACATTGGAGGAGTTTATAAGGATTTGGATTTGCTACAATACCTACCTCATTGATAGCAAGCAAGGCGGGTGGAAGAAATGATAGGTACCTACATATATGTATCAACCACGGTTCTCACACACCTACCTACATGTACTTGTTCACCCGCTTCGACAATGTCGGACCATGGCCAGATCGGGTTGACAAAGCACCTGGTCCTAAAATACTATAGAGTCTCAAGTCTAGTACGTACATAAACCTGACAATAGAACATTGGACACGTTCAATTGGGCAGAATCACATTTAGTTGTGCCTAAAAAGACGTTGGAACGGCTGTGGTGTGGGTGCTGGTTACCTGGCGGTCGACAAAGACAGCTTATCAGGGTCCCCACTCTTCGACGGCACCAATTAGACACCGCGGGGCAGATGTGGTAGATGGCGGGGCAGTCTTTTGGGAAATTCCTCGACTCGGCCAGTGACTCCCTGAATGAGCCTCTAGTTGAGTAGCACACATTGCACAGCGACCGTTCCTTTTTGTGTTCACCTATTTGAGGAGTGCGCGTGCTTCAGCTGCTTCGATCTGGCTGCAACCCAACACTCACCCGATCCCTGACACGCGCCCTGCGACTGATGCGCCATGGCCGACGCTGCCCCTCCCACCGAAGGCTCGTCTGAGACGTCCAAGAGCGCGCTCAAGAAGGCCGAGAAAGCCGCGAAGATGGCTGCCGCCAAAGCTGAGAAGGCTGCCAAGCAGGCTGCTCTGCCTATTCAGGGCAAGAAGGATGACGACAAGAAGATCATCGGCATCACTGCCTCCAAAGAACACAACTTCAGCGCCTGGTATCAGGAGCTCGTCATCAAGGCCGAACTTGTCGAGTACTACACCGAGGTACCACGCTCCAACACCGTCTCATCTCGACCTGAATCCACTGACTCTTGCACTTCTATTAGATTTCCGGCTTCTTCATCCTTCGACGTAAGCCCTCACCCATTGCCGGACCATCTTCGTGCTCCGACTGACTTACACTACCCAGCTGGCGCCATGTATGTCTGGAATACCATCCGCCGCTGGTTCCAAGAGAAGATCGAGGCAATGGGCGTCGAAGAGACTAGTTTTCCCATGTTCTTATCCGCCAAGTCCTTGGAAAAAGTTCGTCCACCCCCATCCGAGAGGGCGTTATGAGAGAACTGCGGGCTGATCACTTATATAGGAGAAGTACGTTCGCCAACTCTGGCAATTGACACGAAGCTCAGCTCTATATGATATGTTGTCGCCAAGCATCGGGAACGACAGAACACTGATATGATACTGGCGCCTAGGGACCATGTTGAGGGTTTCGCCCCTGAATTGGCCTGGGTCACCAAGGCGTAAGTTGTAACCCTAGTCCTGCCTCACGGGATGGTAAGGTTCTGACGATACTTGTAGCGGAGACAAGGATCTCGAAGTAAGGACCCCCTCGGCCGCATGTTGCACCTCAACACTGACTTCTTAAGGTTCCAGTCGCTGTGCGCCCAACTTCCGAGGCGGTCATGTATCCATACTACGCCAAATGTCTGTACCACCTTTGAACCAACTCTTTATCTAGACTGGGGCTTATGAGGGAAATAGGGATTCGGTCACACCGAGACCTTCCTTTCCGACTCAACCAGTGGAACAACGTTGTTCGTTGGGAAGCCAAGCAGACTACTCCTTTTCTACGCACTCGAGAATTTCTATGGCAGGAGGGTCACACGTATGGCTCCACGGATGTCTAGCTGGATCCGTATCTGACTTATTGTAGTGCTCACTTGACGGAAGAGTCATCTGCAAAGGAGGTCATGGAAATCCTTGAGCTCTATGCCGGGATCTACGAGGTTAGAGCAATGCCCTGGGGAGACTGAGACGAGCGTGTTGCTAAAGTATCTCGTAGCAACTACTCGCAGTGCCTGTAGTACGTGGCAAGTAAGTATCCAAGTACCCGCGACTCACAAAGTGCCTATCAACTATTAAATGAGACGTTGTTGTTGACATTACTCATAGAAAAACCGAGGCCGAGAAGTTCGCCGGCGGTCATTGGACGACAACAGTCGAGGGATACATTCCAACCAACGGTCGTGGTATCCAGGGTGCCACATCCCAGTGCGTCTTAAGACTCCATACCACGCTGCAGTATCTAATGATTACAGCTGTCTTGGCCAGAACTTCAGTAAGATGTTCGATGTCACCGTCGAGGACCCCAACAAGCCCGGAGAGAAGACCCACGTTTGGCAAAATTCATGGTAATCAATCAATGCCTTCGTGCGTATTTGAAGCCGTTGCGCTAATCAGCCCGTTTGAAAGGGGACTGTCCACCCGTGTCATTGGTGTAATGGTGATGTTGCATAGTGACGACAAAGGTCTCGTCATGCCGCCTCGTGTGGCTCGTATTCAGGCCATCCTCATCCCCGTCGGTGTGACGGCCAAGATGAGTGCCGAAGACAAGGCGGCCCATGCCGCAAAGGTCGAGGAACTTTATGCTACACTGAAGAACGCCGGTGTACGCGCAGATGTTGATACTCGGGAGGGGTAGTACGTGATGAACGCCCGGGGGATATATATTCTAGATGCTGGAATGACGCTAACTATGAAATAGCAATCCGGGTTTCAAGTTCGCCGACTGGGAGATGAAGGGTGTGCCTTTGCGCCTAGAGTTTGGCCCCAAGGATGCTGCCCAGAGCGTGGTCAGCTACGCACGTCGTGACACAGGAGAGAAGGGCACGATCCCTCTCGCCGATCTCGCCACTAAAGTTCCGGAGCTTCTGGAAGACATTCAGAAATCCCTCTATACTAAAGCCGAGACTTCCTTCAGGGAGCACAGATTGGTCCTGACAGACTGGTCCAAGGTTGTCCCGGCACTGGACTCCAAGAATGTTGTCGTCATTCCATTCTGTGAGGCAGTGGCCTGCGAGGAAAGAATCAAGGAGTTGACGAAGAGTGAGGAGCCCAAGGAAGGGGCTCAGAACGAGAAGCAGCCCTCTATGGGCATGAAGAGCTTGTGTATTCCGTTCGACCAGGTATGTTCATAGGCATTTGTTATCCCTATTTCTTCGGATTCTAGCTGATCCTGATATTTCCAATAGCCCGATGGTCTGACCCCTGAGACTAAATGCCTCAACCCCGAGTGCAAGGCATTCGCCAAGTCCTGGACCATGTTTGGCCGCAGTTACTAAAGCGACTAAGTATGAGAGACTTGCCTAGGCATCACCCACTTACTGAACCCAGACTCGTGTCGTGCTAGATTTATGTTTGTTCTGCTGAAAGTAATCTTTACTTTCTTTCCGAAAACGATTGATTTGCGAACAAAACACATGAAGACGAGATAAAACGGCTGCTCAATTTCGATGGACCAGGCGCCGATGTAGGGTCTTGTCTGCAACGCTAGAAAGGAGGTAGATAGCGATAGTCTCTTGCCTATAGACTATGCAGAAAGAATTTTAAATGAACTGAACCGATATATCATAACGTGACGATGTTCGCAAACCTTGGCATAGTGCCGAAAGCAGTCCTCGGCTCTGTTCTCACCTGTCTAGACTTAGAATGACGTTCCATATCACATTCAACACCTAGATAAAGCAAAAAGAAGGACTCGAGATGCAGTAAAACGTGTCATCATATTTGGATCCCAAAAATATGCTCAGCTGCCATGAGGGAAATGCCTACTGGCAGTGAAAATGTCGATGCCTCTCCGAGAATATGCACTCAGATCATAAACATGGTACATTCTAGGGTCGAACCTCATCCACCAAAGCGCCTCAAAGTATATGCCGGGAATTCCCTATATCTCTTGACTTTGGAGCAGTCTGGATTTCGAAGCTCACTCATTCCGCACCGATTAGTGAACGCGGCAAGAAGGCCCATACCGTCCCTACGATGGAGATCGTACACGATATCAGCATGACGGACCAGCAGAGGGCGCGCTCGCTGAAAGAGATCTCGCGGCCGAATAGCTTGAGGTAAAATGCAAGCGGGAGCCTGAAGAACAATGTCAATTAAGAACATGAAGATGAAGATGAATTCGTTGGTGGAAAGGGCTTCAGGACTTACGTGACACAGATCGTGAAACATAACGCGCTGCCCATGAAAGCCATGATGGAGTCAAAAGCAGGGATCAAGATACTAATAGCCAGGAAAGTTAGCAGGACGACAATCCTGACTGCGGCCTTGAGCAAACCCCTGGAAGTGCTAGAGAGTCCCACGAGAGAGGACTCTTCTGCGACGACCTGCTGCCGAAGCCCAAATAGCACCTCGGCGGTAGTAATGATTGGCTGGGCATTGAGGGGAACTTTGGTCAGAGGGATGATAGCGATGAAAATCACGAGAAGCACATTGAGGACGTGCGGGTAGCCGGTTGTTTCCAAGATATTGGCAGTGATCTCGTCACGTACGCCGTCGCCGAACATGAGTAGACCAACTACGGCTACGGAGGCATCCACTACGAGCTGGGAAGAGTTAGTGTTTTTATCTTTCACGGTGGATGAAGAGAGCACGGCATACAGTGAAAGAAAACGTATAATTGACAGCCTGATGAGCAGTTAGTAACATGGCTCTGAAGAAGCATCGTCCGGTGGAATACAACTCACCTTTGTGTACTTATGCGGATGCCGCATATCCCTGTAAATCTACAGAGCTTATGTAAGTTTATGAACTTTCAAAGTAGTGATCGATCTCTGAACTCGTTATTTTTCTCGAGTTTCCCCTGAGGGGCCCTGGACTTTAAGACAAAGGAGTGGTTTCTGATACATGACAGGTCACATATCACTTACTATAAAGAAGTCAGTAGGATGTCTTAGAAATGTAGTTAAAAGTGAGTCGTATGGGATTCTTCTATACTTGCCATTCGGAAACACAGAGTGTCCACCCCAAGGCGACATTAATAAGCCAAAAGATAACGGCAATGTCAACCAGTTTGCCGGGAACAGGTAAGTCGCTGCTGGCTCGATTAGCGAGCCAGGACCTGTCTGCTTGAGCAATCCGTCAAGAATTACAATAATGGCAACTAGTATGGTCAGCCTCAATTGCTTGTTACCTGAGTTCAGCGCAGACTATTCGACTCACTGCTTAAACAGCAGACGATTCCAACAAAGCTCGTGACGCTAAGGAGAGCCAGAGGTGCAAACTGCAGGGGTATCAAGACCACTACAAGTAACGTTAGTGTTTAGATCGCTTTGCAAACGTTGTCCTCCGCACGTAAGAAGTCATCAGGTCTCGCAAGGCTCGTTTGAAGTTCTCCAAGCGGATACGGGTCCCAACATTTGTCGTGGGGCATCGCGTATGACTTACGAGTACAGATCACTTTCCATTCTGTGAGACTGAGATTCCCCGGAAAAAGCAATGCGAGACTGTCTGCAAACAGGACAATGAGAGCCACACATGCAGCCAGTAATTCAAGAGTAAACAGAACGGCAGTGGCGACGCGGGCTTTCCTGCCGAAAGATATATACGCAATATCAGAAAAGGTGATGATAGTAGAGTCTAGGTCCATGCACCTGGACAAGAGCCTAGCTGTCCAAGACGTGACAGCTGCGCAGAGCAGTAGCGCACCTATCCCCATTATCCAACCCGCGTACTTTATTCCCATAGGTAAACTCAACAAACCCACGCCAATGAGAACACTACGAAATGTCAGCCATCCATGGTTTGCTTGATAGAAAGATGTTCTCTCACTTTGTGGAGTTGACTATCGTCTGCGGCAGAGTAGACTATTATGCAGTCGGAGTCAGTCGTTGCTATTTTTGGGATACTCTTGAGATTGATAGGAAATATTTGATTGTCTCGGGAGTAGATCGAAGAATCCGACTCCCAAGACTCGCTCCAAAGGGAGAAGAAAGACTCCAAATGCTTACCTGGCCGGAGACGGCCAGGATGATCTTACCATCCTGCTCGACCTCCTTCACCAAGATCTGGGGGCGCTCTCCATCGGGTATGTTAGCACCAGATTCTTGTTGCTGCCGCCATAGCTCGGCAGCTTCTGCCATCGAGGCATGGCCAGCCTCGTTCTCCAGGTCGCCGATGGTGCTGTAGCTCTGAATGGAGCCATAGCTACCGAAAAGCGGCGGTGCAGAGAGCAGAGGCGGCGACGAAAATATGGCATTGCTTCGCATCGACCCCGACGGCGAGGCGATTCTGTGGAGTTCGGTGCTTCCGTGACGCTTCCTCTCACCCAGCTGGTCGTCGGCTTGGGACATAGACGAAGCGTCACCGTCGGTATCGGTAATGGCGCTGTCGGAAAGCGTGGCGCCGAGGTGTTGGCGGAGGATCGAGGGCCTGAGGCTAGCTTCAGCGTCAGTCCTGGCAGGGTCCGTGGTGTGGAAAGGCTCTTGATCCGGGGCGAAGACGAAAGACGGGCGCTGGGGAATGATTTCTGGGAAGGCGGCAGCCCGCTGAAAACTTCGACCGAAGGACCGGATGCTGTTGACTCCTCCAATGTCGGTCAAGGCGGCGAGCGTGTGCGTCACGGACGATCTAGGTGAGGACGTGTTAGTCGGTTGTCGCATATGTCGCCGACAGCAGCGAAAGTAGTGCTAACCTTCGCCGCCTCCGCTGAGGAAAGGAATCATCTTGATCGCGGCCATGACGGTCGACGAGCAGAGGATCGGTCTCGAAGGACACGCTGTGCGCACCCGTGGACGAGACGCTGTCGCTCCGACCACCTGGTGATGCTCCCCGTGCGTAGTCGGCCCAGCTCGCAGGCCCAGGCTGTCTTCCGCCGGACATTGTAAAGGATCCGAATGCACGTATCCCCGGCCAAAAAGGAGGAACAAAACAGCAGGAAGTAGTCGAGCAGTGTTGAAAACTGCGAGGAACAAGTGTGAGTTCACTGACGAGAGGAATGGGCGGTGGTGGGGCGGATTATCGTAGGATAGATAGTATGTTATGCACTAACTAGGACAAGGCACTTGTGGTCTAAGTGACAAGGTTCAAAGCTTTCATGAGCTGCAAGGCGCCAGTGGAGAGGCAAAATGGCGTGTTTTAAAGGGGAAACTATAAAAATCTTGTCATTTGTGCTATGTAACATATACTGTTGGAGTTATCACGTTGCCGTGGTGTCCTGCGTAGAGCGCGGCATGTGGTCAGTTGGACATGAGTGTATGATGCTGTAGGTAATAAACCCCCAGAATCCATCGCCGTGTTCGATATCACCTTGGCAGGCTGCCTTCTGCATAGGATCAACGTTGCAGTTAAACACTTGTATAATAAGGATGTTCGAGCATGCGCTGGCTCAGCTCGCTTTGGCTACCAAGGGCGCTGGGGATTTGGGGGGGACCACGGCAGCGGAGATCGCGATGATATCGCGTGGAGTTTGATATCAATTGAGACTTGGCAACTCCATGTCGGCCCTGTATGCTAGCGGGCTGGGTTGATAAGGCAGTCAGGTGAGGCTTGGTGGAGCGACGATTTGATAAGGGATCAATTACTATCTAAACGTAATAAATACCAGCAGCACGTACGAGGACTTAGTCATTGGCACTGGTGGTCGCCAACGAACTGAGCTTCGCTTTCGCATCACAGCAAGAACTCTGCAGACGCGCCATGTTGCAGAAGAGACAATCGCAGCAACCTATCCATTTCTTGCCATCAGACGACCAATCTAGACCTCGACGAAAATTCTGTCCATGAGCAGCCTCTCCACTTCGCTTCCGGTCGGCTCAGAGCTAGAACATCGTCTTTGGGTCTTTGTACCAAACTCCGAACCATGTCATCATTCACCTCCTTGGAGAGTATAATGCCTTTGACAATTGCACAATCTACGGACCTTTATGATATCTGCAGCCATCCTCTGGATTCTCGTCTTCCTGTTGCATTACGTATGTGAGTATATTGCTGGAAGGTTATGCTACAGAATGTCCCGGCTGTTACCGGGTTTTTCTCTATGCAAAAGGATTGCTCACTGATACCACATGTCAGAGTTTAGCGTCGGATCTAAATCGTACTGAGGTGATTTTATGCGTACCGTAGAAAGGCTCTCGGCACACAACACAAATCTTGATGGTTGACGATGCTTTTCTTTCCAAGCCATCCGGCTAATTAGCCATGGCGCTTCGCTCCAAGCTTTCTACTTGGTCTAAGTACTTGATTGCCTTGCGTTGGAGGGACGAGTCGTCAGAGCAGATAGCTATCAGAATGGACTTGGCTTTCGCCTCCGATATCTCAACAAGTCGATCTAATGGCTTCATGATGTTGGCGAGTCTATAATTTGCGGATTCTAGTCTGTAGGCAACTCGAGAAGCGTTAACGCGTTAGATCAAGCATGCTTTGATAAACGTCATACCGTTCTGCTTCCTGAACTAGCCGTATCGGTAGTGGCTGATTGTTGACAGGGGGCTCGAGGCGGTGCGTTTGGTGCACAACTCCATGTGCGTGTTTTTCAAATTCGGTGCTTTACGCCGCTCCTGGTGTTTTTGTGTCTTTGGGGTTGCTGATACCAGTGCGATCAGTTACATTTTGTTCCGACCTCCTGTACTGTACTTCATTGGCAAGCTCCAGCGTTAAGTGGCTAACGAATGGGGTTTTGCGTAATCATCGACCCGACCCTTGGAGCCTTGTAGCATGCATCGACGCGAAGTTGCGAACCGGACGATACCTACAATATATAGAGTCATACAAAGGTGAAGAAAAATAACAACTTCAGATGGGCGGTAGAGGAACAGTGTACATATCAATGATAAAGTAAATAACGATAAGATGAAAATGAATGTATAGAGAAAAACCGGAGCCTGCTGTCGACTCCGATCCTGTATCTACCAAGGATATATGTAGCTATGCCTGACGGTACATGAGGAAAATGAAAAAGAGGGTGGTGACACCACCCTTCAATCCTACCTCTTGAGTTGGGCTCCTCGAAGTCTCCCGTTATAAAACAAGTCTCTTTAAGTATTCATTGCTATATGCTACCCACGTCGCTTTTGCCTGCTGACCGAAGCAAGGTCAAAACACTGAATCTCGTCATTGTATTTTCGTGTCGTACATTTCCATAACTTGCAGCTACAGCCAACTCCGTGTCCATCCGGGAGACCAGTTCTATAACTTCAGACTTCAAAAGTAATCCTTCCGGTATACTCCAATTGGCTCTGTCCATCGCTAAAGATGTAATGGAGAAATTAAGGCTCAGCGCTCTGGTTTATACTGTCAGCGTGACTGTAGCGTACTATACAAAACTTGACTATGTATGTAAAAGAAGCAGACTACCGGGATGCATATTGGTAGACCTCAAAAGATCGAGATGGATTAGAAGCTTGATCTTTCTCCATATCATGGGATGAAATGATGGTAATAAACTTCACCATCGTCTCGCATTTTGAAACGTGTCTTAAGTAAGTCACACACCCCCAAATTTGCTTCAGCTCTTGTTGTCTGAAACGCGAGAAACGAATAAAGTCAGCCTCACGATGTGCACTCAAGATAATGCTAAAACCGATGTAGCCTAAGAAAGCACATGAGGCTTCGGAATTTGGGGTGGTACGATCTGATCACGTAAAATGACTAGGTTGGCAAAGCATTTTACTTATTATCATGTTATGCAGGCGAGTATCGAGCACCGCTCGTCACCATCCGAGCTGTGGTTACCTGCGAGAACGGCCATAGAGCTGACCTGCATGGAGACTAATCTGAGAGTCCCTCATTATGTATATGGAATAGCGAGACAGTGACAAGTAGTCATGGAATACGGAAGCGTCAAGAGTGTCCCCGGGATTTTAGGTCTCGTCTCAACAGCGACCATGATTTTTCAGAAGTGTCATAAAAGCGATGGAAAACTTTGTTTGAAAGTTGCCTAACTAACTTGAGCAGCCCGGTTATAAGTAGGTAACATGGCTTACTTAGCCGCTCTTTGCTTGTGTCATCGTCACAAATTTGTCTGTTCTGATGCCATGGTCGGCGGGACGGTAGTGAAGGTAAGGAATCCGTCCTCATGTGTTCGTTGCGAGAGAATGGTCTTCTAGTCAACAGTACATAGTTTGGTGGTGATGATGAGGGAAATACTGGATGTCGGCTAAAACGCAACAACCCATGTAGGATAGAATCATTGTTTCAGGAAGTACTGACTCATTCAGGAGCCTGTAGTGTGTCTATTCTCAGACCGTCAAATCCGGACTGCCAGCTGAAGTAGTTCATAAGGTCAAAAATGTGACGCCGAACGGAATTTATCTACTATGTTCATCGAAAAGGGAAAGTCATGAAGACTTGTTATTAAAACACGCGATTCAGGACGAGGAGGGAGTCAAGAGCACCTTAGGCCTGCCAAATGCTCCGTTGCTGTTGGTCATTGATAATTAGACTCAACCACTCCGCTGCTCGGCCCAGCCCGTGTGCTTGCGGGATTGACAGCTAGCTTGTTCTCTGACTCGTCTCGAAAGCTATATTCGTTGAACTCGATCTCCCCTCACCTAGGGTTCATTATACATTTCACCGCGTAGACTTAACAAGCTAACCCCTGCTTCCCCAGAACTTAGATCAACGACTTCGTACGGGAGCGATACATCCAACTGGGTATACTTCCTGAAAGCTCCTAGGAGACAATAAAGCAGAAGGATACAGATACAAAAGAAAAAGTAAACTGGGTGGCTTTTGAGATGTAGTTCTCCACTTGACTCGACGCCGGATTTTTCTCTTCTTGATCTATGGGAACTGTTTATATGCGTAGGTAAGATGCATTCAGACAATACGCAAACAGCTTAGATCTATAACTACCTGCTTGTACTGATAGTAATCAACGAGGACTGGAAGGATTAGTATGCCTGACGTCTAGAGCTTTATGTTCGAGACGCAGCGTTTTGTCAATACAAGCACTGTTCGTTGGCTAATGACAGTCAACGGCAATCCCCAGTCCTACTTTATGATACCTATATAGATAAGGGTATAGTTCATCAAGTTCCAATGGATTGCTATGGCCGGTTCGAATTCGCTTTTGTTTGCGGTGAGCTATTCACTCATTCCACCAACCTTTTATTCGCGCACGACCAGTCTGATGGATTCGCAGAAGACTAACATGTCTACGAACGCTGCACTGGATAGAAACCATCCGCCATTGAAGATGACGAGTGCTCTTCGGTCATTGCCTCCCAACTTCAAGAATGCGTGAGGTCTGGAAAGAAGGTGTAATTTACATTAGCGATTTAAATGAGAAGGCTAGCTTATAACATGTATCCCGGAAGTTGTGAGTGTCACGCGCGGAATACTGTACTTTGTCACAGAGAAAATCGTCAGCCAGTCTGCAAGAATATCTATTTCGGCCTCTAGGATTGACCACGAGTAGCTACCTACGAAGCAGAATTCAACATATGCATAGAAAACATGAAAACTTATCCATTTCCCCATAATCATAGTAACCCAAATAGATATAAATACGTCTTCACGTCCTGCGAATCACTATAAAATGCACCAAAGAAAAACGGGTGCTTGTTTTGCGTAAAACATACGTATCTAAGCCATTTCGTACACATAGTTACATAGCCCCTCTTCGGCATCATGCTCGTCACTGTCATATATCATAAAATAATACGCATAGAGTCGGGCTCATGCGTCCCCAGACCCTGAGGACCGAACCCGCAGATATCCTTTTGCTCGTCTATTTTCGTTTTCCCCCCGAATACTCCCAAAGGAAAGGTTAAGATTGAGACCGTGCCATCTACGCTCAAGATAAACAGCTTTTTTTTAAAAAAAAAGTTAGACGCGCCGCGAAACCTGGGGGAATAGGGCGAACTGTGGGGGGGCAGCATTATTGTGGCTGCGACTGCTAGTTCTTGCTCTCCGATGGAATTTCCCGGAATCCTTGGATGTCTTGGAATCGACCGGGGGAACCGTGTCGTTCGCACATCTCATCAGCAGTGTTGCATCGGACTGTGTTCGATTGTGGCCTTCGCGAACGACCTCAGGCTTTAAAGAGTGTTCGTTCGATCGAGGCGTAACATCCGCTGTCGGCGTGGCGATATCCTCTTTGTCATTTAAAGTGATTGAAACAGGTGCTTTATATGTATCAACTATTTGGGCCTGCCAGCTTGAGTTGCTGCTCCCGGTCCAACGTGTATAAGCCGAAGAGGAAGAGGAAGACTGGTGACGACTGGACGACACAGACCGGTCTGAGTATGTCGAAACGGATGTTGACACACTCGACCGACCCTGAACTAGTGGGAATGACTTTTCTGACTTCAAGTATTGATCATGATGCTGTGTTTCATTACCCGCGCTTTGTTCGCCTCTCTCATGCTGGAGCATCTGCTCGAAATAGTCGTTTGGGATCAATAAACTTGGGGATAGACTGAATCCTTGCGCTTCCTGAAAACTGGAGGCGTTTGAAGGTGACCGATCATGGTCCCTTGGGAGCGATTTGGAGGAGCTCATCCGCGGCAGGGAAAAATTCGGCCCAGCTCTCGATTCAGCCCTGCGATGGCTGGCCGTCAGGCTTTGAGCATGGCCGCGCTCACGATCCTCCAAGTCAACGGAAGGTCGCTCCCAGGCAAAGTCATCCGTTGCTTCCGCCGCATGCTCATAACAATAGTCAATATCATCCTCCCAGTTGTCCACCGCATCACCATCCGTTTCCGAGCCTGACAAGTCAGATGAGTTGCGCAATGCGCGCTGCGCTGCAAATAGATCGAAACTACCCAGCGTGTCTGATGCGTTGCTTGGTGGTCGTTGCAGGGCTTGATTCAATGTGACGCGTCTTAAATATGGGACGGATATGCTTCCTCGAAGTGACAATGGATTGCTAGCAAAACTTGTCCCGGAGGTAATTTGCTCCAGGTGGTATTCGTCTTCCTCCTCTGGTACTTCAGCCAAGGAAGACATAGAAGAATTGGCAAGAGGCCAGTGAGCAGCATCAAATTGTGCGACAGATTGGGAGGCAGGGCTATTATTGCCTTCAGTTGCTGAATCGTCTCCCGGAAACATACTCGAGGGATGGGAAGCGGGAGTTGGTCTGAGACTATCAGTCGATGCTGAACGAAACAGCTGCGATTGGATTAGGCTCGAGCTGGTATTCGGCCGCTCCTCGAACGAATCAGTCTGCCCATGTCGGCTTCCTATGCGACTTGATGTACGAGGCGGTGGCAGAATAGGCGACGCGCGTATATCGCTTGGTACGTAATCTGGCGAGGGCAGTGGAGAGACCTGAATGCTATTACTCGAGGTAACAGTCTCTATGTCATCTGATAATCTGGGAGGCGCCGGAAGGGGCTTGTCGAGCGATAAAGGCGTGTCTGACACATTCGTCTGGTCTGTGGTAGTTTCTAGCCCTGTGAACGCATCCACCTGATGTTGTGGTGACATGATAGAGAGTTCGAACGCGGATCCGCGCCTTTTGACCTCGTCGAGACTGGACAGGCTCTGTTTCGCTGTATGTGCGACATGCTGGAAATTGTAGGGCCCTGAAATTTGAACAACCTTGCTTTTAGAATTCTCAGACTGTCCTCTAGGCCGTCTTCGTGCGAAGATGGATTGCATGAATCTTTGATCTCTGGGCAAGTCTGCCACGCTGCCCACATCTTGCTCCAAGGTTTTTGATGAAGAGAAACCACTGGAAAAGCCCTGTTCACTCATTTCTCTCCGCAACTTGCCTTTTCGAGTAAATACAGATTTGCTGAAAATCTGTATACTTTCAGGCCGGTCTCTCGCAGGCATACCCGAAGAGCGCTGAGATGAATTCCGCGACAGACCGACATCTTCTAGACTGTGCTCCCATCGCGGCGTCTCCGGTGTGGCAGAGCCGGAGTGAAGCGAGGAAGACGCTGACGAAATCGTCAGTTCTCTCCGTCGTGGCCCCGTCATCGATCCTCGTTTCATGTGTTGACTGATGGCTCGAAGTCCCTCTGGTGATGGTGGACCGTCGAGTGCCGGCTCCAGAAGACCAATAATGGTTTGTTCATTGTCCCCAAGTGACGGGGACGCTGTGGAGGGACGGGACACTAATATTTGCGTTGTGTTCGTTCCCCTGCCATCATTTGAGATCTTCCTTCGCGGACCCTTGAAGTTTGCTGAACTGGAGCCCGACGAAAACATACTGGGCTACCTAGTCGTATCGGGCCCGTGCAGGAAAACTCCAATTCGATATATTGGAAATTTGACCCAAGAAACAGTCGCACGGGTCAGATAATTTGGGTGGACTTGCAGGCACGCGTCGCTCGCGAACCAGACAAAAGGGAAGACACGAAGAAGTATAATATGCGATGCCGTCGCAGGCAAGATGCGGGATGTAACAAAAGCACTGCCGGGCAGGAAAATGATTTATGGGCTTGGGAAAGTGCTGGGAGGATTGGCACACTTGAGCGAGTCTGCAGCAGACTGCAGGTCAGCGGCAGGGTCACTGGCACCAGGGTTGATCGACAGGGACAAGGATCAGCTCCAAGGAAGATATTTTGGTCGGGTCTGCTCTGGTAAATTGGGTAATATTGACGACGCTGTGCTCTGTACTTGCATGCCCGGGGCTTGATATGTTGTTATGCGTGCCAAGCCGCAGCTCGCGCGACGACGTGGTGTGTTGTTCTCGTGTCGACTGCGTCTCTGCTCTCCAACACCATCCACGAACTGCAACGAGGCACTACAAGTTCAGCCAGTGGCGCCGAATGAGCGATGTAGAACAGAGCTGAGAATGCAGCCAACGTCTGTACCTCCGGTAAAGACGCGACTCAAGCCCGCTCAGTTGAGGTCTGTCACGATAGGAATCCTGAAGGCCGAGCGTCGTCGTGGTATTTCGGAAAGTCGCGATCTGATATTCGCGGAGCAGGGGCAGGGCAGGGGAGGGCAGGGCAGGGCGTCTGGACGGATGACGCGACAAGCGATCGTGAGCAGATCTAGTTCAACAAGTTTGTTTTTGACGTGGTATCTACTAAACAAGTACAGATCACACCATTTCAGATTCAAATCGGAGGATTCTACTTGGTCGAAAGCACGGAGCAATCTGCAGGGATTGTGATCTCGTCGGAAGGATTCTCTGTCAATATTTAGATCAGCATCAATGATACCACCACCACTGCCAACTTTTTTTCTAGAACGCATAATCGAGTCCAACAGAGAACGACGTAATGAGAACGGTCTTGTGACTACGGCCCTTGGCTGCTGCACGTTGTTCAATCTCTGTATATGTAGGTCTGTATCGTGGATCAAGCTGACTCCAAGGTCCACCTCGGACACTCGGAAATGGACTTTTCGAATTTGCTCCTTTTCCCTCTTCAAGACTCGACCAGCCATGCAAGTAGCTATGCCTCGATTCAACATCTCAGACCACCACATACGTGTTTGTGGTCTAATGCCGGACAGCACTCGCTTCTGACTGGGTGCCATCGTGATTTGTGCCGGTTGAAGAGCGAACTACCGCTGGAGAATAATCCTGGTATTGGTACATGCAAGGG
Source organism: Xylariaceae sp. FL1272 (assembly GCA_022432385.1). Classification (NCBI taxonomy): domain Eukaryota; kingdom Fungi; phylum Ascomycota; class Sordariomycetes; order Xylariales; family Xylariaceae; species Xylariaceae sp. FL1272. Next base: position 1,088,599 of record JAJJXC010000001.1, on the reverse strand, counting down.
TCGGCGGAAGACGTGAGCTGATTCTGACTTGCAGCTGAATAACTGACGATTCAATATCCTGTCCGTGATCGACAATCTGCAACAATCTGCAACAAAGAGAAGGGAGAAGAAGCGAGAACATGAAAGCGAGCCTCTAGAAACGAACGACGAGAACTGAGGCTGAGAAGCTGCTTTGGCATGAAGCTTACCTACGAAAACGAAGGGCTTAACTCCAGGAACCAGAGGAAAGGCGTGTATTCCCCGTCTTCCTCCCTCTCTCTCTCCCGTCTTCAAAAAGATAGAGAGCCAGTTCAGCCTTTGCTGTTTGTAGAACGTAATTGTAGCCGATATTTAGGTTATTCAGACACTGGGCCTGATTTTGCGGTCTCTGGTTCTCGGAAGGTATTTTTCTTTTCTTTTTCGAGGTCGAAACAATGGGTATAGTGAGTCGAACGTGTAGTGCCTTTGCCATAAACCTCGAGACTCCCCCCTTATAGTAGCTCACTGTATTACGCTTAGGTGAAGTGAAACTCGGAACGGGCGGTTGGTTGGACCGGTGGCGCGTGGGAAAGCAGGCTGGGCTTATGCAGGTACGTGTGCAAGAGATTGTCGAGAAACTGCAAGTGACTTGGAAAATTCAGCAGCAAAAACACGCTGCATATCAGTCAAGTTTCGACAACTGCACACAACAGGGCGCTTCTCGAAGGAGCAAAGCTAACAAGACACTAGGAACGTAGGATGCCTTTTAGTATTTCCCACTGGGTCCAGCGTTGGGTTCTGCTTAGATGCAGATTGCTTCACAAGTGTACAGTTTACGGGCTCTGTACGGGTGGTTACCCTTGGCTACCCGTTGCATACCTTATTCCGTAGCGGCCGTACATAGCGAGTTGTGGCTGTCGTCGCCCTTGGTCCCTTGCCGTTGGGCGACGTTATTAGTCACGAGAACTCTGTGCTGGTTCCTGAGCTTTATGCAGCTTGGTTTCTCCGGCTTCTCTAAGCGGCGTGGGCTGCTGCTCCTCGACCCGACTAAGAACGCAATCAGCTTAGCATCGCCGTCCGGAAGAAGCCAACGAGACTGGAATTACGCCATCTCAACTCCTCCTGGCCTAGGGTCTGACGTCGGCCCCGCAGCCTGTGCATAGCTCTCTGCGACTCCCAAGATAGCTCTCGATAGCTTGTACGAGGCGTTTCACGTTTCTCTTCTAGAAGATGTCTACGAGTGCGACGCCAAATGACGAATCGTCCCATCCGTATGGTCCGGCACTACGAGTTTTTGTCCAATTGATTGTTTCGCACTCCATACATCAGAAACACGATGCAGTGGTTTCTCAGATGTCATAATAACATTCCATGCTACGGCCAGAATCACGGCCTGCCTTAGCCGGGCTTAGCCAGGGGTACCTAACACGTAGTAACGTGGCCCGTGTCGACTTTGCTGTCATCATCTTCAGAGTAGATTTTGCATTCTCGATTGGACTTCACCAAAGAGAAGCTATCACTTTTCTTCATCTGTCTTCGGAGTGTGTGACGATAATTAACTTTTCCGTGCGTTAAAACAGTGCTGCTCCAGCTGGGCTGTGACCGTGCTAGCCGGCTCACGACATAGCCCTGATTATCGTGATAAAAGTCCAGGCAAGATGCCTGTTCGCAGACACAGCTGTTGGCTCTTCCGAGCGTCTCGTTGGAGATTTGGCACGCCGCACTCGTAATGTACAGAACAAAAAGTCTCCTCATTCTCACCATTATATGTAAACATAGCAGCGATGAGACTTCCTTACTGTTCGTTCCCGAATGCAGCTAGAGAACCTACTACGCCATATGGATATCGTTACGATGTCGAATGACTGTCTTGATCAAAGTACGTGTGCGGATTACGGAGCCACGACCACTTGGCCTACCTATCTCGTGTTGGGGCAGAGCCCAGGATCCTGGAGAGAGAAAACGAGCCGGCGTGTCGGGAGCACATAACGTATCAATACACAGCCCTGCATGTAAAGCACCATGGTTCATGGTTCTGCCTTTTACGTGCAACGAAAGTACTGCAGGTGGACTTCAAGTTTGACCGCACCTTAGTTAAAGGGATTGGGTGTTATTGTCAACGCGCACAACCTTCTTCTTGCACAAACGCACCTGAGAACGAAATCAATCTCACCCACCTCCCTCTCAGCAACAGTCTATATTTCCTACTGCTTATGAAAGCGCTCGCAATGGGAACCCGCGAGGACCTGTGTCCCTGGGTGACGTCAAGTACGAGCGTGTTTTTGAGCACCTCCCCGATTTCATTAGTGAAATTAGTGCAAGCCCAACCGTGTGGGTTGTCATTTCAATGTCGGCGCATGCAATTTGCCGAGCGCCCAACTCCAAGTCCACTCCCACAACCAATGCAGGCAATAGAGGCATTCCACACACTCGTCCACGGTGCGAACGGCTATGCCTTCACGAGTAGAAAGAGAAGGCGGAAACAGTATCCTCAGTCCCGGTCTTAGTCTCGCCCCGATACGATGCCGCTTTGATGATCTCATCCGTACGTAAACTGTCCATCTACGGAGGTTGTCCCTCAGATGGCCAATTGTGCCTCTGCCACCTTGTTCTCAGGTCTCGATGACTGGACAGAGAATGGGTGTGGAAAGACGTAGACTCATACATGCACTCGTACCAGCTTATAGTACGGCTTTGCTATCTCGTGTCCAAGTGTTGGGTGAGGCGACACGTTTTCTTCACACAGGTTGCAGTGGTTGATGCGGCCTGTGATCCGGTGAGCACCAGCGGCCGCGCGTCAAAGGCAGATGCAATGCACCAACGATCAAGAGAATTTGACGTTTCGGTAGCGGTCATATGTCGATGATGCTCTAGCACATAAGGTGTCTCTGTTCTGCAAGCCCTCCACTCGTCGGCGTAGTTTCACATCGGTCATGTTGGAATGTTGTTCAAGACTTTTCGTTGCCGGTACACCAGAGCCCACTCTGGGCGGGGCACTACCGAATGAGGCACGTACAAGTTGTCCGCACAGATGCCGGTCTGGGGACTTAAGTTGTTTCACCTTGACGAATATGGACTTCTTTCTTCGTCGGTCAACAGGATTCGATCGGATACGGTGAGATAGACCCCCTATGTAGTCTAAGTCCTTCCTCTGATACGGGATGAAGAGCCTCTCTGTCCGACCTCCGTCAAAAGCCCCAGACCGTGTCTCAATGCGCTCCGAGAACCGCCGAGTCGTGCCAGACATGATACAATATCCTTGACCGTGTATATCCGTACGTGGCGATATTCATGGGAAGAATAATCTCCCAGTCGGTATCAAGTGGCATGCACACAATCTCATCGACAATGCTCAGGAATAACATATGGGCAGTCATTCTAACGGGTGCAAGCTAAGAAACACTATAGCTGCCAAGCAGTCAAATCTATGTCATGAGAACTTTATGGTGAGGGTGACACAGCTGAAGGAATCGCAGCAGAATCCGACCATAGGCAATGCGAATCAAAGCAGTTTGAGGAATTGCCTTGTCAACTTTCTAAACTCTAGCCCGTATCGGTGTGTAAGCATGAGTATACCAAGCGCGTATGTTACTCTCTAGGCTCTAACCTTATGAAGTATGGGGCGAATGGTGAGGAGAGTCAAGAGAGTGTTATCTGTATGTGAGCAAAGCATAATGGTTCGTAATGAAGTTATTGTTCGGAAAGTGTGAGCTAGTGTAGTGAAATGGCATTGGTAACATTTGAATCAGGTAAAACACTCATGAACCACTTTCTTCGTCGAATTCTAAAGCACAAGCGTTCGTTTTGCTTAGATTGGAGCTTTTAGACCTGGCCCGGATTATGTACAACTACTGTCTTTGCTGTAATAACCGTCAAAATCGCAACGGATTAAATACCTTCGCCCCTAACTGAGTCTCTTATCTTCCACATGTGCAGACGTGGTCCATGATATTACACGCACTCTTGGAAAGACCCCGAATCGAGGGGCTCGCGGGAGGTTCGACAAGTGTAATGGTGTGCTGGTGGTGGTCAAACAGTGTACAGGCCCTGAGAAAGGGCAGATGAATGCCAGCGTAGACAAGGTCTAAAAATATGGTAAGCGCAAAGACGGGAGATGACGCATGCTGAATCATGTAACAAAATACAGTCAGGCAATGAGATAAAGGAAACGGAAAGGAGTGACTCATAACAATGTTGTCGTTGGGTACTTTATGGCAGAGGTAATGGGTTCGACAAATACAAAATAATCTCATACTTCTAACCGATAAATAACGAAAGCACCGAAAATCCACTCCCAATTAGAAAGAAGCTCGAAATCTCGACAATGTGTGTCTGCTATATACAGTAATTCACAGTTTGAAACAAGTTGGCAGTGGAAATGCAAACCGATATCATGAGAGTTTCAAGCCGTGACATGAAGTGAGCCGATTCGGAATGAGCTCAACCGTGATTACGGCTGAGAGTAAGAGGCAGTCAGCTACAAGCAGCCTAGCTCAAGTTGTCCTTCAAAGAAGTTTTGAGCATTAAAATTTTTTTCTCGACATCTAACAACGGAGTTCCGTAATCTGATATATAGCCCTTGTGGTGCAGTATTCATGCGTTCAAATGCTTCTTAGGTCATCAAGTTAGGGTCTCCTCACTGTTAAAGATGCTACTACAGTCGTGTGTGTTTCATCGACTTAGACCGTTGGGAGGCAATCTTGATGCAATGACCAGCATTACATCGAGCCTACGACATTTGACAGTCTCACGATGAGAAGTCTGATGATGCTCATGTATGTCACTGAGAATGGCTTCATAATATCATGGAATCTGTCTCTCTCTAATACATTGGAATAGGGTAGAGCATGTGATTATCTCCCATAGGCCTTACAAACGATATAACATATCAATCCCAGGCCAATTATTGAGTAGCATTAGACACTCAAAACGCTGCATATTGTATGAGAAGCTGATGCTACAGCATATACGTCTGTTATGGGCTAGCCACAACTCACACGAGACACACTATCCTTTACCCATTAGTAAGTATAGCATTAATATGAGTATCACATGCTATTCCAAACTACAACCAGCAGTTGTTCTGCCTCGATACTAGTTGAAGCTGCCTTATCCGAGGAACGTCTTCTAATATTGCACATTCTCACTAAAGAATAATAGTGTCCAAACTCCAGTGCTTTTTCCGGGGTGACACCAGATGGATGTGAGCCATCCCCACCAAAATCACCCGACCCAAGGTAGGAGGAGCCCTCTCGACAAAGCAGAACGTACGGACATAATTGACACTTCCCGAATGAGAGGCGAGGCAAACATAGCCATACCTCGTAAACCAATTCATTGGCAGTGAGAACAAGCTGCTTCGGGTATCGCCGTCGACAGGCACACACAAGGGAGGTTTCCATGCTCTCCTCGTCAGCAAGACACTACCTTCCGCTTTCACCCAATCGCTATGAAACTGCATTTTCATTAGGATATAGACATGCGGTGGAAAGAGCCAGTAGCCTATGCAGGCTGCCATGCCATGCTTTGATGTCAATGGTGGGGAATGGTCCTGGTGCGGTTTACTGCCGGAAATGGGCAGCACAGTCGTGGATATATTATCACTATTTGACTGCATTATGAGTTATCCCAGCTTATGTGCATATTAACCTTCGTGGACAAGCGGGCCACGAATGTATTCTGCTCAGAAGCTGTGTGGCCGAAACGCAGCTCTCGTCTGAGTACCTCGTTGGGGTTTGACTTGCAACTTTCCCCATGTCTTCATGACCACTCAAGAGCACCTTACATGGTGCTTAGTCAGGAAGAAAGACGTTGAAGGTAATGTAAAGATGGGCATGTGATGTCTTAAGAGTCACAACAAGAAAGTGTATAGATGTGGTAACTTTGGAAGGGTAGTTGAGAAAGCCCCACAGACGAGCAATATAAAGCAGTTCGGGATTCTGCATAATGTTACACCTGTGATAGATTGCGGGAATCGACTTGAATCAGGGTTGGGTCGGGTAGTCTGATTCAACGACGGCACCTGGACCATCTCAGTTACTAATAAACAATGGGCATAAGAGTTCTGCCTTGCCAAATGAAGGCGTCTTAAGAATCTCCGGTTTGGTCCAAAAGGTGCCGGACCTTATGAAAATCGCTTCATAGCAGATCCACCTTGGGCTCAACCAAGGCATTGGGTTAGAGCCCAACGAACCATGCTAAGCAGGTCCGATGCAGGCATGGGATGCGTGTTGCAGCTATGTCGTGTTACGCAGGAATGTGGTATCGAATCCGGCACGATGTATCATATAGAATGCCATCACGTAGAGCCCTACTTCACGAATCGAGAAGAAATATCGGCAGTTTAGTGTTTGAACTTTACCGTAGCGTTGATATGACCCGAGTCGTAGTTTTGCTAACCGAGCAGGGATAATCTTAGTGTAGGTAGTCATTCGACATTTTGTCTACCTAAAGTAAGTATTTGATGACATGGTTCGTCTATACATATGAACGACTGCTGCAATGTCGTTGACCATATTGAAGGGGGAATTGCTCCAATGTGTAAATGATTATTGACAGAAATTGTTGACAAAAATCCACCAGGGCGCGCATTGGATGTGGTCTAACCGCATAAACGAATGTTGCATTCAACCTTGAACTGGCCACAACCATTCAGAATCTGATCACTCTCAGAGCCGTGAGGCTTTGCTGACAGAGCACTGCAAACGCCGTAGTACTTAAAGAATTGTGACTTCTTACATCTCAATACTCATACTGCCCTACGTAGCCTTGGGCACAACTACTACGCAACTCAGGAAATATGTGATATTTTTAAACGGATTCAATCGGCTATTCGGTCACTTGTCCCCCACTGTTTCTAATTCTAGATATTCCACCGTAATCTTCTCGCACCATAGGTAACATGGTTGAAAGGCTCGGGGATTTCTGAACAAGAGTTCGTATTCGACATAGGCATACCTGATGAAAGTTCGACTTTGTCAGATCTATGTCTCATCTCACACGCCTTGTTTGTCAGGACAGACCAAGTTGTATCTATGGTATGACATGTGGCGTTTAGAGGGAGCCTTTTCCAACTGTCGTCGAGCTATCGTGATCAAGCAAATGAGCGCACTAGGTACTTAGGTAGTGTTGTGAATGACAGCATCTCGGGTGAGTGGATTGTCGGCGCTTACGCGTCGGTATGATAGGAAGCCGTCCGTTATGGTCGCTTCTCTCGTAAGGTGTTTATTTTGCGAGGCGATGTATGACTTCGCGCTTATGCGGATTTGAGAATACGGAGATCAATAATAGAAATCACCATCTCTACAAGGTCAGGTCAAGCGTCCATTGAGACGAACAGTCGATCGTGGCCAGATAACTGCAGCCAAAAGCAATGAGAGCAACAGCCACCGTCAAGATTCGCAAGGTTCAAGGATGCCAAAGCGCACTGATCGGTTCCCGTCAGCCAACCGTTCGAATAGCAACGTTGCTAAATGTGTGGGAGGCAATGATCCTTAACCAAACAATCAACGCTTCGTGAGCGGGCCCAAATAGGCCATTTGTTATGCAAGTTCCCATCTGCCGTGATCGTGGCGGTCTCATAGGTCCGATTCTGAGAACGAGGAATTCAACTGGAAACTGGTAAGGCTGTCTGTCCATAGTGGGATCGACATCGAGGTTGAGCATAGAACTCGGGGTGTTGCTGAAGTGAGTCCCCGTGTATCAGACCTCAGCATGGGATCAGTCTTGAGCTCTAGAACACAGAATAAGTAACGAGATAGAAACGAGGGAGAGAGAAGAGGGTACACAATTGCGATAAACCGAGCAGCATATCGCAACCACAGCCGATAGGGAAGTGGACGCTGGAGAGGTATCGACAACAGGCCTCGGAACAGTGGCGGGCAATTGCCGCCAGAGCCTGATGTCGCGGGAGGGATCTTGATGGAGGATTCCGGGGTGTCTGCGCGTATCCGTGGAGTGTGAGGCCGTGCCCATGATTTGACGGACTTTTCCACACACCGGCATCACATCGCCGGTTCCCCACTCTATATAATGGTAGTTATAGCCCAAGTGTCCAAGGTCCGCGGCAAGACAAGAATGCCGAGTCGTCTCGGGTGTCAACCGCCAGTCCGGCCAGGATTTGCTCAGGCCGTCTATCGATCGAGTCGATAAGGCTACCACCCCGGAGCATCCACATGCTCTTCTGCCGGCTCGACTGCTCCCTGGAAGTTGCGTTGTTGCATCGTAGGGTTTTCTGACTACCGCATCGTAATCACGCATAGTTGTGAGGGTATGAGGGGCTGGAAACCCAAGAAGCAATGGTTACTATATACTGAATACACAATGCTGGGACAACGCCGTCGCGCCTGCTATCACACGGCTCTGTGATACCGCGATGCCTAGCAGCTAATTTGACTCCGTGTGACATCGACATGTCAAGAGATCTGGGGTCCAGCGTTGGCTCTCATTCCAGACCGCCGCCAGAGGCACGGATAGCGGCCTTGCATATCACATACATTGTCTCAGCCAGAGCAATGCGCATTGGTGTCGGGTAGGGGGTGGCACTGCCGTCTGCAGGTGACGGTCATCTCACCGCGCATTCCATTCCATATACTGAGAAAGACTCACGAAGAGGGCAAGAATTGTTTTCTATTGAGGGTCTGAGTTTGGATCTTTGAGGATTCTACCGTCGCATCTCTTTGCTGATCTGCGACGCTTTGTCGGGACCGAGCCGTCTGGCCCATCTGATCCTTCGGCCAGGGTCAACTGGAATCGGATTCAAACACGTGCAGGCGAGTATGAATACCTAGGTAATTCTCCGTAGACGCAGCGCCCCTCCAGTGTGGTCCATGCTGACTGCATAGCAAAACCACTTGCAAGACAGTACAGGGCCTAGCGGACGAATCGCCGAAAAAGAACCCCTGGCTTGACGTTGTGCAAATCTTGAGACTACCATCCCCAGGTACATGTAGGTTCCAGATTCATCCAGTGTAGTACGTACTACAAAGACACTTTGTTTTCAAGAAATTTCTAAGCTAATATCACGACCTCGGGCTAAGTGGCCTTACTGTATTGGTTTCAAAACTCGAGAAAACTTGCCCTCCCCGTTCCGAAAACTTACATTGTCCTGACGTCAGTGACATATATGTGTGTGCAATAAGTACATGGCAATGTAGGTACTGAGGCTCTTGGAGTCCTTGGAATCCCGCGCGGATAAGTCTGTGGTCAAGGTTCCCGAGGGTGAATAATACCTTACCTATCGTGACCCCAGTAATGCAATACGTTGAAACTTGATGTTTCAGACTGCATCCTTGGCCGGTGTCTTTCTTCTAAACGGGTCGTGGCAACAAGCCCTCTATGCGCAAATCGTACATCGCCGGTGGCAGCCATATGGTAAATCCTCCTGGCGCATGGGAAGGGATCAAGCATGTTTCCAAAAGCTGGATTCAACTACTGCAAATCGTCTAAGAAGCGAAAAGCTTGGCATGCTCTCGGACGAAGCCTGCAAGTAGATGCCTACCTACCTACCTACCTACCTAGGCAAATATTGTTTCCCCTCAAATGCGGACTTTACACTATGGTCCTCGGTAGGTGTGATGGCAGATGGCAGATGGCAGTATTATAATGGAGCTCTGAATAGCAGACCAGAAGAAACCTTGCCTTGGTTCCGCCGTCATCCAAGTCGGTGACTGCCATTGGATCAGACTCAGACTATATATGAACGAACCGCTGCTCAGCGATTTTATACTCGACTCCTACATACTTGGCTTTAAGGAGAATTTCCGGTATTTCAAATCTCCTCCGGGGCGGGCCCGGCTCTGAAAAGGCAGTGTATAAGGCATTGGGATAGAGTCAAGATGTACTTCCAAGATGGGACGGATCGTGAATGGACCGATGGACCGCGGCCGCTTGCATAGACACCGAACTTCCGCGTTCGAGTTATTTTGGGTACCCTATCAACTCAGTAAGCCGTCCCTTGGGAGCATAGCAAGAAGAGCAGCCTGGATATACACTTAGACATACAGTCCTGGGCACAATAATCCTGATCATAGATTTGACCAATACTCTGTGGCTGTTCAATGTGAGTTGTTTCAGGGGCCAACCACGTCGGCTCCGCGGGATTGGTCTGGGGCGATTAGGAAGCAGCCGACCCTCAAGGATCAACTCTCATGGCATCTTGGAAGGTTGGATTATTTAAAGGCTCGCGGTGTCGACCCGCAGTGGCTGCTCTGCTGTGGTGTAGCTGCGATAATCATTCTTAAACTTGTTCAATAGTTCTTCGACTCTGGTTCCGAACTTGAAGCAACACCAGCCGAACCATCGACAACTATTACGCTAAAGTAGTAAGAAGACCGTGATACTCGTGGATCAAGATGTGGAACGTAGGACAGCTCGATCAGGCTTACAACGGTTCTGTCACTCAACATCTTCATGTGCGTCGTCCACCGCCCCCATCTGTACATTCCTCCTCCTTGTTTGTCAGGTCACAACTGTGTTCAAGCAGATGAAGTCTTGGTCGGTGGTACTATACAGTCGCTGCTTGACAGTCAAGCCATCCTCGTCTCTATACAACAAGTGTATCATTTTGTACCTTGCCACTAACGGCCAGTCTAGATGACATCTTCAGAGTGCAAACCATCAACGATAGCACAAGAGGCACCATTTTACACGACTCGGCCACTTCCGGCAAGCAGCCATGCCAGCACTCAGGGATACTACACGGCGACTTTGCCCGTGGGCGGAACTATTGAGACTCTTTCCAGCATCCAGAACCAGCCACGGTCGTTTTACAGAGCGAATCAAAACAAAATTTATTCGACCAACGACTACAGCTCCACGGAAGGCAACCAAAGATCATCGAGCAATGCTTCCTTCGTCACATCGAGGGCAGGTTCATACGACTCGTCGTTCCCGCACGCTGTCACCCCGGAATCAGGAATTAGCAGCCAAGTTGACGTGTACAGTTACATGTATTCCCATGGTCAGGAACCGACGGGGCTGATACCAACACCGCCTACCCTCTCACCTACGGCAGGTCCACAACATCAATCAAAGAAGCCTAAAACCTCCTCGCGTCAGCGGAAGGCAAGACATCAGAACCAATGCTTTTCTCCAGAGAGCATGGCGGCATCTACACCAGGCAACAGATCTAAACTACGAAGTGCGTCCCGGACCTCGAAGAACACGCATCACAACCCCCCAGCAAGTGCGGAGGAGCGCAAAAGCCGTGAGACACATAACAATGTAGAAAAGCAGTACCGTAATCGACTGAATGCACACTTCGAGAGTCTCCTGAGTGCTCTACCAGAGAGCATGCAGTGCGGCGAAGGCGAAGAAGGAGGTGACTGCGGACTGGATTCGACAGATCGCCGAGTGAGCAAAGCGGAAGTTCTCGATATGGCCCGGAGACATATCAAGGCGCTAGAGCGGGCATGCACCGTTCTCGAGACAGAAAGAGACGAGCTTCGTGAGAACATGGAGAAGCTTCGTTGGTTGTTTGGTCGATGCGAAGGTGGGACCGGCGAAGGCCCTGCGTTTACCGCTTCTAATGCTCTATCTTGACTTATACATAGTTCAAGTTTCTGAGCGATGCAGACGAGAGGTAATTTTGGCTACACAGGTAGCAATGACGAGACGGTTACGATATAGCATAGGCGATTAAGCGATATGGTCAAGCATTTAATTATATTTAATGAAAGCGCCTGTAATGAACCAATGAACGTATTGCGTTGGCCGCGAAGACAAAACAGCATGGCAGTTCCAGGGACTTAGTTGACAGTGAAGTTGAAGCCATCGTAGAGATCGAGTGGGTTGAGCTGTGAGAGCGTTACTGTTTAACGATGAAGTTAGGCTCAACTTCGACTTATCGTTTCGCTTGACACAGTACAATAACTTCGAGCGGCGACGTGACTGCCCTCAGCTCTGGCTACGTTCTCAACGAGGCCCCTTACGAGCAACTCCAAGACGGGAGCACGGAGTCAAGCATCCTATTCGCCTGCCTAGTCAACATTGACTCCTTCACACCACTTGATATGCCGATGCAGAGGAAGACATATTCCTCCCGCCGCCTAGCTGGGTATTGATTCCTTCCTATGCAAGTCACCAGATCCAAAACCTCTCTTGTTCCCACCCTGCCAATAAAGACAATAGGATGCCAGAGTACTATGATCTTTGGCTCCTACCACGTTTCCTATAGAATAGCCGAGACCCTCCTATACGAGATGGCAAACCCGTAGCTGCTGACAGTAGGGCGTATCGACCCCGAGACAGGCAAATATATGCCAAGATGTCCATTCTTCGTGCCGTAAATGACAAATTCCTTCCATCCTATACTGTGGCGGTCGGATTGAATCCGCGACAAGGTAGTACTGCACTGTAACTGATGAACATTGAAGTCCTGGACATGCTGCTGGAATATCGCCGCCTCTGCCCGAGAAGCCACAGACATTCAAGAGATGTTGATGTTGATCCACTTGAAGTCATTTTTGCCATGACTAGGAGAGAAAGTGGCTCTTACTATACTATACTGTGAGATAGCGGACCACTAGGTACCCAAGGTAGCTCGCGGCCCTCGGCTCTGCTGTGGAATAAACAGCAATTGCTGAGTGAACCGAATAAACCTTATGCCTGATTCTAACATCTCACATTTGTGCCGTATCCTTGCTCGAGAACAAAACAACATCAGGATTGAATGTCAAATTTTTATGCTACACCACAACACCGTCATCATAGAACGAAGAGGCAGCCCGACGCCACTTCTGCACAAACGTTTCGTCCTACCCGCCCATTACGCAGACGGGCACGATAGTTGTAGAAGTTAGCCCACGTCACTCGATCCCACTGCCCTATGAAATCCGCCGCGGGATGCAGGGGGAGGGGGGATGCGAAAGCCGATGCGAGAAGAAACGTCGCGGCAAAGAAAAATGTGGGAATGGCAAGAAACACGGTGTCGAATCCATCGAGCCTGGGTTGTATTCCGCAGGGCTGGATGCACGTTGATCCTTCTCTGCCGCGCACAATGCATAGGACTTCTGTCCCTGACTATCTCCTAATATACCCCCTTATCGGATTTAACATCACTTGTTTCGTGATCCCCGATGTCGACAGCGTCTGGGCACGTGGGTGCGGGAGGAACTGGGCACCCTATTCACTTGTAGGCGCAAGGGGATGATAATTAATAATGCGATGCCCAAAGGTCTGCAGGAACGGGCATAGAAAAGGAGTATACTGATCTCCCAACATCCGCCCACCGGTATGGCTGGAATATGTTTTTGCCTTGTGTTCTCCTCTTCCCCTTTCCTTTATGATTCTCGTTGCAAAGGGATTAATCATACTACAATGGCAACAATGCCCATGTATTGCTTGGAGGCTTTTCGTGGGGGTTCACAGACATCTATGTCCTCCAGCAGCACCTGTCATGTGTCAGGGATTGTTCATGTCCATAACACTAAGAGTTGGCAGCATGTCTTTCTTGGGATTAATCGAGGCATGAGAAGAAGGGTATATCTCGGGATTAGTAAGTACGGTAGTTCTATGGGAGACTGGATGCCACTCTTTGATATCGAACACAGGGTATAAGGACGGCTTTTGTACAAGCTCAGCCGACACAGAAATGTTTCAGCAACCAAGGAACTCCTATCCAATGCAAATAACGCCTAGTGCAAAAGTGGTAATAACAACAACTTTCAGCTACAAGCCCGTTTCGTTCATATTCAACTTCTTTGGTGAATTTTTCACCCGTTGTCAGACCGCCCACTTGACAAGCTTTCGCTCGGCTCGGGATTTGAGTTTACTCTTGATCTTGTCATCCGGCTACTGAAGATGTCCTTGAAAGTATTACTAAGGCTGCGAGCTCTTGTCCGAGCCAGGCGATGGTCGTCTGAGGGTTCTTCGTCTCCAGGGTTGGGAACTTGTTCGCCTCCCGCGCCTAGAACAAGGAGCGGATCAGATGCGCCAGCACGGCCGGGCTCGTCTTGCGGGACAAATAGACTGGATCGAAGGGTAGGTCTTCTCCTGACCGACCTCCTTCTACCAACGGGGCTGTCTTCGCCTCTGAGTAGCTTGTCTGCAACCACGGCGCTGACTGTAGAGGATAATGGCGATGGCGACATAAAGACATTAGAGAAATGGTGGCTATGAGGTCGAGAAGCTGTAAAAGGAGCGCGTGGGGGAAGTGGGTGTGATGGTGAAGGGGGTGAAGGAATAGACTCCAAGGGTTCGGAGACAGCCACGGAATGTATTGTAGGAACACTATCCACCGAGGCTGTCGGAGGGAGCCCAGGATGAACAGCTTGCTCCTCTCGGCAGAGCAACGGTGATGACTCGGCAGGCTCAGAGAAGTTTAGAGCAACGGAACTGGGTTTTCGATTGGTCACTGCAGTCAATGCGCCGATAGACGGCTGATGACAAAACTGCTTGGAACCAAGCGGAATGCTTGTCCGGGATGATCTCCGGGATGTCGATGCTTGTACCGCTGTTGACGGTTGCCTGGCGTGATCAGGATTGCTATCAGAGCCTTCCTGATCCATCAGCCCAATCGTTTCTTCTATATCCTCGTCGTCGGGTAATCTGTCCTCTTCGTCTTGCCGGTGGCGGCCGCTAGTAATCAAAAACACTCCAAAAAATGTTAGCAAACAACCACCGATGAACTTGGCGGCTTGCTCTGCTGTAGTGCGCTCGAAATCCCTGTACAGAACCGCGCTGCCGATGATCACCGATAGGGTGAAGAGCACGAACTGGATAGGAATGACCTGGGTCGAATCGAAGGATTGCAATGCCCTATTTACATATCGGACTTGCATAACGGCGGTGACGACGAGTACGAGTACCAACCCGTACGTAACCGGAGTCGTGAAGGCTTTGAGAAGAGTTGAGGACAGCATAGAAGAGACACCTTTCGTGGTCAGTGCCGTATATCCGCCTGTAGTCTGTTAATGATAGTGAGACATTATCGGAACTCAACGCGCTTCACTTACCGAATAGGCCAACTAGGCCAAGATCGATTAATATAGTTCTGTGGCCATACCTGGGGCTCGCCCACATGAGGGCGATGATAAAGAATATGGTGACGCCCATGTAGATCTCGAATTCCATGGTGGTGATGGCGTCCCACACGTCGTGAGGGTTCAGTTTCGTCTCTTCGCCTTTGGCGCTCAGGACCACAGTAATAGCACCTGCGACCGCAATGATTACGCCCCAGAAATCCCGCTTGCGGAAATGTTCGCCAAAGAAGAGAGGAGCGATAACACAGTTTGCAATCAGAGCCACGACGCCTAAGGGGGACACGATGGAGGCGGGCGCAAACCCGTAGGCTAAAAAGTTGCCCATCTCTCCTACACTCATCAGTACCTGTCCCAGCCACCAAGATGGGGACTTGAGATAGGTTGATGCGACCTTTGGCTCATCCGCTGACGATTCGGTCCAAGTGGACTCGTTTGACCGAAAGGAGCGGGCAAGCGGATGGTCTTCGGCGTCGTCGTTGCCCTCTCCATCGTCAGCATCCGGCGGGTGGGCAAGATGGGACTCGGTCGCGCCATAGCCGTGGTGACCGCCGCTCTGGACACGGCGCATTGCTTCTCTGGCACGATGACGGGCCTCGACGCGGCGCTTGTGCAGTTGGATGTGGGAATAGCGCTGGACGTTCAAAGCTAGGGCGATGAGGATATTTCCGACGATGGCGGTGACAATACCAATCAGAGAACTCCAGTTTCCCAGACTGGGACTATCGTGATGTCCGGAGCCATCGTGGGTACCGTTGACGAGTGCCGGCCACGCCCAGGCCGGGTCATCGATGCCGGCGTTGGTGGCCGGGATGATGGGCATGGCGCTATGGACTCATATGCGTGTCGGTATCGAGGAAATATATTTCGATCGGGAGCGGTCTGGCCGCTCACCGTTGCGGGCAAGTAGGAAGCGTTGCGAGGGAACCAGGGGGTTGATTACCATCGATTACAGCGATCGTCTCGATGTCGGTAGCGCGGGGGTTTTGCGGACATTGAGGACTTCCGGGTGACGGAGGCCGACCAAAGGCTTAAATCGAGTAATGAGGGCTTAGTGCTCCAGGGCAACTTGGAAGAGCCTGTGGAAGCCCAACTTGAGGCAGAAATGGACTCAAGGAACGGCGCAAAAGAGTCGGTTACTGGCGGGTGTCTGGTGGTGCATCTGGTCTGTTATCTGAAGCTCGATTCAGCGATGGGGTTTCATTGCGATAGCGAGCAGACTGCGGTGGCCATCTGCAGGGGTTGAGACATACACACGTGAGTTGGCCGAGATGGAAGGGAGACGTTTCACACTGGTGGTCTTCTTTGTTGCGACCTGCTGCTTGAGTTGTTGTTGGCGAGGTCGCCATGCAATGGAATGATGGAAAATGGAAATAATGATTGGATTGCGGTACCCAATATCGTACTGGCGGCCCTACTGTTATTACCTTATTGTGGTACGAATAACTGCCTGTATGAGGCAGCAAATTTCCCTGAAATAATTTTGCCGTAGCTATCCAAAAGCTCTCTCACATGTCACCGTAAACAAAGTGATAACGAGTATCTCGCATATGAAGTTCATTAATCTGGTTGGTTTACCGTGAGCAAGTCGAGGCACCAATCGAGGTCATGTCCCGTCCTGAGGTGCAATTAACGAACTTAGGCTAGGCGCCCGAATATATACCTAGGTCCCAGGCATTTGACCAAGCTACGAAACGAGTAAGACAATACGCTCCTGTGCCATACCTTTCAGATCTTTTGTCCACAAATACGGACACAATCCTCAGTATACCACGCCGTTTCCAAGCCGCTCCAAGCTACCCCAGGACCACCGCACTTAGCCTTCCAAGCTTTACTTCGGCTTTAATATGACGATGCGTGGCCGCGACGGCGACGACGACGGTGATGTTCAAGTCGAAGAGCCTGAATTGGCCACCGACGATCCCATGCGCACCTTTTTCCCCGCTGCTTTCGGAAAGAAGTCAAAGGAGGCCGACATTGCTCAGCAGATAGACCGAAGCAGGAGAGTAATCGAGCCAGCCCTCCCACAGCCCAAGCCCTCCCACCATTCGAGCCGCAGCGACGATGACGACGACTCTGACGGTTCCGACGGCGATGAGTACCCCACCTCCCACGAGATGGTCATCAAGACCCACGAACGCCCCGTCACATCCGTCTCTCTCGATCCTGCCGGCGGCCGTTTGATATCCGGCTCCAATGACTGCACCGTCAAGCTTCACGACTTCGCCTCCATGACCCCGACCACCATCCGCGCTTTTAAGAGCGTCGACCCCTTCGAGGGCAAGACCTCAGCCGCCAACTCCGAGACGCATCCCATTAACCGCGTCCAGTTCAATCCTATCGCTGGTGGTGTCTTCCTCTGTGTATCGGCCCACCCCCAGGCCAAGATTATGTCAAGAGACGGCGACATACTGGCCGAGTTTGTCAAGGGCGACATGTATCTGCGCGACATGAACCACACCAAGGGCCACGTCTCCGAGGTCACCACTGGAACCTGGCACCCTACCGACAAGAATGTTTGCGTCACCGCAGGCACTGACAGTACCTTGCGCATATGGGACATCAACAACAAGCGCAGCCAGAAGGAGGTTATTGTCTTCAAATCCAGGGCCGCTGGTACCGCCGGAAGAAGCCGCATGACGGCTGTCGCCTGGGGCAGCCCTTCTCAGGGCGGCAACAACATCCTCGTCTCAACTGCTCTCGATGGCACGCTTGTCATGTGGGGCGGAAACGGACCGTTCTCACGACCTGCAGGTGAGATTCGAGACGCGCATCAACCGAACACATGGACCGGAGGCATCGACATCAGCGCCGATGGCCGCATGGTGGTAACGAGGGGCGGCGATAATCTCATCAAGCTATGGGATACGCGCAAGTTTAAGGAGCCACTAATTAGCGTTGAGCATGTGTCGACGTCAGATGAGTACCTAATGACCAACATCAGATACGGGCCCAACGCAACCAGCATCATCACAGGCTCAAAGACAGGACACCTCCATATCCTCAACCCGGGAAATCTGCAAACTGAGTATACTACCCCCATCACGCCAGGTTCGTCCTTAATTACTGTCGACTGGCACCCCAAAATCAACCAGATCATCACTGGATCTGCCAATGGGGAAACGCACGTTCTATACAACCCAACCATGTCCCAAAGAGGCGCGGTGGACGTCATGTCTCGAGCCCCCAAAAGACGACACATCGACGACAACCCCGAGTTCATCACGGACACATCACTCGGCATATCAGGAGACTCTATCGTGACGCCCGGTGCACTTGGCGCGATAGGCAGGAAAGGAGCGATAGCGTCAGGCAAACCTAAGGATCCCAGGCGGCCGCAGGTGCCCCAGCAGACACCCTTCATGCGCAGCCAGCCTGATGAGAAACACATCAGCGAAACCATCCCGCTGAGTCGCATGTTGCACGAAGATCCGCGGGAAGCGCTGCTTAAATACGCGAATGTTGCGAAAGAAGATCCGATGTTCACCAACGCGTGGAAAGCGACACAGCCTGTCACGCACTACGCCGATGTGAGCGACGAGGAAGAAGAAGGGCCAGATAAGAAGAAGGCCAAGAGATGATGATTCACAGCGTCCACGGAAGATGAAGATCTAAGGTTGAGTTGGTGGCCGTACATAATGTACTGCGGACTAACATTGCTCATGCCAGAAGAAGCGTAATAACAACCGCGATGGGCACGCAGTACTTAGAGCCAGCCCTAAGGTCCGAGGAAAAGCGAGCGATGGAGACGATGCGATCGGCTCGGGCTCGAGCAGGTAGGTAGAAGGGCCGATTGCCAAAGCCCGTACTCTCACCTGGTGGCCGTTGGGTCTATGGCAACGGTGATGGCGCTGTTGTAAGAACGTACGCAGGACCTGCCCTACGCTCACGGGAGCGTCGATTGACTAAACATAGTGTACTCCTCTCACTAGTAGGCTACTCGTATTCAGCGCACAGATCAAAGATGCCTTTCGGTAGGCCAATATGTGCTACTGTAATAACCTGATATATCATGCTTGCTATGTATGTAGATATCCTATGCCTTCAACCATGTCTATCGAAGGAAAAATACACTGCTAGTTTGTGCAGAGTTTGACTAAAATGTGTACAAGAGCGACATCATAGGTCCCAAGCTGGAAGAAGAGTCATGCGCATTATTGGCTTCTCTGTAATTGCGTATGCCTAACGAATTAGTATGATTCGGTATTGAACTTCCAGGTTGTCAGATACTTTCGGTAGAAACTTGAATGGATATTGGGGCTCTGTGATTACAGTTAGTAGGCTGGTACAGATTAGAGAAAGATTAGGTAATCCATGGTCCCAGCAGAGCTAGCGGCCCCTCATCATCTGCGCAAGGTTGGAGACCGAGTGGAAGTGGGTCCTGATAAGAGGAGCATCGGCCACCTGACAGAGCTGACTCACCTTGCCAAGTGACTCCCTCCCAGCTGGCGAAAGGTGACAGGGCTGGCGAGGGCGAGAAAAAGCGGGCCTGGCGCAGTGGGCAGTCTTGGGTTCGTTCGTTGGAGGAGAGTCTGACGGTTTCCCTTTGTGCGCATTCCCTCTCATTCAACCCATCTCTGTCCACGCCATCGATCGCGCATCCAAGACCCGAGCCGCATCGCCCATCCGCTCGTGGACGTCGACGGCCATCCCAACTCGGCCGTTTCTTTTCTCTTGCACCCCCTTTGGCGCACCCGCGCGCCCGCCTGCCACCCCTCACTACGGGAAGCCTTTTTACACTGTCCACTGCGCCCGCGGCCACTGCCTCGCCTGCACTCACTTTTGCAAGCAGCGACCGCGCGCCATCCCCGGGCCTGAGAAAGGTCATTCAGCCATCCCCACCACCCTCCGCCAGCATCCTCCGACCGCTCGACAAGACACCACTTCGTCTTGCTCGACACCTCTGGTCTTGACGCCCTCTCCTGCACTGGACCGTCTGCCTACCCCTTTGGTACACTTAGCTTCACCCCAACAGCGTTCCCTACCACGTCCTCGCGCGCACACCCGCGTCTCCAACTTGCCCATCGCCGACGCGACAACTCGACTTCCACGCGACTTTTGCTTCCATCAACCCTCACATTGCCTCTCGTCGCATTATCTCGCCACTTGCTCAGCACGCCTGGTCATCGTCGCTGCCAATTGATGTCGTCGCCCAAAGACATGACTATATCGTGATACCGCCTCGGCTGAAGACAGAGCCTCGTATCATCCACACCCGGTCTATCTCAACTCTCTCGCGACGACACCTCCATCATGGCCTCTGTTCAACAGCCACAGGCTGTTCAGCCTCCCGGCCCTACGCCCTTGAATCAGGCCCAGATCCAAGAAGTCTTCACGGTTCGTAACCAGTCACTGGCTTCCCTCCACCCATCTCTCGCATGACTCGCTTCTGCTTGCTTATGTGTTCCCTACACCACGACTTGCACTATGCTAATGCATTCCGTAGAAATACTCGCAGATGAAGAAGCAAGGTGTTCCGCAGAATGACCCCGAATTCATCAAAATGGGCCAGATACTCGCCAAGTTTCAGCAGCGTCAACAACAGCACCGGAATATGGTCAATGTCCAAATGAATGGTGCCTCATCTGCTGTTGCGACACAACCCAACTCATTAGCTAACAGCACTGCGATATCCTCGGCCGCCGGCCTGACCGGTCAGACAAACACCTCGTCTCCCTTGACAGCGCACGCTCCCGCAGCTTTCTCCCCCCAGCAAATGTCCAAATTGAAGCTGCACATCCACGCTTTCAAGCTCATCAGCAAGAACACTGGTGTTCCCTACCAAATGCAGCAAGGACTCTCTGCCCATCAACGTCAGCGAAGATTTGCCATCGCGGAACAGAACACGCAAGCATCATCAGCCCCAGCCACCGCCGCTCCTGCGAACGTCGACTCTGCCAAGCCCGTTTCGGCTCCACCGAACGGAGAGGTCGAGAACGAGTCCTCAATAGAGCCGAAGGCCAAGGCGTACAAGGGTATGAAATCACCGTACGAAACCGGTCTTGTCCGGAAAGAGATTACTTATTTCGATCACGGACAACGCAAACATCGCCTTATGGTGCCGAGCATCTTCCCTACAGGTGTTGACTTTGAACAGCTGAGACACGAGCGAGAAATTGTCGTCTTCAACCGCATGAAGGCTCGCTATGCCGAGCTCAAGGCATTACCCGGTAACATCGCACACTGGGATACGACCAAAGAGATTGTTGAGGCCGATGATACCGTCAAAAGGAAAGCCATCATCGAGCTGAAAGCGCTAGGGCTGTATGCCAAGCAGCGAGCCTTGCGCGAGAAGGTTGGAAGGTCCATGATGCATTATGACAATCTTGCTATGACTACGAATCGCAGCCAATATCGTCGAACGAAGAAGCAAAGCGTTCGCGAGGCTAGAATCACAGAGAAACTGGAGAAGCAGCAGCGAGATGCTCGCGAAAATCGTGAAAAGAAGAAGCACACTGACTTCCTCCAAGCCGTCCATCATCACAGATCCGAGATCCACCATACAGCCTCATCGGGCAGGAGTAAATCAGGAAGGAGTGGTCGAGGCTGCCAAGCTCATCATTCCAACATCGAGAAAGAGGAACAAAGACGAATTGAGCGCACTGCGAAGCAGCGTTTGCAAGCTCTTAAAGCCAACGATGAAGAGGCCTACCTCAAACTGCTTGACCAGGCCAAAGATACTCGTATTACGCACTTGCTCAAACAAACCGATGGGTTCTTGCACCAGCTCGCTTCCTCCGTCAAGGCTCAGCAGCGTCAAGCTACGGAACGCTATGGAGATGATTCTGGTGTGCTCCCCGAGGAAGAAAGTGAGCTCGAACCAGAGGATGAGGAAGCCGGCCGTAAGATTGACTATTACGCTGTTGCTCATCGTGTCAGAGAAGAGGTCACCGAACAGGCTAGCATCCTTGTCGGTGGTACACTCAAAGAATACCAGATCAAGGGCTTGCAATGGATGATTTCGCTATACAACAATAACCTCAACGGTATTCTTGCTGATGAAATGGGTCTGGGTAAAACCATTCAGACCATCAGTCTAATCACCTACCTCATCGAGCGTAAGATGCAGCAGGGCCCATATCTTGTCATCGTTCCTCTCAGTACCCTTACCAACTGGAATCTGGAATTCGAGAAATGGGCACCCTCTGTCTCTCGTGTCGTTTACAAAGGCCCTCCGAATGCGCGAAAGCAGCAACAAGAGAAAATTCGCCAGGGAAACTTTCAGGTACTTCTAACGACATACGAGTATATCATCAAGGATCGACCGATCCTAAGCAAGATCAAATGGTTTCACATGATTATCGACGAAGGTCACCGTATGAAGAACACGCAGTCCAAACTTAGCGCAACCATTTCTCAATACTATAACACGCGTTTCCGCTTGATTCTTACTGGTACCCCATTGCAAAATAACCTTGCTGAACTTTGGGCTATGCTCAACTTCGTTTTACCAACTATCTTCAAATCTGTGAAGACTTTCGACGAATGGTTCAATACGCCCTTTGCCAACACGGGCGGACAAGACAAGATGGAAATGAATGAAGAAGAGCAGATTCTGGTCATTCGTCGTCTTCATAAAGTTCTTCGGCCCTTCCTCCTCCGTCGTTTGAAGAAAGACGTGGAGAAAGACCTACCAGACAAAACGGAGAAGGTCATCAAGTGCAAGTTCTCTGCATTGCAAACTCGCCTCTACAAGCAGATGGTTACGCACCAGAAGATTGCTGTTAGCGACGGCAAGGGTGGCAAGGCGGGCGTTCGCGGTCTGAGCAACATGATCATGCAGCTCCGAAAGCTTTGCAACCACCCATTTGTTTTCGATGAAGTTGAGAATCAGATGAACCCGATGAACACCAGCAATGACTTGTTGTGGCGCACCGCTGGCAAGTTTGAGCTACTAGATCGAATTCTGCCGAAGTACAAAGCTACCGGGCATCGTGTTCTCATGTTCTTCCAGATGACAGCCATCATGGATATCATGGAAGACTTTCTTCGGTTCCGAGGACTAATGTACATGCGATTGGACGGTACTACCAAATCCGAAGACAGGTCCGACCTTCTCAAAACTTTCAACGCCCCTGATTCCCCATATTTCATGTTCCTGCTCTCCACTCGTGCGGGTGGTCTTGGTCTCAATCTGCAGACTGCAGATACTGTCATCATTTATGATTCGGATTGGAATCCCCATCAAGATCTTCAGGCCCAGGATCGTGCGCATCGTATCGGCCAGAAAAACGAAGTACGTATTCTGCGACTCATCAGCTCCAACTCGGTTGAGGAAAAGATCCTTGAGCGAGCGAGGTATAAGCTAGACATGGACGGGAAAGTCATCCAGGCTGGTCGTTTCGATAACAAATCCTCAGAGACGGATCGTGACGCAATGCTCCGAACCCTCCTCGAATCGGCAGACATGACCGAGTCAGGCGAACAGGACGAGATGGATGATGAAGAGCTGAACCTTTTGCTCGCTCGAAGTGATGACGAGATTGCTGTGTTCCAGCAGATCGATGAAGAACGGTCAAGAGACCCCATCTATGGAACCATTCCGGGATCTAAGCGTGTACCTCGCCTTATGGCAGAGAACGAGCTCCCTGACATCTATCTGAATGAGGGCGACCCAGAACCAGAGGAGCCGGAAGAGGTTCTCGGTCGTGGTGCCCGTGAACGTACACGCGTGAAGTACGACGACGGTCTGACTGAAGAGCAATGGCTGATGGCTGTTGATGATGACGACGACTCACCAGAGGCTGCAGCCTCTAGGAAACAAGCCAGGAAGAACAAACGCGAATCCAATAAGTTGCGAAGGATGGCAGCTTTCAACGCCTCGAGCGCCAACTCGCCAACCGCTAGTCGCGCTAGTACTGAGGAAGCTGAAACCCCTCCAAAGAAACGCGGGCGCAAACCTGGGAGCAAAAACGAGAAGCGTAGAGCTGATGAGGACGATGCCGGGGAACCACCGGCCAAAAAGCAACGCGGACCCAAGGGACGCGGGAAGCCTGTGGTACTCGACTCCAGAGTACCTGTCGAAGTGCGGCCCGTCCTGCAGAAAACCTTGCGTAACCTGTTCGAGGGCTTAATGGATCTAGAGGTTGACTTTGAGGGCGAAAATGGCCTAGAGCCGCGACTCATCATCGGGCCATTCGTCAAGTTGCCGTCTAAGCGCGACTATGGTGATTACTACGTGCTCATCAAGAGCCCCATCTGTATGAACCAGATTCAGGCAAGGATCAAGAAGGAGGAATATAACAGTATCAATGATATGCGCAGAGATATCACACTGATGTGCAATAACTGCAGAACCTACAATGAGGACGGAAGTCTGCTCTATTCGGATGCCAATGTTATGGAGGTGAGTCTGAACCACAAGTGCCCCTATAGTCTTCATGCTGATTTTTATAGAAATTCTTCAACGACAAAGCTCAAGAGGAGATGAACGAGCATCCAGAGCTGTTGGATCTAGAAGAGCCTGTGACCAAGGACAGCTCGACAGCTCCAACGACCAGCGCTGGGACCCCGCAGCCCTCAACAAATGCTACGAGGATAAAACTGGTGAGCAATGGTGCCAGTCAAGTTAACGGTGGTACGGGAGGAGATTTGAGCGACGTCGAGTGATTTGTCATTGCCGCAACACGTCCTCTTTTCTCGTGAGTGATCGTCGAGATTCCCGATTGTGTTTAACTTTCGGGCTATGTATTCATCTGCGCTGTACGAAAGATATATCCAGCGCGAACATCCTCATGGGGTTAGTGCTTGGTTGGCGTTCAAGGGTCTTTCATAGGGAACAAAGTGGGAGCGCACAAAAGGCAGTAAGTGTGTCCAGGAAGCGGTGACTCTAGACGCAAGGCAGAGAGCAATACCCAGGTGGAAGTCGCCGTTCGCCGAGTGTCACGCTTCGAGACGTGGAAATGGTGGGAATGTCCAGTTTCCAAAAGCATGCTTACGTTTCGGCGCCACGGATTTGTAGTATGGCGATAGACCAACTTCGCTGGTGCAATATGCCTAAATCTACTATTATCACATACTTGCTAATTAAGAGTTCTTCATGCAGCCGGAATGAGTCAGTTGTGTATCTCAGATGTGGATTTATAAATGTGTGTCTTTGATGTTCCGACTAATGTTTCTACTACCACGCTCCATATAGGTATGGTCCCGGATTTTGTCTGGGCCAAATACTT
Source organism: Xylariaceae sp. FL1272 (assembly GCA_022432385.1). NCBI lineage: Eukaryota > Fungi > Ascomycota > Sordariomycetes > Xylariales > Xylariaceae > Xylariaceae sp. FL1272. Next base: position 1,063,491 of record JAJJXC010000001.1, on the reverse strand, counting down.
GATGTGAATTTAGGCATGGTGTTGCATGTCGTAGGCAGAGTACGCATTGTTGTAATGTAAGCTAATGTTCTTCTCTGCACCTGTTCCGGCTTCTCCTGCCTTGGCCGCAGAATGAAGTTGGGTGCCGGGCTCTGTCCCAAAGTCGACAGCAACTGTTCAAGGAGTGATAGTTGGCTGTGATGGGTAGGCAGTTCTGATCACGGGTTAGCTAGTCTCGGTAGATTGTGTTACACATTTGATACGGCGCACGGCGCGGCCGAGACATTTCTTCGGCTGAGGTCGATACGGGTTTGTGCTTTGACGATGGGGTTGGTGATTGGTTGGCTGCTCGTTGGTTCCTGCTCATCGGCCGTTGACGGAGGAGAGCTTGCGAAGAGTGTATTGCTCAGGAGAAGGATCTTGGGTGTTTGGGGTGTTGGGTTTGAGGGTTATGAGAATGGTTCGTAGAGATGGTTGGAATTTAGGGGGTTTGCATGACTTCCTCGTTAAATAGTGGCTGGAATACCGAGTTTCTTGTACTGAGGAGCCCTGAGACTCGGGCAGCAGACTTTTGAATGACGCTGCCTGTCTGGAGAGGCTCAGCACGATGACAATGTTGAGATTGTACCGGAAAGGTTCCATACTTAGCCTCGGATCTGACCCGAATACCGCCCTTACGGTTTGTGCCCTTTTAGGCCGCTGTGTGGACTATGATTGGGGTTGGAGGGAAGTGGTCCGTTTCTATGGTTGTATTGAGTCGTTCGTGAGAGACAGGGAGTTCGTAAATTTCAGCCTCATTAACGCACCTTGTTTATAGACTTCGAGATTTGAGTTATGTTTCTTAGCCCGTGCTGGAGTAACACCGAGAATGGGAGATACCGAGGGACTTGTTTCGTTGTCTACTGTGGTAACACATATGCATTGCAAATTGGCAAACGAAAAGTCGATGACACGCGAGCCACAACGCCACCGGGCCGTCAACAGAACACCCGCGATGAGACCACAGTTCGCTGGAAATATTGGATCAAGGTAGCACATGTTTCTCTGTGAATTACTATCGTATCTAATACGACAATGACACTATCTGTCATGACGGTGTTCGAGAGTCAGGAGCCAGCAGTCTGTAAGTGTCGCTATCTGGATATATAAACACTCTTCGTTGTTCTACTTCTCAGCTATTACGGTTTGTCCATCACGCTTATAATCGTAAATCTCCTACTTCCATTACTTCACACTGATCAGCTCAAAGGAACCCCTAATCATGCTGCCAACCCGCATTATCGCCATCCTTACTGCAGCCACCGTCGTGGTAGCAGTAGCAATCCCGCAATACCTTGAAACTCGTGAATCGGTCGATGTGGATTCGCAGCAAGACTCGGATATCTCGATTCCATATTGCGCTTGTGGTATGTATATAAAGATCTCATGCGAGTTATTCTAATGACTACATTCCTAAAACATCGTACTGACTTTTATAGTAAGTGATATCTGACCTGTCATATATAATAAACCAGTCCTTTGTTTTAAGTCTAGGGCCCTACAGGGGTAACTCGAGAAAAATAACTAACGCAGCACCTTTACGGCGACCAGGTAGCGCAAACCATCCGGTGCTGCTCTGATGGCGGATGCGCTAGTTATGGACATTGCAACTCTTGATGCTCGACGACAAGAGAGGGGCGATTGGTTTTGTTTGAGGATGACGGAGGAGTGGACGATTACGGTATGTAAAAAAAAGATGGATGTTCTTACCCAAAAGTCAAGACTGACCACTGATGAGTTTAGGGTTACTGATGTCTGCTTGCAGAGATTGTTCTTGAGAGACGATTGAATATGTGTATTTGTTTTGTGGCTTGATTGTATGAGCCTACAGACTTTGTTCGTACGAGTTTCTGCAATATTTGGGGGATATGCCGAATAAATGGCCGGGAAAAAACTGTTTCTTACTGTTTGATATCATTACGCGTATGTGAGGTTGGGTTAATGGGTATCGCGCAATGAACTGTCTTGGTTGAAGTTGAAAGGTTAATTTAACAACGGAGCTTTTTGTGTGGTTTACGCCTCACACAGTTATAGAATTCAGTTCTTCAATTCCACCTCTCATAGTAGGCGCTCTGCATCAGCAATGAAGTCTTAAGGTCTTCAAAACAAAACTGCAATTGTCTCACAGAGTATGGGGATCTGCCATGCCATGGAGAGAGCATGCGAACTTGATCACATTCCGTACGAGTGGGAATGAAGCCGCCTCTGCCATCCTAAGATACAAGCTGTCTTTTGAATCCCTATCTGCGTGCCTTTCATCCGTGAATACCCCAGTACCTCAATCCCAGGCATTCAACTACGTTGGAGCCTGGAACCGCGCACTTGACTATGCCATAAGTGCGTCATGGCCACTAGGTAAAACGTCGTCATGTCAAGAAACAATACTATTCATGCCTTTCCATTGTGAAACCCCAATGCAAGAGAACCTAAATTTGCCAGTTCGAACGTAGCCATAGGCAACCTTAGGCTGCAAGAGTCTTCTCCTCCAGGTCAGTAATGACATTCATATTCTCAATAATCTTAAAGCTTAGAACAAAGTCGAATTTTGACCGATTCAGATGGTGTATTGGAAGGATGGGTGCCGATACCCAAGCCTTTCCGTTTTACCTTCGGTGAGCCTATGATCGCGATCACCTCTCGCTCGCTGTTTATTCTCCCACGAAAGGTAAACGATTTGGATAGAAACGAGCACAAAGCAAAATATTACCGCAGCAAGGGAGATGCTATGACCGAGTCGGTAGTCTGGCGCGTCTTTCGCTAGATAAATGAAAGTCGAAATAAATGCCGAAGAATTGGCAAAGGCAATGAGAAACCCGATTCCCGTTGCACGCACGTAATGAGGTGCCAGGTTATTTGACACCCAGCCCTAAAATCTCGTTAGTCAAGGCCATCACATATGACTCTATCAAACTTACCAGTATTAGTGCTGATTGCGGAAAGACTCCCTATATTGATTTGGTCAGTTGATCACTGTTCCGACAAGTTCCTATAACCCAGAAAGCATGTGAGGATTTAAGACGCCACGATGGCTGGCGCTTGGTTTCATCAGAGACCATAATGAAGAAGATGCAACTCACAATAGCTGCTAAAAACGTTCCACCGTAGTTGACAGCGTCGTTCTTTGTAGCCAACAGCATGATGTAACCCGCGATTGCAATCTGGTAGCCGCAAAGGTGCTGCGTTAGTTATTTCTTTCGAATTACCCCTGCGGGCCCTGGACTTGAAGACAAATGACTAGTTTCTAATATATCACAAGTCAGATATCACTTACTATAAAGAAGTCAGTATGTCTTACGAATGTAGTTAGAAGATTCGCAGGGCATCTTTATATACTTGCCGATGCAGCATACAAGCATTAACGGTCCTCTCGCCTTGATGCTGTCCGAAATTCTTGTGACTAGCAGAACGGAGAAAACAGCAGCTACATTCGGGGGAACGGTGAACAGCTGTGCCGTCGTGTCTTGGTATCCTAAGCCTTTGATGATAGTCGGAAGAAACAGAGAGAAGCTCTTCAGGTGTCAATCAGCATCATTATTCATGCGACATGCTTGAGGCGACTTACATAAAGTGGAATAAGCAGGAAGAACCAACTGAGACACGATAGCCACAGTTGGGGCGCGGCGAATGCCATACGAACCCAATGCCAGTCGAATTTCTCCAGGTTAACATCGGACGACTGAGTAGCGCCATGGCTATCATCCTTCATGCGAGCAAGTGCCAAAGCACGTTCTTCTTCGGTGAGGAATTTGGCATCGGCGGGAGTATGAGGCATGAAGAAAAAGCAGACGATTCCGAACAGAGTAGTTACGATGCCCTCGACTGCAGTGACAAAAAATCAGCGTGACCAGCCATTTGGTACTCTAGTTGAGCTTGTTCTTACTGAAGAAAATCCAAGGCCATCTATTGTATCCGCCATAATGGATCTTCGCCAGGCCGGTAGCCAGAAGACCACCGAAAGCGCCACTGTGATATGGTGTTAAAACTCCAATGTGCTTCCCTCGGGCTAAGACATATAGCTGCTTTACCTGAGCGGTGCGGCACAATAGAAATATCCAATGCGCCGAAGCATTTGATGGCGGCGGTAGAACATCGCCAGATACACGATGATGCCTCCGAGTAGTCCACCCTCAAATAAACCCAGTATTAGACGTGCGACTATCAGCCCTGCGAGTGATTTGGTGAATCCGAGGAAAGTGCTGACAAGACCCCAGGCAGTCATTATCGCGGGTAGGTAAATGCCAGCTTTGACACGCTTGACGATCCAATTGCTGGGTACATCTACGAGAATGTAGAATATCTAATGGTCACAAAGGCTCCGCATCAGCTGATGTTTTAACGCATACCCTATCAGTTCTCGTATTTGGGATAGAGAATGATTTTCTGACATCTGGTAGGTTAGTACGTACTGGAACTTGTTAGCATACATGTACCGATTATAGGAACATAGCCAAGGAATACATGCCATAGAACACCAATAACGCAACATTGAATGAGGTTCCTGTCGAGATCCCCTTTTGCCAAAGTAAGTTTTAATGCTGGGTGGAACAGAGCAGTGTACCTAAAGCCGCACACGTCTCGTATTAGCTAGGTACTTTGTCACTCTTTCACCCTGCAACGCCCCGGATACTAGCATAAAGATTGGTCTTTCTATAGCTCGTAGGTATGTCCTTACTTCAACAATGTTAGTACGATGTCCTAGGAAAGCAAGACGGAATCATATGTTTCTGCACGTACCTTTACCAAATCATCTGTTAGGCCCACGATCTTTGCGTTACCGATGTTAGATCTGTCAATGAAAGCGAATAGCCTGAGAATGTCTCAGTTAGTAGACCCGTCGGAGGAAAAGAATGTAGAGGTGCATCATCACGTCCCTAGAAACTGAATTGGAGAAGGTAGCAATGAAAGATGTTACCATATGCCAAAGATCCACGGTATAATGTGCCGATCAAATTTATGATCTAGCTTTCTCGAGAGCTGCGTATCGAGCTCACGATGTTGGTTGTCCTGAACCTCGAGACTTTCGCCCACTAGGTTCTCAATTTGAACATCTTCGGACTTGGGAAAGCCAGAAGAATCACTCATGGTCTCCTTTTCTCCCGACATGCTCACGATTACGACAATTCAATCTTCCAACATGTAAGTGGGATGTGTATAAGATGACACGAGACAAATATGAGAGCTAGGAGGCTGGATTGTGGCCAAATCTTTTTTCTTCTATTTATCAACACACCTTTTGAAATAGGCTTTAGGGGCCCTGGACGAGATAAATGAATAGTGAGACTGACAAACTTTGGCGCAGCCCATCCGTCCCGAAGCTGACGGCGTCATTATGGCGAATGGATCCCGCAGGAGCTGTGCTCAAGATGCGGGGGATTCCTTGGTAGATGGAAGCGGCAGGGATATCTCGTCCCAATGCAGGGCATAACTCCAACTGCTCACTAGGCGCGTTCATACACCGCATCGATCAAGGGTGTCGAGTGGTTGTGTTGCACAAAGCGGCGTATTTGAATTACGACGGAGGCCAGGGCGAGCTAGGACTGTGATTGCCTTCCAAGGGCTTGGACGTTCTAGGGGTCTCGGGCGAATCGTAAGCTGATTCGTTTCATCGAACGTCAGCTACACATGACCAGTTCTGGTTGCATCATGTGGCTGTGAGCCAACAATGGCGAGGTCTGGGCTGGACGAGGAGCTTGGCTACATACACCAAGATTTTGGGCTTGCTTTACAGCGCTTGTCTGGAAGGATCCCTTGGTTTCATCGTGTCACAATATGTAGCTTTTATTGACGAAATACTGCCTTCTAAGCGAACATTGCTGAGTTGTCTCGGCAATGACCCCCCAAAATTTCAAGTGTATGATCTGATCTGTGTGGTTCTTCATTCATCTAAACCTAGCTCGGCGAGAATGGCTTTCGTATGCTCCCCGACCTCGGGTACCTTCCCCATAACCTATAGAGTATCAGGCTTTGAAAATACATGACACAAAAGAGGTATAATAGTCTCATAGGGGCAACCCAGAGGGCATAGACGTACCGTGTCCTTTATATCTGAAATCCCAGGTGGCAGCAATGCAGGAATCTTTCCTTTTTGTGTCTCAACTTCAGTCCATCGCCCACGTGCTTGTAATTGCTCATGAGCCCATAAACCGTCCATATCCTTGACCCGAGCATTCGCTATGTTCGCCTTGTCTAGACGGGCGAGTACTTCATCTGCGGAAAGGTCGGCAAATGCCCGGCATATAATTTGCTTGAGCTCTTTGCGATTTTCCGATCGCAGTGAATTGTTGACAAATCTGGAATCTGAGGACAGTCCTGGCTGCTCGAGTACTTCAACGCACAATTTGACCCATTCTCTCTCGTTTTGAACCGCGAGCATGACTGAGCCATTGCCACGCGTCTCAAAGGGACCGTAAGGGTAGACTGAAGCGTGTGACGCACCCGCTGGCTTTGGCCGCGACTGTCCCTGAAAAGCGTAATACATTGGGAAGCTCATCCACTCTGTCATGGCTTCTAGCATGGAAATATCCACCCTCGATCCTTTACTGGTCTTTTCGCGCTTCATCAAAGCAGCCAAAACACCAGAATAGGCATACATGCCAGAAGCAATATCAGCAATGGAGATGCCTACTTTTGCTGGTTCTGTTTCGGTGCCCGTGATCGAGAGCATACCGGCTTCACTCTGTACAAGCAAGTCGTAGGCTTTCTTATGGCTATCTAGTAGCCGGCAGGCCTCGGGTTAGTCATTGCCCCTCACTTTACCATGCCGAGCCTCAGATTTGACGACGATGGTATGATTCCAGGAAACCAATAAATATTGGACTTACTATCAAGTAATTAGTAGTTATTCTGGGAACGCAGTCAAAACATTTGCTCAGCATCTTCACTACATACCACGGTCCTGTATCACCATAGCCAGAAATATCGCAGACAATCAATTTTGGATGTTTATCGCCTAATGAGAACATATTCATCTTAGTTGTGCAAGTCTCAACTTTCTCGCTGGAATCGAAGAACTGACATACATAATTTCTCGTATGAAACACCCAGCCTGCCCGCAGCACCGGGTGCCAGGTTCTGCACGAGGACGTCGGCTTTGTTTATTAGTTTCCTCAACACATCAAGATCTTCGGGTTGTTTTAGATCCAAAGCTATGCTTTCTTTCGATCGATTTGTCCACACGAAGTGAGAGGCTAACCCATTGACACGTGTGTCGTAAGCCCGCGCGAAGTCTCCCACGCATGGCCGTTCGACCTTGATCACCCTCGCGCCTAGATCCGCGAGCTGCCGCGTACAAAACGGGGCGGCGATAGCTTGTTCTAGGCTTATGACGGTGATGCCATGAAGTGGCAAATGCTTTCTTTCAGTGGTGTAGTGCAGCGTCTGCGGGGGCCTTCTCATGGCAGTACGCGGTACCAAGCGTGCCAGGGTGGAGGCAACTTCTAGACTCCGGAGACATTCATGGTCCGGTTTGAAGCTTAACGGAGTTGGATAGTGAAATCTCGGACGTGCGATTGCTCGAAGAACCATAGTGTAATCGATGTAAGTGGCAACTTATCTTACTGGACAGCGAAGGCACGCAAACAAGCTAGTAGCACGATCCCTATACGAATCTTGCTGTCTCGTCGGGAGTAGATGGTTTACCGCAGTCAATGGTCTACAGGATCATGCGAGGAAGGTAGTTGGATGCCGAGGACCATTGCTCCAAGCCAAGCGACTGCTTGTCGTCTCGCGCACGCATCTCGGCAGTCGGGTGCACTCCGAGTCTGCGACTATTCCCGGCACGAGATAGATTCAAAACGCACTGGGGCACGATGCTCTGTAGACTGTAGTGGGCTATTCCCCACAGTGGGCTAAATGTACCTGCCGACTGTAGATTGGAGTGGAGATACTTGATCCTCAGTGGCATCACCCGCAGCTTGCTTTACCCCGATAGCTAGGCGTTTCTTCGTGAGCCGGTCGAGGTCGTTGAGGACAAACCAGCATTGCGAAGTCATATAAGTCGGTACCAGTCAGCTCCAAGGGATGACAATGCTAAGAGCACTTAGTATTCCTAAAACACAAACCATGTTCGGAGCAATCATACGTCATCTTAGGCCTCGGCCTACCATCATAGCTCCAGGTGGACGTGTTCTCCCGATGACTTCAAGGCGAGATATCATGTCTTTGACAGGCTTCACCGAGAACCAGGTTCGTAATCAAAAGCAATCTGTTTCTCTTAGTACACGGAGTTGGGCATCTTGCCATTGCTTGTTTCACCGGCAATTCCATACTGTCTAGTAGAAGTACTGACCGTTTCCCGTCATCTGCGCAGCTAACAGTTCGAGAAGCCATCACGTCCGTGTGCTCGAACTTTCCGAACACATATTGGCAGGAACACGACCAAAAAGAAGAAGACCCTAAGGAGTTTCACGCTGCGCTGGCTAAAGACGGATGGCTGGGTATTGCGCTGCCAGAATCTCTCGGTGGCTCAGGGCTTGGAATATCAGAAGCGACAATGATGATGCAGGCTGTCACAGAGTCAGGTGCAGGAAGTGAGTACCTAGTTCTTGACTGCTTATTCAGTATGAAGGAGAAGACGTTGAGAGGTGTAGATCCAATTCGAAGAAACTGACTGACAAGTGTGATTAGTGGCTGGGGCCCAAGCCATTCATGCAAATGTCTATGCTACACAGCCGCTGGCTAAGTTCGGCAGAAAAGAGCAGTTAGAGAACACTATACCGGTATTTACCACTCCATTTTTATTTTCGCTCTCGTCTCTCTCTCGATGTTTATCACACCAATAGGCTGACTCTGCAGACAGTATGTAGACCTGCATCAAGTCGCATCACGTACAAGGCAACGACTCGCACGTCGTCAATAACCATTTTCCACCAGCTAATATAGTATGGGTTGACCTGTAGCAACATCATTTCGGGCAAATGGCGTACATGCTTCGGCGTCACCGAGCCCAACACGGGACTCGACACTCTTCGACTTCGCACGATAGCTAAGAAGGAAAGCGATGGCTCATACAGTGTGACAGGGCAAAAAATTTGGATAACATGCGCTCAGGTCGCTACAAAGATGATGTTGCTCGCCCGCACGACACCTCTGGAGGATGTGAAGAAGCAAAGCGAAGGTCTGTCCCTTTTCTGCATCGACCTTAACAAAGACGCTCCAGGCCTCGAGTTGCGAAAAATAAGGAAGATGGGCGGTAGAGCTGTTGACGCCAATGAAGTATTCTTCGACAACTATCGAATACCAGCTGATACACTGGTTGGAGACGAAAGCCAAGGATTCAAGATAATTTTGCATGGCATGAATGCGGAACGATGCTTGTTAGCCGGCGAGGCGCTCGGCCTTGGATATGCAGCGTTGACTAGAGCCTCCACTTACGCGCGAGAACGTGTCGTCTTTCAGCGACCTATCGGCATGAATCAGGGCATTGCGCATCCTCTGGCCGATGCTTATATGCAGCTCGAAGCAGCCAAACTTGCAACGTATCATGCGGCCCGGCTTTATGATGAGAGCAAGGAGGATAAATCCATTAAGCAAGAGGACATTGGTATTGCCGCGAACAGCGCAAAGTACTTGGCAGCAGAAGCGGCTTTTAAAAGTTGTGAAAGAGCTGTTATGACATTAGGAGGGTAGGTTTCCGAGTCTTACCTGCTTTGGCTCCGAGCTTGTGATCTGACACTTTCTCCAGCATGGGTTACGCGGTGGAATACGAGTGAGTCTACATGCGCTGTCTTTTGGCCTTTTGCTCTGCATGATCAGGAGATGATGGAACAAGGGCAAATTGAGGATACTCGCGATGACGCATACTGATTTTGATTTCGTAGTGTCGAACGCTGGCTAAGAGAATGTTTGGTGCCTCGGATCGCACCAGTAAGTCGGGAAATGATTATGAACTATATATCTGAAAAGGTTCTTGAACTGCCTCGCAGTTATTAAGAACCAAGCTCTCGTGGTCATTAAGAGCATGGAGGAGAAGATGGCATATACCCACTACAATCTGGAGATCTTTGACGAACACGAGTCGATGAAATTGAATTACATTGCTTCACAGCATCAGCTATTCGCTCTATGTGCTCTACCAAGTAGTTGGTCCGAACGTCTCGCCTTCTGGGAGAACAACCTGTACTGCCTTCGCTTGATAGTCCAGAGTAGTCGTCACGACAGTATTTCCCCACCACTGAGGCGGATCTATCCCGTTGTATGTGAAGGCGAAGAAGATGAACAGTGTACTTAGCGCCAAACCTAGGTCGAGTCCAGCGGAGGTCAGGTAGTTTAACCTGCTCCACCACTTGGAATGGCGCTTCTTGATAACAAACTGGAAGACATAACCAACAATGCCCCATGAAAGATAGTTGAGAGGAGTGGCGGGTGGCATAGATCCCGCGCCTCCAAATATCAAAGGCGCCATGAGGTATTTGATAGGTGATCGTGGGTATCGCTTCGCGGCAACGTAAATAGCGACAGGTGTTATAGCGCCGATAACGAAGAATGCCAACAATCCAGAATATATTTGACCAGGCGAAAACATCCGCGCGGGCCCTATGAGACCCCATATCACCGATGCAGAGAAAAACACTCGACCGCCCGGGCATGTGAAGCGTTGTGGTTGCGTAAGGTCGCAAATCCCGTCGATGTTGTTAAGGGCGAAATTCAGTATAGCAACTTGTACGAAACACGACACGGTAGTCGCAACTACCTGCGCCATGAACATTGTCCTAGGTGGTATTTTCATGTAATGCCCGAATTTTAGATCTCCCACAAACCTCAGTGCCTGGGACATTGTTATAAATCCGTATGTCTTAAACAGCATTAGTGCCAGCGGCCTGCCAGGCTGTATGTAGCCGTAGATGAATTCTGTGAGAACATTCAGACCGATCTGTTGGTTCGTCACTGCCTCTATAATACCAATGGGCAACGAAAAAATAAACGAGATGAAGACAGCGAGGAGAAACGCCCACCAAGTCAAATTTGTCGGGTAATAGAGCACAGTGAACAGGCTCAAAACCAGTACAAGAAGGAACAGAGCGATGTACCACCAGGACGGCGCCTCTTTGTACTTCTGCATTAGCTTCAGGTGGACGTCAGGTTTCTCGTTTGAGCTATTTTGGTACTGAGCCCATATCGGCTCACGGTAGTAGAGAAAAGTGTGGACGATCAAAGCAGTAATGGCGGCGAAGGAAAGCCCATAGGCTAAGGCGAAAGTAGTGCTGATGAAAAGTGGTGAGTAAGCTTGGTAGGCAACTTCATCTAGCAGGAAATCGGGTGTTAGTACGCGGGAGACATCATAAGAACCGCCTGTATTATCGTAGGTTGAAGCATCATTCATAGGAAGGTAGGTTGAGTACCAAGCTCCTGTGTAGTGGAAGAAAGACGCCAGAATAACGAAGAATGAGACGACGCCTATAAGGGTATTCGCGATGGCGTGCCATGGAGGGATTAGGGGGGACCCAATGTAGCCAGAAATTTGTGTCCAATCGAACGTGAGCGGAATGAGCGATAACCCGGTTGTTCCACCAAATAACTGGTTGATGACGGGACTTTGCGGCGACAGCCAGGTTACAAAGGCCGTAACGCTTAAGAACTGGGCAAAGAATCCCGGGATGAAATAATCTAGTGTATCAAAACATGTTAGTCCATTTCTTATTGTCGCAATGGTCTGGAATAGAATCGATCTGTTTCGTATTTCCCGGCCCTGGCCTGGGGTTTGAAACAACACAAAGAAGTACTTACTATGACACAAATTAGCACAGATCCTTCTGGATTATAACGAATAAGAGGAAAGAACGGGATTGTTTTATACACACCAGATGCCTGATACAGCAGTGACCAGACCACTGCGTATTGTCTCATGTTAGTCATATTCTGAGCTCGTCTTCATGACCTCCGTTTCGGATCTTATAAATCGAACATAGCCTAAGACTAGATCGTTTGAGCGTGTTTGATACTTACAACCACTTATATCTTGACATATTGCCACCAATGATACTGGGATCCTTGACATGATGTGTTTCATACATCGCGTTCATCAGCGCAACGGAAACCAAAGTACCGGGCCATATCATGGAAGCTGGGTAAACCAGAAACTTGCGCATTATCCCAGCTATGCCATATCCTAAGGACTGGGTGGATACGACGAGCAGTATTTGGAAGACAATGCCGAAGTTCTGCTTGTAGAAGACAAGCTGAGCGAGTAGTATATCCGTGGCATATGCCACAGCAAAAGATACACCGGCCATCACTACGATGACACCGTGTTCCTTGGTATTGAAGGGCCCAGGGTTCAGATCGAGTTTGCGTCCAAACAAAATGATCTGCTTCTCAGGCATGAACCTTTCCCATGCACGTCCCATGACCCATGCTATAATTTGAGCAACCAATGGGCCGATGCCGATCGAGGGTGAGCGTAGTGAGAAGAGAGTGTTCACAGAGGCGCCGACTAGTGTTAAGAACAAGCCTATCGTCCATGCACGAATTGTGCTACATGGCATATCCTCATCGAAGTTACGTACTGCTGCCCTAACTTCTTCGTACGGAGAGTCCTCTACGCTAGATTTCGCAGCGCTCTCGCTGTCGAAGGAAGCGGCTCTTCCTGGCTCGATCTCAGGAAGCTCTAGATCACCGTCTTCGGGAAAGTTGGGATCAATCAAGCGTTCGTGCTCTTCGCCTTCGTTGTAGTCGTTGTCGTTATGAGAATTGGGCTGGGCCCAATCTGATAACTCGTGAGTTTCTCTGCTGTCGCCACGAAGCATTGGGAATGCGGCATCATTAGATGCGCGTGCGCCATCGGTCAGCTTGATCCTGGCCATCGTCGCTGGTGTTGGCGTAGAAGACAACCGAGGCGAGCTTGACTTCTTGCCGCAACCTATCTAAGAAGCCGCCGCTATCAATTGGCAAAGTTATCGACTTTGGTGCGCTGACAAATCAGAATTCGAAATATGGACGATCAATTGAGTTGCAACAGTCGGTTCTGACGCAGGCCGCACAAACAGCTCGGTCAACGGACCGTCTGCTTGATGGTGTACAGTATAGCCAACCTAAACAATATCGTGCAGTTTGGGAAATTGAGGTGGATTCCAAGGGCTGAACGACGTTTCTACTCTAATTCCAGGTTGGTTGAGATGCACCGTTCAGCGTTATCACCATCTATGCCAGCAGAGCCAATCCGTCTATCTGATTCTCGGTTAGTTGCGACGTGTTCCAAATCGTCACCGACAGAAACGTCATGGCCACCTACTAATACATGTCGGCCGACATACCGGGACTCTTGAAAATGTGCAAAGTTATGCAAAATATAGAATCAATAAAGAATTGTTGATTGATGAAGAACAATCCTGGAGGTGAGGTGAGTGAGGACAGCAGAAAGAGTACGCGTGGTCAACGAGCACGCGCGAGCAAGGTACGTGGAGGTTGGATATGTTCTTGGGGCATTCCTTGTCAGCACTGGATGTACCTGGATTTGCCAGTTTGGCGGCAAAGGTACCTAAGGTACCTTGGTACCTGTGACATATGTGGGCCGAGTCACTTAGGTACATGTAGGTATGAGCTACATGTATGGAGTCTCTTATCGCGCTTAGATTATCACCAGCCTTACATACAGGTATGTACATTGGGACGTATGTACGGATGGACCTAACTCGGAAATAATACAGACTTTTCGCAACATTGAAGCAAGTTTAGCACAGGCAACAACAACAAAAATCCACTTTATCATATATCTCGTACACCTTTATTATATAGCCTCGCATAGGTGTTGACAGAGATAGATGAGCCAAAGTATTGAGTCACAAGGCGTACACATTTAGTGCTTCTCTACACATGCACCCCTTCTATCCGTAAGACCTACAAAAGTCTAGGCTCTGATTCATAATAGTAAAGCGATGTTCGGCCGCCTTTGTACGCGCCACGATAGTCATAGTGCGACTGGCCATAGAACACGCCCCCTAGCCGTGTTTGGAGAATACTAAAGTTGCGTTGGTCCCCCCAAACCCGAAGCTATTCGACACGGCGATATCGACTGGCTTTTGTTGAGCCTGAAGTGGAACCAGATTGAACTTCGGTTTGATGTCCGCGTCTTCAAGATTCATCGTCGGCGGCACTGTATTCTACGAGTCATCAGCTGGAGAGTCTCATCTTTTGCGAGTAAACGACTTGACTTACCTCGTTTATTGCGAGAATTGAGAACACAGCTTCAACTGCCCCGGCGGCTCCAAGAAGGTGGCCTATCGAGCCTTTTGTGCTGCTCACGGTGACCTGGCTCTCTCGATCGTACCCTTCCTCGCCCATCATGATAGATCGTATAGCCAGCGCCTCCGCAGCGTCCCCAATAGCTGTTCCAGTCGCGTGAGCATTGATATAGTCAACTTGGCGGGGCTTGACCCCAGCGTGCTTCAGAGCCCTTTTCATAGCTAGAACAGGGCCGGCACCGTCCTCTCGTGGCGCTGTCATGTGGTATGCATCACCACTAAGACCATAGCCTTTTAATTCTGCATAGACGTGTGCGCCGCGAGCTTTTGCGTGCTGTAATTCTTCCAGAACCAGCACAGCGGCTCCCTCTGAGACGACGAAGCCGTCTCTTTGCCGGTCGAAGGGACGACAGCTTGAGGATGGGTCTCCATTGAAATGGGTTGACAGCGAGCGCGATCTTCCGAATCCAGCAAACGTAAGAGGGTGAATACAAGACTCGGCACCACCTGCTACCATGACATCCGCATCGCCGAATGCTATGAAACGTGACGCGTCGCCTATAGAGTGCGCGCCAGTTGTACAAGCCGTCGTAGCGGCATGGTTGGGTCCCTGGAAGCCGTATTTCATCGAGATATGGCCAGCGGCCAAGTTGATGAGGATCTTGGGCACGAATAGTGGCGAGACCTTCTTATATCCCTAGGCATATATCGATGTTAGCAGCTTGACTATCCTTAAGAATGTTCTTGGACTCTTACACCTTTGTCAAAGACAAGACTGGTATTGTACAGCTCAAGTAGGTTACCGATTCCGCTTCCCAGACACACACCCGTGTTCTGCAAATCTGCCTCCTTCTGAGGCTTCCAGGCTGCATCCTCGAGTGCCATCTCAGCTGCAGCAATGGCATACTGCGAGAACAGCGACATGCGCCGTTGATCTGAAGCGGACAGCCAATCGTCTGGTCGCCAAAGGCCAAGCTCGGGAGCATTCCCTGTATTCTTGGGTACTATACCAGCTACTGTGCTGGTCAGCTCGCGCCATCGTTGTTGAGCCTGAAATTCGACAGTGCTCGAGATGCCAGAATGGCCAGCAATGAGTCTATTCCAGGTGTTTCGGACACCCACCCCGAGGGGTGTGACGGCGCCAAGCCCAGTAACAACGACTCGGCGCATTGTATGCCATAACCCTCCACCTCGAATCTCTTTCCAGGATTCTCAGGTAATGCGGTGTGTGTTATGGTGACATTATGGCTTGTAGGTTGTAGGTTGTTAAAATTCATCCGAGTTCTTGTACGAATCCACAGTGAGACGTCCAGAGACTCCAGACTCAAGAGACAACCTAGCTTTGGGGAGGTTGTTTGAAATTTCGCCAAGCTTCTACAGCCAAGCTCCAGAAGCTCAAGCAGACCCTTGTCAGCGATCCACAGGGCCGAAGCTCTTACCCGCAGCTGCGAAACCCTTTTTTTCCATGATGGAGTGACGCGCTCATCTCCAATGACGTGAACCATCCTTTCTCTTACTCGGCGACGTCGTTGCGGAGGCCTTCAATGCTGCCAGTTTCTAACAATCAAGTATCTACTCGAAACCTAGGTAGACATGGCGTGCAATAGCTGCAGGAGGCAGCTTTCGCTTCTAACGCGACGAAATGGCCCCATCCCAGCCGACCTCTATAGTGCTGCGAAGAGCGCAGCTTCAGCACACCAGCTATCCACTCGAGTCGCTGCCGCCCCCAGATCGCATGATCAGAGACGCTGTTTTCGGTCGACGCCATTCCAATCGAGTATTATGAAGAATGCACGAGATGTTCTTGGTCGAGCTGTCCAAAGCTCAGCCGAGCCATACCGAGTTGTGGCCGCAACCAAAGAGATCTACGAAGCCTGCTCCAAGCAAGCCATGTACAAGATAGACCCGGTACATATCGCGGCCGATACGATCCCGAAGACAGAGGAGGGCGAGCACCTCGGAGAAGGCAGTACTATGTGGCACAAAGGCATGTGTTCTCTATCATCACAACTCGAGACTATCGAGCTCAACTGCGCCGTTCGAGTTCCTTAGCAAAGATTAAACGAGCTAACATATCCCATCCAGACTTCGGTCTCCCTCCTACCTTCAGTACATGGTCACAAGTGACGATGCTAAACATGTACCTCATATTTGCACGCACTCGGAACCTCGACCGAGATGCAGCGAGATCCTGGCAGGCGCAGTTGGTAGACCACTACTTCTTCGACGCGGAAGAGCGTATGGATGTAAACCACGGCATCACGTCCCGCGCCCTGCGGCAGCGTTACCTCAAGGACTTGTTTGTACAGTGGCGGGGCATTATTGCCGCCTACGACGAGGGGTTAGCCAAAAATGATGCCGTGCTAGCCTCTGCCGTGTGGCGCAACGTATTTAAAGGCCGCGAAGACGTCGATGTCCGTTCTCTGGCCGCTATTGTCAGTTGGATGCGCCTTTGTCTCAAGATGCTTGACCAGATGCCTGATGAAGGACTTTACAACCGCGCTGCGACTGCACTCAGATGGCCCGCGAAGAATGAGTTTGCCGTGGTGGATCAGCCAACACGTGAGCTCGAGGGGCAATTGGCACCCCCAGACCAGGCCCCTATTACTCGGGAGGCACCTGCTGTATAAAATGGCAAATGTAAATGTACTATATTAAGGGACCGGTCGGGGAAAAACAAGGCAACTGCGAGCTGGCTTGGTTCGTAATGTATGAATAAAACATCGTATGACGTCGCCCACCTTGACTCATTCATAAACTTTGTCTCTAGAATATGTAGCGCGCAATCAGTCAACTCTTTCCCACATCTGAAACTCGTATTGCGTATGGCTCTCCTCTTGTATCCCCTCCGGCACCGCTTCCCCAGCCCAGTGATCGAGCTCGGCTTTGGATTTTCGGACCCATTTGCCCTTTCCACTCTCAACGTCTGATGAGTCTTCAGATAGCTTGAGCGGAAAAAATGTATCGCAGTCGAAATCGCTCAGTACTCTTGTAAGCAGCACCCTCCTGGCCTCTTTCAGCTGCAGTGCGGCGCCGTAGATTTGTGCACCGCCTATAACGAAGACCTTAGCCATAGGTGGAGCAGTAGGACTCGATTTGAGATATTCAATTGCCTGCTCCAAAGACGACACTTTCACGGCTTCCGTGTTGAGGTCCACGCTTGGTAATGGAGGCTCTGTGTGAGAGCGACTGATGACGATGTTCAACCGGCCTTTAAGAGGCCTGAACTTGGGTGGTATGCTGTCCCACGTTTTCCGGCCCATGATTACGGCATTTACGTTCTGGGAAGGATCGTCCTATCAAACGTTAGGATTCGTATAGTTGCATTTTGAGTGTGCGAACGAGATCAGACAACTTACAGACGAAACCCGCTTTGTCACTCGAGCGAAATATGCCATCTCTTTGTTCAGGCCTGTCCATGGCAGCGTGCCGGCCCGGCCAATGCCCATTGATCGGGTTGCCGCCACCACAAGGGTGAGTTCCAAAGGTAGCATGGTAGGCAAATTCGTTGTCATCTGATACAGGTCTTTTCTACGCGGAGTAATAGGCTTGTCGACTAAGAGACTACCGATTGAGGTTCATAGTTGAGAATTGTTGTGTTTTTCCAGGGTCCGACTGCTCTAAGGTACCGGAAGGCAGTAGGTACCTAGCTAATGGAACGTCTAACGCCAACTCTAGGGTAAGAAACTTCCAGTTCTCGCGCCGAATGTCTCCAGCCCCTTTAATCACCAATTTGACGCAATGTATCAAGCAACAAATATTTCATATTTCTCTTTCATCTCGCAAGAGGGTCATTTGAATTGTAATAGTGTACGCAATAACGAGTAAGCATCTCTTCTTGTCAAATGTCTAGGGCACATCTCCCATCAAACGACGATGGTATGCTTCCTGTGCTCCTCGATCCGTTTCAATTCCTCCTGCTTCATTGCCTCCTGGATCCGTACACGTTGCGGAATAACTGCCTCCCTAGGCGCCTGGATTTTCCACCCTTTCAGCTTTCCCTCGCCAATGCTACGCCTCGTTTTCCTTTCAACTACAGGCTGCAATCAATATCACGAAAGCAAGTAGTATATTGAGAACGCATACCTGGACTGTAGTTGTCGTCGTCTCTGTCTAGACAATGCGGTTCGCGCAAAGATACGGGCGGATTGGTGATCATCCTAGCTTTGCGCAGTGGATTGTTGCTTGCCGAATGCACCATGAGGGGATGGAGTAAATACACATCTCCCACCTTGCCCGTGGCTTCTATGAATTCTTCGTCTTTTACGTCAGCAATGAGCTCGCGATAGAACTCGAGGTTTTTCTCTTTCTTAAAGTCCTCGTCGTCTCTGGGCACCATCCATGGCGAAACGCCTCGTGGATTCTTGTAGAGCCAGTTTGCAACCAGGTCAATGGCTGGGGGACAAATCATTGTACCGCCGCCACCGGGAACAATATCAGTGAATAGGGGGATGACGAGTAGTGCTTGCTCGGGACTGTCGAGATAGTGTACGAAGAAATCACCGTCAACGTGCCAACCTGGCAGGTCATGTGGCGACACTTGTTGTCCTTCTCCTTCTAGTGTGCGAAAACCTGTCAGTCGACTTTCATAATTTGCTTGTCTGATAGTTGTAGCCCAGGATAAAGTTATTTCGCTTTAGCACCGCCTTTGCCGGGGTAAATAGAACTAAAGCAGGTAATTACGCACTATGACAACGATTAGCAAAGATGCTTTCCAAAAGGTGATGATTCCGTGAAAAGAATAGAGGGGGGAAGTGGACGTTGCGTTCTGTACTTGCCCTGGAGTCCCGAGGTTCACGATCAAACCGTCGCGCCATTCTTTGGATTTTGGTGCTATGCGCTCTTCGCCTCCACACAAGTCACATATTGCCGACCAGGCTTTGGGTGCGAATTTCGAAGCGTCAAATATACGGTGCGCAGGCATCTGAGGAAACTCTTAGTATCTCGTTTCGCATCAACGTCTAAGCTCAACTGACGATACCACACGTACCTAGCCAGCTGTCACGTCAATAGTGTAACTCAGATTAGAACTGCGTTCATCCGAATTCGAGGTTGATGCATCTTTGGGGTCTGGGAGTATTGCTTACGTTTGTTCGTTGCCTCGTCCAAGTTGTCTTGTCGGTTGGATCCATTCCTAAACGCGTCCATACGCCCTCACAGACCTCTGCGGCCTGTTCAGGAGTGAAACAGGCCGCAAGTTTGAGATATCCATGCTGAACGAAGAACTCCTTATCTGCGTCCGTGAGCGGCATCGGTAGTGCTGTCATGGCTTTGAGGTTCCAATTAGTTGTCTTGAGCGAAATCCAACAGTGATACTGTGAGAGCTTCGCCCAACGCTATTGTCAGCAATATCAGATTGGATTCGTGGTAGCGAATATATAAAGTTGTAAACCGTCGGGAGTATTATAATTGTTCAGGACCATCCTTATCCAGTACATCAAGCGCGGGGATGCTGGGGTAGCGTGCGGGCTCGGAGTCTAGGTACATTTGCGCCCAATTGCATTCATGATGTCTTCAAATCGGAGCTAGACTCCTCTTGTACAGGCTTATTCGATGCCATTGTGGCGATGAAAGATAATCGAATGACGTTCTAGGCAATCTACCTATAGAAACAGTGTATCTAACTCTAACAAAGTCTGT
Source organism: Xylariaceae sp. FL1272 (assembly GCA_022432385.1). Lineage (NCBI taxonomy): Eukaryota > Fungi > Ascomycota > Sordariomycetes > Xylariales > Xylariaceae > Xylariaceae sp. FL1272. Next base: position 1,043,656 of record JAJJXC010000001.1, on the reverse strand, counting down.
AACTGTGTTCATGCGAAGACAGAGTGTTTTTTGATCGTCGATGATGATATCAGGGGTCTATCGTATATAACTCTACGCGATTCGCGAGGCATTTACGAGCTTTCGCATCGGAGATCACTCAACTTGTCAACATAGTACGCAGGGACGAATTCGGCATCTGCGGCTTCCCACTGCTCCTTTTTGGACACGCCGGTGAGAACTGCAAGTGTGCCTCCAAGCTTGCCCTGGATTCCGAATTGGATATCGGTGTCAAGGCGGTCTCCAACCATGCAAGTGCGAGCACGGTCGAGGTGAAACTTTCCCTCGATGGCGTCCATCATAGCCTGGGACGGCTTTCCTAGAGCGGTAGGCTTTTCGCCCGTCATGTATACCAATGGAACCGAGCAAGAGCCCGCGCCAGGAAAAAACGTGTGGCTCATAGGCAGGGTGCTGTCGAGGTTGGTAGCAAGAAATATGGCACCCCGGCGTAGGTACTGGAATGCCATGGCTAGCTTCAGATAATTGATGTGAAAGTCAAGACCTGCAAGCACAACCCCGACATCAGGATCCAGGAGGGAACCGTCGGCAAGTCCTGCAAAGTCTTCTGGTGTTATATCTCGACGTAGAGCCGGATCGGTACCCCCGATGAAAGGGACGTTTTCAGTCTGCAATTCAGTCTCGATACCACTCTCACCAAGCACGAAGACTTTGTTCTTCGGCGCTGGGAGCTTCAGGATTCGCGATATGTAGATGGAAGATGAGTACGCCGATGCGAAGATCTCCTCGATATTGCTTGATACCCCCATACCCGTCAACTTCTTCTGATAGTCTTGCCGGGACTTGGTCGAGTTGTTTGTTACAAAAACGACCTTCTTGCCTTTGGGTTTACTCGGTAAGCTTCGTCCAGTGTGTTCAGGGCATACGCGTTTTTCAATATCTTACCTCTGGATCTTAATAGTTCCAAGGTCTCTACGGTACCCTCAAAAAGATGATCACCGGACCATAGAACACCTGCAAAAAGTCAGCCGCGCATTCGTCATGTTGGCACATAGGAGGAATACCATCGCAATCGAATAAAAAAATCTGCCAAGAGCACACGTCAGTCTGCATCAATCACCATGAGTATATCATAGCATGGGCGACGTACGTCAAATTCATCCAGAAATGCATTGATTGCGGCCGAATCGCCGGTTAGACATTTGGACTGTCCGCCCATGTTGTCTAGAATGTTGACTCTGTTTCTCGATGGTAGCAGCGATTGGTGACACTTGGAATCCTGTTGTCTCGACTATCCCGCGTGCTTCTTTGAGTGTAAATCCGAGAGTGCTGACGGCTCTCGTGAGGCTTTTCGGTGTTCTGGCCGAAGACGGGAGGTCGTGGGTCGGCAGTGAAATCCCACGTACTGCCGATTTTTTTTCAACAAGTTTGCTGACTTAGTCTTGGGGGCCCCTAGAGAAACACCGGACATAACTCCTTCACTGCATGTGGCAGAGTATTACACCTCATTAGTTGCCATGGTTCACCTTCTGAGATCTACTCGATTCGCATTTCTAGACTTTCCAAGCATCAAGTTCGAGAGGCAAGATCCAAATCGAACATGCTAAGCGTGCAAGTGAGTTTCTACGGATCCTCAGCCGCAAAGGTACATGATGTAGTTATAACGGAGCATAAGTCACAGTCGGGTTTGACGAACAGTACCAATCTGTGAACTCACAGGCAAACCCATTACATCACTGTTCAGCCAGCCAATTGTTTGTTTCCTGGCCTCTCGTGCATGGCTTTACCGTCACCTTGCCGATTTCTTACGGGAATTGCTACACCGCCGACGAAATACTTTGTGGAAACTTTACGCACTTCGTACTGTCTTGGGCCACAGCAACAATATCCGCAGGGCGATAGATATCATCTGGGGGAAAGTTACAAGAACTACCTAACAATGGCCAACTGAGTCAAGCGTGAGCATCCATCCAGTCCGGTTACCACAAAGTACCTAAGAACAAATAAGACGCTCCGACCATGCTAAAAATATCCCCCAGGCTGCTCTATGTACGAAACACAGAGTACATCAGCATGGATGCTACAGGGCTCTTCCATGCCGAATCCTGTGGTAGTTTCGCCTGGCGGGTCGGAACTAATTTGGGGATTTCGGAGTAGGTAGTCGAAGGTTGCGTCATTCATCCGAAACACAGCGGCGTCCTGTCGACCCGTATCTTTAGATTCGTGCACACCTCCAACTCTCATTGTTGTTGCATTAGCGAACCGAGAAGAGGGCAACAAGGCTGATGGGAAGCACAGGAACTTTATAGTTTGCAACTGCAAGTCGCAGCACTGGAGTCTGTGGATCTCGGTAACGGTCCCATGTCCGCACACCCGTTGACGATGTTACCCTCCAATCGGTACTTGCGAGCCAACATGTGAAATAGTTCAGCCCAGATAGATGTATGTATTCCTTGATGGATGTTGTTCTCACCTCGGCAGGCTGCGCGCCGTAGAGACAGCTGTACAGTAGGTAGGTACAGGTAGCAATCCATTCGACGATGTGCCACCGTTCTACGGTTCAGATAGGTAAGGAACCCCGCCAACCCGACGCGATGACACTTTTCTCACACCTCCGTCACCACTGAAAGTTTTGCCCCTCTTCGTTCCTTTCGCACGCTGCCCCGCCATCGAAGCTCTGCCCTGGGTAATTTCAAGCTGCGCAAGACACGCCAATAAACCCCATGCCTCTTTAGTTCCTTGACACACACCTTCTGTCTGCAGCTTCAGTCCATCCCTCCTACTTTCCCACTTCGTAGTTGACTACTAGATCCCGCGAAGAGCGCAGTCACGATGCCTGGCAAACAGCCCAATCTGTATGCGTTCGACGACGTCAGCGCCCTTGCACCCGCTCTGCGATCCTATGTCGTGTCCTGCCAAAACGCCGGCCTCACACGTCACGACGTCTTCAAGGTTGGTGTCTCCGGTGGTTCCCTTCCCAAGACACTCGCTATGGCCCTGCTTGCCGAGCCCAGATCAGACGACGATGTCGTCCAGTTTGGCAAGTGGGAGATCTTCTTTGCCGACGAGAGAGCTGTGCCCCTAGACCACGAGGACAGCAATTACGCGCTCCTCAAGAAAGAGCTTCTCGACAAGATCCCCCCCGCCATGGGCCAGCCCACCGTGCACACCATCGATACCCAACACCTCAACGACACACAGGAGCTGGCAGACCAATACGAGAAGACACTGGTCGCCTCGTTCGCCAAGGGTGATTCTGTCAAGCTGCCCATCTTTGACCTGCTCCTGCTCGGCTCTGGCCCTGACGGCCACACCTGCAGCTTATTCCCGGGCCACCCGATTCTCCGCGAAACAGATGCCTGGGTTGCCCCCGTAGAGGACTCTCCCAAGCCGCCCCCGAAGCGCATCACCCTCACCCTCCCCGTCGTCACACATGCAGTGAAGATCGCCTTTGTCGCTACTGGGTCCGGCAAGAAGGACATCATGAAGGAGATATTTGAGGCTGGAAACGGCCTGCCTTGCGCCCTTGTCAATGAGGCTGGTGGTGACCGTGTCAGCTGGTTCACAGACACTGCCGCGGTTGAAGGCGTGCAATTCCCTCGCCGCGGATTTCTATGAACCGTTGGCACCATGATTCCAAACTGTCTCGGCGATGGGATAACTCGTCTCGATAATCTTGTTCTCCACCCGACTGCGCAACGATTTGATGCCCTACATTCGATTGCTACATTAGACATACCACCAAACCTGAGAATCCCATTTTCATTACAAGCTCTACGGTGCTGGATACGTCTGTAGTCGCCAGTCTGACGTCATGGTTTTTTACTTCTGATCTTTTTATTCACGCCCCCTGAATGAATGAGCTTAGCCTTGTTCATAGTGCATTACGGAAATCGTGACAGTCAGAGATAGATTTGTTTTTTGCTTTGCTCCTTGTCTCGCAATATCCCCCCACAATTTTTTCATCGATTGGCAGAAGCACCATATCACAAGGACGGTGATGATGGTTCTGCAATCTCCCCCTGGACATTATGCGCGAGGACCATGTACGAGCACTGCGAAGTGCGCAAGAAGATAGAGCTGAATAAAAATTCCACCCGAAAAGATACCCTATTACTTTAAATTGACATCGAATGCTTTCCTTACTGAAACACGTTGAATTGCTCGTCTATGCCTATGACCAGCCTCCTACGACCATTGAAGTCTTGCCTGGCATCATCCACATACACACAATACAGCAAGCAGTTGTCTCCTCCGGGAGCAACGAGCGTTTCCTATCCTTATTGAAATATAAGGTTGTCGTAAATGCCTTTTCCCCGATTTGTTGTGATGTTCCGAGCCGCGCTTTGCGTTTTCTAAGTTCCGTGGCGACCTGCCTGTTTCTACCAAATGAGGATTATAATAGTGTGAAAATCTCTCCTTCTGAACACAATGGTGGGAGGAAGGAAACAACAAGAAGAGAAGAAAAACTAATGTTAACCGCAATGTCAGACTTAGCACTACTACGCCTCGCCTTTTAGCGAAAAAGGGCGAAGGGATCGCGTGTTCTCAATGCCGAAACGATAGAATAGTCATGGAAGCCACCGGTGACACTGATAATATTACCTTTCGAGTTTCTTCTCTCGTATAAAAAGCGACGACGTAATGGCAAGTACTGCAAAGCCCGCTGCGGGTACAAATGCCCACTGTGTAGCCACAGCATAGCATTTGCGGACTACGGCAGCCACGTCAGGATCGAGACGTCGGATATAGTCAAGACTCAATCGAACACCTTCCTCAATTTCTTGGGTACGATCTGCACCGCCCAGTTCACGGAGTAGATTGATACGCAGCATCTGCTGCAGTATCGCTGTTGCAACACCTATTCCCAGGTTCGTGCCGAGAGTTCGAAACAGGTATGAACAGGCGATTGCGACAGGTGTATCGGCTGGTGTTGCATTCGCAATTATAGCAACTAGCCCTGTTGTTAGAGCTAGGGACTGTCAGACCTAATGCTGGAGGCTTGTAGGAAGATGAGCGTGGCTTACAGATACTGACTCCAAACTGGAGTATGGAAAGACCGACGGCAACGACAAGGGCAGATCGAAGTCCTACTCCCACCGCCATTGGTATACCACCGAGAAACATGATCATATAACCGCATGCCGTGAGCCAGTAATAACGGCCAATACGCCTGATCGCAAAACCTCCGCCGAGAGATCCCCCGAGGCCACAGAAAGTGGAAGGCACTATAGAAGCAGGGTTAGTAGCATTTTGGAATGAAAACTCGCTTCAAAAATAGGTTCATGGCATTCGAGTCCACGATGGGTTATTACACCCTCAAGAGAAGCTATTCTCTTTGGTGACTGGTGTTTTCAGGGAGGTGTTCCTCACAATAAACGAGCCCAGTCGAGGTAGCAGAGAAAGCCAATGCAGCTTGGAAAAATAAAGGGCTAATAAACAAGACGGCCATTTGAACAGCAACGCCGAAGAAGGCCGCTCCATACGCCGCCAACAGAGAGGGTTCGAAGATGACGTGCCCGGGAGCGAAGGGTTCCTTTGCTACTTTCGCCTCGACGATGACGAAGAGTACGAGAAGCGCCGGTGCCGTTGCGAGAAGCACAGTGGTGGTTGTTTTATTCCACCCTTCATCGCTGCCATTATCAAGACCGGAGAGGAGTGCAAAGACGGCTGATCCGAGCGTAAGTGCACCGATAAAGTCAACGCGGCGTAACTTCTCACTCCAATGGGAGCGGTCGGTCTGAGGTAAGTCAAGGACCCAGTATACTCTAGGGTGAAATGAATAAATGTTAGTCTCTTCATCAAGTCATTACGGTCTGAAGCCGAAATATGTGCAAGAATCGCCCGTCGATGATACCGAGTCTTGGCCTTGTTGTAAGGAACAACTCACTGTGGCTCATGTTAGCGCAAATACTGCGACAATATATCGATTCAAGAAACGAAACGAAAGGGTTTATACGTGCCGACAAAAATGCAAGTATGGCGATAGGAAACTGCACTATGAAAGCCCTGAACTTTGATCAGCTACATAGTCGTGCAACAAGTCGAAAGATATCCGAAACATCACCAAAGTCTAAAACAAGCTTCTGAGGGCATCTCACCATCGCCAGCCGATATTATCAGCCATCAATCCGCCAATTGGTCCGCCAGAAGATAAGCCGACTGTCTAAATAACATTGATATAGCCTTGCCAGACACCTCGATCCCTCAAGGATACAAGATCTGTCACTTTGATCGTTGAAAACGCATTGCATTAGTCTTCGAGATGTCAAACTCGTTCACAACCTGTTGGAGGCGAAACGTGCCGCGGACAGAGGGAACTTATGGGCAAAAACCATACTAATAGAGTTAGCTCAGTCTAATGTTCTAGAGTATTTGGAAACACGATAAATCATACGAACGTACCCAAGAATGCTGACCACACTTATCATGCCACCACCACCAGCTCCGGCAACAGCTCTTGCAACGGAGAGCTCCACTACATCTTGTGCAAGCCCGCAGCCCAAGCAACCAAGCCCGAAGACTGCATAGGCGAAAAGCAGACACTCTTTTCGACCAAAGATATCACTTAGCTTCCCGTACAGTGGTTGGAAGATTGTCAGGGTTAGGAAGTAAGACGTAGCGATCCAACTTGTGTTATTGAGTGCGTGTAGTTCACTGCCTATCTTGCCATATGCGGCGACGACTAGCGTGTGGTCGACCGCGACAAGGAATATCTGTTTTCATGTCATTACACGTCTAAAACAACTATTACTTTTCGCTGTGACAGACTCGTGACTTGGTTGTGGTGGAGAGGACGGATGCATTCATTTGAGAGTACATACACCAATCGCGAGAGCTGGGAGTAGCGTAGTCCGGTTCACTTGAGGGTTTGATGAAGAATCGACTGATGATCTTGGACTTTCGACATTTTCAGAACTTTGAGAATTATTCGGATCTTGTGGAGATATCGAGGCCCCATGGATCCCATCTGGTGGTGCTAGGAGAGGGGCAGACTCATATAGCGATGCTGCATTTCCACTCTGGTTTTCGATCCGGCTCATCTTGGCTTCAATCAACAGCGTCTAGGAGGGTACTAAAGCAAATTTGTATGATTTGGTTTCTAATAGGAATCTTTCCGATCTTGTACATATTGGCGGGAGTATTTGATTGCGGGAGTATTTGATTGCCAGTAGGATGTGACTCATCCTGGACAACGTACCTTGCATGGAACTTCAAGTTGACAGGGCAACTCCATGCCATTCTGAGAAGTCCGAGAGTCCATGGACAATTTCACAATTACCCACGAAAACGAATTGCGGGAGTGCTGTGGATTGAGACTGTCCTCGTAAACTATCTTTGATTGAGGTCTTGACGTGTAGGGAAATGCTCTTCAGTAACTTATATTTTAGTTATTGTTCGAAATCCCACGAGAAAGGACGGCATCAAGGAATATGATGAACGTCAGCGTCCCCATCATTACATACACGCACAAGGTCGCTAGAGATAACTCTTGAAACTTGCGGTCGAACTCTAACTCGAAACGAGAAGAGTCTCAGTCCAATATTTGGCATTATAGATGACATACGAAAGGACCAACATAGAAATTTATAATGCAACCAATTATTTGCCTTTCACGCGCCAATGAGGAGAAACCCATTTACAAGAACGCAAGATGTTCTATCCGTTGCTTGCTACAGTAGTCGACAAGCATTGGGCCAAACTTTTCATTGACCAATTCGTTTGGAATATTCTCAGACCTATCGGGAAATACGACCAAGTTCGTCATAGCTCTGTCATGGAGAAGTTTGATGATGACGTACATGGCTAAGAACTACTTATTAATCGAGTTTGCATACCATTCCTAAGAACAGATCGCGACATAGACGGAACTCTGTATTAAGTATATAATGTAATACACTTATGACTGGTTGGTTCTCAACAAGTGCCAATTAATCGACGTCTAAAAGAGATCCAACGACGCATGCGATTTCTTCATAACAGCACCAAAACCGCATCTAAACTCGCCGAAAGCATAAATAAATGCCTTCGAAAACTGGAACATATTGAAGCTTGTTTCGGCTATACAAGACTGCATGTGTCGTGCTCAGAAGTCAGGCCCAAGTGTTTTGTTGGTAGGTATTTATCAGTTAACCAGCCTCGCCTCGTAAGTACTTCGAGTTGACTTCGGAATTGTTTTCTGTCGTAAACATTAACATTCTCTTTGCATAGATCACTTAATTGTATTCAAAACAGAATCTCTTCGACCACCCGGATCTCTATGTATTACAATCCGTTGCCCTATTAAATTGAGCCTGTATATCGAGAACAGGGCCGTATCATGGGCGCGGCCTTGAGTAAATAGCTTCCGACGGCCGAAACCAGTTCTTTCTGGGAATTTCTAGCATCTCAACGTCTGATCGAACAAACCTTGGGTCTACTCTGCACCACCAAACGCTAACATTATTCCAAAGCCGGGCACGTGAGTAGCTGGTATGTTTACCCGTTCATGGCGATCGAACAACGAATGACAACAAGTATCGGGACTATTTCAATATGAGGCGTGTTTTCCATGAAACCGACTCAACTTACTAGCATCACACGGCATATACACACAACCTCGCATAAGAACCGTATTAGGGACGAGAACGTTTCTCCGTCTGTGTCTCGATATACATGTACACATCAAGGAGGCCACGCTGGAACTGTGCATGTTCATTGAGTACGCAAATGAAGGCATTTGTATTCCCATTATTTGGAGCCGCCATCGAGTGATTGCAAATTCGGTCGATAGCCGCCGCAGCGTGGTTCCAGACGATTCGATCTCGGTTATATCTGCAGCTTTGCGGCTGATCTAGGTGAGTTATCGAATAACAGAACGTTCGCCTTTACACAGAAGGCCATTTCCGGGCATCTGCCGTGTGCATGACGCGGTGTGAGTTGCAAATCGCGAACCATCAATCATTGACCCTTCTTGCGAGGAAACCTTCATGCTGTACGACTGAAAGCTCACAATAGCGAGACTTGAAATTAGGTACAATGCTAATTGGGTGACAGTACTTGAACTTTTCTTAGTTGAGGGATTGGATTTCTGAAATGGACGATGATGACATTTTCCGGGAAAGGATTGCCCACGTGTAAGATCACAGGCATTGTCCATCTGCATATACCAATCATTATCACATTGAAGCGATTGAGCATCGAGGTCAGGTTGTGTAGCGTGATTGCATAGCCGTTGGATGACGTCGGAATATCGCGAATTGAAATTGGTTCCAAAGCCAAGCCCAATACTTGCTTGATAAACGCTCCATCGATTCGGCAACTTCGCACCGAGTCCGAGCCAAGTGATTGCGAGCCTAGCGCTTGCCTGAGGAGAGTCGCTGAGCCGAGGACCAATGAAATATCGATTTGGGGATATTTTTGTCTACACCGCTTCAAGATGCAATTGCAAACACTACAACCCAGAGGATCAGAAACACCGCGCATTCACCACAGCCTCGACTTTTTTATCAACACAAACATGCAAGATTTAGGTGGCCTCGTGATACTTGTCTGTGGGAGAGCGCCCAAGCGGTGAGGCGCTGGTCAAAGCCATCTGAGCTTTGTAGAGACTGCGAATGATCATTGGCAACTCGTACTTACTGCCAAGAGGCGAGACAAGTTGTCGTCAGCAGAACCTTAGTGTGCGAGCGTATGCCGGAACGTGGTACCGGAGCTGTGGGTTCACCTCGCCCTCGGCTCGCCAACCCCTCATCAACGAAGTGTCGTCTGCAGCGGGTCAAGCGGCGACGTCTCGCAGGCGATCTAACCCCAACGGACGAATTTCTTGCGGCAGATTTGCGGAAAGCCGCAGCTGGCGCCGTCTTTATCGCAGCAACTCGAAAGAAAAGAGTAAGAATGCGACTATCTCGACGATCAGGAGGCATAGCAGTGGCAAATCCGCCCAAAAGATGGCAGTATGGCAGAAAGAGGCATGATGAACGGCTGGCGAGCGATATCGCTTATCTATATTCCATCGTCCCTCTGACACTGTCTCGACTGTCCGCAATCGTGGAGATCTGTGACCAGCTCCCATGGAGCCAGTAGTGCCTTGGTCAGTGGATTACTCACCTTCCGGTGGTCTCGCCATCCGCGTATTTTCTTTTTGCAGACTCAACATCACAATTCAAACCCCGCCCGCAAAGCAAGTGCAGGATAGAAGGATGGTGAACTCTACGACACACAGGCGGGACGAAATCTCTTCGCTCTGGACATCATGCAGTGTAACCAACAACGCTGCCGTCATATCTGCGGGATGTCGCCCTTTCAAGGAAGCCGGCATAGTCTCACTAGCATTAGCCAATTAGGCTGGCATGTGCAGGATCACGCTAAAATGCTCTCCAATCAAGTCATTGGACACGCAAACGTAGAGGTTGCATGCCCGACCGCCCTCTATACGGCTTTGCTTCTCAACTCCATGTCGACATCGTGAAGGTGCTCGGTGGTCGCCCAGGCCAGACTTCGACGATCGCGCTTGAGTGCGTGATTTCCGCCATTTGCACAGATTATTGTGTGGTGAATGAATGCTCTCTTGCACGCCTCTCTTTGAGAGGAACTCGTTTTATAGTCTTTTTTTTTTTTTTTTTTTTTTTTTTCAAATTGCGAAAAGTGACTGGGTCGTACTGATGTCATATTGGAAGATGGGGCATGCATCCTTGCGATGGCTAAGATCTACCGTGAAGCCATCGTGAAAATTGGGTGGTGTGCAGATTGGCGGTCAGCCGCCTCGAAGTTGAGAGCCTCGAACGGACGATGCAGGTGAAGAAAGCGACGCGAGCCACGAAATGCAACCATCTCGACATTACGTGCATCGTCGTGCATGCAATGCAGTGTACCATCAGGGCTGTGATCTGACCAGCTACTCCGTACAGATTCAATCTATTTAGCTAAAGCTCCTACAGAAGGGGAAAGGGCTGAGAAAAGCAAAAGAGAAGAATATGTTGATGTGAAATACCCAAAGGTTTGATCATATGAGTAGAAAGTGGCTATCTCTACGCCGAGAGTTGGCCCGCGGTGCCATGTTATTAATATTACTATTAAGACGCGAGTCTGAATGATCGGAATAACCTACCTACCTGTACACTGTAAAGATATTCTCAAATGTTCAATGTTGCTTTCTCGGTTTCCAATTACCAGATTTTGGTAACCGTATTTGAATACCCCGCATTACTAAGACACTGTCGACACCTACCTCTCTAACCTACAGTACCTACATCGGCCTACTCTTTTGCGTGTTGGGATCATTACCTTGCAATGGATTTCGGCACTGTGCGACTGACCCCCGGTCGAAACGTATGGTGGCCCGTGAACAACTCGGATCTGGGCAACATCCATACTACGGTGGAACGACTACTCCATGCTCTACACCTCGTACTTGAGAATGAGTTTGAACCAGTCTAGCCGGTGCCGGGCAGACGTCGCTGTGTGTCAATGACTCGAAGACAATCGCCGCAACATTCTTACTGTAAGTCTCCATACTAGCCAGTTCTCGTTGCTTTTCCAAGATAACGGGAGAAGTCGGGCCTGGTATCCAGTAGTAAGATCGCCACAGGCATTTCATTCGGCAAGATGCTCGTGTCAAATGTCAGATCCGATGCAGGCGGCAGGACCCTCAACTCGCATCAGGACCCTTTGATAACTTTCTCTCCCTTTCGAATTCCAGACCGTCTTTCGTCATAACTCCACTGACAGATATGACAATAGTTATGATTGGGATGTGCTACGTCCCAGAGGCGCCTATGACCATGTCATCTTTGCCATTTTGGGCCCAGGGTCTTTGCGATCCCGGTTCGGTTCCTTGGCTTGCACTGAGCGGCGTGGAGTCGCGGCGTGGTTGGATTCTGTCACGTTTCAGCCTTTGGCTGGCTGCTCAGTTCCCTGTGAGATGTGAGCATCTGCGGACGAACACTGGCCATCCCGGCATTTCACCGTGACAGGGGAGCAACACAGAGAAGGTCAAGAAGCGAAGACCCTGAATCCTTTTGCCCCTCGACCCCTCTGTCGATCAGTTGAGAGAAGCGATCCCCGTTTCCCTCACTTGTAAGTTGTAACCGTAGGTTATGACATTCAAAGCAATGATAATCCTCACCATGCCTCTATCTCTACGTAGAGTCGCCGGAGGTATCAGTGTTGGGAGATCATTCTTTTCAACAACTAAGGTAGAGGCTAAGGTTTGTAGGTATGTAGTAGTTGCCCTTATGCGATTCGCAAACACTGTGCTGGGCCACAACAACATCTAAGTAGGAGGTAACCTATCGACCTTGTGTGCACCGCGAGGCTTTTGGTAGAGCCGTCTGGCTGTAAGGGCGAAACTTCACGATGCTTTCGATGCTTTCTGGGCTTACGAAATCTTGTCATTATGCACAATGAAATCTTCTATACGTTGAATAAATGTGATATACCTCGGCCAATGGAGTCCCTCGATTAGCCTACGAGGCGGTAGTACGGCTGGCAACAAAGTAATTTTAAACTTGGGCCAGTCAGCTCGCTTGACGTAGGATTCAGTCCAAGTGCATAAACGAAGTTCATGTCGGCTGTATTATCCGAGCAACTTGCCGTCCTAACACAACTGTTAAGTAAACAGTGAACGAAGCAGCGAGTCGACCTCTTGGAACGAGTTCGACTGGGCATACCTTACACATCGCTCACCGTTCTCACCTAACTGTGAGGCTGGCGGTGAGCAGAAGGAGGGTCACGAGGTTGAGGTATGAGGCACACAACTTACCAGAGCCGTGTGTGCGCCAAGACATTTGGTACTCTGGTACGGGTATTGAAAGGTCACTGGCTACATGTAATGACTCAATCAATCGCCGAAAGAATACAGAATTCACTACTCGCCATCACTACATCTGTACCCTACCGCCTCACATAACAGTAGCTGCAATACGACTACTGCGGGAGAAACTGAAAGGCAAGTGTGGATCTTGTAGGATAATGGGACTCCTCGCCCTATCCGTGCTGTGCCTTCGAAATGCACATGAATGCATCTCTATTCAGAGCGCGAGAGAGGCAGAACGCAAGTAGTTGGTAGCTTGATATTGCTTGGTGACTTACTTTGTTTTTCATGTGAGATGCTAGATTCCAACATGGATACCTAGGTAGATACATGTAGTAGCCGACATGGAAAGTGGAGGCTCGGAAGGGGAATAAATAAAACAAACAACAATGCATGCAATGCAATGTATCAGATCAATCGTCATCCCGTTGCACCAGACTATCCACTACGTGAGTACGGATCAGACCGCCTGGAATACCTACGATTGAGGAACTAGCCCTCTGCCCTACATTTCTGCTACATGACTTGCCGCATACTTCCATACATTATGGCGGATCTGAATTACAGCACCACACGAGATGAGCGAGACATGGTCGTGGTCATTGGGAGTGTACTGCAGGGCTGATCAGACTAACGAGGTATCATATGGGCTGGAACTTGGCGGATTGCGAATCTGACGTTGCGTCGCCCATTTGTCCCTTGTCGGCGACCCCATCGCCTCCACACTACCTGCGATTGAATGTTGATGCAAAGGGTGTCGTGTGCAACTCACCCCGAGACTCCCTCGGTGGAGCCCGGAAGAAAGTTCTGACCACGTGGGGGTATATTAAGACGAGGCAACAACAGCACTGGGCAATCTCATGAAGGAAGCCGGAACGTCTGGAGCACAACTTGGAGAAGTTAACAAACAGTTGATTGCAAGAAAAACCATGCTAGTCGGAGCGGCACGAAACTTTCTATGCAGAACCGGCGTTCTCCAAGCTGAAGGTGGCGCTGCTTTAATGGGGGCACAGTGCTCAGTTTGGAACTTATGTCTTGTGCGAAACCCATTTCAAATTGGTTGTAAGCCTTCCGGAAGACTCAAGAGTGATATGAAGGTTTACCATATATACGCTCCAAGCAATAAACAGAGAGCTCGAGCCAATGGCAACATACAGGAATGGCTGAATTGATCCCAAGTTCTGAACTAACTGATGTGCGTTGATCGGCCATGATGGCCTTGTGGCAGTAGCATTTGACAATTTCGATGTTTGCATGGGAATCATTTCGGCTTGGCCTGATGCCTCTCCACAGGACTTAGTGCCATGGACGGGTTGACACTAAAAAGGGGGCTCAGTTCTCATCACATACCGTGTAGAGTCATAGTCTGTTGATCTCGGCGTTTCCAAATGACGGGAAACACAAGTAGAGGGTCTGGAAGAGGGATTTGTCTACGGATCGCTTTGACTATCGCATCCTTATGCTGTTCAGGTGACCGACTGAACAATGGTGAAGCCCGGGCAAGAGGCGGGCGACGGGCAAGCAGACGAGATATGGCCTCCGGAGGTTAGGTAGAGGTACAGGACCCCCCCTGGTAGAATTGTTCCATGCTTAGTTTCTTGGCTGTACTGCGCTACTGACAGCCCTGGCAGAGCCTTGGCTACCCGTTCTAAGCAGCACAGTATGGCCTCTATTACAGGTGATTACTTACTGACAAGTAAGTACCGCTAGTAGATCTACGCTAGAGAATTAAGCGAAGATACCTGAGTCTTGGCTTGCTATGTCCAATTAATCTAGGGGGGGTCCTGTACTGGGTATAGGTAGGTGGTGGTCACTTTCGCAAGAGAAATAAACTATTTTCGAGGGACCATTCGGCGCCGCACTGTGAACCCTTCCGATCAGCTCATCTAGATGGTGATTGGGTGCGTGAGATACTGTGCAGATGCACCCTGGCCCTCACACCACCCTCCCATAATTTCATTGGCAGCGTCGCCCAGAAGATAGGTACCCTGGCGCACTAGCAGAGATACCTGTCGCTCGCTATCATACAGCCGCTGCCCCCAGGCATTCCTTAGCGCGCGCCCAGGTACCTCTCGAGCCTCTCTGGCTGTCATCTGCAAGAACCCATGCGCGCAATGTCCCCAGCAAAGACGCACACCACTGCACCTCGACACCCTTGGCTGGACCCCCGCGCCGAGGGTGCTCCCCCCCCTTCGCTCTGCTGGCCAGCCTGTGACCCAACCTGGACCGCCCTGGGCTGCTTGGTATATCTCCGGCCTAATCGCAGCCTCCTCACCCGTGTCGTCCCCTCGATCCCTCCTATCTTCTCCGGTGTTCAACACGACGAGATATTCCCGCCGCGTTGTCGTGGGTGCTGAGAGCGATTTGTTGGGGTTTGCCTCAGCCTCGTCTACGCTCTGTTTTCTTTGGTCGAGAGTTGCCTCTCCCTCTTCTCACGCTCTCTTGCTCCAGTCTCCCCCGTCTGGCCTGTCCCTGCGCGCCGACGACGCAGCTGCAAAACAATTCTCTTGCGGCGCTCGACTAGACTCGACCCAGGTATGTTTACATCGCAACACCTCCATATCGCATCGAATCATTGCCTTCCTCCACCCTTAGGTTCGCTGCCAGCATATCAAGTATACTGCGCTCTCTTCGCATCTCTCCATGTTGTGCAGCAACATGGCCTGCCGCTGGCATGGGGAGCTGTCGACTGCCTGCGTCCTTGTTGCTAGCACCGCCTCTTTGCCTACCATTCCTCACTCCGGCACGTGTGTTGATTGATGCTTTGCATGAACGAGAATATGTCCAAGCCACCCTCCTGGTCGCTGCCTATCACTGTGCTGCTTATCTGTTGCCCACGTTCACACAACCTGTTCACGGGATAGCCTGTCCAGGAGTAGAGTACGAAGCCAACTCGGCAACTTTTTGGACCTGTGGCTCGTGCCGCATCATGGTACCATCACTCTTTGGATACGTCTCGATTGAGGGCCAAGATGGCCCATTACATACCGCTACCCACAACTTTCTTGCTTAGTTGGTGGTCACATCAGGCGAAGTTCTTTTGGTTAGAGGATGTGATCAGGGAGTATGTTAAGATCTTCGAAGCTAATGGTTGGATTCGTGTAGATTCCCCAGCTCCAAAGTCCATTGCGGCACGCAAAAGGAACTTCAAATAGCAGAAATCGAAAAATTTCTGCTCGAGAGGTCCTTGTGAGAAATTCGTCTCTTGCTCCATCCGGCGTAATTTCTCTCTTTCTCCTCGACTCCCTCCATGTATACATCAGCTTGAAGTATGGATTCAGAAGACGGGGAGTTGTTTGTGAAGGTAATACAATATGGCTTTGACTTTATTCTCCCACTTGCTGACGCTGGCTAGCAACTGGCCGCATTCGTGCGCACGCACGAAAAGGCGCTTGCCAATGCTTTGCAGATGCGAAGACAGCCTAGACATGGCCCAAGCCAGAGCGTGTCTTCCATTCAAACAATACCCCAGTCTCCAACATCGATCCCCGAACGCCCTTCAACCTCTGCCTCGACATCGAGTGCCCTAGCCAACGCGCTGTCCCTCGGGCCGCTCAGTTTTGCATCCCACAGTCCAAAGTCGACACGCCTTGCTCTCACACCCCACCACCTCTTTTATCTCCTATCTCGATTCGAGGAAATTGGCGTCAATGTAGGACCTATGAAAGTGCGCCTGGAGAATCTGCATGACAGCACCACTTCCGCCAACTATGTCTCCTTCTTGAGCCCCTCTCAACGCACCAAGAGTCGTGGCTCAGATGCAGGCTCAATACGTTCCGTCTCAAGCATTCGAAGTGTCATGTCCGGAATGTCTGCTTTGTGGAACAGCTTTGGTATTGGGTCGAGCATAGCCGCTGCCCGTAACGAGAAGCAGAAGGCTCTAGCTCAGGCCGATGTCAAATACCTCTATTCCGCCTTCACTAAAATACCATGCCTTCGCCTGGCTCCTGATTGGCGTGCAAAGTTGATCCGTGGCTATGAAGAATTTCCCTTTGATTCTGCCGTTCCTCTCTATGTGTTCAAAAACCTTCAAGCACTCGAGATCAGTGGTATCGACTTCCGCCAATTTTTTGGATGGGATCGTCTTGCCGAACAGGTTCGGTCTTTGACCATCAAAAATGCGAGCATCGAAGATGTAGCAGACATTCTGGTCGATATAGTCTTGGATGACATGGACAAGAGGCGCCGCCGCTCGGCTAAAGCACAGCAGACACCCACTGGTGCTTATGCGCATACTTCAAGCCCAAAGCGCAGTCCTACGACCTCAGAACTGCATAGGCACAGCCTCATGCCTCCTACTCCCGAGCGTCGGAACACAATTGCAGACCTGCACATTGGCTCTATGGGGAATGAATCGGTAGAGAGCTTGTCTCCGACTGGCAGCCGGCGAGCCTCTGTAGCTCGGATCGACACAGAAGAGCTGGGTTCTCCCGTCCAGTCGGCACGGCCGCGTAGTCATTCTCCGAGCCGCCCGATCAGCTCTCGGCACCATTCGACAAATGCCAGAGGAGCTCACAAGGTCAAACGCTCTGGCTCAGGCAGTTCACACTCGAGCCTGTCTGACTCGTGGCATAACCCAAGGGGGAGTGTCTCCAACCTCCTCACCACGGGAATGCTTCCTCCATCAAAGTGGCGATTCCTCAAGCATCTGAGCCTAGCGGACAACAGCTTGACCTCGGTATCGGCGGCAAGCTTGATACCCCTGTCTCTTACGCTCAATTCTCTTGATTTGTCTTCAAATCTCTTCACCCAAATTCCAGATAGTCTGGCAACTTTAACGGCTCTCCGAGCACTGAATCTCTCACATTGTATGATTGATTCTCTACATTCCCTACTGAGGAATCCCTTGCCAGCTATCAGTGCTCTGAACCTTCGCGCCAATCGACTTGCATCTATCGCTGGGATTGAAAAACTTTATCCCCTAGAGCGACTTGATCTGCGTGACAATCGCATGACAGACCCCATGGAGTTGGCACGGCTCACAGGCATCCCAGAGATTCGTGAAATTTGGGTGGAAGGAAACCCTTTCACCCGAACTCATAGGGACTATCGCGTCACTATTTTCAATCTGTTCCGTCAGGCTCCTGGGTTTAGTGAAGACATTATCATTGACGCTGCAGGCCCAACGTACGCGGAAAAGAGATATCTTGTGGAACGAGTTGCAGTACCAGCCATTCCCGTTGTCAAGCCTACGATTTCGGAAGTACCTGCTGTTGATGTGAGCAAGCCAGCAGCAATGCCTGAGGGTCCGAGACAACCAGCAGTTTTACGCAAAGAGCGGCCGGCTCGCCCAACCCCGAAAGCGGTTGCAAGTGAGATCAATACTTCTTCGACTAGGCGACGTCGAACACCAAAGCGTCGCATTGTTGACCTAGCGACTAAGGATCGCGAGGGATCTTTGTCCGCCGAGCGAATTGGTTCTAACGGAATTGCTTCCGCAACCAATAATACACCTATCTCTCCACAAGATAGTTACCGTATATCTCAACCTCCTGAGAAACAAGACCTGCCTGCCAACGTCCTCGGAGATCTAACACCATCAACCACACTCAACCCGCCGGAAGTGCCACGCATCGACACTAATTGTGCTCTGAAGCCGGCGGTGACACCTGGCACAGCAGAACCTCGCAAACCCTGGAGCGATATGCAAGACTGGGATGCCAGTGGAGAAATCTACCGGCAAAAGATCGAGGCCCTCAGAGATAAAGTTGGCAATGGTTACCTAACTGCTCTGAACGAAGAAAGCTGGGAACCTTCTCCTGTTTTCATAGCAACGGACTTCAGTCCACCCTCGTCGATCCACGACAGTCCGGCGACATCCCGTATGCCCAGCGCTCAGGCTATTCAGCCGCTCAGCTGATTCCACGCAAGGAGCGCTATTCCTGCCGCGCATCTTATTCGCTTTAGATTGACGTGAAACACAGCTTGAGTTGTAGCCTGGGTATTTTAATCCTGGTGCAGTGGTTCATACTCGATTACCTTCCCATTATTCCATCGCATCACTTTTGTCGTGTTTGATTATTTGTTGGAGCATAGCGTTTGGCGTTACAGAGGATGGGATAGCAACATCGATTTAACTTATCCAACGTATACCCTGTGCTGTATGTCTATAGGAAGGATAGCCTTAATGCTGAGCATTCCTAGGCGGGAGGGAGCTGGAGGGCATATGCTGGGAGATGGGTTTCGCGCGTGGACCATATACTGCGCGGTTTCTGTTTGCCTCAAGGACCTCTTCAGATGGAGGTGGGATACCTTCCGGTGTATCTGGACTGTTTCGCAAGTGGCTTTCCTGGGCTCATATTTCCCCTGGTACTGTTTGCATACCCCGACTCATGTGCAGTTGGCATGTGAGCGGTGTGGGAAACAGGCGTTCTTGTGCATTTACATGGTCTCATAGCTAGAGAGATGTTTGCGCCTTAGGCAGAGAGCAAAAGAAAACGGTTCACTCTGTACAGTACGATCCAATGAAAGACGAAACGTGAATTTAGCCACTCGATTATTGCCCAAAACAGCGTTGCGCACTGACAGATGTTGGAATAATATAGGATCACCACCTGCAGTTTCAAAGAAGAATGTTAAAGAATCCTATCGTTAATACCATAGTTATACCCTAGCTATTTATATTTTCTATTTTCTCAACCTACTGCAGAAGCGCGACCTCAAAAAGCAGAGCGAAATACTTGCTCGGCTAATGTCTGTAGTATGCTATCGCGATGAAGATACACAATCATTTTTAGATGTTTGGTAAAAGGGTAATACGTGACTGTCGGTTTGTGAGTCCTTGACGTGCTGTTGGGGGTGTCGGAGCTTTCTTGGTAGTGCGTCTTACGACATGAGTTATTCATGCTTACTGGCGTGCAATACGAGTTTCCTTCCTAAGTCCAACTGTATGCGGATTGATAATTTAATCAGAAGTTGCCCTCCCATATAATGGCATGGAATGATTTTAGTCTTTTTGTGGGATGCACTGGGTTGCAGTGCGTGGTACGCATGGGGTACGTCTTCGGATAGTCGCGCCGAGAGTATTGTTAATTACCTGCTGGCGGCATTGGAAAGTCTTAGAATAGGTTCTGGATTCTCGTCGTTGGTGATTATGAAAGCGTACATGTCGTATTTTGATTTTGGTAGAGGACGAATGTGAAGGCAAACATAGCATAACGTGTAAGAACGGCTTTCCTGGTTTCTGGCACTCCCCTTGTAGGCTCCAAACTCTTTTACATAGGTATTTTGTCCTCTATCGGCCCGTAATATCTCAACCTCATCTGATACGACTTCTAGGTGAGTGACTCGTTACTGCTGTAAGTCGTGGCAGCAATCTCAATGCATTAACGGAAAACGTCAAGAGTCAGGGGGAAAGCCAAAGTCATATCTGATATCCCTATGGGTCTTTCTTTTGTAAAACCACTGTTGGTTGAAGTAACCATTCTCGTCTAAGAAGCTAAGAAGCCATCGGTTCAAGTTGCTATTGCCTGAAGTGTTTCCCTATCAGCAACTGTATGAGGTACGTGCTACCTTATCCAATGTTCAACTAAGGCGTCCCACCAAGCATCGTCACAATCATTCCGATTGACAAGAGCTCGCCCTGATATAAAAAGTCGCATTCTAGGATGGGATGTATTGAATTTTCCTACGCACCAGTGTGATTTGGCCGCGGGCTAAACTGATCATTGGAAGATGCAGGCTGTCGGAGCACTACCTCATTCGAAACCCGTATGACGGTGTTATGAGCTATAGAAAGAATTTTTAAGACACACATTGCGGGGTAGAATTCTGATCATCTGCATTGTGAAGTTTCTTTAGCAAATGAGATACTGGTCGATTGCAGTCTTATAGCGAATCATCCTGCTTTGCTTGCCTCCGACCATAGAAACATCGGGGTTATCGGGTTCATTGCGATTGTCAAACACCTATAACGTGAATTCAAATGAACTCCTACCGTTACTCAATGTACGAATAATGGCCAAATCGTCCCCCATGAGCGAAAAGAGTCGGACCGCTATCCATTAAGCCCCTTCTACGTGATGAAAATTTGCATTTCGATCATATATATATATAAGTCAGTCAATTATCGCTAGGCGCTATCGAATCAGAACAGCAGATCAATGTCCATTTTTCGGCAGCCCAAAAAGAATACAACTACAATGGACAATGTACGATGAGGCAAGGAATCTCATGACGTAAGTACCTTCCGCGTCCTAACAGAGAGCGCGGGGAATCCAATTTCCTCTGCAGAATGCATGTGGCTGCAAATCAATCAAGGTACTTGTTAGATGTGAAACATGGCACACGAACCACGAGCTATTCTAGGGCTGAGTCGTTGTCTTAATCAATCACCAAGACACATAATACGCATCGATGTTGAACCCCTTCGTGCTCCGGCTATGCTGTCTTCTGCTTTTGGATACGTTTATTCTTGATAGGTAAGAGGTAGGGTAGTAAATGAAGCACTCGGTCCTCAATCGATCGATTGGTCAGACGCAGGACGGCCCCAAATGTGTGAGAATTGGAACATGGGGGGAGAAATTCCCTTTCTTGGCTCAATTCCTCCATGCGCTCGGCCTTTGATTGGTGCGCATTCAGACTATCAACATTGGAACCTTTTGACATTTATACTCGTCAAACTCGAGATCTCGGCAGTCACTTTCTGGTCACGTTTGTCTGTCAGCCGTACCGTGTGCTTCTTTAGGTGACATAGAAAGTCTTTCGACAAACTTACCAAGCACATGGCCAGGTTTCTGAGTATTTTACTTTTCGCCATCAAAAATTGTCCTCGACTATTACAATAGGCAATCGAGCTGGCAACTTTGTCGCAAACATGCTAGAGGGGCCAAATGACTCGACAAACCATCACAGGCGTAAGACCCAATGAATCCATTCTCATGCTTTGTGGTCTGGCGATACATAGTGAGATAACCGCATCGCTATACCATTGTTAAGAACAGTTACCCCCGTTGCTCCAGCTACTTGGAAAACCATTGCTGTGACCCTTATGGCATTATAGCCCTAGGGTCGAAGATACTTGTTTAAGAAACTAAGATTACAGATTACGTACCTGCTAAGTTGTTTAATGGGGAGTCTTGGAGCTGGCCTTGCCAATTATGGCCAAGTCAAAAATGTAAGACATGACAAGAGTTGGTGGGACTTCAACGACTCCCAATGGTGCACAATTTTGTAGGTGGCGAGGAGGATGCAATGCACCGCAAATGAAAAGAACTTGAACTTGTGGTTGAATAGAATTGTATTAACGGGGTGATTCCCTGAGTGCGGTGAAGTCGACAGGATAGTGCAGGGGGCATGAGGAGAATAAGGGGAAGGAGTGCAATGGGAATTGAAGGTAGCGATGGGATAGGGCTGGGGGATTGATGCTTGGCAGCAGGCGCGGTGGGGGTAAGTGGAGACCCATGTCCCGATCGAGGCAGGTGCGAGAAGTTACATAAGCCTCACGCCTTCTACAACTTCAACCACACATCGTCCTGCACCGCGTCCGCACTCTTCCATTCCAACGCCAGCCCGGCCACAACCCCAGCTCTCATCGTCTGCTACTGTCCTGCCGTCGCACCATCAAAAGAGCAACTGACAACTCCATCTTCACTTCGTCAAATGCCTCTTTGCAGCTGTCCGCCGCCGGTCGAGCCCCTCGCATCCCTTGCGACGCGCTAGATTGCCCCCCAAATCTGGCTTCAACCTCACATTCCAGTCCGCCCAGAGCCGCGGCGCCGCTGCAAATAATGGCTCCCAGCCCCAGAACCCCCCGCACATCTGCCTCTACCCGCCAGCGCTCACGTCCCTCTGAATCCGCCAGCGCTGTGCGACGCCCTCGCGCCGCCAGCATTGTTGCCGCCACAGAGCCGCCCCCAAAGCGACGGCGCTACGCGGCTGCCAGCACCGCCAGCGGCACAAGGTCCCAGAACAAGCATGACGAAGACCCCATGGGCACCAAAGCCCCGGCTACCACCACCCGCTCACGTCCTCGGCCCAGCCTCTCTGACACCCACAACAATGCACCTTCCCCCACCCTCTTACCTCCCCGACGCGAGCGCAGCACTCGCATCCGAACATCCACGCGCATCGGTCATAACGACGACATGCAGATAAGCTCGGCTGCTGCCGTAGCCGCTGCTGTCCAGCAGAACGAGGGCTACAAGCCCCGCGAAGAGAGAGGCTGGGAAGAGTTCCACCCTAATCTAGATGTCGATGCCACCTTGATACTCTTCCATGCCGACGACGTTGACGGTACTGCCAAGACTAACATCAGCACCCCATCGGGCAAATACACGCTGGGAGATGCTAATGACATCGGCAGCCCTTCAAAGGATTCAAGTCATGCTTCGACATCTTACATGCCTGGCTCTCAGCCAAATGGCACCCTACAAACTTCTGACAGCCTCTCAGTCACAACTCCTACAAGACAGCGAAGTGTTCGACAGTCTCTCTACGCAACGCGCCCCACCGCCCAGCCCGCTCTCAACACCCCGACTCCACTCCCCATTCACAGTCAGAATAACCGAGAGAGGCTGGATCTAAAGTTACCTTCATATCGCAAGACAGATCGTATTCTACACTTCGAGAGCAAAGAGTTCGGCCAGTTGAGGTACGTCGACAAGGCCATGATGAACATTGGCTATCAGGAGAGCGATAATTACATTCGTCCCGAGCGCCGCCTCATCAAGGCCGGCGACGGTAGCTTCGACGAAGACCCGGAATATACAGCCGCCACCAAAGTGGACGGTGAGCCAGGACACCAACCTCCCAACGTCTTGGGACGTGTCGAGTACGATATGGACGAGCATGATGATCACTGGCTTGCCGGAGCCAACGTGGGCCGACAGAGCAAGGGCTGGAATGAGGTGCCACGCGAGGTCTTTGAAGTCGCTGTCACCAAAGTCGAGAAAGAGTGGTATGGTTTAGAGAAGAGGATCCCGAAACCCAACCCGAAACCGCCACAGACTCACAGACCGCGATCGAGCTCAGCTGCGGCCGTTAATGGCGAGCCACAGCCCGGCGAGGAGCAGGATACTAAGTGCGCGATATGTGACGACGGTGATTGTGAAAACACAAACGCTATCGTCTTCTGTGACGGATGCGACTTGGCAGTCCACCAAGAATGCTACGGTGTTCCGTTCATCCCCGAGGGGCAATGGCATTGCCGTAAATGCCAGCTTATTGGGCGCGGCGTTCCGGTTAGTGCAGTGCTTTCGCCCCCCTTACACTGGTTGTATGGAAACTAATGCTGTAGAGTAGACTTGCATTTTCTGCCCAAACTCGGATGGCGCTTTCAAACAGACCTATGACTCCAAGTGGGCTCATCTAATCTGCGCGATGTGGATCCCAGAGGTCACCATCGGCAATCCCACGTTCCAGGAACCGTTTATGGACGTGGATAAAGTCCCGAAGAGCCGATGGAAGCTGACCTGCTATATTTGCAACCAGCAGATGGGTGCTTGCATCCAGTGTGGTAACAAATCCTGCTACCAAGCATTTCATGTGACTTGCGCCCGCCGCGCTCGTTTGTTCCTGCGGATGAAGAATAGCTCCGGTGTCCTCGACGTCCTGGATGGTAGCACTAACCTAAAAGCACTATGTGACAAGCATTGTCCATCAGAGTATGCCAAGGAAAATGATGTCGTTCGCGCTACCAAAAGAGCCAAAAAATTCTACAAAAGAACCATGGCTGGTCGCATATGGGCCAACAATCAGGCGAATGCTGCGGCCCTGGCCGCTACACATAAACATGCGGTCACTGAGCATCCGACAGACGAGTCGCAGATGACAGGTGCTAAGCTTTCCGCTGTCATAGGGGACAAGAAAGGCCAACAGGGGAAGCCCATCTGGAAATTACCGTCTGGTGCTCCTGTTATTCCTCAAGTACTCTTCGAAAACGTCGAGGCTTCGCTCCAACGGTTCCCTTTCCTGAAACGCAAAGAGTTTGTGAGTGATGTTTGTAAGTACTGGACCCTCAAACGAGAGTCCCGTCGAGGGGCCGCTCTTCTCAAGAGGCTTCAGCTCCCAAACGAGACCTTCTCTTCCTTGGAGTTAACCCGCCGCAACTTTCCGGCCATGGGGCCCAGCGGTAAAGCGCGGCTGGCGAGGAGGATCGACTTCGCCGAAATGCTCCTACAGGATATGGATCATCTGAAGTCATTATCCCAAGAGACTGTGGAGCGGGAACAGAACAAACTTGATGCTGCCGAAATGGAACGAGATTTTGTCGACACATGCTATTTCCCCATACACAAACTTCTTCCACCAATAATTGAAAAAACCATCACGTAAGTAGCTACCTCAGCGAATTTTTGATCAAAGCTTACGAAATATAGGCTCGACAAAAACTTGTTCCATGACGGTCTCACAGCGCTCTCGGCACAGATAGATCGCAGATTCTACACAATCACGCTTGATTTTACTCGCGACCTTTGCGATGTTATCAATAAGGGCATTAATGCGGAACCAGAGATGCCTTCTGAGGCACCAGCGAATCACCTCCCTGGTCCTCCCATGCCTGCAAAGTGCGACTACTCTGACTATCGAGATCGTAAGAAGCTCGGCAAAAGGATTCTCAAGGCTGTTCAACCACAGCTTGAAGCAGCTCTGCGGCTGGAATCAGAGGCAAAACATACGTCTTTTGATGACATGAAGCAAGGGCTGGAAGACATGATAGAAACGAGCCTTGAATATCGTCCGAAGCCTGCCCTCGATGATATCACCACAGAAGGCGAACCAAGCCAGGATGTGATCATGGTTGATTCGTCCACAACAGCAATCGCCCTGGCGGATTCCAAAGATCCGAGTCCGACTATTCAAGATGGCAATGACCATGTTACCATGATGGATGTGGAGAGCGTCGAGGCTCCTACGGATGGTAATATAGAGGTTGATACATCCAATCTTGAGACAGGGGATGCCAAAGGCACAACTACTCCCGCCGCTGCAGCCGCAGAGGCGCAGACCAACACTGTGGAGACGAAACCGGATGTGTCCTCCGCAAGCAGCATGGAATCTGTGAACACACCACCAGCCACGAACGGCTACGTATCCGCACCACCTACGACGCAAGTGGCGCCTCCTACGCCTCCCCAATCCAATGGAAGTCTCGGTGGACGGCCACCTACAGACGCGCTCACCGATGGGGGCGTGCTCTGGTACCTGCAGGAGTTTGAACTCGAGGGTACATCAGCAGTTCAAGAGCAGTGGAATGGAAGAGACGCGGTGCGTAGCCTTAGTGAGGAGCTCACTGAGATTGACGACGATGAGCTCAAGGGGCTCAGCGTTGAAGTCAATGAGAGCATTACGGCCTCACCCGGAGACGGTGCCGTTCCAGCTGTGGACGGTGCTAACACAGCAAGCCCTACGAAGAAGGCAAGCAAGTCGAAGAAACGAAAGGTGACCTATAAAAGACGGTGATTTTTAGACAGGACATATCTGGCGGCAAGAGATCGTCGGTGTTCTTGTACTATATTTTTTGAGGCGCTATGGCTTTTGCTTCTGCGCCTTGTAGCTTTATCATTGATCAAATGCCGTACATTTGATTTAGTCTGGAGCAATCCAGCCTTGGGTTTAACCTGCAGACAGAGCTTTGTTCGGCGTTCCGGAGGCATCGTCAATATGGGACTTGCTTTTTAAGTCGCTGGCATGGGGGTTTTTCTGAATGGCCGGATTTTTTCTTCTTCACCGAACGGGATATAGGGGTAGTGGACAGCTTGCTCTAGGAAATCATTCCAGGGTGGCGCCTCAGTATGAAAGCGATGGGCTCGCTGACACACTTAGCTATTTTAAGGTGCCAACTCCGGGTTATTGTCCATTAGCTAAATAGTTACTGAGCATTCGCCAGCGAATACGTGGATGCTTCTACATGAGGATGTGTGCATGTCTTCACGTGGTGCGATCTGTGCAGATCGTCGACTTGGTGGATGTCTTGATATGGCTTTTGTGTTGATAACATTCATGACCTGCTGGCGACAAATATACTTGTAGACAATTAGTGGGTTTCAAAGCATAGTGTCTCATCCTATGTCATATTTCTCTTTTAGTAAATCTTCATTCCACAACAGTCGGACGCTTAAAAGTACCGGTGTGAATAACACAAACCCAGTGGGTTGTCGTTAAGTCGCTTTCTATATTACACTGTAAATATGGGCAGAAGAGTCCGGGGACAGTGAAACGTTACGTAGGTTCATAAGTCAGTGATACGAGAAGACTCACACTTGGTGTCGTTGGCTACTCTTCCGCCTCTGGACTATACTTATATCATTTGTACAAACTTCGATCTACTTCTACCCCCAACCCTTGTCAAAGTAAGTACGCTCTATATGATATCACAACCTGAGTGAGTTGACGCAAATATAGGGTGTAAGCTATGTATTTGATGGCAGTGAGATAATCCATGACATACTGAGTAGTTGATATATTTTCACATTGTCGACATTTCTCATATCTTACCTCTCTTTCCTAGCTTCTGCCCTCGGGTTAGTGCAACGGCTCTCCCTAATACATAATGACTTATGCAACATGCTCAAGGCTGTGGCGGCACTTTCAGATCCTCTGAGAGTGTGAACAGCTGAAAAGGCTTGCATACAACCCATTGTCTTCCTGTTCAGTCTTTTCCGGAAGAATGAAAACATTCGGAAAACTATCTGAAGCGATAGTTCACCTGTAAGATGCTGATAGGATACTTGATAGAATGTCCAGTTATGGCTGTTTTGGCAGGATGCTGCCAGTGTTCTTGATCCTCCGCCACCCTTCGCTGGCAATAATAAATGCCCGTATTTTAGTCGTAATCATCATCTTTCATGTTTAAGATACTTCTGGTGTGGTCTATAACTATCGTTGCCTTTAACGATACCATACTAGTTCTAGATCTCATACACCTTATATGGCAGTCTTATGCGTAGTCTATATGCAGAATGGTCATTTCAGGGTTCCCTGTATCTCGTATGACTGGGACTGAGCGCTTCGAGCTTACATCTCTCTACAGAAGACATTTCATTCACCATTCGCCTGTATCATGAACTCTTTGTATCATAAGCCTACTCCCGTTAATGTGAGTTGCCGTAATGACAGTAGCAATGCTAGTAGCACATATAGCACATATACTCCATATTTCGCAACTTTGGCAAGCTGGTTAATTTTTTAATACTCGGGACTCGAGACGCTCGAGTATCCAACCATCCATTGCTAAACTTCTCGGTAGGACAGACAGGGTCCGCACACTTGTGATCTCCTTTGCCAACTGGTCGTGCAACTGGTCGGTGGTGTTTAGATGACAGTGTGACCCGCAGGCAGCCTTAGTCTGACTGTTTCTGTCTGGGTTCCTCTTCGAAATATCGCAGCCAAAGTTACAGCGCAGGTATATGAGACCAACTCATCCCTAAACTACTAGTAGGCCTTGACACTCGTATATACTCCTAAATGGACATAGAGACAAGGGCCTACGTTGCAGAAATTCGACAGTGATCATAACGGAATACGATCTGTAGTGTCATAGGTTCTTACAAGTAAATACGTTCGTGACCCTATTCCATTCACCATGAATGGCGAATCATAAGAGTTGTCTTCAAAGTCTGTTGCTCCTCTCGATCGTTTGGATTCTTATATAGGTTTCCATACGGTGGCCGGGTATGAGAACATTAAAAGGGCTGATCTGAATAGCATGTATCAGATTACTAATGACATCTAGTCGAATGGTTTCTTTAACTTGTTCTAGAGAGGTCCATGAGAAAATATTACCCAACATGACGGTGAACATCCGCCCGAAAAATCCTAACTATAGTGTATATGTCATTACCTTTGTGAAGTGATATATCAATATGTTACTAGCAAAAGATGCTATCATATTCAGTGACATACTCCACGTACTCACGGTCGCACGCCTGGGAAGCATAGACGCAACATATCGGGCTTCGAGCACGTGGAAACAGAATGTGAATATAACGAGGGTTGACGGTAGGCAAACTGAGCGAGGGGTAAAACAGCGAGGGTTCAAAGCCAGGCAAGCCGGCCGGCCGATAACACCGATGGAGGGATGGTGTTTTACTCACTGAC
The DNA here is from genome assembly GCA_022432385.1 of Xylariaceae sp. FL1272. Classification (NCBI taxonomy): domain Eukaryota; kingdom Fungi; phylum Ascomycota; class Sordariomycetes; order Xylariales; family Xylariaceae; species Xylariaceae sp. FL1272. The sequence goes on along the minus strand of JAJJXC010000001.1, from coordinate 1,014,849 downwards.
CAGCAGCCACAATGTGATTGTTAAAGTTGCAGCGGTCCGGCCCACTTGCGTCAAGATTTCGGCCCGCACCCGAGGTTGTGTAGGTAGAAAGCGGAGCAAAGGGTGCCAAAGGGTGCCGCTTTGGCTGCCGGGAATATCGAGTGACCGGATTCACGACGGTACGAGTCTCCAAAGACGTGTGGTCAAGAATAGTTGAGGTCGCAGCCTTGTCGACGACGGACAGGATATCGATGGTCGATTGCTAGCGGTCGGGGAGGCAGCCTTCAGTTTTGGCTTGGATACCACGAGAAATGCAGCGAGGTTTGGATTCGTAAGGCAACAACGAGACATCCAACAAGACACCAATGGAAAACGGGACGTGGAACGCGCAATGCCGCATTTGTGATACGTCAACGTGGGCTCTAGGCCGCCCAATGTCGCGAGGCTTACGACTGTTGAGGCTACGGAAGGGGCCATTGATATATGATATCGCAGAAGCCAGATCGAGATAGCCCGGATCAAACCGAGGTGCGAGGAAAGACTTATCTTGCATAACATCGTATAGTCGTATGTCCCCGCCGACCAGCTTGCGCCAAGGGCATGCGTGGTTCCGGCCAGGATCCCACAAGCAGCTCCGCGGTTAAGACGGCGAATTAGCTGCTCGGAATTAGGATGCTTTTATTTTTAGATGGACAAAGGCTGAAGCGTCCAAGGCGATATTTCCAATGGCCCAAAACGGCAACAAAATTATTTTATTGTATACTCCATTCGTATCCCGTTTGGCTCGTACATAAACAGGGGATTCCCACATCTTATTAGAACATGCTGAGTCGATAGGATAGATACCCGCGCGAGCAATGGTAGTTCTGGGTGACTGATGTGACCTCGGTCCTCAAGACGTGCCGCTGCGGCCGTTGTAGTAGACTCTGAGCGTCTTGGAGGTAGGTCTCTGGAGGTAAATTCTGGCTCCTCGAATGACTATATGGGCCGGAAAGCATCTGGTCTGGCGCAGAGCCGCTTCGGCATCGTACAAAATGGAGGCCAGGGAGGCTTGCGCGATTGACACGGGACAAACTCAATCGTGACGCGTCAAGCCCACAATTGCTCGTCGATGTCCAAACGTTGGACATGCTTTCGGCATCGACCACTGATTTCTACAGATCTGGAAGAGTGGTAAGCACCTACTAATCGAACAGCAAGAGTTAGACAGCAGTCAATCTAGTCGCGATAACATTTGTTGTTATTCAGCGTTGGTTGCATGAGGAATGAGAGGGATCATCTGAGGAACGTGACAGCTTGGTTCCGGTGGCGGCGGCTATTAATATGCTGACGAACTCATCGCCGAACGCAGACGATCCGGCTGTTCTGCAGCTCTCAAATCAACATTACAAAGAGTCGAGATGATCTAGAATAAGATAGAGCCACTGATGAGTATATAGGTACTGGTCATTACGGCTTTCATACGATCGGGCAACGAAGGCGTGAATGAGAGGCACGGAGTGATCGGCCGAGAGGAGACGAGATGAAAAGGGTGTGACGGGAGACAGCCACGGGGCGAACGGTGGCATGCTCCGGCAAAGTCTGAAACTCCCCTGGGCACAACCTCTTCCGAAGATTGTATTCTAAACACGTGTAGAGCCATGGAGAAATCTGGGGGCCCAAAGAGGAGACTGGCTCGACTGGCAAGAGTTTCAAGACGTACCGGTGATCTTTGAGGGTCGGGCTGATGGTAATTTCGTTACAGAGAAGAAGCTGAAGTGATGTGCTGCCGCATCTACCTAATCCCAGTGCGACCCAAATACCTACATGTACATAGGTAGGTATTCCGTATCGAAATCAAGATGATATCAGGCAGCATCTGCATGCCCCCAGACTGTGGCCATATCTGGGCCGATTTCGTACCAATCGGTGGGAAGGAAGCTGAGATATAACCTGAGGGTCAGGGGTAAAGCTCCAGGGCGATTCTGGGGTCGTTCAGGGCTGAGATCAGGGGAGTGGGATGCGCTGCCGTCGGTGCCTTGCCGGATTACAGAGCGTCGATAGTCGGTAACTGCCCTGATGGAGATGCCTATGCGGGATCTGACAGCGCCCGCAACAGCGACGGTCTGGGCTACTGCATCACCCGACCGCCAGAGCACAACCGGGTACTATTGGGGCGTGTGTCTGGCTGCAGTATCTGCCCCATCGCTCGCGCCCTCGCCCTCTCGCATTCTGCAGACGCTCCAAGCTTTGCACTCAGAGGTGTAGGTAGAGAGTGGTAGGCCAGTCCCGTCTCCATTCACTGCAGCAGCCGCCTCGCTCCCTCTCTCCCTCCGTGAGACCCCGCGAAACACCAACGGCGATCCAGCTCTCTCTGTCTTGCATCATCCCTCCTGTCGTTCTCCTGTCGCCATCAACTTTTTGTTGTCCTGCTGTCTACCTTCATCGTTTGTGCATGCGAGTCTGTGTCCCCGTGCTGTTGATCTCAACTGTCCGACCCGTCTAGAGTAAGAGCGAAGAAGCCCAAAAAACTCTTCTGTCTGTTGTTTTGAGCGCCAGCGGAGTCTCCCTGCTCCTGCCTCATCTCCCCCCGTCCTCTGCCTCAGCCACTGGCACACTCCCCCGTCCCACGGCTACAAACACATACCAACATACAACCCACGACGACGACGAAGCCGACGACAGCCCCCGTCTGTCCATCGCGCCTCCTAAAAGACGATCAGTGTAGGTATTCCTTCATTTTGGGCCCTCGCCCATCTGCCCCGCGCCTCCTATAGCACCTGCCTCTGCTTTCATCCTCGCCGCCCGTCCTTTGATCGCTCGCTCTGCTCAAACGGCAGCCCGTAACGGCCACCTGGTCGAGTGCGAACCAACATACTCGCCATCATCTCGCCCGCTCGCCATCCATACTGACACCGCATTCCCGCAGTGCTATTATCTCCGCGATATAGCATTCTTTCTCGCATTCTGTACATTGACGACCCGCGCGACTGCCCTGACCATCGCGACCACTCGACGGCCGACCCGGCATCAATAAAACTCCGGCGACGATTCCCTGTGCACTCGTGCATCCCAGATTGATCTGCCTGAGGCGCACGCTCTCGCCCGGATATCGTCGACGAGTTGCGTGATTGAAGCACGAGCGTTGGCGCCGCCGCTCCCTTTCCCGCTGAGATCGCTTCATCGTGAGTTTTTCATTCTCCCTTTTTTGGCGTCTCGATAATCCACCGCCCCTCTTCCCCACCCGCGCTGCCGTCACCTCTCTCACCTCCCACCTCTGCCTCTCACCTCCCGGCCTGCCTCGCTTGCCCACCCCAACGTAGCAGCCAACCTGCATGTTCTCGTGTCGGTCGTTCGACCTGCTTCTCGACTGTTGACATGGCATTGGCTGCATGCCACTACTACCTCTTCCACATTGCTCTTTGAACTTCTCGTCTCATTTCCTTTCAATATCTGTCTCAAATGAACTCGACGTTAATCTACCCCCTGCTTTGCCCAACAACAGCCTAGGAAGTGTATCATAATCTGATATCGGGCTTTACTACCAAGTTTCCAACCCGAAATATCCCCCTCCTCATTGCCTTCATCTCCGTAATTCTCGACTTCGTCGCGGCCCTACTGGCTGGTAAGGCACCTTTGTACGATGGCAGACCAGCACGACGTGGATCTCGATTCCATCATCGATCGTCTTCTCGAAGTCCGTGGCAGCCGGCCCGGCAAGCAGGTTCAGCTGCTCGAGACCGAGATTCGATACCTCTGCACCAAGGCCAGAGAAATCTTCATCAGCCAGCCAATCCTGCTCGAGTTGGAGGCTCCTATCAAGGTTTGTGTTTCCCCCCACACTCTTCTCACCTTTGTGTCGTTGTCGTTGCACTTGGGACTCACTCCACCCGCAGATCTGTGGTGATATTCACGGACAATACTACGATCTCTTGCGTCTATTCGAATATGGCGGTTTCCCCCCGGAAGCCAACTATCTCTTCTTGGGAGATTATGTCGATCGTGGAAAGCAGTCCCTCGAGACCATCTGCCTTTTGCTCGCCTACAAGATCAAGTACCCCGAGAACTTCTTCGTATTGAGAGGCAACCACGAATGCGCCTCCATCAACCGCATCTACGGTTTCTACGACGAGTGCAAGCGCCGCTACAACATCAAGTTATGGAAGACTTTCACCGACTGCTTCAACTGCTTGCCCATTGCTGCTATCATCGACGAGAAGATCTTCACTATGCACGGTGGCCTGAGTCCCGATCTCAACTCCATGGAACAGATTCGCCGGGTCATGCGACCAACTGACGTAAGCATCGTGCTCTATTTGCACTTGGACTACTTCGCCAGCTTGAGCCTGGCTGCTGACCAATGACATCTCTAGATTCCCGATTGCGGTCTGCTGTGCGACCTGCTGTGGTCTGACCCCGACAAGGACATTACAGGCTGGAGTGAGAACGACCGTGGTGTCTCCTTCACGTTCGGACCCGATGTCGTTTCTCGATTCTTGCAAAAGCACGACATGGATCTGATCTGCCGCGCCCACCAAGTCGTGGAGGATGGCTACGAATTCTTCTCGAAGCGTCAGCTCGTCACTCTTTTCAGCGCCCCCAACTACTGCGGAGAATTCGACAATGCAGGAGCCATGATGAGCGTGGATGAGAGTCTCCTGTGTTCTTTCCAGGTACGGTGAAGTTCATCACACGTGTGATCGCGTCAGCCTAGACTAATTTTTTGTCACAGATTCTCAAGCCCGCTGAGAAGAAACAAAAGTACGTGTATGGCGGCCTCGGAGGCAGCAGATCCGCAGCTCCTAAGAAGCAATCCAAACCCTAAACAAGAGTTACCCATATTCATACGAATTTCCGCGTCTTCTAGGTTCGGCCGCCGATGAGCTACCCCTACAGCTTTTTGTCCGATCTCCAGCTCCGCTACCGACTCCCGCAACCGACGACGGTCTAACACTCGACGACGACCAACGAGCTAACTTGCAGTACGATGATCCCCGCCGCGATACACACCTTGATCCATGCCGACGACTTGCGTACCACCGACGATGGCCGATGATACAGAGGGATGACGACCGTGTCAATCATGAACGTTGTTGTTATAACATGAAAAGAAATAAAGTCCAGTTTTCTTCATTTGGAATGGGCGTAGAGCGTCTTGTGTCTGTTGGCCGACTGTCCAGTCTGCCTGTGGTGAAGGATGTGAAAAAGGAGAACGCTCTAGACGGTTAATTGTTTCGCCCTCCCTACTTCGTAGGATCTTATGAATCCCAAACCCATGGCTTTCTTTTATAACGGTATACGAAGCACCCTCAATGACTCGACTACGTAGTGAAGTGTGCCAAATCCTGACCTAGCCCTACACGCACAAAAGGGGCAGATAGCCCTGGTGCTCAAGCGTAACTAATATGGGAAGCCTACTTGAGCACCCACATCTCGTGTCTTCCTACTGTTTACCCCTATAACCGCCTATAACCCACCACAGTTACGCCTTTCCGGCAGCAACTAGGCTGTTCTAGTTTCCGTTTCCAAAATGCGGTCAAGGTTATGGAGAAACGAATCATACGCGTCGTCACACCTGTGTGGTGTATATTTAGGGAACAACAGTGACCCATAGCGAGTGAAGAATTTATACTACATAAATAACTTACACTGTTTGGAATATGAGGTGTGTCTCCAAATGGGAATTGGTGATTGACTAGGTTATTGCAATCCAAGAGCTTAGGCAGAGAGCGAGAGCGGGGTCACTGCTCTTGTCATCGAGGGCGTGAATGGGTTAGGTGTTAACGTGGGTGGTTTTTCTTGATCATGGGTTTCTAACTTGTTAACTGATAAGGGTTCTTCATGGCTTTCTTGTGTTGGCGGGTTCGTCTTGATATGATTTTTATGGTGGCTAATCTACGTACATGGTGGAAGCGGTCGGATCTAAAGAATTATGGTGATATGGGGTGAAAATGATAATGTGGTGTGGTGTGGTGTTGTCTGAATAGGTCTTTAATATAGGTAGTTGCCTTTATATTCTCAAGTTGTTGATTTTTATCTTCTTAGGTTAAACCGGCTGTGAGCAACGGGTTGACTGCCAGCGATGGACAAATTGGGGATGAATCACCGGTCATGCCGCTTAGATACTTTCGTGATGGTTTCTTATATATTTGTTTGGAAGTTTACCTCTACTTGGCGTCTATTTATCGTGGCGAGTTTCAGTAATGCTGTTGGGAAATTCTTTGCGTATAGCCTGTCTGTTTCGAGGTTATGGTGTGTGCTGGATTGTAGAATAACAGTCTTATCTCTTTTATTCGTGGTGGTCGCTCTTAGATGGAGTTTAAGATTAGAATAGCGTTGAGATCTTTGCTTCTGGGGTTTTGAGTGCAGCATAATACACTCTACAGCGTGGAACATACGGTGTGGAAGACAGTCATCATGGTTCGTATTTGTGAGGCAGACCATGTGGTAGTTTGGATACCTAAGGACTGAGGAGATTCACCAAGTTTATGTTATTTCTTGAGCTTTTGCTCACTGCTAAGGTAGATGACTTTCATTCCTCTCTCTCTCACCCTCCCCTTGTTTCTTGTACCTATGGCCTATCCATCAAGTTTCATGTTGGAAGCTACCTAGGTACGTTAAGTGGCGAGGATTGCAAGATCCACTGTCCTTCCCTAGTAGTAAGAAAATCATACTTTGAACACGAGTCTCAATTATACTACCTAGTAGTTGATATCTCTCAACTGGTACCTTCAAGGCAACGACATCTAAGCCACCGCCGACGGCTGATGGCCTATGACCCGGAATCGCAGCGTGTCGTCTAACGCCAGTTGGTCTACCGGCCGCAGAATATAACTGATTTCTGACCCTTTCCGCTGCCAAACGATGTCCCCGGAACACACTTCACCCGTCTCAACACCAATAATTCCGCATTTCCTCATAAAATATTGAGTTCCAGCTAGATTTCTAATCTCACAAACCGTGTATTGTCCTGATGCTTTGTCGAGCCAGGAGGTAAGGAATCGCGTATATGAAAAGAGCCCGCGGCAGTATTTTTTCCAGGGGTTAACTGAGTCAGTACCTATAAGGCCCCTTGACTTAAATGACCGCTGAAAAAGATTACCTCTGACTTAGTTGACCCCTGGAAAAATTACTGCCGCGGGCTCTTTTCATATACGCGATCTGAGTGTCTGTGGCCATCCCCTGCTTCCATTCTTCTGTAGCCTCTTGTGGTTCAATTAACCACGTATAGGTTCCGCGGTGCTGGTCAGCGATGAGGCCGGAGAAGAAAGGATGGTACAGCTCTCAACTACAATGTAGATCGTTTTTGACATAGCTAGGTACAGTTCCATGCATAGATATGGTGTCGATGCGGCGTCACGAGCAGAATAAACTGATGGGCGTGGCCCATAAGTATGGATCGTCAACGTCCTGTCACGTCGACTCAGCTGCGTTCGCTTCAAATTCAGCTCGTCTATGAGTGATTAATTTTTCAGCGGCGGTCGTTGGCTCTGTTATGGAAAACTCGGACGTCCAAGAAGGGCTTGGGTGATTGTCACGTCCATCGACTGAGATTGGTCTTCTGGGCATCAATATGAAGTCGCGGCACCGTTGACTGAAATGGCGAGGAAACTCGTAACTCGTTTATACGGAGACAAAGGGCCCTTCGGAAAACGGCCTCGATAGATAATCCATAGTCAATGCAAAGCAGGTGCGCGGTAACGGGCGAAAGGATCGATTGCAGAGCGAAGACTTCCTCACGTGGATCGGTCGTCTTGAATCCCCAGGTGGCCGAGAGTATGCAATTATGTGTCGACCGAGGCCTAAGAAACCGCTCAGGATTCACCGGCTGTTCCCTCATGGAAATATCAACGGAGGTACATCGAAATATTTACCCACGCCCTTTTCAAGCAGTCGTTCGAAAAACTTGAAACCCCGGTGACATACCCGCCTCACCCTCTTTTGGTATACTGGAGTGATCAGTATATTGTCGAAACCACAGGTTCGGTTTGCTAGTTCTTACCGGCCATTGAGTGCCAACCTAAGTACTCTAATCCGGTATGACACAGCTTTCACGGAGACTTAACATTGTCCCAGGAGAAGATCCTAACTCGGAAGTAGAAGTCTGGTTCATTACAAGGGGATAAAGCTTCCTGGATTGTCCACACTCGTTCCCGCTACTCATTCGTCATAATGTCATTCATGACGGACCAAATCATCTCTAGGACTAGCACTCGCTCAGTGGCCCACAACGAAGGCGATGCTGCCTCGCCCAGAGGTCCCAATTCGTGCTACTATTTTAATAATGCTAGCAAATCGTCTTCTGCAACAGTGTTATCCCCCAGTCCGTTTATGTTTGCGATCTTGCGTCCGGTTCCTGGTGCACCGCCAAGCCATATGACAGTCCTGGAGCGAGAATATATGGCTTTCATGAGGCCATGTTGCACATTTCTTTCCGCGATATCGTCTTGATTTATCCATATGGCATCAACCCACATTAATCGTGAAGTTCCATGGCGTCGTAGCTTAACGTGGGCGTCATAGAGATTTTCTCTGACTCGAATAGGCGTACCATTGACCTGCACGAAATCGTGCGCGTCTTTTTGGCCCCATACGTAAGAGAGTGCCTCAAAATTAATAGTTGAATAAATATGCAGGTCTTCGATTCTCATCAGACAATGAATTGGTGCTGCCTGTGTTGTTTCCCACGGAAGGATCTCAAGTATAGGGAATGGGGCCGCAGTGTTGTTTTGCAGAACGTTGCCTCGTAAAACGTCGCTCCAGGATAGACGCTCTGAAAATAATGATTGTGACGTGACTGTATGGTCCTCACACATTGTCACAACATTATCTAACTGTGTCAAACCTGGCATCAGAGGTTTCATTGTTTCTCTTCGTAATACAAGTTGTTGCAGGAGAGGAAAAGCCGAGTCAAAAGCCGACGAGCATTCGGGACTTCGGTAGGTGTGATATCAAGGTCATATAGCGTAAGTAATTCACCTATGGCCGAGTTGATTATTTGACACAGAAGATGATGAAGTCTAGCCGGGTCGAGACCAGGGTCGACAATATTGGAAAGATGTATGAATCGTTGAGAATCAATTTTGGTCCATGCATCCACCGCGTCTTTCAGGTAGTCGAACTTCCCATGTACCTCCCTCCGTTCGCAGAGCGTCAAATATGTTCTCAAAAGTAATCGCTCATTTTGACGAATTCGAATGCGACTGGGTCCATTATCAAGACTGTCTTGGTAGACAATGGCCCTGCCAGATGCTGAATGTGAATGCACCGTATAGCCTCTCTGGTCATCGATTATCCAACCACACCCGATTCTTCATCCCATATCAACAGCCAGTCTCCAAGGCTTTGAGTCATCGTTCCAAATAATAGTCCTAAGCTGATGTGGTTAATCCGAACGCTACTGGAAGGAAAACAACGCAAGACAACGATTTCAGGAAATCATAAGAGTTTGCACATCCACACTGCGGGAATTCACCTGCATCTCTTCCCATTCATCTGTGCAATAGATTCGTATGTACACCCTCGAGTATATACGTAGAGATCATGTTATCAGCAGCGCTTTCTCGCAGCGACCAAGGTGGTACATAAAGGTGATTCAGACGAAGATGTACACCGCGATCCATCTTAGAGATAGTACCTGCTACCAGCACTTCTATTGTTGATGACGTATCAACCTTGACATTCTTCTCTACCCCTGTAACATCCGGGATCAATCTTCTGGCATCTGGGAACGGTACAATCATCCTGCTGTGATACTAAGGAATGGAGGACGGAAATGATTCCTATTTGGAACATGCACAACAGTGAAACTGTTCCTAAAACGTAAGGTATATGTAGATCGATAGGCTGTAAAAGATTAATCCTTGCATGCCTTGCGAGGATGTTTATTGTGGCAGAAAGCTGTGACGTACTTGAAGCCACTCGTCTTGCATAACTCAAGCTCCATGCCTACCTTAGGTATGTACATGGGAGCTTGCGCGAGGACGGCCACCGGAAAGCATGATATGTTCACCTACAATGATGCAACCCAGATGACGGTAAAGGATTGAGACAGACGAAAGTGCATTTTCAATTCAATGAGTTCCTACAGTTCGGAATGTAAACATGGGTGAAGTAGAATGTCGTTAGGTATCTATATGCCTCTTCCCTTCGCAGTCTTAGAGTCTTATGAGCGGTTAAACCCCTGCCCGTCAGTCCAATTTACTTACTAGGCTAGATATATCGTCACGATGCATCTACCATGAAGTGTAAAAACACCAGTGACCATAATCAGAATCACAACTGCGCTGTCCCGTCAAAAGTTCCTAGTTGATTCATACCCCTGGGGCATATGCAGTCTTCCAATGCAATTTTGTGTGTGACATGTCAGGTCCGATTTGCTCTCATAGTTGAACTCGACTATCAAGTTAATCCTATTGTCCGACTGACAGGATTTGGATCTATACGTCAGAAACGCTGATTTTTCTGGTTGAAACTGAGTCTCCACGTAGTATAAGAGCGTTGTATCAATTACCAAGGCATCGCGTACAGTCGAATACAATCGTCGTCACTGAACCTACGCCTATCTAAGAGGCTATTCGAGATTTATCTTTTTCTACGACGGTATTCATGTTGAGATCGTACATATGATAACAGTTTACCAACGTAAATATGTGCTTGTAGTTCAGGGGAGTATCCATTTAGCAGGAGCCAGCGTTGACAGCCCCTTCGTACCACAGGACTTCACACCCCCATCCTAAACTCCAGACTTTGCCACGTACATCACTGACAGTCCTCACAAACATCCCCAGCCTTCGCAGTCGTATATTTGTCCTTATTCTCACTCGCCTCTACTTTATCTTGCTTCTCCTCCCCCTTTCCCTCACTAACCTGTTGTGCCTGTCCCCCTTTAGGATAGTCCCGATCAACATGCCCCAAATTCCTTCCGGGCTCAATCACATCGCGAACGCGCCGCTTCAATTCCTTAGTCTCCGGGAACCCACCATCTACTTTTCGGTCCCAGAGCACGCGGCTCTGGGGTGTAACAGGAGTTTCATCTGAGGACGGGGTGGGAGAGTAGAATATCTCAACAACGAAAATCCCGCCCGTTGCCGGCTGTAGAGCAACCTCGCCTAGTGCCGTCGAGAATGTGGAGAGGAGCTCCTGTGCGAACTTATGCTTTTGTTAGCAGAGACACATGGACGTAGTGTACTGTATGTGTTGGATATGTGAGTTCGGGGTGTGTGGGAGTTAGGAGGTTACGGGTAAGCATATAATAAAGGGTTTCTCAGAACAGAAGACGATCCTTCTAACCTTGTAGCGGATTGCACTTACATATGCAGCTCTCAACATCCATTTACACTGAGTGCAAAAACGAATAGTGACTCGAGGCAGCTGGGCTTGCCATGATGCCGAGATCTGGGATGAGTTGCTGTCTGCCATTTTCTGAGCGGGGTGCGGCGGAACTGAGCTTGTGGCAGCTCGCACTCGTCAATTCCGATGTGGATTTTGATGAATATCCTAGATCTCAACTGGTTGGTAACTTTCAAGTCTGTTTTCGATAGCTGTCATGTATTAAGCAATCGGTAGTCGTCGCTCTAATACAACAGATGATGTCGAGGTCGAAAGCGAACTAACCCCCTCCAGGTAGTTACCGCTAGACCCATTCTTGTCTAGGTATACGAAGACATGCGCGTCATTTTGGAACCGATTGCTCTGTATGTCTATTTCCTCATTGAACGTCAGCCATCAATTGCGGTAGAAGGCAAACCCGGGTATGCCATTAATCTTTACCGCTTCTACGAGGTATGCACGCAGAGTAATGTGTTGTTGATCTGTCCAGTCAAGGATGGTGGTGCATTGGCACGCCCGACCGCTACTTGTCACCGGATTTGGAGAAGCGCCTCGATAGTGGGCAGTAGTAGGCGCAGAACGTGTGAGATTTGCTTGATGCAAGTGCACGCTGGCTTACGACGAATCTTACGCTCAAGACTTCTGTGGCTCAGATAAGACGACCATGCTGAAAGCGTATTGGTAGTCGTGCGATGTAGGTAGGAACGTGGGAAAAAAGAAACAAATCAAGATCACACTGGGCAATTGGACCATACAGGAATACATTTGCAACGGGATATCTTGAAACGGAATATCTATCTGATCGAGGACGATATTCGGGACAAAAGAAACTGAACAAGAGAATACAAGTCGTGAGCGAATAATTAGTACATGCCGAAGACCCCGCCCCTCATTCCCCTCGTCTTCTTATTTGCAACTGTCGGACCTGGCAGCGCCTGAGCATGAAACATGGAAGCCGTTGATGGTCGTAAAATGTGCCTTCAGTGTGTCGAGTTGGAACTGAGCACCGTAGCTTTTTGCGCCGATTAGTTTTTCTTTTTTCTTTCCCTTTTCTGCCCTTCTTTCTCCCATGCCCTGCTTTTCCCTTTTTATCACTCGAGGAGGATGCAGATGGCGATTAGGGTAGACTGGCGAGCCCATGTACTCTCGCCGGAAAGCTCGTTTCCCAACGATGCCCGTCTCTTCAACATCATTATCACAGTGAGCCGTCTTTAGAGCACGCTTGCTCTCCCAACCGGATCTCGAGAGTCCGGGCAAATTTGAAGCTACGCCGCTTACATGATCACGCAGCACCCGCCGCTCTGCTGAGGGGCGTACGGATCCTCGCCCTTTGGTACCGCACCCCATACCGACGGCACCATGTAGTCCCTCGTGCTGTTGCAGTAGGCAATTATGCTATTGAGCCGCAGAGTTAGGATCTTTGATAATATAACGTGAAAACGTCATAGATGGGATATGTTTACCTCTTAGCTGCTTGCGACACAGGGATCCTTTCTCTTTCCAGATCCTCCCGCAGCCGGCTGTTCAGCTCTGTCAAGCGCCGTAGCTTAAGGTCGGCCATTGACTGCTTGTTCTTCTTGATCTGCGACGGATCGCCGACATCTCTCGAAGTGTAGGCAGGCATCTTGTCTGAGATGGCGAAATCGACGTGTTACGTTGAGCGTTGAGTGGAGCTTGGGCAGGGGAAAAGAGTGGTACGCTTCGAGTCGTCGATAGGGGCGTTCGCGTCGTCTCTGATAGCACTAGGGATACTGCTCGGTCCTGTATCACGGGGGCCAATGTATTAGTAAGGGCTACAGTCCAAGATCGAACGACGATATGGAATGTATTGCATCGATGGCGGCGGGCAGTACTGTATCGCGTGGATTGATAGAAAGTGCTCGTTGTGGTTGAATGGACGATGCAGGATTAAGCGGGTCGTGGGCGAGAGCTTGACAAGAAGCTAGAAGATCCAGTGCACTCACAGATGATGAAGCTTGCCATGCGACGGGAAGCAGAGAGGTCTCGAAGGCACCGAGGATCGACAGCGAAAAGGGCGCAACGCGTGAACAAATCACGGAACCGTGGTTGATGGTCGTCGTCGGATAGGGTGACAACAGGAGAGAGAATGGGAAATGAGCGCGGGCGGATGGAGTAGCAGCGGAAGCACAGAGCACTGGAGCCTCAAGTTGCCTGGCAAAGGTAGGTCGCAGACCGGACAAGAATTGGAGATGAGGAAGGGGGGGGGGGGGTTGAACGGTCCGGGGGATGGTTCGTCGGTCGACGAGAGCCTGTTTAGCACTGTACGCACTGTACCGTGCAGAGAGCCCTCTAAAATGCTGGAATCAACCGTGTGTCCCTGACTGTGCGGCGTCGACCATAGGTACAGTTGTACGGTATTGCTAATTCCCTGGGCCCCCAGTCCTAGCCCCCGGTGGCCGACACCAAGCAGAATTAGGGACTCTGCTAGGACCACTCGTTGCTGGCGATTGGCGGATTGGCAAAGGGGGGGACGACTAAGGACTGTAGGGTCCCTTTTCTTTGCAGCTTAGGAAATTGGCAGGTCTGTGTTCTCTTTCTGCTCTTTGCGAGTACTGTTCTAATTGTTCCGAGGGTACCGTGATAGCCTGTGGCTCGCTTGTTTCTCTCTCTATGTACTAAACAAATTCATCCCCAAGCTCAGAAAGATATGGATTGCCTGTACGGGTTCACAGGCAGGTTTGTCGTACTTTGTAGGAATATGGATTGAATGGCTTGACAATGGTGGGGTCAAGCCTCCATACGGACCGTACCTTTCCTGCGACACTTCTGCATTCAGCTGCTAGAGCTACCTACATACATACCTGTAGCTTTACTGTCTAAGAAAGCCGCAAGGGAGACCAAGACAAAGTCGGAAGCTGGACAACGGCACAATAGTGCACCTCCAAATAACTCCATCATTGACTGAAATGAATATATCAACCCGTTCGCCTTTGCCACCAAGCAAGCCAGAGTCAATCTACTCATCAGACATGTCATGATTTATTTAGAAGCTTGGCCTTAACTTGTTAAGTGGTGAGGTTTTGCTTCAGTTCGAATTCCACTGGAAGGCGGCAGTCTAGGGCATTCGGTGACTGAAAGTGGCCAGGAATGCAACATGCTGTTGCCACATCACGCGGCACCTGACATGTGAGTAAGGTAATTGAAGGAAGTGCAGATGTCCCAAAGTCCAGTGCTGTTCCCAGGTAGGATCCCGCGATAAGGCAAAAATGATGGGCAGCCTCAGCAGACCCGCACACCCGATAGCCCTCCCTCGCTCCCCTCCCCAAACCCGCACAAGTGGCACAAAACCAAAATCTGCGTTTCGTGTGCCTCACTTCAATCCCCCATCGCCTCAACGGCCGCATCACATCTTCTGGTCTCTTTCCATCGAGGAGATTGCCCAAGATGCCGCCGCCTCCGCACCAGAAGCCCGAGAACGTGCTGAAGCGCGCCCACGAGCTGATCGGTGTCAACCAGACGCCTGCAGCCCTCACCCTTCTCCACGACCACATTACCTCCAAACGATCCCGCAATGTCCCCATCGCCTCCCTCGAGCCCGTTATGCTCCTGCTCGTCGAGCTGTCCGTCGAGCAGAAGAAGGGCAAGCTAGCCAAGGACGCACTATACTCTTATAAGAATATCGCCCAAAACACAAACATCGCCACCATCGAGTTGGTCCTTAAGAAGTTCATCGAGCTCGCCGCCGACAAGGTCACCGCTGCCCAGAAGAAGGCCGACGAAGTCCAGGAGTCCCTTGAAGCCACCGCCACTTCCAATGTCGACGATCTCGAGGCTACCGAAACCCCCGAGTCTATTCTTCTTGCTACCGTCTCCGGGGAGCAGTCGCGCGACCGCACTGAGCGCGCCGTCGTCACACCTTGGCTTAAGTTCTTGTGGGAAGCCTACCGCACCGTCCTCGACATCTTGCGCAATAATGCAAGGCTCGAACTTCTCTACCAGAGCACGGCTATGCAGGCCTTTGACTTCTGTCTCAAGTATCAGCGCAAGACAGAGTTCCGCCGCTTGTGCGAACTTCTTCGCAACCATGTTCAGACCGCCGCCAAGTACTCAAGTCAGATGCACGCCATTAATCTGAACGACCCCGACACCTTGCAGCGACATCTTGAGACTCGTTTTCAACAACTTAACGTAGCTGTAGAGCTCGAGCTATGGCAAGAGGCTTTCCGTAGTGTTGAGGATATCCACACTCTGCTTAACCTCAGCAAGCGCCCGCCCAAGAATATCATGATGGCCAACTATTACGAGAAGCTCACTAGAATCTTTCTCGTTGGCGAGAACTACCTTTTCCACGCCGCCGCTTGGTCCCGATACTACAACCTGCTCCGCCAGTCCGCCGTCCTCGTTGCTTCTGGCCAGGGTAAGAAGTCTGACAACCCTTCTGCGACTGAGGCCGATCTTCAGAAGGCTGCATCCTTTGTCCTGCTATCCGCTCTCTCCATCCCTGTCATCAGCACCACCAGATCCCGCGGCGCCATGGTAGACTTCGATGAGGCCCGTAAGAATAAGAATTCGCGTCTCACTCATTTATTGGGCATGTCTGCCGCTCCCACTCGCGCTGTCCTCTTCCGTGATGCTCACTCTAAGTCACTCTTGAGTCGCGCCCGCCCTGAGATCCGAGATCTTTATAACATCCTCGAAGTTGACTTTCACCCTCTATCCATCTGCCAGAAAATTTCTCCCATCCTTACCAAGATTGGTACTGACTCCGAGATGGAGAAGTACATTCTCCCCCTTCAACAAGTCATCCTTACGCGTCTCTTTCAACAACTCTCTCAGGTTTACGAGAGCGTAGACCTTGAGTTTGTCGAAAGCCTAGCCAAGTTTCCTGAACCCTTCCAAATCACCCGTGGAACCATTGAAAAATTCATCATGAATGGAAACAAGAAGGGCGATCTCTCTATCCGCATGGATCATGCTACGGGCGTACTCAACTTCGATAAAGATGTCTTCGCCTCCTCAAAACCTGTCCATGCAGGCTCAGCTGCAGGTTCTGCAGAAAGTCAGACTGGAACAGTTCAGAGGCTCCAAAGCACACCATCCGAGATCATTCGCTCGCAGCTCTCGCGACTTGCCACCACCCTTCACACCACTTGCTTCTATATAGATCCTACTTTCAGGCAGGCACAGAAAGACGCGCGTGATGCTGCTCTAGCACGAGCCAAGGCCGGTGCCGACCAAGAGCAGCGTGACACGCTCGCGCGCAAGGTAATCATTGAGAAGCGCAAGGCAGAAGCCACCGAGCTGCAAGCCAAGAGAGACAAGGAGAAGGCTAGGCAAAAGCGACTTCAGGAGCAAGCTTTGGCGGAAGCCGAAGAACGTCGTCTCGCCCAGGAACAGAAAGAGCGCGAGGAGAAGCGTCTCAAAGACGAAAGAGACCGCGTTCGCAAGGAAGAACTTAAGAAGCAGATCGCCGATCTGAAGCTTGGCGCCGGCACAGTTGATATTGACGTCGAAAACCTCAATGATATTGATATCCGAGCCATGAAGCTTGCTCAGCTCGAGCGTGAGAAGAATGATATCAAGGAAAGACTTCGTGTTACCGGAAAGCGTATCGACCATCTCGAGCGTGCTTTCAGAAAGGAGGAAGTCAAGAAACTAGGCGAAGACTATGCCGCCCAACGAGAACGCGACCAGGCTGCTTATGAGAAGACGAAGCAAGAGACCCTTGCAGAGTCCAAGGAAAAGCACAAAGAGAGCGTAGAGCTCAAGCACCGTCTTACTCGTCTCATGCCACACTACGAGTCTTATAGAAAGTCTCTCCACGACCGTCGTCGTGATGAATTCGAGACCCGCCAACGGGCTGCTGAGCGCGAGCTCGAAAAGCAAATTGCCGCTCGCAAGAAGGAATACCGAGAGCGCAAGCTGCGGGAGAAGCGCGAGAAGGAAGAGAAGGAACGGGCCCTGAGAGAGGCTGAAGAACGTGCTCAGAGAGAAAAGGAGGAGCAAGAGAGACGTGCCGAGCAGAAGCGCGCGGAAATGGCCCAGCTCAAAGAAAAGCGCGAGAAGGAACGTCAAGAGAGTCTCGAAAAGGCTGCCCTGCAACAGAGGAGAGAAGAGGAAGCCATGGCTCGGCGGCAAGCAGAGAAAGAGTCAAGTCGCCTACCCCGTCGCGAGCCAGTCGCCATGGACCGTTCAGACTCTAACCCTCGCACGGGAGGTGCTCCGCCACGCCTCAACCTTACCGGCGGCAAGCCATCGTGGCGTGAGCGTGAAGCGAACAAGACTGCCGCACCACCTGCGGACACCAACGGTTCCGCTGGAGCTTCACGCCCCACACCTCCACCTATGGATCGTTCAGACTCGAACAGCCGTGCCGGAGGACCACCACGCCTCAACCTGTCAGGGGGCAAGCCCTCGTGGCGTGAACGTGAAGCTGCCAAGGCGGCAGCAGGTGGCGCGGCTCCCCCTGCAGAATCAGCGGACAAGAAGGCTGACACGCCTGCACAACCTCCGGCTGAACCCCTGAAAGCTTCCGGGGCGCCCGGGAAATGGGTACCTCGACACCTTCGTGACAATCAGGGTTAGGCATTGCAAGGACCGGCGTTAAGGGGTTTTGGGTTTCACCAAAGTTGTTTGTAATTTACACCCAGTCATGAAAGTGCATAGTTGCTCTTGGGAATGCTAGTGAGGAGAGACAAAACAAAATGAGTATCTAGCGACTTTCTCATATTAAAGTCTTGATTAGTCGATCTAGTGACATGTTTCGTTTGTTGTAGCCCGATGTTCTTTACCAATGATGAATTGGGGATACGGCATACTGCATTACACGTTCTACCTCATTGTCTTTCTATGTAACATGGTATAGCGGTGCAATCCAAGTATGTCATGTCAGCCTTGAGTTCTTAATAAACCACCCTGAGATTCTTGGGTACCACCGCCCAGTTTGGGTAGCCTTGAGTTGATGATATCGACTTGCATGGTGCAATGCTTTCATAAATCCGCCAACGCCGGAGCTATCTCCTGCAAGAGTACCCGATGATCCGGATGAAGATCCTAAAATCCGGGCGTTAACCAACAATCACAAGACAAGAAGGTGCTTCTATTATGATACGGATTCTATCCTCGTTATGGGTGGTAGCGGCCTTGGGGCGTAAAGATGCCAGTCTCTTATGAATCGTAAGTCCACGAGGAGGAAGACTGTCTTGGGGTATTTCTTTTTGTATTCAGTCTTCTGGAAATATACGTCCTACTCGCTTGAAAATTTGTTCATCTGCGATCAACTCACTGCAGAAGTTGGTGCCCCTGGATACGCCTTTTGTGCCTAGATCGCCGTTCTAACTATCTGGTCGTTACGCGGACCGCAATAAGTGGCAAGTCGTGAACGGCCCAGGCGACTCGCGCCCAACTGGTCGCCAAGTGGTCGAGGATGAGAACCTCGTGGGTGCTTGGGAGGGTAAGGTGGTGTTGATTACGGGTGTATCTTCGGTTAGTGGTGTTGCGACGGCGCGTGTTTTGGTCAGTGGCACTCCAGGCTTGAACCATGATGAGCGTTAACATGATATTCAGGCATCAACAGGCGCCACAGTCTTCGGCACAGCGAGTAACCTGGATAAAGCTCGAGAGGCGCTGGGCTCAGAGCTGATTGAAACTGGACGGGTCAAGCTGCTTCATGTTGATCAGACGGATCTGTCGAGTGTCCGTGCTTGTCCGGAGGAGTTTCGGAAGAAGAGTAGTGTGCTGAATATCTTCGTCAACAACGCAGCGGTAAGCGCAATCCCTTCTATTCCCTTTCAGACAGGAGCTTACTGCTAGCAGGTGATGAACTCACCGGAAAGCCATACGAAAGATGGCTTTGACCTACAATTTGGGATGAACCACTTGTCTCATTTCCTACTGTTCTACTTACTCCAACATCTCTTGCTGGCTAGTTCGACACCGCATTTTCATTCCCATGTTGTCAGTGTTTCATCGGCAGGACACTGCTACAGCCCTTTGAACCTTGACGATCTCAACTTTGAGGGAGAGTATAATGGCTGGCTTGCGTATGGATCGAGCAAGACGGCGAATATCTACATGGCAAATATGATCGAGAGACTATATGGAGAGAAGGGGTTACATGGGTATAGTGTTCACCGGTACGTATTCAGACTCGAGGATTTGATATTTCGATCCTCTTCGCAGGAATACGGAATGTCCTAACCGACTTTTGATATAGTATGTAATGTTATCACGTTGCGGACAAATGAATGATGGAGGTGAAGAGCTGACACGAGATACCTAACCTTACAGCGGGATCATTCGCCAGTCCGAACCTGCAGAAACACTCACAGGCAGAGATGGAAGCCGCAAGCCAGGATGAGAAATTCAACCGTTACATCAGCAGCACTGAGCAGGCTTGTGCAACGACGGTGTACGGTGCAGTGTCGAGCGAGCTTGAAGGTGCTTCGACTACTGTCCTTCCGGTCCCAAAAGATTCCAAAGATGCTTTTGAATACAGATATGCCGAGTGGGCGTTTGACAAGGAGAGGGACGAGAAGCTGTGGAATCTGAGGGAGGAAATGGTCAAGGTTGAGTAGCGACACTCTTCAGGCTAGGTTTAGGCGTTGCATTAAGGGGGGGCTATAGATTTCCCTACATGTATCTCTTGCTTGTGTATCATTATTATTCCATCTCTCGCCGGGAGAAAGACGTTGGGCCAGCTACTACAGGAATAGGAACTTTCTCATGCAAACCCTATGTAGGTATCAAATGCAGGTCAGCATCTATCTCGGTGAGATTCCGGCGAATAGCCCGGTCAAAGTGGAGTCTCTTCGGGAGCTACCTGGCAAGCCGGGGCGCTGGACTAATTGCCCGTTCGGGACACGTGGTTCCCTATTTGGGACAGTGGTCTTGTTCTCTCGCATACGTCTAGGCCGGTATGACTTCAATGGTTGACGTCAACTCCGGCGATCCAAGGTAAACTTGCCCGTAAGCCCACTCTGAGAGATGGGAATACAACATTGTTTGTTTGTAAAGCCGGCTCTTGACGGTAACAGTCACTGCAGACTTGGATGACAAAACGACAGCAACCATGGCTATGCTGACAAAACTACACTGCTGAAACTTGGAGGGCGGAGTTGAATGGAGGCTAAGCGTGGAGATAGAGTCTTCGGCAGTGTGGGATATCAACAAACATATAAGACGAGCCTGCCAACGTGGAGATTATCTGTATTTTCCATCAGCAACAGACAGCGATTCAATACACGAGAACATATTTGCCTTTCAGCTTACACCTTGTCTCGCGATAAATCTATCAATCAACATGACGACTCAATTAGAACAATTCACCGAGGTCACAGGAAAACTATCCTCCTTCCCCCAAGAGTTAACGAAACCAATCGACGATGGCCATGCCAAGTTCATGTCGACATTCGATCCATCCAAGACCATTCAAGTTGGAGATAAGATCCCAGCGTTCCGCATGACAGATGCAACGGGAAAGGACGTCGAGAGTGCCACCCTTTTCGCCAAAGGACCGCTGCTCATCACGTTTTACCGCGGAGAGGGTATGTATAGAAAGATCCCATGCGAGTTAATTTATTAAGTACATTTCTAAGACATCGTGCTGACTTGTTCATAGTAAGTGATATCTGGCCTGTCATATATCAGAAACCAGTCCTTTGGTTTAAAGTTCAGGGTCCTGTAGGGGAAACTTAAGAAAAATAACTAACGCAGCACCTCTGCGGTTACCAGTGGTGCCCCTTCTGCAATATCGCTATCGGATTCTTGCAGAAGCATCTGCCCGAGTTCCAGGCCCGTGGTGTTACCCTTGTCGCTATTACGCCAGAGCTGTAAGTACATGATCTCCATTTCTATCACCAAATCAGCACTTGGAGAATCCCGAGTTTCTCAGCGCCAAGGGCTGATGTATCATTGCACAGGCCTAATCAAAACATGACGACGGCCGAGAAACATGCTCTGCAGTTCCCGGTGTTGACCGATCTGCACAACAAGTTTGCGAAGCAGCTTGGCATTGTATACGATCAGTCGGGCGCCAAGGGCCTGCACAATCAGCTCGGTATCGACCTCAATGCGAGGAATGGTGAAGACACCTGGGAGGTCCCGATTCCGGCATCTCTGTTGGTTGATGAAAGTGGTACTGTGCGAAATGCGCATATTGATCCTGATTTCAGGACTGGAAGACTTGACCCTAAGATGGCTCTTCAGTGGGTAGATGCTTTGCAGAAATAGACTGGTATGACTGTTGAGAGACTTCGAGTTGGCCTGAAGTGTTAAGAGCCTCGATACCTGTATCCTCTGTTAGTCACCCGAAATATATACGATATACGACCAATTCATGTAGCCGACATTTGTCTCGGGCAGAAGTGACCCCATCACCATTGCGAAACGTTCATCATCACAAGCATCTTCCTGTATCAACCGGGATTTATGTGCTTGACTTCGGTATGAATTCGTGGTTAGACCTTTCGTGCGGTTTTCCTTTTTCTTCCCCGATGGGTCCGTTGCAGGTCTCAAGCCAAACATAACGAGTCCAGTCCGCCTTACAATTTTGCAGACTCAACTCTGTCTCAACACTGAAGATCTCCTATCGCGAATTCAGGCTGCTGCAGAGACCCATCACGTTTTCTGCATCTTGACACTCCATCCCTCTTTCTTTCAATCGGCGTAATTTACTAGACTTCCCCTTTTTATATAGCCTTGTTAAGATGTGCGAACGAATCGCGCTTATCGGTACCAGCAGGCGTAGTTCTTGTAGAACATCAGGCCGATCTACTTTGAACAAGTAACGGCGCTTCTGGCCTGCCAATCAGTTAAGCCTCTGAGTGTTTGAGCGTCTATATTGTCAATTGTGACGGAGTCGGTGATACTTCACATATTTCCTGGCATCTAAAGACGGCGGTCCAGAAAAGGCTTATCAGGTCAAGAATATTTTGGCGGATGGTGTCCAGAGGCATCCGTATCAGTTGAGCACAGGAACCCTGCAAGCGAAGGAAAGTGAGAGAATCACAGCAACCTCCAATTTGCTGCATTTTCCCGCACGCAGGGTCCAGTTGCCTCAATATATCCTCCACTTCGACCTGGAGAGACGAGATTGCTGTGGAACCATTGTCCTCAAAAATAAGCGATCCAAATTGTAGCCTTGGCTCGTCTGTTGTTACGGGAGACACTGCACCAATGCCGCAAAAGTACTCGATACATTCGCGTGACGAAAGCAATGCAGAGCTTAGACCGCTCTCGGATTTCATTGTAGTGCTTGCTTCAGGACTTTCGTCTTTGAGCTCGTCGTGGTCCGAGTCGGAACCAGAAAGTCCTGTCAAAGCTACTTCGGCTTCATTGCACATAGAGGTAGTTTGAGGATTGTTCTCGTCTGTTCCCGAGCTGCTATGAACACAGCCATTCTGATGGAACTCAGTTTGGAATTTCTCAACCTCGGGTAAAGAGAATGCCGTGAACATAGAAGACCCGTCGCGATGTTTCTCCATGAACTCCTCGACAATGCCCTCTGGAGCTAAGCCAAGGCCTCGAAGTTCACCTAATCATTTGTATTCGTTTGTTGCAATCTGGGGAAAAGTGTCCTCTAAAAGTGTCCTCGCTAAATCAGCATCTCCTTCTGAGGTCGCGCGCTTGAATGTTTCGGGGTTGGCTTCTTTTACTCGTATTGGGATTACCTGATCGTTGACATTGTGTATCCCAGCCGCTGGTCGACTCGTCTCTTGCGGGCGTATCCCGATCGTGTTTAAAGGCACGCCCTGGAGCAGCGTGTCCAGGGAGTTCTGTTCTCATCCTTTGCGGCTCCCCGGCTTATCTTGAAGAGTTTATCAGATTCGCAATCTGAGCATAGCAATGCTGCATGTTCGGAGACGATGAATTTGTTGATCACTTACCTTTTACCCCCGGCCTGTAACCTGGCATGTTGACCGCAAATGTGGAGATTTGCAGTAGCTACGTGTAGGTAGTGAAAGTTAACCTTTCCGTGACATGCACACGGCGGCAATCATGATAGCTTAGATGAGGCGTGCGGTGAATCGGAGTTGGGGCTGTGCATCTTGTCTGCAGACTAAAAGTCAAGCTTGGTACCCAATCAAATAAATGTCAGCAGTACAGAATGCAGCGAAGCAATTCGATAAGGTTCCACGCTCTCGGAGAGCCACCGAGATGTATCGACGAGGAATGACGATGTATAGCTTCCACCGGCCGGGTATATGTTCGTCCAGTTATGACTGGGGATGGTAATGTTGTGAGACCAAAACAGAACTCCATGTTCAGCTGCAGACGGCAACTGACCCCGGTTTGAGACTCGCGACTATTTGACATTGGTCAGGGGAACAACCCTCGTCAAACCAACCTCAAGTCCTCTGCCTCTATCAAGAACCATCACATTTAGTATGAACCCCCAGACTTCACCCCCAAACAACGCAATTTCCTCCAGTCTCACTTCCCATACTCAAATACTCTCCAAGACTCCTCACCGACAGACAAATATCTAATTGATAATCCATCCCAATAGCATAACACCACTGATTACCCAGTCGCTAGTGCTGAATCGTACAGTGACTTTGGTATTCTTCGCAACAGCTAGGATCGATTCCTTATTTGTTAGGACTCTTTATTCTGAACCAATATGCACCTCACAGTAAGTCTAAAAGGGGATGAATAATTCAACAACACTCTAAATCAGCTTATGAAGAACTATCTGGCTTGAGGAGAAGAACCGGGATGTCATGTTGATGTATGTATGAGTTATCGCAACACATGGTTGCATTAACAACTGTCTCCAGAGTTGGGTGGCGCGATGGTCCGAGAGAACATGGCCAATTTCGTTCTTTTTCCGCTCAGTACATGTGAGCAGCAGCATTTGAAGTGTAGCTGCACATAAATAAATTTTCTTTTCTATACACATAGTTTATTCCTTGTTAAGGAATTTGTTTTCAGTTGATGACGGACATCACATTGGATGGATGTGCTTTCCGCATACATCGATCAACTATATTTTGGTTAAGAAGTGGGTCCAGCTCCATATGCTCGCAAATGTTCTTACCTTCTTCGTTCACACACTTATGGTTAGTAAAAAAGTGTAATTACAAATAATACTTCTAAGGCGTTGAAGGAAATACATAATAGGATAAATATGCAAGGGAGGGAAAAAGGAATGGCCATCATTCTTCAATCGAGCCGATATATAAGGGATCATCAGTTCTGGGGTTATGTGGAGTTAAGTCATTGTCGTCATGAACAGCATCATCATCATCGATCCCCTATCATGATCATCAATGGTGACCGCATGTACTTCGCATAATAAGCAGTACTTAGAATCATCTATATAACACATACATAAGAGTTAGGGCCGTCCGGTACCGAAATTAATCATGTCTGCAGCTTGTTTTCGTCGGCAAGTAGTACGGACATTCATAAGAGATCGCCCAGGCTACTTGAAATACCCTCCAACAAGCCAGAAACTGCGAGTATCGCGTTGTAGCACTTTTCATACTACCTCAATCATGGCTTCCGCACCTGGAGAGAACTTCGAACCGCGCCAGACGGTAAGTTGCTTTCCGCAGCCAAGACAGCGAGGGCCTGAACAGGAACTGACAAAACACTAGTCGACAAGCGAGGATTACACGCCAGACCCCTCCAAATCGCTCCCTCTAAACGGGCCTCGCCAGCGATTAGTTGACGACATCATAGCCCTATATAGCTGTAAACCCACAATCGAGCGTGTGCGGCGCTACACGGCAGATTGCGTCTACGATGACCAGTTTGTGTACGCAAATGACCGCTTCAAGATGGCTGGCCAGTGGTTTGCTTTGCCAAAGTTGTTCAAGGACAGCACCAACAACGGGTACCAGGTCATTAAAAACGACCGTGACTCCATCCAGTTCAAGAATGATCAGAGCTGGACTTTCAAACTCATCCCGAAGACGGCACGTGTCACTGGTCTTGTGAGCTTGAGTCTTGACCCTGATACGGTGGATAAGGATTTCATCCAGGTGAAGTATCATAAAGACCAGGCCAATGATAAGGACTACTCCCACGAGGGCGTGGGTTTCTCGTTCAAGAAGTGGCAGGCAGGTAAGTTGCATTGTATGCATTTCTAAGATAACGCGAGCAGTCAGATAGAATGCTAATTCATTGGAACGTCTAGATCAGGTTGCGAAGCACATGGACAGTCCCGAGGTCAAAGAGTTCGAAGCTGATAGGAACGCCGCGAAGGAGCCTGTGGTGAGTGATACGACGACACGTTAAGCCTTAGAGTATGCTGTGACTGATGACTACAGCGCAAATACGGAACGGGGACCGAAGAGGGCCAAGCTCCTAAGGAGGACTTCACACAGAAGGTCTAAGGTGCACGGTTTGAAGAATCGTCATTTTCGCATGCTTCGTTGTTTGTGATTCCAGATCTAAATTTGGAGATCCCGTTTGGACAGACCAAACATCACGGTCTTTGTGAAACATGTTGTATGGCGTAGCTTCCACCAACCAATCCTAGATTCTTCTCTATGAATGTTTACGATATGCCGAAGACTTCTATCACCAGGAACAATGGCCAAACTCGTGTATGCTTTATCGTGTCCATGACCTGGCGTAGGTAAATAAGTACTTAAGTGGCTGTTCGAAATGTGGAAGATCGAAAGGCCATCTACTATTCAATTGTCACGAAATCGTTTAAAGCAGTGTTAAGTCTATTAATAAATCATGTACCAGAGAGATACTGTATATCGCTATTATGCTGTTATCCACTTTCTCTAGCATAACTAAAGCTAGGTCCCGAAGCGTCCTTAACTTGCCCCCGACAACTCGTCGCAAGCCCTTAGTTGAAGCTGAACTCCAAGCCAAGAACAAGTCATGGGGACTCCCTGTTTATTTCCAAACGTCTTACTATTTGGTCATATTTACTCCTTTGGTATGTGGTTGCAAGATTCTCTCTCAGCTTACCAAGCATCATCCACGGAATAATGGATCACGTCAGGAGCAACATTGCCCTGCCTCAAGCTGGTAAGACTATTAGACTTCGACAACCTCGTCGACAACAGTCGTGCTGTCCGAAAAGAAAAACAATCAATCATGTCTATTCTTCATGCTTGCTTGTAACAACGTCGCTTGCCCTTCAAAATGACGGAAACACTCCACCCGGCATTCCCATCCCAACCCACACCACTCCTAAGTTACGGCTTGCCCTTCACAGAGGCAGTGCTCAAACACACGCAGTCCATGCATCCCTCAGAAAGATCGTATGTAATCTGTTCTGCATCTCTAGCGAAGAACACATCACATCTGAATGCCTTGAAGCAAACCCTGGGGCCAAAACTGGCTGGGCTGCGTGTGGGAATGCGACCACACTCACATTGGTCCGACATTCTCGAAGCCGTGGAGGAGGTGAGGCGATGTAATGCAGATTGTATCATCACGCTCGGCGCTGGGAGTCTGACAGATGCAGCGAAGGTCGTTTCGCTTGTATGTTCGCCTTCAACATTGTTCTTATTTAACCTACGAGTAGATCGAATCAGAGAAGATCGTCGTTCTCTTCTCTCTCACCTGATGATACGATCTAAAACCTAACAAAAGATCAGGCCCTAGCAAACTCCATTACATCAGAATCAGACCTAGAAACGCTTCTTCCAGAGAGCTCAACAGCACGTTCTCAAATCTTCACGTCACAAATCCCCATAATCAGCATCCCCACTTCTCTCTCAGGCGGCGAGTACTCCTCCTTCGCAGGCGCGACCCGTGACAGCGACGGGCGAAAATACGTCTTCCGCCGCCCAGAGATCAAAGGCCCATCTCTCGTCATTCTGGACCCCGTGCTTGCCATGTCGACCCCAGACGGCATATGGCTAAGCTCTGGTGTTCGAGCCGTTGACCACTGCATCGAGACGCTCTGTGCTTTGGGTAGTAACAAAGCCGCAGACGAGACGGCACGCAACGGGTTGAAGAAACTAATCCCAGGTCTTCTCCGCGCTAAATCAAACCGTGGCGACCAGAAAGCGACCTTAGACTGTTTTCTAGGCAGTGTAGACGCCATGGGCGCCGCCGTGTCCGGCGTCCAACTCGGCGCGTCTCACGGCATCGGGACCCAACTCGGGCCCGTAGGCGTCGGACACGGCGAAACAAGTTGTATGGCAAGTATAAAAAGGTCCCATGCGAGTTATTTTTTAACTGCATTACGAAAATAACGTACTGACTTTTTTTTATAGTAAGTGATATCTGACCTGTCATATATCAGAAACCAGTCCTTTCTTAAAGTCTAGGGCCCCGCAGGGGAAACTCGAGAAAAATAATTAACCCAGCACCTTGGTGGCTACCAGACTAAACCCCGCGGTTTGCAAATACAACTACAAGAAAAAAGCAAACATCGAGCGCCAGGACGCGACAAGTAAGATTCTGTGGGCTGATCCGGCTGCTGTGGCCATCCTTGAGGAAAAGGGGTTGAGTAGGGAGTCTAGCGACCTGGGAGATTTCATGGACGCCATTATCCGCGCATTAGGGATGCCAAGGCCGCTGAAGCAATTCGGTGTCAAAGAGGATCAATTGGATGGGATCGCGGACAATAGCTTGAAGCACATATGGGTGCAGTCGAACCCGGCTCCGCTGGATAAACATGATGTGCTTGAGATTTTGAGAGCGGTTCTGGACGAAGCGTAGTTGTCGTGTAGGCGTAAGAATATTTAGTAAATGAAAGGTCAAGTATCTCGCTCTCGTGTAGATGCTGGCCAGCCTGCTCATAATTATCACATTATCATATTAACACATCTTCTCATTATGGTCATGTCTCCGACCGTAATCTTCAGCCCCCTAGCAGTGATTACTTCCGGAGACTGTCTAGACGGGCTTGTAGGTCATCGTCTGCTGAATCACCACCTCCACTCGGCCCACCGATGGCCTGGGCCACTCTGTTCTCGGGTACTTTGTCTGACTGTAAGCCGGTGGGCGTTTCGCCAAACTGTGACCATGTTAGATAGGAGCAGTGATGATATTGTTCGAAAAGTGCTGCTCACGGCTTGGTTGAGGTCGACTCCAATTTCCTCCAACACTTGCTCGACGACCTCGTCGCCTTCTTCTTCTATGCCGACATCCATGGCGTCGTCCATGACGTCGTCCATCATCTCCTGCCTCTGATCCATAATGTCGTTCTCGCGCTCGAATTCCATGGCGATGCGCTGAAGGGCGGGCAGGTTCATAGTGCGGTTCATGCTACCTAGAGCCATAGTAGCGCCCTTCATGGCTTGCATCATCTGCTCATTGGTTCGGTGTGTCTACAAGAAGCCAGGTTAGCCAGGTCTTGTTGGTAAAGGGAGTCGTGTGAGGGCGGCGCACTTGGAGTCGTAAGGATATCTTTTGTAGGTTGCTCTTGAGACCGTAGAACTTGTCGATGTATCTGGGAGACAGTGTGCCGGTGTTAGCAGTGGTCTGTGATGTCGGCTTGGCGAGCGAGTATGGGTGCTAACCTCCTGGTGCGCACGAGGTCCTTGGCCTGTATCTTGGCGGCACCCATCTGGCCCTTCTGCGCGCTCTGCTTGATTTGGGTGACGAGCTGCTTCTCCTGTCGCTCTAGCTTGACTTTTTGCTGGTCGATCTCGCGGATGGCCTTGTCGAGAAGGCGTTGGTTCTTGCGCAGACGCTCGGCGGGCGTCATGCGCTTGCCGAAGGCCCATTCGAGGATCTAGTGGCATGGTTAAATGCTGGTGGGTTCAAACAGATATGGGAAGCAAAGAGTGTCGCTGGAACTCACGTTCATGGTTATTGATGCGAGGTGGAACTATTCGGCCAATGCAATAGTTTCGGTGAGGAAAGCAGCCGTGGAAGTCCAGAGACCCAAGATGTTGCAGCTGATTCGGGTGCCTGTTCCGCAGGCTGTCGTCTCTGTTGGTGTCTTAGGCCGATGAAGCAAGTTGGAGGCGCCGTAACTAAGGCAGCTCTGATGCCTCATACGGTGGGATCTGTCGCTGAGAGGTACCTGCAGCTGATAACGACGGAGATAATGCTTTGGTTGGAAGCTGACCCTTTGGTTGGATGTCATCCATGTAGTGGTGAGTGTGTGGAGGGCTTACTCGCACCGTATTCCGACAGCAATTGGCCCTGTCATCGATTCGAATTGAGTTAAACCGGTTGTAGGCTCGCCAGAGTCGGAATGACGTTCGGTCGGGTGGGCCACCTATGTGTGCCTAGAAGCAGCTGTCACACTCCCCGCCGACCTCCCTAGATAGTCACACTGTGTGCGTCTCCGTGGGCCGTTGCGAAGCAATTTCGCCTTCGCCCACCCGACATGGTCGCATCCAATGGGCCCATAGGTTCAATGTCAGTAATATCGCATCGCATCACCGTTTTTTCTTCGCCGCCCTCGACCTCGGAACGCCAACCTCGACTGCTGCCGCCCTTTTCAGAGTCTTCGCCAACGCCCATCACAATCAACCTTGTCCCGAATACGCCTCCGCCTGCTCCTAACATTGCGGCCACTCCCACCTCGAGTTTACTAATCCCATGGACCCCGACCTCTGTAATTCGCCATGACCCAGGAATATTTCCCGCCCGCGTCGTCGTCCAGTGGCAAGCCCGTCGACCCGGACGCTCGCGACGACAACCACGCCCCCACGCCCGCTGGAGCACGACCCGGCTACATGACTGTCGGTAACGGCTCGGCATCTATCCACGCTGCCCGCCTTCAATCCATCATCGACACCGATTCCGGTTACGGCGGAAGCATGGCTGGCGACGAGCCTTCCTCCTTAAAGCTGCCACTCGGCTCCCCGAGGACCGATCCCACCATCGCCGGCGATATGCTGCTGCCCCAGCACCCTTCTGGCAACCATGACGCCGATCAGCGCCACCAGGCCTCTGTCGTCTCTCAGCTATGGTACAATCAACAGCGAGTCGCCCTCGGCCGCTCCATCAACCGGGTCGTCGACATGCTGGGCAGTCTTCAGGAGATGAACATCACTTGGCCAGCCCATTACCCCTCTGTTCAACGCGCCGATATGGCCTCGTCTGAGCGCCCATTCTCGCGACCCGGCCTGCAGCACACATCCACCATGGCCGGCGAAGCTGCTCAACACCCACATCGTCCCCTGCGACGCTCCATGACCACCTTCACAGATCATCCACCAGCTGAAGCCGAGTCAAGCAAAGACGCCGAGAATAAGACGAACGCAGAAGCTCCCCGTTTGATATCGGCACAGATCGCCCAGGAGTTTTCAGTCTTGAAGTTGGATCTCAAGCTAGGATCTCTACACCAGACTGAGCTCGTTCATTCCCTCGAGAAGAACTCGGTTGCCTCTTTGCTGGATGGCAAGATTCGCACGAGTATCAAACATCTGATCTCGTTGCGCGAGCGGATCGATGACACTGCTAGCAAAGTACTCGTCACTGGTGACTTGAATGCCGGAAAATCCACCTTCTGTAATGCCCTCTTAAGGCGCAAAGTTTTGCCCGAAGACCAGCAGCCTTGTACGAGTATTTTCTGTGAGGTGTTGGATGCCAGGGAGAATGGTGGTATGGAAGAGGTCCACGCGGTTCACAAAGACGCCATCTACAACCGGCACGATGAATCAACCTACGATGTGTTTTCGCTCAACGAACTCGAAAAAATTGTCTTAGACAACACGACTTATATGCAGTGCAAAGTCTACGTCAAAGATGTACGAACGGTCAACGAATCCCTACTCAACAACGGCGTGGTAGACATTGCCTTGATTGATGCTCCCGGTCTCAACTCGGACACCACCAAGACCACGGCCATCTTCGCTCGCCAAGAAGAAATCGATGTCGTTGTTTTCGTTGTCTCCGCGGCTAATCATTTCACACAGTCGGCCAAGGAATTCATCTGGGCTGCAGCTGCTGAAAAAGCTTACATCTTCATGGTGGTCAATGGTTTCGATATGATTCGCGACAAAGAACGGTGCCAGAAGATGATATTGGACCAAGTGTATGGCTTGAGCCCTCGCACCTTCAAAGAGTCGAGTGAATTAGTCCACTTTGTTTCGAGCAATGCTATCCCCACAGGGCCACCTCCAGGCGCTCCAGGCGGCGGTGGCGATGGCGATGACCCGAGTGACGATCCAAAAGGGAAGGGAAAAGAGAAGGAGAAGGTAGAGGATTTCGAGGCGCTCGAGCAGTCTTTGAGACGATTTGTTCTGGAGAAGCGAGCTCGGTCTAAGCTTGCTCCTGCCAAGACATATTTGACGAATATTCTCAACGATGTCAACGTTCTAGCTACTGTCAATACAGAAGTGGCGCAGACGGAGCTAGATCGTGTAACAAATGAGCTTGCAGAGCTTGAGCCACAATTGGAATCATCAAAGAAGGCAAAGGCGGAAGTCAGCGATGAGATCGACCAGACCATCGAGGTCACATGCAAGGATATCTACGACCATACCAGGGCTGCCCTCGACTCAGCCATTGAGCATGCTGGCGACAGTACTCTAGGCGTCCCATATCCTGGCCTATTTGGTGTTTTCGATTTTGCGGATGACCTGAAAGAGGCAATGCTCGATGAAGTCTCCTCTGCCGTCACATCTTGCGAAGAGCACGCTCGTGCGAAAACGGTCACCGGTGTCAGCGCGATCAAACAACTCGGCATACTCCACCTGGGCGATGAGTTTGTTGACCTTAATTTCCGTCCAGACGTGATGTTCCGTCGACGACGCGATGTGCTCGCGAAGGAGATCGATCTTCCCACTGAACTCTGGGACCTCATCGATTGGTCTACTCTCATGCAACGTCAAGAAAAAGTAGCAGGTACGGGTATGGCTCTCACAGTGGCAACAGCTGTGGGAGGACGACTCATTGGTGGAATGGGTTGGATGGACCATGCACTCAGTGCTGCCAAGATTATGGGCAACGACAACTTGAGGAAGCTGATTGTTCCAGCCATTGCAATTGCAGGTGAGTCTGATTCCGTTCCGTTCTATTTCCAATTCATGATCACTAAAATTTCATGTTTTTGTAGTCATGTCTGCGGCTGCATATGTTCTTCAGCAGATCCCACAGTCGTTACCTCATCGCTTGTCCACAAAGCTTTCCGCCCAACTGGCTTCTATCGACTATGTTCACTCCAACAGTACGCGTATCGCCAGTTCAGTACGCAAGGTTCTGCGATTTCCTGCGGACAACCTCCGCGTTGGCCTGACCCGCTCGGTCGAGAAACTTGGTGCGAAGCGGGACGAGACAATGAAGACGCGGACGGAGAGTGAAGTCGCTCTCAAGTACTTTGGCAATCTTGTGCGCAGCAGCGCTCACCAGCGCACACTAGTGGCGGATGTAGATCTCGATGCCCATCCACAGGCAGCGGCCAACATGAACGTTTCCTAAGTCGACAGACGTTGTAACGAATAATGGCATTGGGTGGCGTAAGGGCTCGGGTTGTTAAAATAATACCACTTTTGTTCATCTTTGCTTCGCCTGTGTCGTTGGTACGCGCACTCTCGCTATAAGACTGTCGGAAAAGCACATAGGAAGGTGTTAGTGTTGCTCGTATTTGCGAGCACTGTTCCACTGCAGTAGCCACCCTAGTGTCTCCCCTCTACAGCCCCAGTTTTGAATTCAAAATCACAACTTCTACTCGTGAGAGAAAACAGCTGCATTTTATACTTCGCACATGTATGTCACTACTGCGATGAGTCTTGAAGTGTTTATCGAATTTAGCAGGTGTTACAACCGTTTTGTTGTTCGATTCTATATCATTCCCGTGTCATCGACTCCGGCGATCTCTCAAATCTGTTATGGACTTACATGTGAACGAAGCTCTGACAGATACGTCTATCAATCAAAAAGACGGGGTTTTTGATGCTGGTGACCTGGGTGATGCTGTTCTGCTGGAGCTTTCCAGGTTCGATCTAGACTTGGTTCCCAGCCAATCAGAGAAGCTGCTTTCCCGCGTTCATCGCCGAATCGAGCAGGCCCTACACCTACAGTCAGTTGCGGTCATTCCCATGTCTTCCCCCGGGAATGTACACTGGGCGACTGTACGGATAGCAAGACTACAATTACCTGGCGATGACATCACCTGGGAGCGACCTACAAGGCGACAAATCACAAACGTCCGCCCGTAACGAAAGCTCCGGATAGGCAAACAATGAACGAAACAGCTGCCTGCTTGCGGCACAAATCTGACGTAGCGTTTCCCCTCGCGTCATCTGACATTCAGCATTCAAGATTCTTGCTGCGAATGCGTTGTGGCGTTCTGCGCGTACAAGAGTAGCGCGACAGCCACAATTTACTTCCTACCTAGCTTCACCTTTTACTCATCGTCTTCACCACAACCTACGATAATACCCCACAGGAGCTCTCCACAACCTCACAGCCCTAAGCTTCACGACCAACATCAACACCAAAACAGCACACCACATTGCGAATACCTAGTCCTCTACCGGAGCAGTAAACAAACAAGATGGGCATCGCATCAGGAGTCGGCCATCTCTTCGAAAGCATCGGCGAAGTGTTTCAAGGCATATTCCTTGCCATCGTTCACGCCTTCCAGTTCGTGTTCAACACCGTGCTGCAATTGTTCCAGTTCGTACTCGACGGCATCACGAGCTTGTTCAGGGGATTTGTCAATTTCGTCGAGGGCACGCTTGGTTTCGCGATTCGTAAGTTTGATTTTCCCCGTCACCATGTTGCCCTGTGACCTCTCAAAGTATGGGGGACGTTGGACCGGGCTCTTAGACTAGGTAACGAGCTATAAAACTAACTGCAAACTAGACAACTTCTTCATCCTCGGCACCCTTGCAGCTGTCATCTTGGCCTACATGGTCTACACGCAGCGCAAGGGTATCGCCCCAGCGAGTCACACGATCAAGAAGAACACTTAGTGTTTGTCAGCCCCGCATACTTGCGACCGCGTGCAAGTTTACTCGACATTTGAGTCGCCTGGTTCTTTTCGTGTTGTCATTGATGATGGTTCGGCATGGAGTTCGGATCGGGATGGGATACGCGTGTATGAGTAGCAACGCTAGGATGGACTGGTAGCCAGGGCCAAAAGTTCGGGCTCGGCAAAGTATTAGGCGAGACTTAATTAAGTAGTATTTCTGACATAGGTTGCATCGCGGAATTCGCTGCATTTCCTGGCACTGTAAGCATGCATCTACATCACAATTGATTCATTTGACCAAGTGTGCGATGGTAGCTGCGCCGCCACTCATGCCTACTCGCAAAGTTCCGCGCAATAAGTAGTAGCTCACTTGTTTGGTTGCGTAAAAGGAAACTGTTTGGTCAAGAGTCTGTGTTGAGTCGCGATGTAAATTGCATCGTCCTACGACCATGTTAAAGACGAGAGTGAGACCGGCAACTCCTATTGCTGAGGCCATCGAGGCGGACGGGGATACTGTCACAGCGAGTCCGAAAGTCTGTAAAGATATTAAGGTATTAGTAGCACTACGCTCTACTCATTAACCCCAGCGCAAACTCACATAAATTCCAATAAAAACAGATCAGCAAATCTGTGTGCTCAATCAACCACTCTCAGACTCACTTTTAACATGCCCCGCAATCTCGTTCATGACCTCTTCAATTGTTGACGGCATGGTGACTGTGGTGACTGGCGGCGGATATGGGCTCGGTCTCTACGCTGCCAGAACTCTGGAAGCCAACGGAGCCAAAGACGTCTATATCGTCGGTCGACGAGAGAGCGTCCTTCTTGAAGCCGCCAAGACAGCCCTACATGGGAACATCATACCTGTCGTTGGAGATGTTACCGCAAAGCATCGCTGACCGCACTCACTAATCGTATTGTGAAGGAACATGGCTACTGCGAATGCCTGCACCCAGGGCCCTAAGCTCCGTGACTTCCTTTCCGAAGGACATGGATGGAAAACCCACCGTCGAGCAACTACAGGTGGGCGCAGAAGGATGGTATGAGAAAAGGCATGGAGGTATGGCTGACAGGTTTGCTTTTCTTAAACACTATCATACCAGGAGTCTATCCCAGTGAGTTGACCAGGCGCAGTATGGCTGAACATCCGAAGTGCCCTGGTATCGAGCGCCATGAAGAATACTTCACGGATGCCGAAGAAGATTTTGCAGGCGCCATCTTGTTCCTAGCTAGCCGTGCAGGTACGTGGAGACTTTGCCGCAAAGCAGAGTGTATTGGCCAATAAGTATTGATATTAAATCGCAGGTGTATACATTAACGGCGAATGTCTGCTGTCAGATGGAGGTCGTTTAGCCCAGTTGACGGCTACTTACTAAGGGTGTTGCACATTGGAAGGCGTCAACGCCGATTGCCGAAGTTTTGAACGCGGACAGGGAGAAAAATTGGAGGTGATCGTGTTTCATCGCTTCACGAAACAGATGCATCCTCACAGGGCCACAATCTCGAAGCTGTGGGACTACATCATCTCACATCGCTTATCATCATTGTGAAGTAGCTCCATGACCTTCATGGTACGCAAGAACTGAAGTTGCGGTCCTTCATACGAGGAGCCCGGAGTACCAAATCACAACAATGGCAATGTACTCAGACAAGGGTCAGGATTGTATCGTAGAAATCTAAGTCCTCTTCTATAGTCGTACATGATTCCCCTTAGATTTTCATGACCATAAATGAGCTACCTATTCATACATATCTAAGGGGATCGCTCGTCAACTGCTAGTACGGATGGTATGCCTTACGTAAAGCCTAGATATAATGATTACCAGCACATGAAACCCAATAGTTAGGTAACTAATCTCCTATGGACGGAAGTCTCGATTGTGCTATATGTGCCGATAGCCTTCTTTTTAGTCGATCGTTCGACAGCCAGCAATGTGTGAACTGCTTAATCCTCTTATCTTGAAACGAGGTATTTGGTTGTTGTGCTATGGTTGTAAGCGACGTTTTGTATTTGTGGTGGCGTGCTCACGTAGTGGTACTTACTTCCCGGTCTGTAACTTACTGCTTGAGTTGGGTGAGGAAGAAAAAGAGAAGTATATCAAAATTTGCCTCATGCGTGTGCGTTAGTTCGCCAGCATTTATAACCTTGATGCCTGAGGATAGGGACATGGATGGGTTATTAGTTACGAAGGGAGAAATTGCACAATATAGCACAAGTATGAGAAACTGACACAATCACAACATTAGGGATTAATTTTTACCTATGCAAACGGTAAGAATTCATTCTGTGTAGAGAATGCATGTAAGATTACTTCGAATCCACACAAGTCCCTTTCCCTTTCCCAAGACGCACACTTCAAGCTATTATTTCCTGATATATCCCCTTCTCACGATGTCCCTGTCCTGTCTCCGCCCGGGCACCGCAAGACTGGGATAAGCTTGACTAGGGCGATACAGGTCGATGAACTCGTTTGACTGTGCTGGCGGAGTCCGGGGTTTCTTGACTTTAAGCGAAGCTGCCGCGATAGGCGAAGTTGTGCGCTGTGGTTTGTTTTTCGAGTAAATTCGTGGCTCATCGCTTGATCCACCTGCTACGCCCTCTGCCCATGCCACGCTCTTCCCCTTCTCCTGGGGACTGGGTGTGGCAAGTGGTGAGGAGACGCGAGGGATCTCGTGGTGGGTATGTGGGTGTGTATAGTACTGCGTGTGGGATCGATAATGGTTTTGTAGCCTTGAGGAGGGTCGTTGGAGAGGTTCATCGGCGACGATGGATACTTGTCTGTAAGTTGGAGAGGGCATCGAGACGACTGGCTGTGGTTCTTGGGGTCTCTTGCCGCTGTCTTCCCGAGGCCGGGCGGCCAAGTTGTCTGATGATTTGTGGTGGGTTGGTGGAAGAGTAGTTGTTACAATACTTCCCGGATGGGAGCTTGGACAGGTCATCGGGGGCGATGAGGTACGTTGGGTCGTAGAAGAGGGACTCTGGACGGAGATGCTATTTGGGGGTTTGAAGTGATTGTCCAAGATGGAGTGAGGTCGTTGTTCGACTTGACTGTGATGTCCGGGAAGCCATTGCATCCATTGCGGTATAGGTTTCGTAGGACTTGGCTTGAATGAAGGTGTATTCAATGGATCCGAAATCGAAACATATATCGTTGAGTCTAGCGGCACAACGCAGTCGAGTTCGACGAAGCCAGGTGTCGTCGACCGGCGTACATGAAGATTTGCAATGGTACCAGAATCGACACGATCTCCAGGTCCATCACCAGAGATTTGATCTTGCTGCGTGGAAATCCTCGTGACCTGACCGCGGGCCTTGAAGCGACGTCGGCTGAGACCGCCATCTACTTTGTCAATGCGCCCCATGGCTTTCTTCAGCAAGGTTTCTTTATTGTCATTTTCGCAGCTCATGACGCAACTGACACACATCGGAATCTCCGTGAGTTGTTTTCCCTTCGAGTTGTCCTGCATCCGTTCTTCCTCGACAATCACGCCATCCTCCACCACTCGTAGTACTTCCGCACCTCTGTCAAAGAGCTCAGAAATGGGAGGTGCGGTGACGACAAGCTTGTTGCCGCAGAACAGACAGCCATAGCAGGCACGATGCCAGAAACACCAGCCCAGGCTGACGCTTTCGTCACCGCGGTAAATGATCTCGCCACATACCTAACAGATGGCCAAGTTGATGATGCCGCGCAAGCAAGACTCGCAGGTCAGTCGAGCGGCATGTCCGAGTGCATGTGGTGGACCGCGTGATGGGTGCCAGCAGAATGTGCAGGTGAAGTATTGCGGGTGTGCCATCTTGGGTAACTTAGGAATGAGACGTGAAGACTGTTTATCAATGGCTGGCAACTATTCTAAAAAGGGGGGGTCTTAGGTGCAAAGGGTGATCGTCCATCAAGTAGACAAATCCTCAAAACCCAAGTTATTTTAATCTGGCCCCAGGGAGAAGGCCGAGGGCAGTTAGGACCCAGCATCTCTACACTACGACGTCATGTCGTCATCATAGAATAGCAGAGTAGAAGCCATCATAGCAATCAGTCTTAAGAACTCATCGTCATTGTGTAGAGACATCTAAGTGCCACAAAGGGGCTACAAATGCTCGTCAACAGATGAAACAAAAACACATCGTGTCCATTACCCTGATCGCACCTGCGACATATGCAACTCCAGCCCGCAAAACGCCAAAGCCTGCCACCAATCCCCAGACCAACAGAAATATGTCGGTTTTTCTAATCCTACATATTGGAGTGTGTCCCTTGGAAAGAGACAACTCAAAAGCCAAACATAACAAAAGCAAACAACACATGCAATCAGCAGCATAGTTCAGAAACAACCCAACGTAACAGTGACTATCGCCAGTGTCGTGAGAACTCCTTCGTATGCTTGCAGTGCGAAACAAGCATATGCAACAGTTTTGAAGCAGACCATAAATGATCGTTCCAAAGTCTAGTCTCAAGAATCGCAAGGGTGTTCGTTACTGCATCTAGTGTCATTTCCATTCATAGCGCGTAAGTGTTGAGTCGCAAGCACGTCGACGTTCCAAAACAAGTGCCGACTACTTGCGGATTTTGGGACGTGCCAACATGTTGAGTCTGCTCATGCTCAGGCCGGTCTTCTTCTTTTGAGGGCTTGGTGTACGAGATCCGGGTGTCATAGACTTCTTAGCGGGTGAAGTCTGGCCGACAAGGCGGGGGGCTACTACAGCATGACCCTCCGCAGCGGGCGCGTCTTTGCGAAGCTTCTTCATGCCTCGCTTAGCGCCCTCATCCTCTTCGTCTTCGTCGGCCCCGACTCTGCAGCGCTTCTTGTTTGGCAGTCCATGAGGAATTCCAGATGTGGCAGCAGGATCGTCATTCTCCTTGTTGGGTGAAACCTCCGAGTTGCGAGGGAATGCGCCTGGCATGCGAACAGGCGGAAGGGTGGATTCGCGAACATGACGGAGACTAGCCTGGCCGAGAGCCGACCCAAATCCTTTAGACGGGCTTGAGTTGAAGCTGATAGTATGGTCACTGCGGAATGTGAAGGTGCTAGGAACTGATTCGGGCGGAGACTGTTGCTTCGTCTCACCGGCTTCGTAAGACGAGAGATCAGGATACGCAACTTCACCCTTCTGCGCCTTGACCTTGGTCGTACTGCTGATAGTGAGCTCCGGTACAGGAAGTTTGGCGAGCGTCGTCGATCTCGGAATGCTAGACTTGATGGGCGAGGGAGAGTTCTGGACCATGGCTGCACGTTTCGTTTCTGGAGTGAAAGCAACGTGGCGGTCGTGCTTGCGTCCCGGCGTGGTCAGAGGCACAGGAGGTAGCATCTTTTCAAGCGAAGCGTGGTGGCTGGGAGTCTTGAAGGGAGACAGAGTCTCTGATGGCTTGGACTTGGGTCCACTAACTTGTCGCTTCAAGATTGACTTGACTCTATCAAATCGACCGGGTGTCTGGACATGAGTAGGGATATTGCTCTCAAACTGAGCCAAATTGCTGGACGTGGCTGACTTTCCCAAGCCTCCGAACCCTTTCTCACCAGGAGATCGGAGGTTCTCTCCAAGCTCTGGTTTAGTGGGAGCTCGCATGAACGCGCCTCCAAGTCTGGCGGAAAAGCTTCTAGCTTGACCGAGTCCCGACTTGCTAGGCGACTTCATAAGATTGACAGTCGACTTGACGCTGTCGGTGCGAGCCATTGATGACTTGGTCGGGGTGGAAAGGTTGCCAAGCGTCTGTGACCGGGGAATGGCACTCCGCAGTGAGTCATTGCCGCTGCTCTTGGGTCGTGGAATCGAAGAGCCATCTCTAGACAAAGGACGGAATGTGGAGGTGTCATCCTCGATGCGCTGGCGAATGCGCTTCGATGGAGACTCGGGCGCGGCACTGGTTTGCTCGACAAGTCGGACCTGGAAGCGAGAGGGGACAGTCTTAGCATGGGTGGAATCGGGCTCGTCGAGATTGGCCTTGGACTGGCTACGCTTCACACCATGCTTCAACGGCGTCACATTCTTGACGGGCGTGAAGCGACCGGGGGCGGCACGGTAGGCTGAAGGGTGTCCTTCGATAGAATCCATCTTCTTAAACTCGGCCAGGTGGGCGGCGCTGTAGCGTCCAGCCTTGCCCTTAGCGGCGGCAATCTTGCGGCCATCCGCAGTCTCTGCCTTCTCGGCTAGCTCACGAGCACGATCAGCAGCCAATTGGGCCTTGATCTGAGCAGCTTCCTCACGGAGCTCCTCCATCATCTTGCGGGCAGCGGGTCCGAGCTGACTGTCACCGTCAGACTTCTCGCCAGTGGGTCGAACGTAGCGAAAGGTGAAATCAGCTGAGGGCACAGTGGTCTTGGAAGGGGTGTTCTGGCCCATAGCTGCAGGCGGAGCAGTGTAGTCAATGTCAGTGAAGCCGTGTCGGAGTGCAGAAGAAGGGGCCGCAGTGGTCGGGTGGACTCTGCTGGGGTGCATCTCAGACATGGCCACTTTGAAGGGCGAAGCGGAGGAGGGTGTCTTGGGATTGGGTACGGGTGAAGACATGATGGTGGGAAGACGAGGCGCGTCCTGCTGAGTAGGCTCCTCGGCCTCGGTGAGGGACTCAAGTTGGGGAGAGGGTGAGGCCTTGCTTCTCTGTTTACCCGAAGGAGGGGTTGTCAGTGCTTTGCTGACACGCGTCTGGGGATCATGTACACCAGCAGACAACAGTGAGCTGATCCGTAGTTGGGTTGCTTGTTTAGACTCACCTTAGAAGAGGAAGCAATGCGCGCCGAGCGGCGGCGGGGAGGCGACGACATGGTGAGCACGTAGGTTCTCGTCGATAGGTGTGTACAGGTATCGCAGAGCACGGATGATGATGGAATTAATTGAACCAGCTAAGGAGGTGGCTGTCGATTGGAGACTAAGAGATAAGGGCGAGCGAGAATGTGATGTCACAAATGACGCGGGATGTGTGATAATTTCATCAGGTCAATCAATCCTCGACGGGGTCCCTGTTCATGTCAACAAAATGATCGGGATGCAGCCTTGTTTCTCAGACAACCTGGCGCCTTGCCCGAAAATGGCAGAGACAAAACAACGGCGGCTCCACAATTTGCTGTAAGCCGTCCCCTGCACAAAAGCAGTTCCTGCACTGACTCTTCCAAAAGTACAGGCTGCTCATCACTACTACCTGCCCTTAGGTATCCCTTAGGGATTGTATCCTCGAGCCTTAATCATAATGTGCAATGCTCTATAGACAGAGCATCGCTATCACATACCAGTGACCATACCTAGTTGCCGTACGGTTTGTTTGACTACCACTGACCCTACCTTGATGTGCTGGTGTTTATCCAGGAGGTGGTTGACTTCCAACTATTAGATACCAACATGTATGTATGTATTAGTATTTTAATATTAAAACAAACATAAGAACCTCAATAATAAATAGAAACACAGGCAAATCAAGGCACAGCACTGCACCTGAGATATACCCAAGGCATTCAACCTTTGTGGACACGTTCCCGGGTGCAGCAAAATGGGGAGTTTGATACGTTTGCTTGCTTTTATGGACACTGAGATCGTTGTATGAATCATAACTACACTGGAGTACCTTATCAACAGTCTAGAACCACCTTGTCACGACGAATAGCCAGTTGCGCCCTTGACACACCCGAAAGCACCACCACCTTTGCCTACAAATGGTCAGCAAAGTGGACATGTAAGCTTGAGAATCAACTTCTAAAGCATCCCTTAGAAGAGTCAGAAAGGTCCAGAAAGGGGCTCATACCAAACATCTCGCGTACGTCTTGGATAATATTCTGTGGCCTTTCCCAGGCGGCAAAGTGCCCCCCGCTCTGGTGAACTCTCTCAAAAACGACATTGCCCAACGTCTTGATCCAAGTACTCGGCAACACTGCCAAGTCCATTGGGAAACGGCTGAACCCAATCTTTACACCCGGCGAATAGCTCATCAGTCGTTTGCGGTCCATCTTGTTCGGTCTTCCATCACAGTTGTGGATTGTTTCGTAGT
Source organism: Xylariaceae sp. FL1272 (assembly GCA_022432385.1). NCBI lineage: Eukaryota > Fungi > Ascomycota > Sordariomycetes > Xylariales > Xylariaceae > Xylariaceae sp. FL1272. Next base: position 972,825 of record JAJJXC010000001.1, on the reverse strand, counting down.
AGATACGAACACTTGCGGCCGCGCCAGCAGTCGAGAACCAGTAGATACTAACCCACTACAGCGCTTCGAGTTAGCAATTACCTTTTATAGCGTGTTTGCTCCTGTCTCGGGAGTCTTTAAACATGTTTCCAGAGCACTTGCTACCGAGACCAGAGAAACCGACTCGCGTTTTTCGGAATAGGTAGAAAAGAACTCCAGAAGTTGCTTACAGTACAGACCTCATCGTCGGTCCATGGGTAGCTATCAGTCCAGTCGTGCAGCTTCTCGTAGATCCACGCCAAGCACGCCACCGGGGAGTCAGCCAGACCATATCCAAGAGTTTGCGGTTTGGTAGACTGTTCAACATTGTAGCCTCGCCCTTCCCTTTGGAACCATTCAGTTCGCTTCAGGCCCTCGCTTTCGTGGGTCGAGTATGGCTGGACTGCGTGCTGCAGCGCCAGTAAAGGATTCTTGAGGAATTCCGGAGCTTCGGCAAAATCGTAATTTAAGTGTGTTGCTTTACAAAACTGTGGAAACAAATGCCCCAGTGTGCGACTAATATGGCAGCCCCAATCGCCTATAAACCAGTGAGCACGATGCCGGAAGTCTGATTAGTTTCATCGTATGAGCTGACGGGCCAACTCACCGCCTTGTGTGACGTATTCATTGTAGCCGAGTTTCAACATGAGCTTATTCATCGTTTCGGCGTATTGCTCGAGCACTGTAATTCATCTGTCAAAACATCTTCTCTTGGTTGCAATCCGCGGGAGGTCCAAAGCTACGCTCAGTGTATAATTAAAGCCTTGCTTGCCGACAAAGCGAGACGGTTGAATCAGTGCAAGGACAGGTACTCACTGAATCCTCGTTGCTTAGTGCCTTGAGAGAAACCAAAGTTGGGAAGCGATGGGACAACAAGATCGAAAGCCGGCGTGTTGACTCCATCGCCTGCCGTAAGTGGCTTCGCAATCTTGTATGCTTCCATAAAGTGGCCAGGCCATCCATGGAGAAAGAGAAGAGGTATCGCCCCCTTGACACCACTTTTGATGTGAATGAAATGGATGGCGAGAGGCTTGAAACCTTCGCATTGGATGTTGGTGATGAAATGAGGCAGCTCGTTGATGGTCTCTTCGGCCTTCTTCCAGTCAAATGTGTCCTTCCAGTATTGTGTTAAGCGTTGCACGTCGCCGAGTGGTGCGCCCATTTCCCATTCTGCGCCATCAAGTTCGTCTGGGAATTTGGCCAAGGAGAGCCGAGTCTTCAGATCCTGAATCTGCGACTCGCTGACGTCGATCGTATATGGTTTGATGTCTGCCATTGTGTTCATGGCATATGAAGTAATCTTAGGAATGTAGTAAGGTAGCCAAGAGACAAATCAGATACATACATATGGGTGATAGTCAAGCCACTCTGTAATTATGTTGCTTCATTCCGCGGGTAGACACTATACTTATACACCTGAGCGTTGGATGATTGTTTGAGCTTTTGGTGCTAAAATGGCATCATACTTTGGAGTTGTGTTTTGGTTATTGAATGTTTGTAAGCTTGTTATGTATTCCACGCTCAAATGACGTTCGTAGGGCGTGGCGGGAGACCCTGGCGCATCTAGAAACCGATCAATCATCGGTCGTTGATGGATTATTGGTTCTCTGTACGGGATACTTCCGACCCTCAACAACGGAAGTACGTCTCAAGCAAGTGATAGGAGGCACCGTGAAATACGGCGTATGACGCGTCTACCTAGAAGTGAGTTACTTGCAACGTGCTGATTAAAGATTCCTTGTTCCTGATTGTATGCAATGCAGTGCCATAGGGCGCAAGTCACGACTGCTATACTTTTTCATGTTCACCGAAGCGGCGGCGGTGTCATCCCCGCAACGGAGCCAACCGACCCCTTGTCTTATATAGGGGATTTCGCATTCAGGGAATTCACAGTCTTGTGAATTATCATTGCTCTGCTCGGATGACTTACCAAGTTAGCCAGCTTGTGATCTAAACCGGTATCAAATTTTGAGGTTGCGATTGATGACACTTCTATACCGTTTAACCTCACTCTAAGCGGCATTACACTACCATAACCCAAGCAAAAAACTACACAGAGGCCTTGATGTTGGTAACTACCTATGAGAGTTACCTACAGTATAGGCCTTTTTCCGCTGGGATCTACACGAAAGTACCTATAGTATGACTTTAGCGCAATACCTGTTCATTACATGATATAACCTTTTCTGCCAAGTGCAATAGCAGCATATGGATCTAGTTTTGGGCTGCTTAATGCGTTCTATAAGTCCCATGACAGTACTTTCAGAATGGGCTAGGTTTCACAAGCACAAATGAGTCGGAAGATGTCAGAGCAAAACGGAATTAGAGCCTCACGGATTGAGATTAATGACATTATTGCAAGTGGAAGGGGCCTGGAGGCAGAGCGGGAGGTTCAGAGCTCATGGAGAAGTGGGGACGGTGCAGCAACGCTAGAGCAAAACCAACCCAATTGACTTTCAGGGGTGCCGGGCGGCATCGGGCAGGGGATTGGAGGCTCACAGTTCTGTCACACCAGAGGTCCCGCGACTGGTGCAACCCTGAAAGGTACACTTAGGTACCTAAGGTACTCAACTTTACCCTGGGTGGATTTGCGCCCTGAAACCCAGACCCCTCCCTCCCCACGCCCGTCTACACCGCAAAGCTGTGCCTTATCTTGAGACAGTTGAACAAGATCTCCCAACTATGGCTGCGTAGTGGGATGTGTTGGGAGGTCTGGATCCTTCACATCTGCTGTGACTCTTGCACGTTCGGGCGCCGTTGCATCGCATTACCCTCTACCTTCTCTACCATTGGTTTGGTGCCAGCCGATCGAGACTGCCTCTTTGGAAAAAGGGGGCATTTCATATGGGAAACCACATAATATCGACTCTGGGTGTTCGTTCTCGTATCAATTGGCTCAGCTGCGGACGGGTTGATTGACGTACCTCACGACTGTGTTCTTTCCGACCCGGATATTCCTGAGTGCGAGGCTATACGGACTGGTCTTGCACGTCCAACATCGTAGGCATAAGCGAGCCATCACCCGCGACTCTGGGTCGTGGCGTGAAACCGGAAGAATACCAACAAGTAGCAAAAACGGTTATGGCCACGACAGACAGTGCTCGGCCGTATTTGACACGAACGACGACGAATCAGTCCCTCACACATAGTACGAGCCCGCGTTCGTCCCTTTCGTCTTTTCCTGCATCCAGCTCCGGTGCCGTGCCGAGCCAGCCTCACCCACCTGTCCTCGACATGGATCGAACATCCAATCCAAGCTCCAACTCGAAAGATTCGTCTATCGAGACCCAGACCATAGTATCCGAGAATTCTTCCATTTCGATGGTGGCAACCGAGAAACCACATACTAGATCCCCCCGAAAGCTGCGGTCCCAGTACCCGCGCGAGTCCGCCGAAAACCATGTCGAATATATCTTGGTGGCCTCGTTCGACATCGACCGTGGGCCCGTTATGGAGCATCAGTTCCCCGTCGCCATCACCGGGGACGAGAACATGTTGGCCGAGTTGATGTTACCCGATCAAGCGCACGCGCGGAACCAGGACTGGACGATTTTCTTCCTACACAAAGACTCGAATCAGGACGAAGAGGATGAGGATCAACGACGGAAAGACGCACGTCGCAGAAGAAGGAGACGGCGAAAAGACAGAGACGCTAGAGTTCTTAATGCAGACGACGATAATGACGTGAGCGACGAAGAGAACGAAAGCTCCCAAGGCGACGACGACGATGATGACTGGGATGATAATGTCTCGACAGATTCGGAGCCTGAAGGAGGCGAAGGCCCCCCGTTGATTTATGTTCTGAACTTGGTGTATACCAAGCACGACAAATCGGTCAAGAGAGGGGCCATCGTAAAAGCCATGGCTATATGTACCCGCCACCCTTTCTTGCATATATATAAGGTTCGTCAGAAACCTTGTTTGCTGCCGAGTGTTTGCTGTACTAATCATCCCTAACCTACCCTAGCCTCTTTTATTACTCGCATTAGAAGAGTACTTCAAATCTCCCGTGCCGGAAACCTTGTCTTTGCTTTACGATGCCGTTAACAACATGGATCTGTCCCTAATGCCTAGACTAAGCTTGCTAGAAAAGTATCTTTTACAATCAAGCAACAACAAGGACCTATTTGTTGAGAAATTCGAGCAGATGGTCCAAAGGCGCATTGCCGAGGACAAATCGCACCAAGTTGGGGAACCTTTCGACGCAAGTAGAAGCCCCCCTAAAACCCAGGGTATATCTCGTGCCGGTACTAAGGCGTATCTCGAAGGCCAGACAGCCTATTCTGTGCCACGAGATACTCATGAGTTTGAAAGTAAAGTCATGTACAAGGGCATTCCTATACCCGTAAAAATCCCCACAGCTACGATGCCAGAGACAGTTGGTGATTTCTCCCTCATCAAGTTGATACAGAACTTCTCTGAGCCGCATGCCAAGTCGATCCAACCCTTTGCAACACATGCTCATCTCACCACCAATGGACCTGGGACACATCCCATCATGGTCTTGGCTAACGCGCTTCTCACGCAGAAGAGAGTCATTTTCCTGGGGCACAATATGCCCTCTGGTGATGTTGCGGAAGCAGTCCTGGCAGCTTGCGCCCTTGCATCTGGTGGTATCCTTCGGGGGTTTACCCGATTTGCATTTCCCTACACGGATCTTACAAAGATTGATGATCTTCTCAAGGTACCTGGCTTTATCGCTGGAGTGACAAACCCCACGTTCGAACTTCACCCGGAATGGTGGGATGTACTGTGCGATCTTCCGAGCGGACGCATAAAGATTAGTAGCAAGATCGAACAGCCACCCATAACAGAAGGCTTAGTTTATTTCCAGCAACAAAACCCGTCTTTTGCGAATTTGTTGAATGGCTCATCCAACACGTCCGCTGATCTGACCGGAGATGTCTTATTCATGAACGATATTCTCAAAAGTATCGCCGCGAGGCACGGTGAACGAGTGATCCGTGCCAAGTGGCGCGACTGGGTGGTCAAGTTTACTCGTATTGCTGCAGCCTTGGAGGAAAGTGTGTACGGTGCCAGTGCATTGTTCATCGGAGGTGATGAACACGAGAAGATCACAGGCGGCCATGGCTACGTTTGGGCCGACGATGCTTCTAAACAGAAGGAACTCGCAGGAAACGTATGCCGAATCGAGGGGTGGAGAAACACAAGAAGCTACTATAGCTATATCCAGGTATATCATGACATTTCGCCGCTTCGGCCGTGAGGCTCCTTACTAAACCTTATCTAGGATCTCGGCCAACTCTACACTATCCGACCCTTAAAGGGCCTGGATTTACACCATATGCACGATCGCCTGCGCACTCAGCGGCTTACGCCCACACAAAGTAGAGATGTCTATCTCGCCTTTTCTGATTCCGTGTGGTCCTATGACGAGATATGTCTTCTGTTGACAGTTGCCCCTGAATCCCATGCAGGCCTCTTCTACATCGCGCTTGGGCTTTTCCATAAAGATAGGGACGTGCGTGTCAAGACTTCGGAGCTTTTGGAGCGTATCTCTGAGCACGAAGCTGGGCAACATTGGTGGAAAGGTCTGAGCCGATATCAGAAGCTTGCCTATCATAGGATTCGACGAGAAGTCGAGGCGGACATGAAGACAAAGTTCGAAAAGGACCAATTCGTTCCCCGTGAGGTCAAGAGAAGCAGTTAATATGTTGCCATATGTCATTTCTCTGAAGATCACGTTGCATTTTGCGAGTCATCTGGGAGTTTGGTAATGAACATCCGGTTTATGAAATGATTGATATCCCAGACAAAGCTACGACATTATTTACATGTCATCATATGCAATTCATCAGTATCTCACAATAATATTAATTCATTATTTCTCAACAGCCTTGTGTCTCTCATAACCCCTCACCTCGGAGTTCGCTGCGGTTGCCACGTTTTCCGAAATCTACAAAACGAACTTCATAACAGTTGTCCTTTGTCGCGACAGCGTGTTTCTACGTGCTTCCGCTAATACCGCACGGTGTACGCCCTACTTATTGCATCCACCCCACACAATGTGTTGATGTCGAGATTGTGGTCTCGTATCACTAGTCCTTGTTCCATTCTAGTTCGCTACAGAAGATACTTCGCAGCGTGGTCAACATGGTCTTGGGCAAAGGTAGAGATGAAAAAGTATGAATGATCGTAGTGCTGAAATAAGTGGTCAGTGAGCTGTCGTTACCGGTGGATATAAGACGAAAGGGGAAGGAAAGCACCGAAACTCGCCATCACGAGTAACTCCTTCCACTCCAACCAGAAGGGAAAAGTAAGCTTACCTCCTGATACCGCACCGTAACACCCGTGACCCCATTCTCCTTGACAGCCTTCTCAAAGTTCTCAGGCAGAAGCTGGCCCTGCTTGTAGAAGTTGTCACCAGTCCCGACGTCAATCAAGGCCCTGAGATCCTTCCCCCTCCACTCTTCGCTCGCGACAAGCTCCGTAGCGTCGTGCGCCTTCCAGGCCTCCTTGTCGGAACCAAGGTATCCAGTGAACGCCTTTTCGCCCCAGGGGCAGAGCGACGGGTTGCTGATAGGCGCGAATGCAGACACAGACTTGTATTTGCCCGGATTCCGCAGGTAGAGGGTTAAAGCACCGTGTCCACCCATAGAGTGCCCTGTGATGCTAACCCGCTCGCTATCGAGCTTCTCGCCGAGCGACGGGTCGGAGAACAAGGCGTTAGGTAGCTCGGTCAGAACGTAGTCGTACATGTTGTAGTTTTTGCTCCAGGGTTCCTGCGTAGCGTTTACGTAGAAGCCGGCGCCGGTGCCAAAGTCCCATCCATCGTCTTCGCCCTGGATGTTCGCGCCGCGCGGGGAGGTATCAGGGTACACGATGGCGATGCCGTGTTTGCTGGCCGCTGCTGAGAAGAAACCCTTCTCGCTGCAGTTGTCCGGTGTGCAGGTTAAGCCTGAGAGGAAGAATAGGACGGGGACTTTGGAGGTTTGGGCTGCGGCGGGGAGATACACGGATACGTTCATCGGTGTCTTGGTAGAGGTGGACTCGTGGGATAGCTTTAGGAGCTGCCCGCCGAAGGTCGTGATTGCTGCTTTGGTTTCGAATGGCATGTTGACTTTTGGGATTGAAATGGTCGGTGTTTGTTTTTGGTATTGAGGATTCCAATAACAGGCGCTTGACTTGTAGCCCCGTGATATAGGGTGCAAAGCTCGGGATATATAAGAGTGACGGATGTTTTGGTGGAGGAGGGGTCGCAATGACGAAGCGAAGACCATATAGGCAGTCAAGAAGACTCTAATATCAAATTGACGAAGCACGGTGTATTGGATGTACTCGTTTCTCTTATGTGAAGATTATTATTATCGGGTACGTAGGTCGCATTGAGCAGCACAGGGATCGCTCATCTATAGATCTCTTACTAAGAGCATCATCACCTCTCATCTTCCACCGGCAAGATTTGGGTTTTAAGCCAGCCGCCCACTGGAACTCCTTTGTGGCAATGCACTTTGCCTTTGCTTTGGAGGATAACACCCCTCATCTGCCAGCTCTTGGCCTCATCTATTTCTCTCCGAATCGGGTACCTATTGTCTGACATTGACAGAGACACAGTTTGTCAACCCCTCCTCCACCAGCTCTTATCAACCCCACATGAGCAGCACAAGACGTCAGGGCAGTGGATGTGTCGCTAGCAGTATTGGGTGCTCAAACTCCAGAACTCTCCGAACCGCCGAGAGTTGAAGGCTTTAGAAGTACTACAGAGTTAATGAGAGAAGAACCACGGAGGACATTAGTAACACTGGGTTGCAAGCCTACTGTGACCGTGTTGGACAATCAGGCAACAATCATTGATCAATGAGGGAGCGTTGCTACCTAAGTTCGCCCGTGGTACTCAGCTCACCCAAAAGTATAAGGACCTCGGGGATGTGTGGGTACTGTGACATTGGAGCATTTGGACAGTAATCAGAAGTTAATGCACTTTATTATTCATCAATTAATGCTATGGTATCATCCATCCTCACAATTGTCGCCTAAACGCCAGGGCTAGAAAAAGACACACAAAATCCCAACAGCAAACAGAACCATCGCTTTGGTGAAGATCAACGCTGACCGTCTTGTAGCCACTGCCCAAATCAAGCGCAACACCTCAGCAACGACGGTAGGAATCTAGGCAGTCGTCGTAGTGTTCTTGTGGCAGTCGAAAGATGCAAGAGACTTGTCCCACGAGACCGAGTGCAGATTGAACTTGTGCGGATTGTCAAAGTAGAACGAGGTGCCGAAAGTGCAACCCGTGGGTGACTTGCAGATGTCTGAGCAAGAGCTCCTACAATTTTCGTCAGCATACAGCATGCAATCTGGACAGTGACGGACATCACTTACACACGAGGCCAGCAGTAGAAGTCGTCTCCATCCGGAGCAAATGTGTTCGTGTTCCGTACAAAGTCGGCCGGCAGGTCGTGACAGTCCTCAAGAGTGTAGTCCTGGTAGACGCAGTCACCTGTAGCATTGGCACCAGTGCAAATCAGAACCTAGAAAGAGCCAGCACCCAGTCAGTCTGTTGATCCTGAGCGTTGTGCCATGTACTTGGATGCTAACTTACACCACCCATTGCTCGCTTCTCAATCTTGGGCCAACCCCGGGGCAGCGCCGACACACAGGTCGCAGCTGCGAGAAATGTGGTAAATGCTCCAAGCAACTGCATGATGACGACAATCAATGTGGATGGCGAGAATGGATACTGTGGTCGGCAAGTATCAGATGTTGACAAGATGGCGTACAATCTGGCAGCAAGTTTACCAGGCGGTGTAGATCGGCAACCCGTAAAATCTGATCGAGTCGGGGTGAAAGGTGAGGAGGTCTGTCACGGATAAGTGAAGGTGTGTCGAGGAATGTAAATAATAAGAAGCAGTTGCAGGAAGTCGCGGCTTAGGTTATGTCGTAGGTACTCGTGGCACAGCAAGAGTAGGTAGGGAGGAGGCAGGTACGCTTCATTTATATCCCAATTCTTGCATCCCAATTTTAAGGCACATTGGACTGCAGCCACGATAACCTGGGAACTGGGATTTGCGAAGATGGGGAGGGATTCACAACATGGACAAGGACAGGATCGACAAAAGTACACACATGTCAGTGTTCATTGACACTGCCACACTTGTATTGTCGTGCGTAGGTAGCCCAAAGTTATTCCACATTGCTCAAGTCTGGGTCAATCGACACCTTGGTTTGCATAAATCAACACAGCTTTCTTTACTACCGACAAGCCGCATCTCGTCCGTCCACTGGTCACACAGACGAAAAGACTGTTCCTTTCTGTTTGCCGACATCTCGTAATGGACCAGGCGAGCCAGGTCAAGACGGGGAGAAATGTGCGAATAGCATGTAATGGACCGCAATTGGGTAACGTCCAGGGATGATCGCCGCATTAGTTCAGATTTGCTGTGCAGATCCTTAACTCCAACAAAGCAAATGACGGAACAAGGTAGCACTCTTGAAGTTATGAACTCATTCTCTATGACCTCCTTCTCGATGGAGCAATTCTAAAGACACAAATTCTCATGTCGCTTTGGTAATGTAGTACTGCCTAGTCATGCCCTGAACCTTCGGGCATCTACAATATGTGCTGCTAATTTCTGTGCGGCTATGTGACTCTCTCCCTTACTTTTACCCGGCTCAGCATATGCACAGAAAAGACAGAAAGGGTCTAGATCTCAACAGGCGGGAGTGGCTGAGATGCAGCAACACAATACAAATACGGACGACAGCGGCATCGTGGACCAACAACTCGTGGGCGTTGCTCGACCAGTATCCTCAATTGGATCTAGGAATGCTGTACGACGTCATTTGCTGGACCCTTGCGATCGTGTTGGATTCCCTGTAGTCCCCTGGCGTAGCAATGTAAATGGAGCCGGGGAGTATTTTGCATGGATCAACAGGAATCAAACTGACGGCAGAGTGACGGGTCCCGACAACAGCACACCACAGCCGAAAGCCACCTCGCCCGCTCCCTCCAAAACAGCATAGAAATACGAGCTGATCGGCCAACCTGCACGTGTTTGAACGTGAAACTGCCGGGCTTGGCATGCATCACCGCTATTGTCGAGATTGTCAAATGCATTGAGATTCGTGCTTCCTCTCTCAGCAATAGATTGACTACAGCTTGTACATATTAATTCTCGCTCGGCATCTGAGAGCCGGCCGCGCATTCTAAGCATCGCAGGGATACTTGTGATATTAGGTGAATGACACATTCAGAGACTTGCTGTTGAGAGATTAAGATTGGGTTCCGTCGTTGTAGGTACCTTTTTGGTGTTGCTGTTGGCCACGGTGAGGTACGCCACATAGGCCAACTTCCGCAGCCCTCATTCCTGGCTTGTCGTTGTTCAGCATCGCCAACTTGTCCATTTGCATTAAACTCGTGTGTTAGTTGTAGCACTCCTGATCACCCAATGCTCTCGATGAACAAGACAGCGCTTAAGCTTTTTATCCTGGACACAACCCACACACTTCGTCACGAGATTAGATCCTTGTTGTGAGGAAAGGCATGAAAAGGACACTTTCTTCACATAAATCTCGATCACTTCGACAGCGACACGAACTGTACTGCCAGGTCATGATGTGAAGCAGCTCTGTAGGTCACAGATGTGCACTCGCAACATATTGCCAGAGTCACTGTCGAAGGTACCATTCTGGAAAAAGAGAACCTCTCCATTTCTGCAAGGATATACTTGGTATATCCCAAACACTAGCCCCAACGCCTCGCTGATGCACATTTTTGGTGTCTACCTGTTCGCCCTATCATTCGCAATAGAGGAGTGTAGAGATATAGAATACCGGGTTCAATCCATACCACATGTTGGCTTGTCTGAAGACCTCGGAACGGAAATGACGATTGAGTCTGAAGTCTTACTACTGGAGGAGCTCTTCGCATGTCCAGTCCTCGTAGCTAAGGCATCATGTCAGTATCTCAGCAAGCCACAAGACATGGAGGAAATGTGACATACTAGCCATCGGGCATGTATCGACGGACAATAAGGGGGATCTTCTTCTCATTCATTTCCTTGATGGCAATCTGCAGAGGGTCTGACTCTCCTTCCAGATCGACGAGGACGGGTGCATTCATGCTACAAAGGCAACAAGTTAGCCAACAATTGCATGTGTTAATAGTAGACTCGAGGCCTGGGGGTCATAGGGCCGCTTGCCTGATCTGCAGTGCTCTCGTGCCTAGGATACGGGCCTTCTCGTACTTGGTCATGTAGGGGGTAGTGGTGCGCTCTTCGTTGGGGATCCTCTTGTCCTTGATAGACTTGTTGCCAGAGCCGGTCTTCTGGATGTTGGCCGAAGCGGAGGGGTCACCAGAAATGACAACATTTTCCTCCTCTTGGTTGCCGCGTCGATTGAAGTCGTCCTCGTCCTCGTTGGCAACCTCGGGATCCAGCTCATCCTCGAGAATTTCTTCCTCCTCTTCGTACATAGGCTCGTCCCTGCAGATAAAGGGTCAGAACGGGGAAAGTGCGCAAGTCGTCGCGAAAGCGGCAGACAGGACACTCACATGGCGCCGCTGGTGACAACATCACCATCATCCCCGTAGTCGGACATGGTGCGTGCAACGCGTGTTGCGGAGACCAAAGTAGTTGAAGTAATGCTGATGGAGAAGGGTGTCTTTGTGGTGGCGCAAAGAGAGAGGGTGCGCAAGTGTGGTGTAGGCAGCTGTAGTGGTTGGCGCGAGACTTGGCCGAATGCGATGCAAAAATTCAAGGCGCGGAAGGCTGAAAGAAATTCGAGGTGCAGCTTCTCGTCCCGCAACTCGGGTACGTACCTACCAATCTGGCTAGCGGCAATGGTACCTACGTACATGTACAGTCTTGCCAGGGTCCACAGTGGAGCCTTTGCACAATCGATAACTGATAAGCATTCCCAAAATGCAGGTTCCACCAAATAATTCCATCTGTTGATACTCGGCGAGACTGCTTCTGTTTTCTCAAGTGCTGGCTGGTGGTCAAGCGATCCTCCTCCACAACGCCGACAGCTTCCAAGTTCTCAGCTTCAAACCCTCCAATCAGGACATCCTCGATACTGCAGATCTTGACGGTTCTCGGAAAAGGTAGGCATGTAGCCTTCCATCTGTTCCAACCATGAAGCGAGCTTCGGTACTGGACCCCGAACCTTCGGGTCCGCGCAAGAGACTGCGAAAGGGCACCGCCGCCTCTCTCACCTACGGTAAGAAACTCCAATGCAACGAATTGACTTTTGACGGTTTTAATTGCTCTTGACTGACACTGCTCCTACGACAGAAGCTCTGCCAGAGCATGATCACACTGCATACCCGGACCCTACCAAGTATGGCAACGACTACCACTCTGATTCCGAGTCCGAGCCCGACACGCAAGCCACTACTTCCCTAGCCGCCAACACACCCGACTCTACTACTCCCGACGACCCGCCCTCTCCTTTTCCGTATAAGAAGTTCATGTGCGACGTCAAGACCATCCGCTGCGACTTCCCAGGCTGTGAGAAGACCTTCAATCGCCCAGCCCGTCTTGAAGCCCATCGTCGATCCCACAATGACGAACGCACCTTCAAGTGCCCTTACGAGAACTGCGATAAGGACTACACTAGCAAGAAGTATTTGGACGAACACATCAAGGGCACACACAAGGATGAACGCACTTACACCTGCACCCACCTAGGTTGTGGCAAGTCTTTCATGACGGCCACACGCCTCAAACGCCACAAGGCTGTACATGAAGGCCGCTTCCAGTGCACCAACTACCCCCCTTGCACGGTTAAGTTCCGCAAGGCCATAACGCTCGAGCGTCACATCCGAGCAGTGCACCAGAACCGGCCTGCCTTCACCTGTACCTATGTCGATCCCGACTCGGGAGAGCTCTGCACCGAAGGTTTCAAATCAGTTAATAGCCTGAAACGACATCAGCAACGGGTCCATGGTGAAAACCGCTTCTTTTGTGAGGAATGTGGGGAGAACGAGACTGATGAGCACGGCGAGCCCCTGATTGTCGGTTTCCCCACCATTACTCTACTCCAGAACCATGTGAAGGAAGCACACATAAGATGTTTGTTCTGCAACAGAGTCTATAACAGTCGACCTGAGATGGAGGAGCACGTTGAGATTGCCCACGTCAACCCGCCCCAGCTACAACCACTCGAGGAGCGCAAGACAGTAGCTTGCACATGGCCTGGTTGCACAAAGACCTTCACCCGAATCTCCAACCGCAACACTCACATTCGCACTGCTCATGAGGGTGGCACACTCTTCATTTGTGGCGAATTTGATCTGTCTGAGTATCCGGATCTAGCTGCATGGCCCAAGAGTGACGGCTGTGGCAAATCCTTCAACAACAAGTACAACCTGGAGAAGCACGTTCGCCACATCCATCTCAAGGTCCCGCGGCCAGAGGTACCCGATCCGACAGGCAAGCTCTATGAACCCACAACCTTGGAGCTCTTGACAGGTGTTCGCGACAACATGCGCAAGACCCTTCCCTGTACCTTCCCGGGCTGCCACCTGAAGTTCAAGCATCTTGGCCAACGTGAGGAGCATATTCGGCAGGACCACGGAGCTGAACAAGCTCTGATTGGTAATCTTGGCGACTTACACAACGACAGGGACGGGGATGGAATGCGCGAGTGGGAAGCTGCGTATGGCGGTGAGGACCTATGGGCAGATGAGGGTGCCAACACGGGTGCAGCCCTGGATGCATCGCAAGAAGACACGGGCATGAAGACCTGGAATAATGATGAGATAATGACGATGCTCGACCCTGCACTGGCAAACTAGGAGTTTTCTGCATGATGAGGATACGACAGTTATGATACCCTTTGCTTTCGCGAACGGCACCTGCCATATACATGTACCCAGTTCACCCTGGAAAGTCGTCTACTAGATACCCTAGATAGGTACCTGGAAATGCGGCCGAGATCAAGGGTAATTGCGTTGAACTATTCGGGAGAGTCTTTGATGGTGAGCAACAAGTTTACCCCTGAAATGCCACGGTTCAGGCGAAGCACGCAATAATAATACATTACCACAAGTTAAATGTGTTGTGCCTCTAGACGGCTTGGAGTGAGTGGCCAGTTAGGGCCATGTGTTCTAACTGAAACAAAGTAGTGCATCAACTGGTATATTGCTTAGTACATTTAGAGGGGGGCGTAATTTGCCATATGCCATTTCCACTTGACTGGGAACGATTTATCCATTCGTAGGCTGAACAATGACATCTGGGACAACTTTTCACGGCTTTTAACAGCTTACAAAGCAAAGACTAGTATTGTCAAGCGAAACATGGTTGCCATGTTTCTAGCAAATTGCAAGAGTGGCTGTATATTCGTCTTCTTAATGAGAAACGTTATGAAGACCCAATGCTATTTACCGGTCTGGGTTCATGGCAAAGCGTATGGTGTTGCAAACGCGCAAGCTAACTACGATTGTCTATGCGCGTCAATTTCATCTCCTGGCCCATCGTGTTACATGGATTGGGTAGCTGATAATAAAAAAGGCCGACGCGGCGTCAGTTCATCAGCAAATGATCTGAATATCGTGATGATGCGAGACAATGTTGCGAACGAACCCCATTCCCATGCTGGAACTGGTCTTGCTTATTGTTAGGCAAGACTTCTTTCCGGCATTAAAGCATCTGTCTATCGTGTGTTAACATTTGACCCTTGGCAAAAGCACAGATCCAATAACTGTGCCCCCATCTCCACGTTGTATGTTGGATATTCTACGTAGCTCTGAGGTCTGCGGTTAAAGCTACAAACAGTGACGGGAGAACGATGACGGGATATATGTCCATCGTAACCTGCTCTCCTTTCCGTTGCCTTAGTGATAGTAATATGAGTATCCCGATCGCACGATCAAAGCTGTCTTCTCCAAAGTGCGTTCGATTTAATCCAGATTTCGGTCCATTTCGTCTGCTTACATAGTATCCGAAATCAGCTCGTTAATTTTTCTCTATGGAATTTGTGTAAAGGCAGATCGGACTCAAACTTCTCGCTTGAGGTCTATCAAACGACTAGTCTGATGATATATATGCTCGATGAGTTGGTCATCGCAAGTCTTCTGGCTCCTCGTTCTCATGTCTCTTCTGACTGTTTGTAGCTGTACAGCTACTTTACCACTTCATTGGATAGATCTACAATCATATATGGAGGACCCCCCGGCAAAAATGGGCGTTATCCTGTTAAGACGCCCTTTTGCCCGAATAATCTCTCCAGAATTAAAAAATGGCCGAATTCTTTCGGCCAATCGCTCAAGGTCTTCATCCCTTATCACACGGTTCTATACAATTGCAAAGCTACGTCGATGAAAGGGTCTGTACCGTATACAAGTTATGGTTCTCGAGCGCTATATTACGCAAACTGATCGACTGTCGGTATCGCCTGTGGTGTCCACGCTAACAACTTCCGTTGACATCGATCCTATTACTTTATGCATATCAGTAGGCAATGTTCCATATTCTGAGACTTGGTTGAGCAGCACGTTTCTTGCCGAGGGGAATGAGATGCGATCCAAAGACAGGTTGTATTTCGAAAAGCATAATAAATACGAGCCCAAGCTCAGTTAAATGGGAAAATGGAAGAGAACACCGCTTGGTCGATTGCAATAACCACTGACTCACAGGCCACGGGCGAAATAGTGATATACCATTTGAAACCTGCGCCAGGACGATGGTCCTTTCGCTCAATGTGGTAGCTATCATTTATTTCATCATTTTGACGCCGACCTTCACCTGCAGTCTGACGATTCTTCAGGATTACCCACAGCACTTATAGTCCGAGTGTGGTTAAAAGACATCCGTTAGAGGCTAATATGAGTCGGATTACTGAATATGGCTTCGTTCATCTTCTCTATACAGCACATGCCATCTATAATGTTTTAAGATGGAGGTAAACAGCCTGAGGATTCCTGAGGAAAGATGTAATTCAAAGTGGAAAGTTTAGCTGCTTGTAGCTAAAAATAGCATCTCTTGTCGCTTGACCCAGAATCTCGCACCGACTCTCAAGACACTGCATCGTGGTTCAAAGTAAGTAACCAGATTAACCTTGAACTTATCAATGGCAACATTTAGTTGCTGTTACAAGGAACCTTTCACAGCGTATATGCAATTCGTCGGGCAGTTCGCCAATTGATCTTGGAACTACAGTATTATTGTAGGCAATACGGAATATAGGTACGTCATATTGCAGGGCTGAGAGCAGGCAATGTACCTTGTTTAATACATCTCGCCTACCCCAGCAAGTTCGCGGAAACGAGGGAGTCGAGATGTTTTGCAAGGCCTCGAAGGCTTCACGAGATGCTAAGGACGCTCGCCGATTTTGATGGAAGAATACGAGAGGAAGAACCCGGCACGTACTATTAATCCATTATACCAGCGACGTATTGCTGTGGACAAATAATAGGTGTTCAGCATCTGCATTCTACTTCATTTGGAAGCGCGGGGGGCGGAGGGGGGGGGATGTATGTGTGTATGTCTTTTGGACATCATGGTTCCTCTCCAGGCGGAAAGAGAATTGATATGCGATACCTTAGTCATGCGATCGTACGAACGGGAATCTTGGAGATCGTCAAGTCGACCAATGGCGAATGAAGTTCCAGAGGTCAGCTTAGGTGAACCCGGGAGAACGGATCTGAAAAAAAACGACATTTCTTTGTACCACAATCTCTGGGTTGCTACACAAGGCGACCAATTGATAACACATGGGGCACGTTCAAACCACAACTAAATCTCGTTTCGTTTTGGAAACCGAATAAGGCTATCAACTAAGGTATTCCAGAATGGAAGTTTCACAGCCCCTCACCCCTTCACCGGCAGCATTACTATATACCGGCTGTTGTAGACAATGAGCGAAGGCGAGAGGGGATTTCTTGATGGGGCTTGAGCGAATACCTCGCGTGAGGGGTTTGGGGGTCAGCCAACACAGCTCCAACCTCTCCAAGCTACCCTGCGGCGATCATCGCATGCTCATGGAACCTACATACATTGACTTCCTGCCGACCCTGCTCGTTTGGGGCCATCGAGCTCTGGCCGAGATCCCGATGGACTACATCCATACCGGTTTTCGATCTGGTAGATTCCTGGCTTGGCACCAAGAAACTTGGTCTCGCTTTTCTGCCAAAAGAAAACATCCGAGCCAGGATTCGCGCGGAAACGAGACATCAAGTTTCCAGCCAGCGGGGTAGATATGCCATCTCAGCCTAGTATGCTGCGCGCCATCGGGACTAAACTTGCTTGGTACGTCAGTTCAGGCACGATGTACGGGATAGCGAGGGGCTACTGAGGCCCAGGCTCGCCGCTCGCCAGATCGGATTTCAGCCCACCTGCGTCATGGCTTGACGACACCTTCTCAGAGTCCGAAATCCAATGAGACCTCTCCGTGGGCTGCGATGACCTATCACAGAGCTATCATATGAGCTCATCACAGCTCCTTGCATGGAGGTGTTCATCTGCATGCGGTCACAGCAAATAGAATCCACCAGCAAGTCAGGTATGATGTGCTTCTTCCGCCCCCAGCTCGCCGTCGCCGAAGCACGACATGCTCTATGCTTGTATAGGAATGGGCCATTCAGCGTGAAGGAGGGAGCCTGTGACGTATGCGCCATCTACCTGAAGCAGGCTGGCATGCCCCTCTTGTTCAGCTGAAGGCCTCGGGCTACTCTTCGTCAAGGACCTCAGTCGTAGTCCGTGAACTATATAGGAGAGCTTCTCCTCTTTCATGTGTTCCGAGAAATTCATCTTTCATACGTAACAAACATCCCAGCCAAGTAGTCTCTTCTTTCCAAACAAAATAGTGAAAATGTCTTACAACGATAACGACAACGTAAGTTACACGATGTATTACCTTTACACATGTGAGTACAAATATTAACTCGCAATAGAGCTACGGCACTGGCCGTCGCGACGACGACAGCGCCTACGGTTCAAGCCGAAGAGAGAACGAGAACAGCTATGGCTCTTCGAACAACGATAACTATGGCTCAAGCCGTAGGGACAACGAGAACAGTTATGGCTCCTCGAAGAACGACAGCTATGGCTCGTCTAATACATATGGCTCCTCGAACGATGAGAGCTATGGGTCTAGCCGCCGTGAAAATGAGAGCGGCTTCGGCTCCTCGAACACCGACAGTTATGGCTCAAGCCGCCGGGACAATGACGACAGCTTCGGCTCAAGTCGACGTGAGAATGACGACAGCTATGGCTCAAGCCGTCGCGAAAATGAGAGCGGTTTCGGCTCCTCAAACAATGAGGGCTTCGGATCAAGCCGTCGGGAAGACAACAGTTACGGTTCCTCAAACACTGAGGATTTTGGATCAAACCGTCGGGATAACGACAGCTACGGATCATCTAATACCTATGGGTCCTCCGGCAACGATAGCTATGGCAGCCGCCGTGACAATGAGGACAGCTACGGCTCTTCGAACAACGACAGCTATGGCTCTAGCCGCAGAGACAATGACAACTCTGGCAGCGACTCGAAGCTGGGTAAATTCATGGAGTACGTTCCCTTTCTATGATGCGTCGGGCACCCTACGACTAATGATCATGCATCAAATACTGACACGAAGCTACAGGAAAGCCGGTGACATGCTCGGAAACGACAACTTGAGAGAGAAGGGTGAGCGCAAGCGTGGTGACGACGACAGCTACGGCAGCCGCAGTAATGATTACTAGTTGTGGACTATTGGCAAGGCCGATTAAGTTCAGGTTATTCCAAGTCTTTCATAGTCGATGATCGATAATGCCTTTCCGGAATAATTAATATGAAGTTAATGCTTTTAAATTTCTTGATGGTTTCTCGTGCTGTGTTTGATCGTAGCAGTATGACAACAATTCCCAACGGCTTCCCATTAAACACTTCCCGAGGTACGAATACTTGATATAGGAAATAAGACACACGAGGTAGAGTCATTGCACCACATCGATAACTATCCCAGTAGTTAATCTAGCTTCACTTCCAATTTTCTCATACGCCCGTGTACGCATGGGCCTCGGTGTCCTACGCAAGTGTCTATTAAATGTAATTCGAGACATCGAAACGATACAATTTGCTGATAATCAGGACTACATGGGGATATAATATGGTCCCCATTGCCAATGGATTGTTCGCTTTGTTATAACATAACCCATTAAACATATTTCATTGGTGGTGTGGAGGCGCAGTGTCGTCAAGATCATATTCCACTTTGCAGCGCATGCCTCAAATGGGGGTCAGGAGGGTATAGAGGTCTCGAAATTGTGGCCGTCTTAGGTATAGTATTAACCTTGTGCCTTTGCCCTGTTAGTATGGGCTTCCCGTAAACGGGGAAATGGTTGATGATTCAAATGTATGTAGGTATGCGATACTTTCGAACTGATAAATTTGAAAGTTGCAAGTAGGGTTTGAGAGTTGACTGGCTGGACGCAATTAGGTAATTACATGTCACGTAGTTCGAATCGATGGAGGCGAGCGCCTGTCTCGTCGTCTCTCATGTCTAACTCCACCTCATTAAATCCGCTTGACTTTAACAACTTAGGTAGATACATAGTGCAGGCAACTAATCTATTAGCATTGGATCTACCACTGACTAAATGTAACTTTTGTCTAATACTCGGAGTAGCTACGGTGATTCGGCCAAAGCTCTTGCCGGCGGGAGGTCTCTTTGCCGGTGGCAGGGAGCAGAACGATGAAGATGCGACTGGGTTTTCGGACCTACACACCTACATAGGTACCTAGCTTCATCCTCATAATCTGTGCACACGAATCAGACTGAAACGAGCAAACGGAATTCGGGGGTTTAGCCGCAATGGCATGTTTTGCATGTCCGATGCAAGTTACCATCTCGTAGGGACCGACTTTGGGGACATTGGCCAATGGTAGCAAAGGTAATTGGTGCCGAGGAAGGGCGGGCGAAGGATGGGCGAGATTCGCCTCATCCGCCATTGGTCGGCGGCGAGGTGAAGATTGGACGCCCCCAGCGAAGCGAAGCGAACTAGACCCAGTCTGGCAGAGGGCGGAGAGTCCGAGCATCCGAACAGAGTTCCGATGCGTAGATCTCATCTGGGCATGGGCAGTTGCAGAAACCCTCGCGACCCTCACCAAAAGCCGAAGGAAGACCCCCAGAAAGGGCAAGACCCCGCCGGTTTTTTTACTGTAGGGAATGCATTACAGGACGACTCGAGCGTCTCGACACTGCACCGCACAATCGCTGCGAATCACTGCAGGCTTATTCTTCCCTCCCTCTTTTGCTTCCCTCCCTCCAAACTTCCGTCTTACATGCGACAATCTCTGAGGCTAGACGGCCAATTCGCTTCACCCATTGCGGTCCACTCTACCGGTCTTCCGCTTTTCTCACAGACATAAGACCTGCTTCTCAGGCAAGTGTGCTCTTGACCCAATTGCCACGTTCTCGCCTCTATCGACAACCTTGACCGTCACCATGGACGCCGTCTTGCGCCAGAGCAAGGCCATGTGCCCCTTCATGAAGACGGCCACTCCCGCCACTCTCCGCGCTCTTTCGACCGCTACTCGCCCCCATGCCGCCTCTCCCTGCGGCGGCACCATCTCCAAGCTGCAGCATTTTGGCCAGCGATGCCCTGTCATGTCCAAGGCCCTCGCCATCCAGTCTGCCCGTGTTGCCACCAGCACCGGATTCCGCTCCTTTGCCGGCTGCCCCAAGACCACCGGCAAGGCCAAGATCCATACAAGCCGCTCTGCTGAAGCCCGCGCCCTCAACTCTCCCGTCTTTCCCCAGCGTGATGGTGGTACGTACTGTCTCATCTGACTCTCGAGGTGCAATAGAGTCTGATCATTACATGCAGCGCAAATCCCTCCTGCCCCCCCTGGCCGGAAAGTCAATGCTGCTGCGGCTACTGCTACGCAGCCGTCCTCTCATGACAAGTTTGACTACACTGGCTTCTATGAACACGAACTAGACAAAAAGCATAAGGACAAGTCGTACCGCTACTTCAACAACATCAATCGTCTTGCCAAAGAGTTTCCCCAGGCTCATGGAGCCAATAAGGAGGAACGAGTCACGGTCTGGTGCTCCAATGACTATCTCGGCATGGGCCGAAACTCGAAAGTTCTGGACCGCATGCATAAGACCCTCGACGAGTACGGGTCCGGTGCTGGGGGTACCCGAAATATCTCTGGCCACAACCAACATGCTGTTGAGCTCGAGGCCACCATTGCCAAGCTCCATGCGAAAGAAAGCGCTTTGGTCTTCAGCTCGTGCTATGTCGCCAATGATGCCACCCTTGCCACTCTGGGGAGCAAATTGCCGGACTGTGTCATTCTCTCTGACAGTTTAAACCATGCCTCGATGATTCAGGGCATCCGCCATTCTGGAACCAGGAAAGTTGTCTTCAGACACAACGATCTAGACGACCTCGAGGCCAAGCTGGCATCCCTGCCACTCCAAGTCCCCAAGATAATAGCTTTCGAATCTGTGTATAGCATGTGTGGCTCCATCGGGCCAATTGAAAAGATATGCGACCTTGCTGATAAATATGGCGCCATCACATTTCTCGATGAAGTCCATGCTGTCGGTATGTACGGTCCGAACGGTGCTGGTGTTGCCGAACACCTCGACTTCGAGGCGCACCAACAGGGCCGTCCGCACGGCACGATCATGGACCGCGTGGATATCATTACTGGTACTCTCGGCAAAGCATACGGTTGCGTTGGCGGCTACATTGCTGCGAGCGCCAAACTTGTAGACATGATCCGGTCTCTTGCGCCTGGCTTCATTTTTACGACATCTCTCCCCCCGGCTACGATGGCCGGCGCTACCGCAGCTATCGAATATCAAGTTGAATACAAGGGCGACAGGCGTCTGCAGCAGCTCCATACCCGAGCCGTGAAAGAAGCCCTCGATGCCCGAGATATCCCGGTTATTCCCAACCCATCTCACATTATCCCCATCCTGGTTGGGAATGCCGAGCTTGCCAAACAAGCGTCGGATATGTTGTTGAACGACTACAACATCTATGTCCAGTCTATCAACTACCCTACCGTGCCTGTCGGTCAGGAACGCCTGCGCATTACACCGACCCCTGGCCATACTAAAGAATACCGAGACCAATTGGTCGAGGCCATTGATGAGATATGGAATAAACTCGATATCAAGCGAACCTCTGCATGGGCTGCCGAGGGCGGTTTCATCGGCGTTGGTGAACAAAATGCCCAACCCGAACAGCCCCTTTGGACCGATGCGCAGCTGGGCATTGATAACCACATCGCCAAGGAAATCAAAGCTTCCAAGCCTGCGATCGGTTTCATGGAAACCTTGCTCGCTCGTGAGAGCCAACGAGTGAACGCCTCGGCATGAGCATATCCCGAGTCGTGAAAGAAAATTTCTGGCGATTTCAAGGTAGCTCATCCGACCGACTAACCTTCGTTGGAGCATGCAAGAAAGAACAGAAAGAGCGTTGCGCAAATCATTCCATTCTCATCTGACCGTTTTTACAAATAGAGGCCTTCTGGGTCTCTTTAAAGGCACATGCGTGTCCTTGGCATCTCACGTGCCGAACCTTTGGTAGCATGATATCAATGCAATCGGCACCATCTCGTTGGCTAGATGGACCCATGCCTATTCGCCATCCCCCAATATCTTGTCTACATACCAAATGTGATCATTTACCCATGCCAGATGTTATTGATTATCTTCTATGAACGCCTCGTGAGTCTAGAACGTATGCCCAAACAACCAGCTTGCAAGGATCTTCAACAATGGCTAAATATGGGGTCGGTGTAGAGGAGCTCTCATGAGAGATTTAGCCGTTCTTGGCTCTATTTTGACAGTGTGACCCTGAATAGACTGACTACCAAATAGAGAAGTGAGGAGATGTGGTTTGCAATGTTAAGCATGACCGTTCCAATATGTAGGCGGTTCTCTCCATGCGCCTGGAACATGGCAGGAATGCAGTCTCGGTTCCAGAGCAAGGTCGATTGGTGAGCACCGGCAAACATAGATTACATCGAATACATCCAAACGCGGACATGATTGTATCTATGGAAGCATAAGTATCTCGTACATCTGTCTCATGCTGCCTGGTACCGCTACTTCTATTTCCCTCTTTACACTCCCAACACTCCAAGGGCAAGATTGAAGAAACAAAGTAAAATGAAGACGCGAGGCCTCATCGTCTCCAGCGTGCTGCCGCTCGCCTCGGCACTACCCTCATGGCTTGGTCTTCAAATCCGTCAAGCAGTTCCAACGATCACCGTTGATTTGACGAAGACCTATCAGACTATGGACGGCTTCGGCTGCTCTTTCGCATTCCAACGGGCGAATCTCATCACCAATATGAGCGACAAGACGAAGCAGCGCAACCTACTCGACCTTCTGTTCAACACAACATCTGGGGCGGGGCTGAGTATCGTCAGAAACGGTATCGGCAGTAGTCCCGACTCAAGCTCAGATCATATGAATACCTTCGCACCTAAGAACCCCGGAGGACCGTCCGCTATGCCACAGTGGCAAGTATAGAAAGATCCCATGCGAGTAATTTTTTATATCCCTTCCTAAGACATACTAACTTCTTTATAGTAAGTGATATCTGACCTGTCATATATCAGAAAACAGTCCTTTGTCTTGAAGTCCAGGGCCCCGCACGGGAAACTCGAGAAAAATAACTAACGCAGCACCTTCTCACCTACTAGATAGCTGGGATGGGAAAGATAGCGGCCAGGTCTTCGTCTCGCAGGAAGCGTACAACACATATGGCGTCCGACAGATCTACGGCGATGCCTGGAGCGCACCGGGATACATGAAGACGAACAATAACGAGAATAACGGGGGTACGCTCTGCGGTGTTACAGGCGCGAGCTGTTCGAGCGGGGACTGGAAACAGGCGTTTGCGAACTACCTCGTGCAGTATGTTAGGTACTACGCGGATGCCGGGGTACCGGTGACGAGACTTGGGTTTTTGAACGAGCCGGAGTTTTCCCCGTCGTATGCCGGGATGAATAGCAATGGGCAGCAGGCGGCGGATTTCATCAAGGTGCTCTACGCCACGCTGCAGACTGCGAACTTGACCGAGCAGGTCGGGATTGGATGCTGTGAGAGTGAGGGATGGGGGAATCAGGTCAATATGTTGAATGGTATCAAATCCGCCGGCGCGGAAGACATGCTGGCTATGGTTACGAGTCACACGTATACCGGCGGGTCGAACTCGCCGATGAATACGAAAGTACCGGTTTGGTTGTCGGAGCAGTGTGATCTCAATGGAGGGTGGACCACGGCTTGGTATAGCTCTGGCGGTGCGGGCGATGGGTATACGTGGGCGAATAACATTTATAATGCTGTTGTCAGCACGCAGGTCTCCGGCTATCTGTACTGGGAAGGGGTCCAGTGGCCGTCGCCTAACACGAATGAGAAGATGATCAAGGTTGATCAGCAGAGTCCGTATAATATCGAGGTTTCGAAGCGACTTTGGGCGTTTGCGAACTGGAGCCGGTATGTTAGGCCCGGTGCTATCAGACTGGGTACTTCGGGGGGTTCTGGGGTCAAGAGCACTGCGTTTAAGAATGTTGATGGGAGTTTGGCGGTTGTTGTTATATCTACTGGGACTTCGGCGAGTGCGGTGAGTATCAAGGTCTCGGGTGCGACTACGGCTCCGACTGTGGCTACGGCTTGGGTTACGGATACTACGCATGATTGTGCCCAGACTAACGTCACCGTTGCTACTGATGGTACTGTGAGTGGAAGTGTCGCTGGGAGATCTATTACGACGTTCTTTGTACCTGCCGCAGCCTGAAGTGGGTTTCCTAGGAGGCTGGGCGGGAGATTCTTCGCGTAAATAGTATCGAATCTTGGAATACACCTGTCTTGTTGACGGCTTACTGCTGGCTGTGCCCCGTACGAATTTCTGCCTTTGTAAACACATTAGACCCTATTCATTTATAGTTTGCGATGATAGTCCAGTAACCGTGTGAACACCCTTCCAAGACCTCCAACACCCCGTCTACATCTTGCTCAACAGCCCAGCAAGCGCCGTCTTTGTATCCGCACTCGTCTCTTTAACAAGCTTCGCAATATCTCTGAACTCGGCAATTCCCGCATCGCCCATACACTCATAGAGCCAACTCTCCGAAGTCGTGACGACAGCTCCCTCGCTACGCAGTCTAGCAAGCGCAATCGGAACTTCTTGCTCGTTACAACTACTAACACCATCCGCAAGGACGTAGACCTTGTAGCCTCGAGACAAAAGATCGAGAGTCGTCTGCGTAACGCAGATATGGCTCTCGATACCGACGATGACGACCTCGCCCTTGTCCGGGAGCTTTGCGACAACTTCTGGCGTGACCATGCTGAATAGGGTCTTGTCTACGTTGATGACTGCATCGTTGATTAGGCCCTCGATCTCTGGGACTGTGCCGCCTAGCTTTGCGCCGTTTTGTGTGGTTACGAAGATGGGTAGTTGCAGGATCTTGGCTGCTTTCAAGACTTTTTGAGAGGTAAGGAGACTGGGTGGTCGTCAGTTATTGCTGACATGAGGGGTCCTTCTCGTAAGGGCTTGATGTCCCATATAGCCACGCCGTTCTGACTGGGATGTTGAGAATAGGGGAATACCGGTACTTGAATAGAAAGGGTAAATGTACACTTTATCGAAGCTCCATATAGCAGATCGGAATTTCTCCCTATAGAATTTAGCTCCAAGAAGATATCTCGAGACAGGATGGGGAACCGTTCACGCACTGTAAGTCACAAACACTATCTTACTGTTAGCAGGGGAATCCACGGGGCCACTTTGCCTATAGAGTTTCGAGATGCTGGAGATATACTTACAAGATAGCGGGCTTTCCTGCGAGCAACACTCAAAATCAATATGGGCTAGCTAATCCGCATTTACATCATGGAACACTGTACTTACGGAGGCGTCTCTGAGGCGCAGCCATAGTGGCCAAGAATCTCGAACCTTGACAATGGCTTTGCTTGCTCTTGATACGTACTGGGCTTGCCGTATTTGTGACGGAATGCGAGCTGCCGGTAATGTTGCAATTCTTGCAAGACTCGCTGACATTGAGGCTCTTCTCATAAGATGGATGCAGTAAGGAAACTTGACGGTTGCTCAATGCCGATTTAGATCCGTAGACCTCGGGGCAATGGGTGTTAGGTGGGACAACCAGGCGCCCACGCTCTCCGCGATACCTCCGCAATTGTGGGGGGTACAGTAGGTTTCCCCCTTCTCCAACCTCTTTCTAGGAAGATTACCTAGTTTGCCCCGTGAAGAGTTACCAGGACACGATCGATACGCGATCCTCGAACCGCCATAATAGGTGCTGTTCCCAGCGGAATTCGCCATCCGACCAAGCGGAATCAAAGTATAGCACTCGAAGGCAGCATATTGTGTGTCGCTTAATAGTTCCTTTACCAACGCCTACATCGTCCGTGATCTGTTACTCGAACGACCGTACGAGTCTACAATTGCCAGAAGAAATAGAATATCGCGGCAAATGCATGACTTGCTGAAATTCCTGTTTTGCAGAAGTCGCATTTCACATCCCTCGGATGTCTCAGCTGATGTCTATATGCGCCTAACAATTGTCCACCTCGATTTCCGTACGGCTTACTGGATTTTTGCTCTCGAGAGCCAGCTGAGATTGTCCTGCATAGTCGCCATCCGAATAGTGTACAGCGAATCGAGGAACGCTGGCACAAAGCTTCCAGGACCCTTAACATCGTCCCGCTCAGCAGCCAGCTCAGCGGCAATGTTGTAGAACAACAGACCAGCAATAGTTGCTGCGAGTTTATCCTGGGGCCAGGCCGCAAGCATGGCTGAGATGGTAGTTCCGAGACAACATCCTGTGCCAGTGACGTTTCCTAGGTACTCATGGCCGTTCCTAATCGCATAGACCTTCTCACCCGCTGTAACGTAGTCCGTCTTGCCCGTCATTACCACAATGGTATCTCGTTGGATCGCGAGAGCCTTGATCATCTCTGCGATCTTAGGCGCACTCAATTCCGCCCCTCCGCTGTCAACTCCACGCTGTTGGATCTCGCTGTTACCAAGACAGGAGAGAACCTCGGCCTGGTTTCCTTTGATGACATCTATGTGCCCTCCTGTAAGTATTGTTCTCGTGGCGGATCTGCGAACGGCAGTAGCTCCAGCACTATCACCGAATTTCATGCATCAGCCTTATTCGTAGCGTCAAAGATAGGAGAAAACTCACCCAACGGGATCGAATACGACTGGGTTTCCAGCGTTGTTATAAGCTCGGAGAGCCTTCAGGTAGTTCTCTAACCCATCGGGTGTCACTGTACCCATGTTGATCACAAGCGCACCCCCAAGTTTCGCAAGGTCTCTCGCTTCTTCACCGTAATTTGCCATGATAGGACTGGCGCCAACACAGAGAGCGACATTGGCCGCGAAGTTCTGGACCACCAGGTTTGTCATATTATGGGACAGAGGTTTCCCTTTCGCGACAGCCTTGATGACTCGTGGAACCTCCTTCAGCAACTCCTCGGCATCTCGTTTGAATCGACCAACCTTCCAAGCTGCCGTGACATCTTCCATGAACTTTGGAGTTGTTGTCAAGAGTTGCTTCAGCTCCTTTGCTGCTGCCTCGGGATCCTTTGCTGCCATAATAGCACTAACGACAGCAACGCCATCTAGTGAGTACACACCCTCGAAATCCGCACACTGCCAAAAGACGCTCGAGACGTTCGACGCATTGATCCCTCCAATGCATACCGAGGGCATGGTCGGCCTTTCTCGCGCGAGTTGTCGGAGTATGTCTTGCAGGCCAGCGACGCCAATTATGCTCTTCACATTTTCTTTGCTGTAACTTGCGTAAGTAAAGAAGTCCAAATGCGTATACCGCGCTTGAACCCTCCGTCATCGGTAAAAGTATACTTGAGGAGGGGCGGAGAGCCGCTTCAAGGTGAAAACCACACTCACGTAGGCGTTGCAAAAACGGTCCCAATCCCCAAATAACTCGCAAGTCCCTGACAGGCAGCCCTGGTCTCCTCGGCATTGCTCACAGTAACCCCAATAATCTTGTCAGGGCCAAGTATGCTCCTCGCCGTCTCAAGCTTCATGTCATCCTGACCAATGTGCACGCCCTCGCAGCCAACCGCAAGCGCAACGTCAACCCGATCGTTGATGAGGAGCGGAACGCCATACTTCTTGGTAATCTCATGAAGTTTGCGTCCGATATCGATCAAAACCCCAGTGTCACTGGTTTTGTCGCGGTATTGGACGCATGTCACCCCGCCCCGCAGCGCAGCCTCGACGACTTGGCAGATGTCTTTGTCGCCGAGAATGGCCGGCGTCGAATCCGTCACCAGGTACAGCGACAAATTGACCATCTTCTACGTGCCGTATAGGTTCGAGAATAGAGGAATGACTGGACGGAATCGGCGTGGGTTAAGGTTGAGATGGCAAGTGCAGTGTGATGTTCGGCACAGCTGTTTTTGCTAGTGTGCGACTGTTACTTCCACGTTCAAGTTGTTACATCATATTGACTTTGGTAGCCGACTGAGCCTCGTACATTGGCCACTCCATCGCACTCTCTCATTAGGGTACATCCTGACCTGTTTCACAATGTACTGAAAATCGATCTTGATTGAAGGGCACTTTCATTTTTATTTATAGATTTTACTTTCATACTGCTAACTAGGGTAAGCACTGGAAGCTGGTCAAGTAGACACAGCACCTGAAGTGCGAACGCAGAACAGCGCCCATCATCGGTCTGGGCAATTTATTCTGCGGTCGTTGTCGGGGCCCTCGACTTGCTGGTTGGCGTCATCCATGAAAAGGCCGAGGCACCACCGACAGGATTCGTGGACGTTCGAGGTGTGTGGGACACACTTCGAGTCTCTCGAGCATTCATGTTGGGCTTGGAATCCTGTCCACTAGCCGGCATTCTCTTCGTCTCCCATCGAAGTGTACTGCTGCTGGCACTTGTTTCGGCTATCGTCTGGCTCTTGCGGCGAAGCTCTCCACTGGTTCTGGCGGATGGTGCTGGTTCATAAGCCGATCCCGTCCGAGCTGAAGAAACCGACGTCGACTTCATAGGTTTCAAAACCTTCATATTACGCCCGCGCCCCGCAGGCTGATACCCGCTCAAAGGTGCGCTGTCCTTTTGATCTCCAGTTGTGGTCGGTCCCCCAGATCGCCATGAATTCCAGATCCCCCCAGCTGCTGACGTGCGTCTGATGCCATCCTCCGATGCATCTTGTGCATGAAATTGAGAATCTTTGGAGACGTGTTGGTCGATTGGGCTGACCTCTTTGCGGTGTTCTTCGCCCTCCCCACCGCTATCCGAGACTGTAGACGGGCCTCCTGTACCGTTTGGCTGACTCGCTTGCTCTGATGTCGGTGTGACGACATCGTATGCATCCTTCTCATCAATAGTAGGTTGCGGCGGCGTGTGCCCAGGAGACTGATGTGTCGGCTCAGGGGCTTTCGAGCCTCCTCCGACAACAAACGGTCGGGCTGTCGCATTGAGCTTAGGTTTCTCCGGAAATACAGCCATGGTGCGAATGTTTTTAAAGGCTCCGTTATCTTCAGGGCGAACGAAGGGCACGGAGAGTTTCTCGCGCTCAGTACTGTAAAGTGTCATGCGATTCTGCGAAAAAAGAACATCGGCCGAGTGTTCTCGCAAAGTTTCACTGCCAATGAAGATGCGAATTGTCTTCTTTGCATCTGGCGAATCAGGCTGGTCCATACCTGCCACCTCAAAAGTGCAGGCTAGACTTGGCATTTGAGGCGCTGGACTGGCACTTCGCGGGTTGGACTGAGAGACCGTTGCCTCGGTGAGGTATACATGCAGTCGAATGCGATGAACCCCATCGAGGTCCCGATGAATGCTGTCCATAATGTCCAGTTCCTTGATCAACGAGTATTCGAGTACGGACTTTTGGGATCCGGTGCAAATATCTGCGTAGAGGAGAGTGTCGTGAGAAAAGTTGGCCGTAAGCCAGCATCTCACAATGGAGGGAACTGAACCCAAGATGAAAAAGCTCGGAGGCGGCTCCGGAATGCTGACTGGAGACTCGTCTTCCTGGCCACCTGGAGTGAAGGTCGTATCTAAGCCCAAGCTGCTGCCTCGTCCGGACGCGACTGAATGATGGGAGTGGATCGAGTGAACTGAATGACCCGCAGAGCTGTGTCTTCCATCGGACTTGTGTGACATTGAACGCTCCATCATAGCATGACTCCCAAGGCCACTACCAGGTCTAATGGGTCCAAAATCGCCTGATTGACGACCATTCTGCGACCAATTGGAGCCCTGCAAAGCGCTTTCGACGAATCGAACACTGTTGGCTCGCGAGGTTGTGCCTCTCCTTGTGGGCTCGTCTTCGGCATCGAGGTGAAGGCTGCCTAGAAGATTCTGACCCTGCTCCTCGAAGTCGTCGAACATCTCGCTTGGAGGCATCTGGATCGGACCTGATGTCATGTAAGCGATCCGCTGCATACTATGAGATTGAAACGCCCACGTATAGACTTACCGTGTTGCGGGGTGCCACCAATTGCACTGGGAAAAGGAGAGTTCCAAACAGATTTAATGGCAGCATCACTGGCTTGTTGCTTCTCTAGGCGCGAAAGTCTTTCGGCATGGTTGTTTTGCACGATCTGGAGTTTGCTGACGTCCATATGGACATTGTAAAGTTCCTCACGAGTAGCAGGGTAGCGAGAATCCATACCCAACCCGTATTGGCAATGTCAAAGATCACACAATTACAGACAGTAATAAAGTTGAAAAGCGTGCTAACGTTCGCGAGCCGATATATGAGCCCAAAAGATATAGACTCCGGGAGACAACAAAAGGGCGGGGAGTTAATGGTCAAGAACTCCAAAACAACAGATCATAGCACAGACAGAAGGACAACAGTGAGAACGAACTTGCTGGCAGCGGGCAGATAGGTAGAGAACCGAATGTGAAGGGGATAAGGGCCTTGAAACGAACGACTATGACCTCGAACCTGGATGTCTGATCGATGAGGTCCACCACCACGACCTCATCGCAGAGGACCAGGTGGTCACTTCAACGAGAGCGGCAAGCAGCTAGGCAATGATTCTCTTGGCTCGATTGTAAACTCGTGACGTGTTTGTTCGTGCTGTTCAAAGGGAGATGTCGACGCAGGAGCTTTCGAACGAGGCGGTTGATGGGGACGGCAGGGAGAGAGGCGGACAAACGGAGGTCGATATCGAAGCTGCTGGTTTAAGATTGTAGGACGCTTATGTGTGCCGCAAGTGATTGTCCGATATAGCGCAGATGCAGGTTCGACAATGCGACGTGCAAGAGAATTATGCTGTGTGGCGATGGAGACAGACGAGACGGTGAGGAAATCGATGGTCAGTCGGGTGCTTGGAGATGAGGATAGTGGTAGTGGGGGAGAGGCCTGTAGGCAGGGGTCGATGCTGGATATCAGTCGATGCTGGATGCTCGATAGAGACGGAAGCCGTGAACGGCCTTCAGAGTTGGAAGGCAGGAAGGCGAAGACAGGCAGATGTATGTATTGATGTACAATATGCGCGGGTTGACGGAGAGAGAGAGTTTACGTATGTATGAAACTTGAAGCACAAGAGGTCGGATTGTTACGCTGCGCTTCTTGCTATCTGCTGTACAGTATCGGCTGGGAGCGACAAGGGTGGTGGTGCTGTGAGTCTACGGAGTTGACAGTGCCCGTGAGCCTGAGCTGTAGGGAGAGGAGCGGTGATGAGACGGAAGGATGAAATGAGAGTGGGAGTTGGCAGTGGGGGTTTTGGGGCGGCGATGATGCAGGACGATGATGCGGACGAGTGCCGAATTGCCTCGATCAAGGGTGCAGCCGAAGGTTTGGAGGTTCACAAGCTGAGGTGCTCTGGGCTTGACGAGGCACGCATCTCGTCGCTACAGGTGAGGCAAAGAATGCGGACTTAAGCCTTACCCCTACCCTCTGTTGAGGTGTGCCCGGCAGGGGCAGGGTCGCTGGCCGAGCGTCCACGCTGCACAGCATAACGGACCACGCCCTAGTGCTGTAACCAGTTTAGCGTTGGCGACACACATCTGCGGGTTCTGGATTCGGTGTTGCCGTCCAATGGCGGACTCGAATCTTGAAACCACGCTTCAAGAGTGTTTTGGCCCGTCTGCAACGTGAGAAGCAAGTAGGCACATAAGGTACGGAGGAGGTGGCTCTCGTGAATCCTGCCACACAGTACACGAAGCGCAAAAGATAGATGAACATAGTGTGTTCAAAACCCGTCCCCTACTTTGCTTATAAGTGTAGTAGTATGGCTTCTGCCTGTCTCTGTGTCATGGACTCACAGCGTGACACAGATTCTAAACCGTCAGGTGGCATTCCCTGGAAAAGATAGATAATGCAAGTCATAAGTGCCATTGAACTCTGTTGGACGTAGGAAATTGACACGCAGCATTGTAGCGATACCAAATTACACTGATTGTGTTGTTCAAACGAGCCAGGCGTCGTCTCGTCAGGAACCATCCCCACCTAGTCAGAGAGTATGGGCATTGGGTTGATGGTACATCTACTAAGTCTATGCGTGCTCTCTTGTATTTATATTCTATAGTCATTGGTTTTCTTTCGTTTGCGCGAACATTTCGCTATTTCACTGCCGGAGAGCTCGTTAGCCAGGTTCGAACACACGTCGGCTTGTATAAAGCTTTTCAATGTCACCATTTGATTATGCTGATATGTATATGGTTGAAACAGGACTCGGAAGGGGGGAAGTAGAGAATTAATTGAATTCGAGCTCACACTCTCTCCATCCTGGATGCACCATAAACTTTCGCATTTGATCTGGGTCCTCCGGGTCTGGCAGGTCGAGATGCTTAACTACTTCTTCAAAAAAGACTTGATAAGCCAGGCCGCTCCTGTAACATTTGTGATCAGTCGGAATGCCTCCCACGATGAAAACATTGACTACATGTTGTCTTTCCGTGCAGCACTTGCTTAAGTCGGTAGCGCCACTTACATGTGCAGTCCATCCGGAAGCAATTTCTGGAGAGCAGCACTCTTGTACCCGGGGTGACCCAGTTTCGGCTCTTTAGGAGTGTAGTCGGGCGTCATTGAGATGGCCCTGTCCATAATCAACTTCTGAAGGTCGATCAATATGACCCCCGGTACCTCAGAAGCGACTTGTCTGGCGGCCTCTGAGTATTCAGCACTCTGGGCCGCTGTTCGGCTTGGCTCGGGATGACCAGGATAGCGCATGCAGTCCCTTTCGAACGAAGTCGTCTGCTCCAGGGGCGGCGGTGCACAAAGGAGAATATTTGGTTTATGTTGCTTGATGTATTCATGAGTGATCACTATAGATAAAGCTAGTCATTTAGCTTCTTACGTAGTATCGTACAACGACACCAGGATGAGAGAACTCATCAGTTGAGGATGCAAGTTTGACAGTCGGCACTCACCCTTTTTAAGATTGAGCTTGTACTCATCGATGGGTCTAATGGCCCAAAACATCTTTCGTTAGCTATTTTTCTACGATTTCGTCTTGCATGGTCGCATCCTTAAAGCAGAGAATTTTTTTATGTCTCACAGGTACAGTACTTACTATAGAAAAGTCAGTAAGATGTCTTGAAGAATGCGGACAAGGAATGAAGAAATAACACCCGCTGGACTCTGTAGTAGGTTACATACCATGTGCTGATTGCACGGGTGGCCAGGTAGAGCCGCATCGTTGGCCCCGAACAGAACTATGAGATACTCGATGCGTGGGATCGAGGGAGAAGGTGGGAGGAATATTTTTGGGAACACATGAACTGCATCTCTTGTATTATAGCCTCTGAGAGTATTGACAATCTTGTGTCAGCCAATACCAAAGGCCATGCGTCCAAGTTGATCAAGACTCAAGAGCTCTATTCAAGCAGGGGGACGTGTACGTACTGCACATTGCAGATTAGTCAGCATACAGATGATCGGTCTCGGACACACCCTGAGAAGCGATTGGAATGACAGGAGATGCTCACCGATAAACCCCTATTGATGACATCGAGCCCTCTCATACAACCTATGGATATGGACTCAGCCACTGCTCAACGCAAGCTGGCATGATGCGGGGCTGCAACTCACGTTGCTGCAGAGCACCCTGAAAAGAGAAGCCGTCCTGAGCTGAACCGCAGAATTCGAAAAGAGAATCACCGAAGAGCACGAGTTGCTTATATGGAACCTTTATCCAAACATGTCAAGACAGATTTCTTGAAGAACGCGAGGCATGATACAACAGTGATTCATTATGATGGACTTACTGCCATACTGAACTTTAGAGGTAAAAGCACTCGAACAAATAGGCTTGGTAGGGAAATGAGGAGTGACGAAGAACGGAAAAGAGACACAATTGTGATTAACTGATGAGAGGTCAGACTACGTCAACGTACGGCGACAGGATGCAGCTCCGTTTGCTCCACGTGCATTTCGCAACACCGGAGTATTTATGTCCAGCAATACCGTCGTGGGTAGTGATGGTGTAAGTGGGTAACTGACGGTCCACAGACATGTGAGATAGACTATTACCAACAGGGAATTGGGGGAGACGCACTGGAGCTTGACGGGCAGAGAAAGCCGAGAGATCTCGGGCTATGTACACGATGCCTGTTAACCACATGACAGTTAGTCACATATCCATTCCCATTGAGCCGTTTCTTTTTTCCTTCAGGTATAGACCTTGGATCGGTCCTACGTTTCGACAATGCGTTTTTCTTAATGCCCGATTCAGATGACAGAGTTCGTTGAATAATTCTGGGTGCCTAACCCTTACGAAGTAAACCCGTCGTAACGGTGCCATTTAATTCCCAGCTTGTCCCTGTCAGGATACAATGCACCAGGTAAGCAGGGAGATTGTGGAGCCTGATTCGCCTGGATAACCACCACTGCATGGCGGGGCACTAGTACCGGTATCGATTAGAGTACTGTGGGAAAAAAAGTTCAAGCCCATATTGTATGTGAAGATATCTCGGTTCGTAGTGACCTCGACCTCGGAACGTCTGCGCAACCCTTGCCTGCGTCTGCATCTGCACTCCCACAGCGGACTGGCACTGCACACATCTCCTTCTCGGATGCGCATATTAGACCATCCCACCGCATAGACCGCCATGGCGACGGCATTGGCGGCGCAGCTTGCGCAGATCGCCGCCAACTCCAAGACTTCTCTCGACCTGAGAGCTCAGAAGGCTGCCCACTCCAAGTCCTTGATCTTTGAGCCCCGTGTCGCCGCCTCCCAGAGCTACCAGACCCTCTACGGCATCTGTCGCGAGGGCTTTGACGAGCTGTGCCAATTGGATCCTCGCTTCGTGCCCTTCCAGAAGACTCTGTTCAGCGAGCAGAGCCAAGATGAAGACCGCACGCAAATGACTGCCGATGAGAACGCCGAGCTGGACAAGAGGATCGACGCTTTTCTTCGTCTTGCTGGCGCCCGTCTGCGACTTATGCCCGCCATCAAGTCCGTAGAATGGCTGGTCAGGAGATTCCAGTGAGTTGCAGTCCTCTTCGTTCACCCGATGCGCTAGCTAAGACGATGTCAGGATTCACGAATACAACACGATAACAGCACTCTCGACCTTTCTACCGTATCACACTCTGCCCGCCTTTACCACTCTCTTATCTATCCTCCCAAGAAACCTGCCCGAGGTGTACAAGTTCTTGGACCCTTACATTCGCTCGTTGACTGCGCCGCCCCGTGCCGTGCTCGTCCATCGGGCTATTCACCATTCCGACTTTCTCACAACAATTTCCACTTACACCTTGGATACCTGTCGCGCCCAACAGCACTATCCTGCTCTGGTATCCTTCTGGGCTGGTCTCATGACGGAAGCCGTCAATGGCCGTGTGGACCAAATGCGATCAGGCCGACGCGCCATCCAGAAAAGCAACGACCAGGGTCTGATCCAACTGATAGGGCCAATCATCGGCGAAGCACTTCTCATGTCTAAGGTTGCAAGCCTCCAGATCGCTTGCTACATGGTTGTGACGGTATTTGTGGCCAAAGGCGATCTCGACGACAGTACCATCAGCGCATTGATGGAGCAACTGGTCACGGCATGGACCACTGAGTCTCTTCGGCCCGGCTTAATCTGCCTTTCAGTACTGGCGCAGCATCGTTCTGCAAAACAAATGTCTGCCAAAATTACGAGGGCGTTATTGAAAATACAACATCTTCCGGACCTACTGGAAGATATCGGAAGAGAACACGAGATTGGGAGGCTAGCTAATGGGCTGTGTCTTGCACTTGTAGACCGAGTTCATAGGAAGGGTGATTCGAGAGGCCTCCCGCTCATTCAATCATTACTCTTGTCATCTGTTCTTAGTCACAAGCAGGCAGCGGTCGTCTTTAAGTCTCTTCTGTTAGCTGCTTGGAAAGTCGACGATCAAGTCGATGAACAGGGGCAGATTCGAAGGGACTTAGCGTCAACCATCATCCAACTATCACAAGCAGATTCGGATGTTCGCGACGTCTTTTCTCAGGCAATCCAAGATACGAACGTCGACCTGGACGTTCTGGAGATGAGGCTGGACATACAAATTCGCCCAAGGCTGTTGTCAGCTCAGCCCAATGGCGGTGTGGTCATGGAAGACCGCGAGATCGAGCAAACTGCTACCGAAAATTTCGAGACAGCAATTGAACGGGCTAGGCAGCAAGAAACGGAGCCAACAACCTCATGTCTTCGTCCCAAGAACTTGGATGTTTTCACTGAACTTTGCTCCGTTTTTCTTGCAGGGCTCGCCGAAGAGGGCAAGATTGCGATATTTGACGATATCTCTCCTTTGCATCGTGGAGCAGCCAATAAAGAACCTTTCTATTTTTCATTCTTGATGCGCATTTGGTGCGGCCCATACCCGACTCTCGCGAGGGCAGGTGCCTTGGACCTTGCGAACACTAGGCTCAAGCAAAAAGATTGTCATGATGTTGATTTCCAGGCTTTACTACCCTATGGAATTGCGGCCCTGCACGACCCTTCAAGAAAGGTCCGGCGCGCCGCAGCCGATCTTATATCGGTCCTCGAAACTCGTTACGCCAGTCAAACAGGAGAGCAAAGATATCTTTGGGGGCACAAGACTCTCTATGATTCTAATGCGACGCTGGAGCCCATGCCATACGATGTCTGTCGAACTTTTCTGCAATCAATCATCACGCCTTGTTTAGAGGAATGTATCTTGAACGCAGATTATATTTCTGAAGTCGTCAATACTGCATTGCTCAGTGGCTCCAGAAGTAGAGGGGATGGCGTCGAAAAGGGGAAGAAAAACCATTTGTCCCATAGTACCCGACATTCAATCCTCGTGTTCCTTTCACAGCACGCCGTCCATACTCCGCTTCTTGCACTGAAGTTACGCTTAGGAGCATGTCTGGACCAAGTCAAAAGTATTTCCGGGACATCTCGCACTCAGCTCCTTCTACCATTGCTTAAACAGTGGACCTCTCTCTCGGCTGAACAAGCGACTGAGCTTTGCTCTCTTGAGAAGCTCAGCGAATCAGCTGTAGATCAGAGCAGTCTGAAGGTATTATTACCCAATGATAAAGATGGGCTAGAGTTCATCCTAGAGACTATCGAATCGGACACACTTCTCTTCAGGCCAAATTACCTACATTCTGCCTTTGTCCGTCTAAGAGAACTATGGGCGTCCATGAAGACGGATACCCGGCATATGATAGCTGGGCGAATGCTTCAGTTGGCACAGAAAGACTGGTCGGGTGAACATAATCCGGCCTCGAGTGAAGCTGCAGATCTTCTGCGAAGCGTGACTTTAACCACGGACATCTTACTTCACTTCCTGGAATCTTTGGAACCCACCGCAAATATGGCATCAGAGCCACCACCAGGTAAACGGCGGCGAACAAGTTCTTCGGAAGCTCATCGAGGACTCAATTCTCACGCAACTCCCATGATAAGTTCAATGCTTAAACAAGTTACCTTCGTATTGCAAATTGTGGAGGGATCCGAGCCAGAAAAGCACCCAGAACTACTGAACGCTCTTTTCAATGCCCTATCGGAGCTCCAGCATTTCCGGGTTCTTGTTGGTTCCGAGCTCGGTTATCTGCAAAGCCTTGTGCTTCGAAGCCTTCTTGCAATGGTTCCAGCGTATAAGGGCAGCCAAGCTCTCAAAATCGATAGCACTGGAGGACACGGTGACCTACTGGTGAGCTGTATCCAGAAGTCTTCCAGTCCGGCTGTCCAGAGCACGGCACTGCTACTTGTCGCGAGCCTCGCCAAGGTTGCACCCGGATTGGTCTTGAACAGCGTAATGCCCATCTTCACGCAAATGGGCAGCTCAGTCCTCCGGCAGAGCGACGACTACTCTGCTCATGTTATCAATCAGACTATTAAGGAGGTTGTCCCTCCGTTGATACAATCTTTGCGCAGGGGCAAAGTCAGTCCTTTGGCTGGCTCTGCAGAGCTTCTGCTCAGTTTCGTCACTGCCTATGAACATATTCCATCACACCGAAGGTTTGGCCTCTTTGCGTCCCTAATAGAGACCTTAGGCGCCGAAGACTTCCTGTTTGCACTTCTCGGTATGCTTGCGAATATGTATGGGCCTACTGAGCAGGTCATGTCATTCGCTGCCGAGGTCTTCAACCATTTTACAGTGGAAATTCAATTGCAGTCCCTGATAAAGCTTCTCGACTTGATCAAAGACATTTTTCAACCTAGACCGAATATATCCGCGGTTCTCCTGGGTACTAACGATCGGTTGAAAGAAGACCCCGAGCTCATTAGTTTGAGCGAGCTACGTCTACTCCCACATCTGCTCTCAAGCAGAAAGTTAATACAACAAATCGGCAAGCTGACTGAACGAGATGATATGGAGGCTTCCAAAATACGCGAACTGTATTCGACATTGTTAGAGGACCTCTTACTCTTGGCTGATTCACTGAAACAACGCCAAGCTTTGTATAACTGCTGTGGCGACGCACTGTCCAAGGTATTGAACCTGCTCTCAATTGGCGAGTTTATCAAATCAGTCGAGACGCTTCTGGATCGTCCCGATGCAATTCTGCGCCGAAAAGTGCTCAAGGCTGTTGAATCGAGAATTGACCGGGAGAGCCAAGCAGATGGCATATCTAGAGCAACTCTTCTTGCGTTCCTGCCGCAACTCACATCAATTATCAGGGTTTCTGATGATGTCGCTTACAAGCACATCGCCGTTGGTTGCGTAGACAAAATATCGGAGAAATTTGGCAAGAAAGATCCCGAGGCTGTGGCAGCAGCAGCATTAACCATCGCCGGAGACAAATGTCTTGGGCAAGAGAACATCCCGCTTCGTGTCATGGCTCTTTTATGCTTAGCTTCGCTAGTCGATGTTCTTCAAGACGGAATCGTTCCCGTTCTTCCTTCGGCCCTCCCAAAAGCCCTGTCATATATCACGGAGAGCTTTACTAACAGCGATCGTTTGCAAGACCTGCACAACGCAAGTTATTCTTTTGTTACCGCGCTCGCACAGTACCTGCCCTACATGCTCTCTGGCTCTTATCTCGAGCAGATATTTGCAGTTTCCAGCACCTCTGCGAATTCAAATATGGGCCACGCGGCCAATAATACCCGTTTGCAATGCCTCCAGTTCGTAGCAAAACAAGTCGATGCCAAGACCATATTTGGGGCTCTCGAGCGCAACTGGAGTAATACTGTGGACTCTGGTCATCCGGTAAGCACTCATTATTTTCCAATATCCATCTGCGGTCTACTCATGCGCTCCTCTGGAACAGGCAATACGCGAATTTCTCAATGTCTTGGGTATTGCGATCGACAAGCACTCCAAGGCGGATATTTCCAAGAATGCTAATACGCTTTCGTCCATATTCTTCAACGCGTTCGACCTTCGCAGGCTACTGCACTCAAAGGGCATCGACGCTGGAGAAGCGGCGAGGCATATCGGTCAAATTGAAACAAATGTTAACGATGTTGCACTCAGAATGGTCTACAAGTTGAACGATGCTGCCTTCCGACCGATGTTCTCCCAACTCATGGAATGGTCTGCAGCTTTGTCGAAGAAGGACGTTGCAGGAAAGAATATGCGACTCATTAGTGTCTACAGTTTCC
The DNA here is from genome assembly GCA_022432385.1 of Xylariaceae sp. FL1272. NCBI lineage: Eukaryota > Fungi > Ascomycota > Sordariomycetes > Xylariales > Xylariaceae > Xylariaceae sp. FL1272. Next base: position 932,862 of record JAJJXC010000001.1, on the reverse strand, counting down.
TCCTGGCATTCTTTGGTAGTCTTAAGTCTATTGTGACGAGCTACGCGACGTACGTCACGGATAGTGCCGTTGCCGTTCTCAACACGGCTGATCCTACGAGTACTGAGGAACGAGAACTCTGGAGGAGAGTTTTACAGGTTTTGAAACAGTGCTTTGAACACGATCAAGACGATTTCTGGCAGGCGCCGGCTCACTTCAGCGTGGTGGCGCCAGCTCTTACGTCGCAGTTTATTTACTCAGCCTCGGTGGACCTGACGCAAGATCTGGTCCCTGCTATTGTGGAACTAGCAGCCGCCGCAGACTCTCAGGATCATCAAAAGGAGCTGAATACTGCTCTGCTCAAGCAATTACGCTCTGAACAGGCACCAGTCCGCCTTGGGGTGATAAAATGTGAGCAGGCATTAACTGATAGGCTCGGTGAGGAATGGCTCTCCATGTTGCCTGAAATGCTGCCGTACATCAGCGAGCTGCAGGAAGATGACGATGAAGATGTTGAAAGAGAGACACATCGCTGGATTGTGGGCATTGAAGGCGTCTTGGGAGAGAGTCTCGACGCCATGCTTCAGTAGAGTGTTGTATGAAGCGGACTGCCATATCTACCTATATTGTACATAAGAGTTCCATGGTTCGAATCAATGTACAATTGGATGTTGACAAATATTGGCTTCTCAATGATCAATCCCTTCGTTGCTTCATTGTGCGGGACAAGAAATACACTTCAATTCATAAGAAGATCCGCTTCCTTCCGTGACTAGAGTCATTACAACTCGCAATGGAAATACTTTGTTGTCAGTTACCTACCATAGTAGTTTCCAAGTAAAACTGATTATCGGGTGCAGCTTCACAGCTTAGTTGGTAAGATTTTAAATAAATACCTACATGTAGGTAGGTATCTACCGGTATTGTAGGCATCGTTATGTGGGGGCAGTGGGCAGTGCTTTCGTTGTACTATCAATGACGTAGACGTAGGGCTGATCAATGACATACCAATTAGCAACGTGGATTCATCTCAAACTTGACATCCACCTTTGTCTTCGCATCGAACTCATGGTGAGGATTGGGAAACATTAAAATGGCTTCCATGTTTCAAAAGGCTGGTAATGCCCTCCGCAGTGCTACCGGGAATCCGGAGCATCAAGAACAGGAGGGCGAATCCTTGACGACGATCCTCGAGACAGACGAGGATCGGGGCGCACTCACGTTGCTGATGTGCGATGTCACAGAGCGCATGAGGAAGCAGATTCTGGACACCTTTGACCCAAAAGAAACGGGGTCTGGGGAACAACTCGACCAGTTTGCTGTAGCGGAGGAACAGGCGAATGAGACTAATGCCGATCACGATGGGAGCCAGGAACGTGAAAAGCAGCAGAAGCTTGAAGAGAAACGGGAAGCCGAGCAAGCGAAAAGAGAGAAGGAGGTTAATGAGCAAAGCATGGTGGAGCTTAAGGAGTCTGCGCTGAGCTTCTTTGATAACTGGCGCGACAGCGTTGTTCTGAGAGTTGGGGAAGTCATCAATGCCAGAAAGAATGGGGACGAGAAACCGAAACCTCGACCCAAGCAAGCTACCGCAAAGAACCCCGATGCTATCGGAATGGAGAAGGATCAACATGACACTCATGTTGACGACATCCTTCAGAAAGTGTACGCTCCGGTTGAGACACCGCTGTGCAATATCGAGGCCTCGAGGAAAGCTCTTATTCTGCATTCTGTACTGTTGCTAATGCTGAGTTTGGAGCATTATAACGCGTACTCGAGGATCCTACTACTGCGCCTCGCAGTGTCGTTGGGCCTCTCGATCAAGGTCCTATCCGAAGAAGAACGAAAAGTTGCACATGGGCTATTAGCCGCAGCGAAGCAGATGTCTGCAGAGGAGGAAACAAAACAGAGAGCTGACGATAATCGTACGGCCCGCAGATGGAAGATGGGAGCCGCTGGGGTAGCCGGCGCTGCACTTATCGGCATCACTGGTGGTCTAGCAGCGCCTTTGCTTGCTGCTGGAGTCGGCTCAGTTCTAGGAGGGATCGGCCTCGGAGCAACCGCTACAGCTGGGTATCTCGGAGCTTTGGCTGGTAGTAGTGTGCTTGTCGGTGGCCTCTTTGGCGCGTATGGTGCGCGCATGTCCACTGCTGCTATGGATCAGGTAAAGTACCGGATCTACAGCTAGACGAGTTCGAGCTGACACACTTTGCAGTACACTAGAGATGTCGAAGACTTCGCTTTTGTGCCCATCCGAGAGTCCAAAGACCAAACTACTGTCCACCGTCTAAGAGTTGCGATCGGCGTGTCTGGTTGGCTCAGCGATGAGTCTGAGGTTACGTCGCCATGGAAAGTAATTGGTGATTCTCAAGAAGCCTTTGCTTTACGCTTCGAGGTCGAGTCGTTGAAGAGACTCGGTAACTCTTTGCGAGCACTCATCACCTCTGTTGCTTGGAAGGTCGCCAAGTCCGAGATTATCAAGCGAACAGTGTTTGCAGCACTGATGGCTGGACTTTGGCCACTGTCCCTCACCAATGCAGGCAAGATCATTGATAATCCCTGGATGGTCGCGAACCAGCGTGCTCAGAAGGCAGGCGAGGTTCTTGCTGAGGCTCTGATTAACAAAGCCCAGGGTGAGAGGCCGGTCAGTTTGGTCGGATATTCTCTGGGTGCAAAAGTCATATACGTATGCCTTCAGCAATTGGCTCGACGAAAGGCGTTCGGCCTTGTTGAGAACGTTGTTCTCTGTGGAGCCCCAACGCCCAGTAACTCCGCTGATTGGCGCCGCATTCGATCGGTGGTGAGCGGCAGAGTCGTCAACGCGTACAGCACTCAGGATTACATCTTGGCTTTCTTGTATCGATCCAGCAGTATCCAATTCGGAGTTGCTGGTCTACATCCTATTGCTGTGAAAGGGGTGGAGAACATCAACGCAAGTGACCTTGTCGAAGGCCACACGCTTTACCGACACGCTACTGGTCCCATTTTGGGCCATCTTGGCTTCGAAGACATCGATGTCAATGAGCTCACGAACGAAAAGCGCAGGCTTCATGAACAAGAGAAGCATGAGCGTGAACAGCGCGAGAATGCGGAGAATACGGCTCAGGGAGCCGAGACAGAGAGGGATCAGGGCGGGAGTGTAAGTGAACCTGGTCATCTGCAGCCAGCTTAAAGATGGTTGCACGTTTGATGCGAAGCGCCAGATGGAAAGACGAAGAGTTGTATGATATGATCCCCTGTTCTTCACTCGCGAAACCCTTCCTGCCCAATTATCTTAGATAGAGCTTAAAATCGAGCACAACGAAATAGAACACGCTTCACCTGTATTTTATGTTGTTCCTACGAGAGTAGAGGCAACGATGCTGTTACATGAGCGATCGACCACTTACTATGGGATGTGTACAAGCAGCATAGTATTCCAAGTAGTACGAGGATATTGTCAAAATATAGGGATGGTTATGTATATCTTGTTTTTTTTCTCAATATTCTGGAAACCGGAGACGAACCCGTACTTTCAACCCGCTAGCCTGTGACGCAAGCGCTACATGTATGCCCTCATTCGTATCTAGGTCGATTGGTAGTGGGCAACGTAGCCCACCTCCATAGCGCTGCCCAAACCGCCTTGTGTGTTGGCATTGGGATTACCGGGCTAAACTGAATGTTAGTAACTCGCACACATTGTATAAGCTCTGAGGGTTCTACTTACAAAAGTACCACCAACAGCGACGTTTAGAATGATATAGAGGGGCGAATTGACCAATGATTGCCAAACCGATTGGTTGCCAATGCGAGCGCCACTCACTTCCTCGAACTGGACACCGTTTCTTTCCCAAACGATAAAATCCTGCATCCAGCTACCGTGCGTGCGGTTGATGATAACACGCCAAGTGTGCCAGCCTTGGTCTGAGATGCTAACAGTGCCACCAAGACCCGAGCCCTCATTGCAAATACCACCGGGGTAGACATCACAGTGAACGGTGCCGTATCCAGTCAACGCGCCATTGACCGTTTCCAGGATGTCAATCTCGCCACATGCTGGCCACGGCGTACCATGACGAATGGAGTCACCAAGCATCCAGAACGCAGGCCTAGAAAAGATTGAATGTCAGAACTCTGAAGACTGGTGATGGTCGCCCTTAGAATAGACTTTCCCTTTGGGAAGCAAATTAAGACTTATTGGAAGGCCAGATAGACGTACCAGATACCCTGCTTGTGTGCAATGGCATTCTTTCCGAACCGAATCTTGGCTTGGACAATAGTCCTCTTGCCAAGTTTCGGCGTGAAAGTGTACTTGGACTCCAACCGAGCAGAAGTCCAAGCCCCCTGAGCATTCTTGTGAGGAATGATCAAGAGACTACCATCACCCGAGAGGTGATGGTTAGTGTTGGACTTGGTGTACGTTTCGAGCTCAGCATTCGCATTGTTGGAACTTTGCTAAATGTGATTGAAGTCAGCAAACCTCAGGTCTTGGGCGTCTTTGAAGGCTGAGATTCTCAAAGTGGTCGGGAAAACATACAATAATGTTCCAATTTGCCGTAGAAACGGTGCCACCCTTCGCTCCCTGGAAGTTGATTTGCCACACAACCTTGAAACCAGGGATGTCAGGCACAGGCTGCGCAAAGATTGGCAGTGCTGCCAGAGCAAGTGCAGCTACGACTTTGGAGAACATAGCGAGTAAACGAGCCTCACAGCGGCAGCTTGTGGAGGTAGCTGGACCCCTGGGATCGTAGCAACTAAAATGGTGCTTTTGGCAAAGTATTGAAGCTGGCGAGCGAACAATATCAGAATATCCAAGTGATCGACATATCACCCTTTATATTCATCGCTGAACAGTCCAATTAATGAGCGTCCCATGGCTATTTCGGTTCTATTACAAACGCCTCCTCGGCCTCTCGTGGAGAATGACTATACTTGGACATTTAAGGTATTAAGATAACAGGGCCAAGTCTATTCAGGGTCGAGGTATTAAGGGTCAAATCTATTCAGGGCCAAGTTAACCTAGGATAGAAGCCCATCCAATGCTGGAGGGTTGATTGAATGATTAAAGCAGTGTATTAGGGCCCGGACCGATCTGAGATTCTTAGACCATTAGTATGATTGAGAGACCTCACAGCTAGGCCCAGATCCCAAGTCAGTTAAATAGGTACCTAAGTTACTCGCAGTATATTTCCGGAACATTGGTGAGTACAAGCAGGCACGAACCATTGTTCCTCTTCATTTATACTTTAAAGATCTGACATTATGCAGGACATCTCACGCAAAGACCAATACAGTCTCTTCATTGACGATCAATGAGACGCAGCTGTGAAGTGCTAGCTGGCTACGTGGTTAACATGCAACTTGTGGCAGAGTAATCACCGTGCATAACGCTCTTAAGCTGATGGACACATGAGTGCCGGGTACCTGCGCAAGCCGTATAGATCGGATTATCAGCATGCATTTGGCTGCATTGCTGCTGACAGTACTCGCAATAGAGCTTTTGGGAGTGCCCGCCTTCTAATGGAGAAGGTCAAGCGGCCGCTTGTCCGTCGCTTATTGACAGCAACGCCCGAATTGACAGTTCGAAGAGTATGCACGCGGCCGCTTCAGCATCCAATTTTGTCGACATGGTTCTACACCCTATTCGGGATTAGGGTGATCGGCTTCAACAATTCGTCGGAACAACTCAGTATTGTAAATCGCTCTGGCTTATGAGCAGCGAGCTAGAGGCCACGAGGTCGATAGGTATAAATATAGGCGGGATGAGGGAAAGACCTCTCGTAGTGCTCTCTGGGGATTCTGGCTATTAATGTTTGACGGCAAATGTTTGTCGCGTCAAGCTCTTGTGGAGTATAATCGAAAGTGTGTCAAGCTTGACTGTGATTCAGGGTTCTAATTGAGCTTGTTGCCAAGCGGACTTGGTTGAAGACTCCTTTGGCGGTTATCGGAATAACCAGCTATACACCTAGGTACCCAAGGTAAAGAATCCGTTCAACTGCGCAGGTGCTGAGGTGCTGAGTCTTCTTCGTGTTTCCGCTGTCGACTGTGCGTATAGCATACAGATGGACGTAGGTGGTATTACATAATATAGCCCACAGATGTCGGCACATTGGATCGGGAGCCCAATGTGAACTTAACCTTTGATTTCCGATTGGCCGCGATACAGTCGAGTGTTGTCCATGAAGTGATGTAATGTTTGTACCTACATATTCGCAGCATTGGCGGCTTGGCAAGGCGTGGCGATAATAAGTACGGCAGAATGCTTCACCGCTGTGGCTGGCAAGTCACCACCTGCCTTATAGGGGGGCACACCGTTATCCTTATCTTATCAGCAACTTTCCCGAGTCTCGTTCATCGCGACTTTGCGATTGATGCGACGTGCTACAAGATTGAATAAGGGCCGTGGCAATCCCGCTTTTGCTCTGCCTGACCTAGCCATCGACAAGGAAAATCGACATGAAGACATTGTGGAAGCCGAGAACATTGGGCCGACCAGCTCGAGCTGCCAAACACTTAGGTTCCAGGAGGAGATTTGCCACAGTTGCGCCTGAGGGCACTCGGTCAGTATCTCCTTCCAAAGTCGCGACCCAAGCGTGCAGCCTAATCCGAGACCTATAGACCTTTCGACGTAGTTGTAGTAGGCGGAGGTCATGCCGGCACCGAAGCCTGTGCAGCGGCAGCCCGCGCTGGCGCACGAACCGCACTTGTGACCCCTAAGATCGACAACCTCGGAGTATGCTCGTGCAACCCAAGCTTCGGCGGAATAGGCAAAGGAACGATACTGAGGGAGATTGATGCATTAGACGGCGTGGCTGGCCGCATAATTGATCAGTCAGGCGTACAGTTCAAGGTTCTCAACAGGAGGAAAGGACCTGCTGTGTGGGGTCCACGAGCACAGATCGATCGCGTGCTGTACCAGAAGCATATGCGCGAGGAACTTCAGAGTTACCCGAACTTGTCGATCATCACGGGGAGCGTCTCGGATATCGTCGTTGATGCAGATCCAGCCAAGAGTAGGATAACAGGAGTCCGGTTGGAGTCCGGAGAGGTCTTGCCCACGACACAAGTTATCATCACCACAGGTACTTTCTTGGGCGGCGAAATACATATTGGTCTGGAAGCATTTCCATCTGGGCGAATGGGCGAAGCAGCTACGTTCGGACTGAGTAAATCGCTACGCGATGCAGGATTCCAACTTGGACGTTTAAAAACCGGCACTCCCCCGCGGATAGCGAAGGACAGTATAGACTATACTGCGTTAGAGATCCAAAAAGGCGACGATCCGCCCGAACCATTCAGTTATCTACACGACCGGGTGTCTGTAGAGGATCAAATGCTGTGCTGGGCCACTTACACAAATGCTGCAACGCATGACATCGTTCGTGCAAATCTGGATAAGTCGATACATATTCGCGAAACAGTAAAAGGTCCACGGTACTGCCCCTCTCTGGAATCAAAAATCATCAAGTTTGGTGATAAGGAGCGGCACATAGTGTGGCTGGAGCCTGAGGGCTTCACAAGCGATTTGATATATCCAAATGGTCTTTCCATGACCATACCAGCTGAGGCCCAGGAGCAACTTCTCCGTACGATTCCAGGACTGGAAAAGTCACACATGACACAGGCCGGATATGGAGTAGAATACGACTACGTGGATCCGCGCGGCCTGAAAGCATCTCTCGAAACTAAGGCCATAACTGGCTTGTACCTCGCAGGCCAAATAAACGGCACAACGGGCTACGAGGAAGCCGCGGGCCAGGGAATAATAGCAGGTATCAATGCCGGACGCGCTGCTCTTGGCCGAGAACCCATGACGATGACTCGTGCCGATGGGTATATCGGCATTATGATCGACGACTTGGTCACTAAAGGAGTATCGGAGCCATACAGGATGTTCACATCGCGCAGCGAGTATCGCATGTCAAGTCGTGCTGATAACGCGGATTTGCGCTTGACGGCGAAAGGACGCTCATGGGGCGTCGTCTCAGATCGACGGTGGACAGCACACAGTGATCTCAAGACGCAAATCGATGAACTGTATTCTCTGCTCGAGTCCTATACCCTGAGCACACAAGCCTGGATCCAAGCAGGTTTCCAATCTCGCGTTGACGGCAAACACCGCAGTGCGCTTGATATTCTGCGTCTGAAAGATATTCAGATTCCGGACCTCGCCGACAGGATTCCCGAGGTTCTATCCTACCCAGAAGCCGTTCGGGAACGTGTGACGGTCGAAGCACGCTACGCGCCGTACGTTGAACGTCAACGTGCTGAGGCGGCAGTTTTCTTGCGTGATGAGTCTCTAAGACTTCCCTCAGACCTCGACTATGACTCGATATTTGGACTCAGTATTGCCGAGAAGACAGTCTTAAAGGCCACGAAGCCGGAGAGCCTTGGTCAGGCCCGTCGTGTCGAAGGCATGACACCTGCGGGGTGCCTGCGTCTTCTGAGTTTTGTGCAGAGGAAGAACCAGCAAGTCATGCGCTCGATGCAGTTCAACGATCTTATCGCCGCGGACATGGCGCCCTTGGGCAGTGAAATCGATACACTTGATTCAGAAGCTCGAACACGAGATTTATAATTCTGCGATGCATCAGGCCAAGCCAAGAGAGCATCCAGAGCCGTTATATCTGTACCACAATGTAAATACATGTAACATAGACCGAAGATACTGTGATTACTAGACTTGACCAATCATACGGTTTGATCGGTGCTTCCTTGAGGCAATATGCATATTGCGTCTCAACATGCAATTCTGCTAGCCAACGAGGTATATTCATCAGCCTTCCATGTTATATAACCGTTTTTGGGGATTTCGACTATCACTCTCAGCCGGCAATCTAGTGAAATATCGTTGTGTAACGTAGTATAAATTAGTTCACAAACCAGGGTCTATCTCGTCAAACCTGCGACAGACTTCGACAGCACTTAGACGAAGAGGAATGGGTGGCTGTACCAATAATGTTAACCATGGCCTTGCTCAGGGGCAACTTAGTGTAACATTCGCGCAATGGCCTCTTGCTATGACCAGGTGGCTAACAGCCAGCTGCCAGCCACATCTCTGGCTAAAGGGCGAATAACCATGAGCACAGTTTAACCTTGAGCACCCAAGCAGCGAACTATAGCAAAGCATTCTTAGCTGATGAATTCCATTACACAAGCCAGATTTATGTAATGCTGCTCTACAAATACACGTAATGTATCCTACAACACCCAAGGCCTAGTCTACCGCTGACAACTTCAAGAATCACATGATCTAAGGGTCTTTCGCTCTACCCTTCTCTTTACTCTCTGACAAAATTCTCACAGCGTCTTTACTGAACACGTAGCTAAGACCACTCCAGATGGTAGTAGTGGCAACAATATACCTATTGCCATCATCAGTCCAGTTCAGTCCATTTCATTTACCGCGTGGAAGCACGTGAGAAACTTACTGGAAAGCAGACATAGCCGCACTAACATCTATCGCAACAACGGGAGCCACCATAGTAGCACCCATAAGTCCGAGCTGCAAGAAGGTGTTGTACTTGCTGATGGTCGTAGGGCGAACCTCGGCCGAGGGCAGTGAGAAGTCCCAGTACCTCACGAAGGTCTTGGGAGGTGGTAGAGAAATATAGCGGTAGTATATCGCGCTGATAGCCAGCCCTACATCTCGGCCGAGAATGATGACTGCCAGCCAGACTACAAAACGGACATGTCAGCTTGTCGCCGTCCATAAATTTGGCAGTGAAAAAGATCCAAATCGTTCAGTACGAGTCATCGAAAAGCAAATATCGAGTGAGCGTCACAACTTACCAGGTAAAGCCCCCTTGGCAGCCAAACACACCGTAAGGACCGTCATCAACATCTTATCCGCCATGGGATCAACGACGCTCCCAACAACCGTCTGTAGCTTCCACCGGCGGGCGATCCATCCATCCAGTAGATCCGAAACGCCAGCATACGCAAATAGGCCGAGAGCCAAAGTATGCGCATCGTGCAAGATGGCATACCCGATGAAAGGCGTCGCGATGAGGCGTGAGAAAGTCAGGAGATTTGGTATCGTGTAGATATTCTCATGCGGCGTGAGCGATGGCAGCACCTTCCGAATACCCTTTGATTCCTCCACATCTGTTGATGCTGGCTTCTTTCGCTCATCTTTCGTCTGCACGAGGCGTCTGGTTGCGTTTGAGAAGCACCTCGAGGAGTTATTCTCATGAATGTGATGAGGTCTCGATAACGGCCACGGAGCCCCCGGTACTTTCAGTCCCTTGGACGCGTTCAAGTAAGAACCGTAATTAGACTGACTCGGCGAGGCTGGTTTTGTGGTGAGTCTCGGTATATCACATGGCGCAGTCGTGAATCTAGAGTTCCCAGCATGAGGTGTCAGATTCAATGGGACACCGAGTCTGGCAGGCCCAAGCCCAAGGCAGCGGATTGCGCCAGGTTGCAACCGGAATCGTGAAAGTTTCCGGCCCGGCGACGGAAGGTGAGCAGGATTGCGCATCAACATGATACAAGGCATCGGACCATGGGCTGGGCCTTTGTGGCAGTTCTCAGCTTCCCAGCTCAAGAGGTCTTTGGGTCGCGCAAGACCAGTGTCCTAGGGTTGGAGTAGCAAACCGTGCCGGGTCAGATCATATCGTATTTCTAGTCCTTCTCTTAGGTCCCTATTTTGCGACGAACCCAGCGGGTGCAGTACGTAGGCCAGGTGGAAGACAAAGTTGAAGGAAAAGTCGTGTTGAGTTCCAAGATGGCAATCTCCCTGCAAATCTGGCCAATCCTTGCTGAAAAAAAACGGGCGCAGCTTACAACCAGCAGATCCTGCCGGATTCAATTCCGAGTTGCAGATTTCTGTTGTATGGACAACATCTGACCCTTCGCTCTGGCAGTACACCAAAGGATTCAAAGCTTCAGAGCTTCAAAGCTTACGTTATGTCGTCCAACCTGCAACCTGCTCGCCTGCTTGACGGCCCTGACAGCCTTGGCGGGCCTGGCAATCATGGCGCGTCGTGCTGCCCCAGTCTCCACACGTGCAGCGAGCACCAGGCCTCGCTCGCTACCGAGGCTACCGAGGCTACCCTGCAGGCGGCTCACGAGACTGGAGCTCTCCAACCTGCTAAGTGCAGGTGCAGGTGCAGGTGCAGGGGTCAAGGGTTAGGGGGCTCGGGGCTACCTAGGGGGTCAGTCAGGGGCCAGTGCACACTTTCATCATCGACGTCCATGGTCCACGACATGCCCAGACGTAAGCCGTTTAAGTTTGCAACATACACCAACACACAACACCTAAGACTAAGGTAGTCTCGTAGCATCATTTTCGTATTACTATATACCTGGGCTCACGATGTTGCATCCACTGCCTCGTGGTGCAAAGTTGACCCCGACATGGAGTCAGCGGCGTGTAGCTTGCCTTGACGCTACACGCAAAAGCCCATTTAATACCCGTCATCTTTTGCTATTCCCCCATGATATCAATTTATTCTGCACCGGGCACTTCGTCCTCGAGGGGAAGTGGAAAGTAAGAATAGCCACCACGAATCCATTTGCATGCTTATGGGATATTCGATGTTCGTCTCGGAGGCTTGCCACGTCATAACTCACCTTCATCAGCATCCTACCGCCTTTCGTCCTCCGTATTCGAATTTGAATTGCCAGGGGGGTTTGGAGCTGAGGGCCAATGACCTTCATGTGAACCCCAATTACTCCAAAAGTCCTGCGACTGTCCTCTGCTATAGGTTTGCTCGTAACCATCCGGCATTATTTGTGCACCCGCTCCGTAGCCTCCATGGCCGGGCGACAATTGCGAGGCCGATAGCTGCGAGGCCGACAATTGTGAGGCCGACAACTGTGACCCTGACAGTTGTGACCCTGACAATTGTGAAGACAAGGCAGAGGGCATTGTCGATGTCAAGCTCGAGGGTAAGCCTGCAGCCAGGCCTTGTGGCATGGTGTAAGAGGCGCTGGCTGTATACTGCGAGGGGCTCGGCGTATACTGCGACGTGCTAGGCCAGCCATGAGTAGTCCCGTCCGCGTACTGCGAAGTAGGGGTCCAAACATTAGATTGTGGGTAGCCTTGGAGTGTAGGTACGGACATGGAGCGATTCGGTAGACCGTATGATGCACTGTAATCAGGAGCTACCGTGTAGTACCGCGGGTCCACGAGCGTGTACTCTTCGTCATGCACGGGGGCCCTGAAGTTTCCAGACGAAATCAGGGATGGTCGCGGAGATATCGTGCAGACCGATGAGCTTGAATGACTTGGTGTGATAAGTCTGTTGGCTTTGATGTCCTCGATGCTGTAGTATGACACAAGATGGTGTTGAACACCCCTGTAGGAAACACTGATGGTCTTTTTTATCAAGCCCCCATCTTTGAATGAATATGAGTCGACGAGGGACCCGATCAGGTACCTATCTGCATCGCCTCCGTTGGTGCCGTTGAGGCTAGAGTCTGAGCCCAAGGCACCATTTGTAAAGTTACTCATAGAGTTTGATCTCGAACTGTGGGAAACGTTCTTGACAATGCCACCATCACTCTTTTTCTTGAGAGCTCGCTTCTTCTCTCCAGGCGTAAACGGCTTCTCTAGTTCTCGATACAGGAGGAAGTTGCCGAGAATACGACTGGGACTCCAAGGAACCCCATCTGTCCATCGCTTTATGCCGGACGAGTGCTCCTCGTAGATGAAGACATTGCCGCTCTTGATGAGTTGGGTTCTCTCTCGGTCATGCGGTCTTCGTGCCACGTGTAGGAGACGACCAGATAGACAGCATTCAAACAGAATTAATGCGTCCATGGTGGACCCTATATATCCCTGAAAGGTAGGATTGAGCGGCGTGCCGGTTCGTTCCGTCATCTTGTCAAGAGATATGATGTTCGAGGGGATGGTCGTATCCTTTTCGATTGACTTCTCTCGAAAGACCCCTACCAGCGCCTGCTGGGTGAATCGTGGAGACCCTCCGACCCGCGACGACAAACTCAAGAGATGGATAATGAAAGTATAATCTTATAGAGACTCCCTTTCTCCAAAGCGGTTGGAAGAAGTCTTGACCGTTAGTCAGACGCCCGAGTAAGGAGGAGCACTGCAGGTGTTCGACGATGGTAATCAGAATAGAGTGCACTCCGTCGTGGAAGATCAACCTAAATAAGACCACGATATCAGTAAGGTTCGAGAATCGAATCTACTGCAAGGGAACCGTTACAATTTCAGAAAGTAGATTTGGACCCTTACCACAATTACTGGATCCTTTGATACGTCGGATGCCGATTGTTTTTATAAGACAGGCACGGTTCAATGGCATCGAGTATTGGGATATTTGAAGGGAAGGGGGGTGGAGAGATCTGAGCGCGACAAGAAATCAATGTGGAATATAAGTGACGGGACAATAGTGCCGCTGCCTGGCCAGAAGAAAACCGCCTGTGAAAGCAGGGCGATGCTAGTAGCCCTGTAGCGTGCAAGTAACGCAGTTTTTTTATGTTAGGCGCAGTTTGAAAGCACCCACGGGCAATTAGGGATGCATCAACAACGAATGGTTGAGTGTTGGGCCTCGCTACGCGAACAGAGCTTCGAAGCGCAGGCAGAGAGGGAGTAACGGCAGACGATTAGTCTCGCTGGTGGTGTTAAACAGTGCAGTAAGTGAGCAAGTTGGCGGCTCTACATCAACAAGGAGGAGCCCAAGGAACTTTATTTGAGCTCAGGATCCGAGCTAGCGATGTGACACACCAACCGCGGGAGTGCTGATTGTAATGGTACTGCCGTGGGCTCGTGGTGGCCAAGCGGGAGATGGTCTGTTGATTGACTTTGGTGGCTTCCGTACAAATCGGTCCATGTATTGCGTGGAGCGGACTCGGACACTCTGCAGGCTTGGGCTCGGACCTTTAGAGTTTGAGGGTCCAGGGAATATGGCAGACGGAAGGCCGACGGCTATCAGAACGAATCCGTTTTTAGATTCTTGATGACTTGGCTGAGCCGAGAATCATCAAAGAGGTACAGGGCTGATGGGCTGATGATGGGCAGAAGCCATAGAGACATGAACACTTGACATATAGATGGTATGGTGGTCTGAAAGCGAAGAAGACGGCAAGATTCTCCAGACTGGCTTCTTGTGGTCGTCCCGGGGCGGTAATTGGCAAAGCTCACAAGCAAACCTTCTGAGAAGGGAATGAGCTGTGGAAAGATGAAGCCAGAATGCTGCGGCTTTGGAGTAGGCTTTGCACTCCAAATGTGTGTGACATTAGAAGTGTGCAGCCCAGATGAATTAGTTTTGGCTGTAGTCCTTCAACATGGCACCGTGACGACAGCGAAGGGGATCGTGAAAGGGTTGCGGGAAGGGGGACGGGCAGTGGGGGAAGGTTCTAGCAAAGTGAAGACAATGTGTTCTTTCTCGACTGTGTTCTGGAACCAAGGTCTTTGATATAGGTACTGTTTGGAGAGAAGGCACAGCAGGAGGTGAGGGTGAGAAGCGAGGTCAGACCAGTCAAAAGAAGCTATATGCGAGTAATGTTGCCCACGATGCCCACTGGATTAACAGAGCTACACGATGGCTAGGCCATTACAACACCGACAAGAAGCAGCTGGCAGTGGAGGAAGGCCTTGTCTAGTTGGAGATATGCGAGGAAAGAGAAGCCTCGAACAAAGCAGCAACTACCACCGATAAATACAATCAAGAGGTGGTAGGCACATACAGGTCTGATCGAAGCACGAACGCTGTGTACACTGTCTACATCTCGACCCATCTTGGAATGTTTCCGCTTTCCGCCACTCCTGGTATTCGCCTTTTGACTTGTTTGCCTCTGGCACTTGTTGTAGACACCACACTGCGAACGCCAGCGCAAGGACATTCGGGAGCATGTAGCCTTGCATCACTAGACTCACGATGCCTTCAGTTGTGCCTGAGCCACTTACGCTGCAATACGTAAGAATCTATATATGATGGCCGGACAAGGATAAAACGCAGGGGCAGGCGGCTCAATGTGTGCAGCTGCAATGCAGGCGAGCGGAGACGACGACGATTGACGGATGGGCGTTAGTGGTCGTCGTGGTCGGGGGGTTCGTCGTATGGTAGTATCAGGACGGCCTTGTCGTGCTGGGGACCAGGCCGGTAGCTTCCTTGGTTGAGGCCTGGGAAAAGGGGGGCGCCTCCCAGACGACGGTGCGTGCCCCGACGCGTCCCCAGCGTGCCTCGCGTGCAGCATGGAGGATGCCCGCGGCGATAATAGCGTCGTCTAATCCGCCTTGTGGATGGAGTCCGGCATTTGTATCACCACCAACGGCGCTGCTGATCTGCCAGTCCCATAAATTATGACATGTATGTGAGTAAACAGATATAAATTACTCCCGGTTGAGCCCCTTCTTGAGTCCCACACCACTTGTAAGACATCTTCCATTCCTTCCCCTCCGCACTCTCAGGTGTGCTGCATCATTATTGCTTTCTCCAAATTCGAACGCTCCCTCAGATCAATATCTTGCCTCGTAGTCAAAGACAACGACGCGCAATCGAGATCCCTACCCAGATAAGGCTGACGAGGAGTCTAGCTCTCAAGGCTCAAGGGGCCCGAGACGGAGAACGCCTTCGTTCAGCTTGAGCAGTACTATCACCGGGCACTGGCTTCATGATGGAGCTAAGCAACGGAAGGGCTCCCCCCTCGCCGAGGCTGCCCAGTCGACTGCCACGAGATATTCCTGGCTGTGAGAATCGTCGGATCCCCGGCTAGCCGGCCTCCACTAGAGCTACTCCTGAGTGACAAGGCCTATCGGCAGCAAAATGTCTCCGAGAAAACGGCTCTTGGCGTGGCAGCGGCAGAGCTGCCGGCAGGTACTGGGTAGTAGCACCTGATTACTACATGTAGTCACGCGTCGTAAAGCGGATTATGTGAGGTATCCGGATAGCACTTGTACTGGAGCTTGGGACGGTGATTGGTTTCCCTACTGTGGACTGGGTGCTGCTTTCGTGATTGTGTGTCCTACCAATAACGGAATGTTGTGATGCTTATCTCTCACCATCACAATGGTCACTCCGATTCAATTGGTAGTGATTCTCAGGTCGTGAAGCAGGCTGCGTGTGAGTCTCGCCACTGTCGTGTTGGCCTGAATGGACATCTAGCTACCTAAGGCAAACCAATACACCCATCAGGCCATCGTTTCATAGTTCCCATGCGTGTAAATTTTCTGACCCTCTATAGAACCATCCGTCTCCTTACTCGGGAGTTGTTTTCGTCTCGACGCTACCTTGGTCTTAAGGGCAGCTGTCCAGACTCGGACAAAGCCGTATAAGCCACGGTCCCGGCCGGTCGAGCGCCCGCTTTCTACTTGCCCACCTGTCTACATGAGAGCGCAGGGGGGGGGCCCATAACATGCGATCATGGACATGATGTTGCAGCACTGTGATCATGTGCTCCTCGACATGTTCGCTTAGACATGTCGAATGTATATCGTTACTATATACAGCCGGGCCTATGGTTTGGTGACGATTTCCATTTGCTGGTGATCTTGAGCCTCCGAGCCGATCTCGGTTGCAGACGATCTTGGGCCTTCGAGAGGAGCTGGGGGCCCGAGCAAAAGATAAATTGGCAAAATACATGTCACTCTACTGGGGTATACCGCGTATTTTGTATGGTACATTCGGTACAGCCCTTGTCATATTACCACGGCTCACGTATCTGAAAACCACATAGTGCATGGTCACATAGGGAGTCGAACTACAGGTCTACGGGGTACTGGCCTCGCGGTATTCGGCGATCACACATCAATTCACTCAATTGGACATATCACGCGTACCGGTGCACTGGTTATGACGTCTCATAGACCATAGGTGGTAAACGCAAAGCGGTACGAAGGTGAAGGGTCGGAAGCTGCAAAAGGCAGTGATCTCAGAGCTGGAGACGATCCTCGAACATGGTATGAAAGTCCCGAAGGTGTGGATCTTTCCAGAATAGTGATAATACACATCGTTAAAGATCGTGGTTCCGAACACCGTACGAACTGTGAAATGGTAACAATCAATTGTGACGACTTTGGATATATTGGACATATGGGTCGCTGTTACGAAAACTTTATAGCATCTCGACGAAATATGACGGGCTGTACCCTGGAGATGATGGTGATGATTATCTCCTATGGTTCCTCCCTTGCACGCCACGGGTACCCAAGGTAGGTAGCGTTGAAGTAGAAGGTTTGCTAGACTTGGGGTTATGGGGGGGTTCACTAGACTGTCACATGTGGGTGTTGATCCGAGTCGCGGGCTGGCGTTGTTGATTGAGGCGTGCAGAAACAATAAGTAGTCTGATCACCGATGCCTCTATGTCAAGAACGATCCCCGATGATATGAGGCACTTTCAGAGGGGCCCTGCCGCACCGAATATCCCGGTTGTTGAAATAGTACGGAAACGTCGTTTCTGGTTCCAACGCTATGTCGCCATATCCAGGTCCGCAGTCGTCTGACAGCACCTTAGCCGTACCTGTTAGGAATTGACCCTTGTAGTGGAGTACCTCTGATAGGGAAGGTAGTAACGTGCCAGGCATTGTACATGGTGCAAACATCACGTATATCTTAGCTTCGACAATGTCTTACACAAAGCAGAACGCAGATAGACGTCGCCGACGGCAGAGGCATACCACGGCGAATTTGCCTCTAGTTCGTGGATAAGGTTTTCCTCGGTGGTGTCGAGCCCGCAGAACCGCGACTAGTCACCCCTCGACTGCTACACTCCCATAGACCCTGAGCTGCCTGTCTCCCCTTATATTCCGTGAATATTACGTCAACATGGTCTGAGGCTACAATTTCGCCTGTTCGTTCTTACCGTTGGCTCATGGCTGTCAAGTGTCGAGTGGCGAACCGATTGGTGAGATTCTAGTCCGTCGACCTGTAGTGCGAGCCAGCAGATGGACCGTAAGCCCTAGTATTCTTCAGTGTCAAAACTCCCAGAGAGCATATCCTAGTGACTCCGATGGCCGAAGCTTGGGATTCCCTGAATCACCTCCCCCCAGACTGTTAGAGAGTTAATGTCCTGAACGGGTAGGAAAGTTATCTCGAACATGCGAAGCTAATCTAGGAGTAGGAAGAGGTAAAAGCTGATAACGTTCGCACGAAGTAACGGCCAGGGCATCCGCGGGGGGAGCTGAGCTGGTGTCTATTGATTAAGCATCAAAACCTACTTGTAAGGTAACCAGGGGCATGGAATCTCTGCTAGTGTTTTCGCCGCTGGATCTTAAGGTGCAACCTGGACCCGGGGCTTCTGCAATACAGTAGTTTGATC
Source organism: Xylariaceae sp. FL1272 (assembly GCA_022432385.1). NCBI lineage: Eukaryota > Fungi > Ascomycota > Sordariomycetes > Xylariales > Xylariaceae > Xylariaceae sp. FL1272. Next base: position 914,679 of record JAJJXC010000001.1, on the reverse strand, counting down.
GTAAGGAGGTTATCCTACGAAGACCCTCACCTTTGGGCGTCGAGATCCATGTTTTTGAAATGTTACTTGAACTTCTGCAATTTCCCGTCACGAGATACCATGGAGCCTTGCAATACGTCAAGTTATAGAGGGTATCAAGAAAAAAGACGGAATCGATGCAATACGCGTCGTTTTTTTCATACAACCGCGCCAAAATATTTGACACTAGGGTCTCGGCTTCGCTGGCCGTCATCTGTGTGAAAACAAAATCGAGCGCAAATATCACTTGAATATGTGACGATGCCTTCCTCTGCTTGGTAGGGCCGATTGGGGAAGACGAGACGAAAACAACCCAGCCACGCGGTTAGTGCAACTCTTATAGCCACTTGACACGCTATCCATGGTAGTGTAGTATGACTATGTGTTACGAAATCTGAGCGACCCTGGACTGTAAGGAGTAGAGTTTGCAACTCGAAGATCGATTCAGGAGCTTGGGTTAATATAATCACAGATTCGTGATTGGCAAGGTGATGAATGAGTGTGTAATGGTATCTTTATGGAGGTCTGTTGTAAATATTGAATATTTCTCTCCGAAATTTCCCGAATTTACATTCATTTACGGTGAAGTGCACTGCTTTTCTACTAATCTTTGATTTCCCTACTTTTAGGACATCATTTGCAGACATAAAATCTCATTGTCGTACGAAAGAAACGCACCATCTTTACTTAATGGTCGCCAGCCTTCACCAAAATCAATATCTTCTTTCCTGTGTCACGAGACAAGCCACAGAGGGCCGGACAGTCTGCTTGGTCATTAAGGTGACTTCCATCGACCAGACTGTGACACGTGGATTAGAAAGTCACCATTGCGTTGTGTAGCCGTGGCGTCAAATGCTGTAGCTTGCAGCCAAGGTGAGCACGGCAGTAGTTCTCCGTCCACGGAAGATGTGATGCATTCTTCTTCCAAACGTAGAGCCGAAAGTGCCACGAGGCGTACCTTGTAGTCAATCCGCAAGGCCAAGGACATACCTTAAGGTATTGAAATATACACCTGTCTACGACGCTACCAACCATGCAACGCGTAGAAAGCCTCAGTATCTGCTGAAACTGGAAAGATATCGCAACCAATAGCCAAACGGTACGATATATCTCTATATAAATCCACACAAACCAGTTCGACGATCAAGACAAAATTGCCCTTCGTTATCTACCATCCATTCCTACCTGGTCTAGCAGGTATCAACCTGCCATATAGGAGTGTCCAAAGTGTCACGGTGTCGACGAGCTTAGTCAAAACCTTAACGAATCCCAAACATAACACTTGCTACAATGATTTTGCATGTGATTATAGGTACGGCCGCAATATGTCGCAGTCTAGAAGGATGACTCGACGCGTTACCCCGACAGTTCTGGTGAATTACGAAGCGTTGTTTAGGGGCCTCGGTAGATGTACCTCTACTTTTATGTACTCTAAAAAACGGATCTAATTACCAGGCGGCAAGAGATGGCTTTCTAGAATGCTGGGGATTTCATCCTACGCATTCATGCATGTAACCTTGTGACAAAATTCTAATGGCATCTGGACATAAGGTCACCTGTGATGGCAATTGTTCGGCTTTGCTCAGCCACAGTAACTTCCAAGCACTTGAACACAACCGCAGCCCTGAACGGTCGGTGCACCCTACAGATATTCACGATTCCAGGAAAAACCAAGGCGTCTTCGTTGCTGTCTTCCCATAAGCCTCAGCAGGCAGCACAATAGGGACAGGCACATTCGACCCAAAGCCACCCAAGCCATGGAGACCGTGAGAACTGTCCACGGGAATGATAACACCACATTCCCAATTGCGACACGTCATCTTTGGCTGGCCAGACGTTTTGTCTTTCCCTAAGCGACCCCTGTGAATATTTAGAAATCAGTATTTGCAGATCACCTTCCAATGGCACTGATGTCCTTACCATGCGCTCTCCGAGAAGTTTGCAGATCCAAGATATGCCCAACTTGCGCAGGACTTTCCATTACGAAGATAGCGTGCGAAGAGGACCTTAGAATGCATCAAGAGACCTTCACGGACGTTCTTGCAATCGTAGATCATGTGCCTTGGGAATGTGGCCGCATCCCACCATTTTCTCTGAAGGCAAATAGTGCCTCCGCTCTAAAGATCGCAGTCAGTAGGTATACTTTTTTTTTCAGAGCTGATCTGCTTACGTTCTTGCCGCCACGGCTTCGAATCACGGTTTCTTGAGACGGGAAATAGATTCGAAAGTTATCCTGAGTTGGACCAACCTCGTTTCCCTTCATGCCCTTCTTCTTGGCACCTCTGCTGGTTCTCTTTTCATACTCTTTCAGACCATCGTCGCCTTCAAGATGATGAGTAGGAATCGAATAAAGTCTGTCATATTACTAACCTTTGGCAGCATTATAAAGGGCCGTCACCAGATCCTCGTTGATAGCGCCAAGCGATGTGACAATATAGTCCAACTCAACATCTGTAGCGGTTAAGCCTAGAGATTGGACTGCTCGACCGAGACCGCAGTAGCCTGACATGACAGTCAGCCATGCAATCAATTAAATCTCAGACCTTAGAGTTTAGGAGCCTACCTGTTCGTCGCCAATCTTCACCTGTATGCGAGGTACCGCTAAAACGACGTTAGAAAAGGCGAATTAACCTTCATCGGTCGTTGCCGTATCTGTGAATCGAAACGAATGGTACTGACTGGTGACCCCTATTAGCATACGTTCTTTTGCAACTATTAGTTTCAAACCGACGAGAGGGTCGTAACATGCCATAGTATGAACAAATCTGTAACGGTCTGCCGCTGAAAAATCATACTTCGAGAGGCTCTCGATCAAACTATCACCGAGATCAGAAGCACGTAGGAAGAAACAGAGGTCCTGACCGAACAGGCTCCTTTCGGCTCCTAGCTTTGGCTCATCTGTCCGGGGTAGGTCGATCAAGAACAGCACTACGTTTTGTCAGTCCAGGCTTCATGTTGCGGTCAAGCAGACATTATGCGAGGAAATCTTTGGCTCAGAACGGAGGCATTTTAGGCATTCTCCGAGACAAAGAGAGCCGCGCCGAATCAGATCTGATACATATGAGAGGTGAACTTACTATTCTCCATTACACCTGTTTCACCCCACTGTAGACAGTTAGTGGTAGTTCAAGCTGAGTGCTACTAGAATTGTGCATGACGCAAATACCAACTCACATCATAAGGCACAAGATTTCCAGTCGGGATGACGACTCTTAAATGGTTTGGAAACTTTAGAATCTGCAGCTTCGAATGCATATTTCCAAAGGGCTTCATCGGTGGAAAACAGAACCTAGCATTACTGTATCAGCTATAGATGTGTCAAGGTAGAAAACAAAAGATAGTCTCCCATCGTGACAGGAGACTGACTCCGTTGAGTAACATACCGAATGCGATCTCTAGGGACATTTGCTCTCATTTGTTCTTTCTGAGATATGTCAGCTCATAGGGTCGCGAATACAATTGGAGAACCCATCAGTCATTCACATGTGCTTCGTCTTTCCTAGATAGCCATCAGTAAGCTGCCTTGCTGCGGTGCGCTCCTTCGATACTCAAGCTTCAGGACGCTACTGACGCATATGCAATGCAGACGATCTTAGTCTTCTTGATGTCGATCTTCGATAGCATCCACTCATCGTCCCATTGAAAGGAGCTTAAGACAGCAAGCTGTAAGTGATCTTTTTGGAAGACCTCTTCGATCTTGATGTCGTTCTGGCGAGGGTAACCCTTTGCCCACTGTAACGACGATTGTTAACGGACTACATTCAATGGGCGATGCAACTCACAGTTTTCTTGACTGCACCATCAGGAAACACCAGTCCCTTTGAGTCCGGCTGAGTTTGTTCGGGTTTGGATGAAAATCGATTCAACATCTCATCAGATTCTCTCTCAACCTTGACCCTCCTCGCAGGCGGGCCACTCAATTCGCCTGTAGTTGCCTTCCGCTTCGCTGCTCTTGCAAGTCGTTCCTCTTCCATCTTCTTCCTATCCAGCCCCAAGACCGAAAACGACCCTTGATGCGTAGGAGGAGCTGAGTCGGTAGTTCTCTTCATATCGTTCTCGTCTTTCCCCTCTTCCCTAGTGCTCAGCTTGCTGGATGGCTTCTTAGGCGGAGGGGCATAAGAAGGACCTTTTTCCAAATCGTCATCCTCGTCATCCTCGTCGTCAATCACAAGGGGATTGTCCGCAGTAGCTGAAGGGCTGGCGTCTTGAAGCGACAGTGCAATCGCATAACGCAGCGCAGCGTCATCGTCGTCGGCGTCCATGATTGCAGGGGAAGTGAGCTGAGGCGAAGAAGTGGGCCTTCTAGCAGGACGGAAGCCCGAAAAGATTTAGCTGGCTACAAACAAACGAGTAACCTGGAAAGAAGACGGTAAATTTCGTTGCTGCAACGCGATGGTGTCACGAACTCACGTGCAGTTGTTAGATGCTGCAGGTGGCCCTGTAGCTACCAGGTACCTTATGTAGACAGGGTCCAATGACGTACGGTGTTCGAACAGTGCGCAGGCCTGTGGTCAGGTTTCCACCGCGGTCGTTCGACGTTATGTTGACATGCAATCACGGAATATACATAGTCCTTGACATTTTTGATTAAATACGAAACTCAAGACTCCAGTATCATTACCGGCGGAGTAATCCCTGAGTTGTTAGGTAAGGCAGGACAAAAATTCAATGGCACTACCATGACGTGACAAGATACCCCGTCCGTACAACATGACACAGCATCAAATTTTCTGCTTAATTTTTCTTTTCTTTTCCTTTGAATGGTCCAGTATTGGATTTATCGATCAGTTCACGAACCATTCGCAAAGCTTACACTTGGAGAATTAGAATGACTTTCGGAAATATGCTTCTGGTGTTTAGGTTGTTTACACCCGGAGCAATTGAAGTATTGCCAGTGGGCTGTAATGGGTCAAATATTGATGATATACGAGACCAAAGGTCTCTTTTTATTGTCAACTAAGGTCTATCTTGAATTACCAAGACCAAAGTACTGTGGTATACCATCAGAAAACTATCACCCCTTTTTTCTTTTTTTTTTTCGTTATTTTTTTCCCTCGCTGCTTTGAGCATTTCTCACGCCATAGAGTCCTCACCGCCACCACCTTCTTATCTGATACACAAATGCAGAAGATTCGTCTGCTCATATCGGGACCGAATTGGTCGAGATCCAGCTGCAACCATCGCAGTGTGCCATCGTAAAACCGAAACGTTTCTTTGTGTCGTCGCTCCGAACTCCCGGTTGGATGCATCGAGGTCTGTCTGCACCGTAACAAGACCAAACTCTGAGCGCAACCATTCCTGCCGAATCCCTGAACGGCTCTTGTGGGATAGACTTGCTACACCAGAGCCCTGTCCGACCTCTCTCATGCAATCCCTTGCCATTTACGACGCCGTATGTCCCGAACCATAATACATTACTCTAGCTCAGGTAGACAACAAGAAGGAAGTCTGAAAATGCATGCCCCTTGCACATGGTTATATATCCGAAAACGTGATGGATATGAGCCATGAGAACCAGCGTGTTTCCAGCTCCGTCCTTGTAGCTACCGAGTCGAGCGAAACACAAGAAACGAAGTTGTAAGCCGTAAGTATAGATGCGGAAGAAATAACCATGACACCTGCGCCTTGAACACCGTTGCTGTTGATGTGACGAACGCTGGTACGACCTAGGTTAGTGAATCAAGTTTAAGCATCCGTCGAAGATCGCCCTCCAATGCGACAATATGGTCAGGTCGAGCATTAGGTTTATATTGGACTTCTGTAGAAGATGTAGTCGATTGGGCCGGAGAGGGATAACCAGTGAGCACGGACGCAGGAAACATGCCCCGCGGGAACTGTTGATGTTGTGGTGAAGACACCTGAGCAGGGGCTGCATGTCGACGCACGTCGGGGCTGGGGTATTGCTGTTGTGAGAACTGCGGGGACGATTGGAGAGGCTGCCTGGCTAATGGAGATTGGGCTTGTCGGGGCAGCTCTTGCGATGGGCTTGAGTCAAACTGGCCAGTGAACAGGTATCGTTTCAGAGCATCTGAAGAATTGAAATGGGGGCTCTGAGCATGCCTCGTGACGGGCGTGACTTGTGCAGAGTTCTGGGCCGAGCTTTGATTCGAACGAGCTGCTCGGATGCGATCCTGATAAGGCGTGGAGAATGCTGGACCAACTGGCTGTCCGGGGTTGCCATCCAGCTCGCTTGTTGAGATGCCAGGAGACGAATTGCTTTGGCTGAAGGGCGGACGTCGAAACGAGTTATGGGCGACGGTTCTAGGATGAATCTTAGGTTCCCTGGGGGATTCCTGAGGCGGGGAGAAAGGAGCAACGAGTTTGGCGCCCGCATTGGCAGAGCTGGCACGGCGCGTCCTTTCCTTCTCGGCCCGGTCAGCGCGGAAGAAGAACTCCAAGGGAGAGTCTTCGTTGCGCGGCGGGAGCGCGTCAGATGGATCGGCAGCGCTCTCCGAGTCGGAGTCTGTCGGAGGAGTAGGGACTTGCTGCTGGTGGGGAGAGCTCGACTGTGGTGCTCCCATGGGGCTGGCTTCACTCGCACGGCGGAGGAAGCTCGGAATGGGTAGGGCTGAGGGTGCCGGCGAGGCATGGAAGGTGGAGCCGGCGAAGATGGGTGCGGTGTCGTCTTGAGGCAGGAAAGGTGGGCTGCTGCGCTCATGGTGATGCTGACCGGGAGACACAGCACCGTTGCCATTCTTCTTGTTTCGAGCCTTGCCCTTGGTGCGCTGCTTCTGGTTTGTTGATTGTGTTTGGGGGGCTACATTGGCACCTCCAGTGGCAGCCGAGGCCAGCTTCTGCGGCGTGCTGGGGCGCATGGGGAAAGGCACGGCGGAGGGGATGTCGTTCTCGGAAGCATAGGTCTTCTGGGAAGCATTGCGATTCCTGCCACTGGTGTGGCGGCGCCGGTTGGGCGTATTCTTCTGGATTGGCGTGGACTCCATGCTATAATGGCAACATGAGTCTTGTTGCCGAGGGAGTGGAAGTGGAAGTTCACTAAGATATGTTGGGCTTGCGACAATGGGACGTCGGTCTGTTGATGTGCCGGTGGCGAGAGGCGGCAAGTGGCCAAGACGTGGTTTTTTGTTGTTGTCGTTGTTGGGGGAGGTGAACAAATTGCGATGCCGAGGAGAATGGGATGGGCAAGGGCAAGTAGAGGGATTAGGGTGGTTGCGGTGGTAGGTCACAAACTCAAGGCGGCGACGCTCTTGGGCTGTGCGGAAGGATGTTGTTCTTTGTTGGAAGCAGCGATCTGTCAATGAGGCAGCCGGCGATGCGCAAGCGATGCCTTGTGTGCTTGTTGTTCTATTAGTTTTTGGATAAGGATAAACAGCGAAGGTGGGATCGGATGAGGATGGGCTGAGTGATACAGCGGAGTAAGAGGGCGAAGTAGGAGGCTGACGGTCGTCATGCTGGGTGGGAATCCTAGCAAAGCCTGAGATAGTGTGTGGAGTTTGGGTCGCATGCATGGCTGTGGACGGCCATTCAATTGGAATCGCCGCCATTCACGTTCAATCTGCCGTCTGCTTATTTTGGTTGGTGGTTGCATGATTCGGAGGTGGGCCTGCTGAAACCTGGAGCCACTTGGCCACGACGAGCATGCCCTAACCTTAGTCTGGTATTTATTCGTTTGGAAATTGGAATGCTAGCGACAGAGCACCGCAACACTCTCGGTTGCTAGGCGCTTACTACCTTAGGCACCTCTGAGGAAAACCTTGGACCATGACTTAACATTATTATACTATTGAGTTAGCATCCACGGAAGAACTATCTCGCGTTCTTTCTCATACATGTGAATATTTCACAGCTGTGTATATGCCCAATGCTAGATATACTACCTCAATATGACTGTAGGCTGGTCCTTAAACTGTGCGTCATCCTGTTGAACAACCTGCCGGACATCGGCAAAGGGCTGATCCCTCGCGTGGACCCCACAAGTGCCTTAGGTAAGGCAAGGAGGGGCAGTGGAAGAGACATGACTTATCGTGACATGATCTGTAGCGGCCTAGGGCGTTCGGGTGGATGCTGCGACAACCTCCAACCCGCTTGCCTTCTCCAATCTCCAGCATCTCAGCCTGCTTCAGCCTAGCAACCTTGCCGGCGACCCGCAGCATACCTACCTTACCTAAGGTACCTAGTTGAGTACCTATAGCTCGTACCGAAACAGCCCACGCTCCGGCATTCCATAATACGTGCATTCATGCATTGTACATTGTGCAGAGCATCTTACCGGCCTCGCCATTCGCGACGAGAGTAACAACACAGCTGCACCTGCGCTGCGATATCCCACCAAACGACACCACGCCAAACCTCATCACCACCACCACACCCGCTGTCCACCCACATCGCCACCCAACATGGCTGACGTTGATATGACTGACGCTCCCAGCGCTTCCGCTGTGGTTTCAAAGCGTGCCAAGGGCGCTGCCGCCGACGGTAAGAACGAGGCAAAGCAGCGATTCGAGGTCAAGAAGGTGAGCCTCCACCCCTCAACTCTCTACATTGCCCACATGACATGCTGACACCGTCCCGCAGTGGAACGCTGTCGCCCTCTGGGCCTGGGACATTGTCGTCGACAACTGCGCCATCTGCCGCAACCACATCATGGACCTGTGCATCGAGTGCCAGGCCAACCAGGCCTCTGCCACCAGCGAGGAGTGTACTGTAGCCTGGGGCATATGCAATGTAAGCGGCTCTCACACCGCTCCCACCACTTTCAACGTTGTCACTGACTAGTTGATTAATGAAATAGCACGCCTTCCACTTCCACTGCATCTCCAGATGGCTCAAGGCCCGCCACGTCTGCCCTCTCGACAACAGAGACTGGGAGTTCCAGAAATACGGCCGTTAATTCTGGAGTCGAGACAATGCAGTCCAGATCAGAAGACAAGAAAACGGACCCGTACCCATGAGAGCGTGTTGCGTCAGGAGCCGGCGGACGCCACGAGGATCACGACGTTTACGACAAGGGGGGAAAACAGATCGCCTGCGGGCATCAAGGGATAGAGAGATCTGGGTTTCATTCGGAAGGCTGTTAGGTAGTCACTTGCCACCGATGTCCCACACACCCAGGCTCATGGTTGCAGTGTCAAATCACCACCATAGGCCTCCTAAAGTACATAGCATGAATGCAAAGACATGATCGTTTTGCCTGACTATCATCCTGACTATCTTGCCAACATTTTCTCGTCTATGACTATGTTCCCAGGAATATTTGCAGTTGCTGATGTACCACCGACGGGGAGCCACTGGACGGGGTTTCGATTAAAGAAGGGCCAGGGAGGAACGATAAGAAGGAAGGTTAGGGCTGTGCCTGCGAGGCCGATCTTGAGGGCGAGGGCGATGTCTTGGAGGATGAAGCCGACGAGGAAGGATACGGCCTGGGGCAGACTGTTGTTAGTTTGTGGTCGAGCGCATTGGTGAATGATAGGATGGGGAATGGAATAGACGTACGCCGACTATGGAAAGAAGAATAGTTGCCAGTTGATCGGCTAGCTTCTGGCCCTCGAAGTCCTATAGAGCAGTGGTGAGTTCACTTGGAGCACAAAGTCAGATAGCTTGGGCTATTAGGGATAGACGTACAATCTGACCGTCGACGACATCCCGCACCCGGTCCAGAAGCTGTTCTGCCATGATTGTGTACTTGTGTGGTGGCTGAGTTTAGATGTAGCTCTTTCGGAATACCTGCAAATTGCTGGAGATGGTGAGCAGCGATCTGTTACCGATACTGCTACCTCTTGTCTTGAATATTGGATACCAGGTAGCTGGTCAAGACGTCGCGAACTCTGGAGCGGCGACGTGGTCCTATTGCCCCTTGGCAGGTACCTTGAGGTGGGGCACATGAGCTAATGCTGGTTTGCCGGTGCTATCCTCCGCCCAGCAAGCCAAGCACTGTAGGTATTTCGCCGCCTTGCACACATTCAATGTTGCAGGGGTCGACCATTGTCACTGAATCACTTCACATCCCACCCCGGCCCAAGTCAAAGACTCTGCAAATAACGATACCTATGATTCAGTCTTTTGAACAAAGTCTAACACTTGAGTTAGGTGCTGTGTTTGCTCGCTGTACTCCATGTGTGTCCCAGTATGTCGAGGTGCCTTCCCAGGTACCTATTACGAGAGACGACCAGAAGAAGGCTGGTCATGGGCCTATTATTAGATTGTCCGAGACGATATCGAGTCTCGACCTCGTAGTGAGAAAAAAGGGATCCAAGGTATGGAATTACGTAGATACTTCCCAGCTAGGAAGATCTCATCAACAGCACAGATTGCGTGCAGTCCCAGTCATCGGAGTGACAGGCACAATGGGCTGCGTCCATTGATTTGTTCTCTTTTCAGCCAGCCATGACCGCAGTACCTTAGGTACCTTCCATACAATCAATACGCAATGCAGTGTAATGAAGCACAAGTGATGAAAATGGCATCCCATGACGATCCCAAAATGATGGCCAGAACTTGGGAACACCGACATGGATATAGAGTCAATCGTGATGACATTCAGTCATACGATCGGCTGGGGTTGAGCTATCAAGGATTGCTATAATCCATTTCCCTTGGCACATTTAGATTCAGTTATGAGATTTTGCTCCAAGTTGAATAGGACTATTGTAAAGTGGCCCGAGGCTTCGAAGTCTCAACGGTTTCTGGCCTTCTTATTCTTGTACCTTAGTCCTTACCGTTGAAGCACTGGGCAGGCCATGAACGATAACAAATACGCGGCTATGATTGGTGGGCGACCCCCGCGCTGGCACGTGCTGGACAATGCCGTCTAGGCAGCTTGCGGCCCTGCATCAATGGGTGCAGTTCGGGACTGAGGTGCAAAAGAACTTTTTCTTCCATTCAAGGCTTCCATTGATTCGCTTGCAGCACTCGATCACAAGTCGGTCAATGGTCGTGCTGCGCTACGCCCGTTCCTGTCATCACTGATTTTCATCTCCGCCCTTTTCCGCCCTCTCCAACCGTCACACATTTCACAACTCTGCCCCTTCGCATTTTTTCTTTCTTCTCACTTCACCACCCACCCACACAACACCTTGGTCTTCTGCACCAGTCCTTTGCATTGGGATCAAAGACACACAACACCTTTCTGCATCTTCGCATAATCGCAGAGCGCCATCTGCACTCCACCTGCTGCCGCTTCAGGACATTAATACCGTCTTGTTGCGCCATCCACAACTCCCAGCAGCCTGTCCTGCAGCTTGACACACAGTCACCGCTCACCCTCACCACCGCGCTACTTCTCGAGACTTCTCGACTATCGGCATCTGCTGAACAACGCGGAACCGACATACTATTCACGACCTCTCCTATTATTTTCATCTCGACCGCCTTGCAACCTCTGAAGTTGACCTACGTCGCTCCAAGACGTCGCATACACGCGCCATATTCCATCCGCGACTCAACTGGGCTCGCCCACATATCCCTCAAAACCTCCAAGTTGGCGGGCTTCAATAGTAACAAGTTTTCCTTCTCGCGACCGCTTCTCGGCCCTCTGTGCTGGGTCTACAGCGGCGTCGACACGAAGCCTCCCTAATTGATCTTGACAACCTGCCGTTTTGTCACCATCACCACTTTCCACTCCCACTGCTCGCCCGGTCAGGAGTCTGTCTATACACACGTCTTGGCCTGTGTTGAAGTCCCAAACTGCAGCGGGCCCCAACACACAGCTCTCGTGCAGTCGGCGTGCTGCCACGCCCTCTGCGACCCACGAATGCTGCAGATCTAGAGGCTTTCTCACTATGCGCGCCTTCGTCTGAGCCATCGAAGGCCTTCTCCCCTATCCAACCCTCCTTCCTTCCGCCGTGCCATTACATAGACTACACGTGTGTATTTTCACAGACATAGACACCATAAATCCAGAATCATGTCCGACCACGAAGGAAGCTCTGGTCAAAGCTTTGCGACCCCGGTCCCCGAGCTCGACGACCACCGCCGCCAGGGGTCCTCGGTCCAGCGGCTGGAACGACCGCGCCGTGGCACTGTCGACACTCTTTACGGCTCTCGTCTGCACCTAGATGCCGAGAGCCCCTATTCACCCGGCGATGTCAAAGTTCGTGACTTCAACGAAGAGGCTATTATTGACGAAGAGGATAACGACGCTTCACCCACCGTCATCATCAACCACGGCCGACGTCCGACTTTCACATCAACCAACGAGCGAGCTGCCTCGCCTCCCAACTCGGTCAAGGCCTTTGCTGAGGCCCGCCGTCGCGAACGTGCCCTCTCCATTTCAGACGGCCGGGCCCTGAATGCAGAAGATGGTGACACTCTTCAGCGCACATTTTCCAATGCCAGCCGAAACAGCCATCGCAGTGGGAGATCTGGGCGAAGCAGGCCTGTGACCTTTGCCGACGACACAGCTTCTCTAGCCACCAACAAGACCGCAGAGGAAGATGTCTGTTTTCCTATCCAAGATGAGCATCGTCATGATCAACTTTACATCGACTTCGATTGGCTTGAGCATTTCATAAAACTCGAAACTGCTGCCAATAGGGACAGCTTCGAGGCACCACAAGCTCAGAGAGTGTTCTCTCCTGTGCAACGTGAACATGGCGCATCGACATTCACTGCAGATGGCGACTTCATCAACATGCCCTCCAGCTCCTCGGAGACCGACGAGAAGGCTTCCAAGGTGATCGATGAACCCCTGCCTCCGATGGCTGCGAGCCTCAAGGATCAGGACCATATCGACCCCAACCGATACTGCTTTTTCTCATCTGCATGGGAGTCTACTGTTCATGCGTCTGAGTTTGGTGACCTGGTCTTACCTGATGAGGACGTCCGCAACATGTTCTCCTTTCCTCGAGATGAACCTGATGGTGTGTGGTGGTTGAACGTGAACCAGCCAACAGAAGAAGAGGTTCGCGGCCTCTGCAAGGCATTTGGTGTTCATCCTTTGACGATCGAAGATATCACGACCCAGGAAACTCGCGAGAAGATCGAAATCTTCCCTTCGTACTACTTCGCCAGTTTTCGATCCTTCAATGTCGTCCAGGAGGAGGATGGACCCGACTATGAACCGTACAACATCTATGTGATAGTCTGGCGCGAGGGCACCCTTTCCTTCAGCTACCAACCCAATGGCCATGCCTCTCAAGTCCGAAAGAGAATCACCAATCTCAAGGAGTACGTTTCGTTGAGCAGCGATTGGATCTGCTACGCTTTGATGTAAGTTAAAAGAGCCGTTCCCTATCTTATTCCTTGTCTTTTCCAAAGCTAATGATTGTGTCACAGTGACAATATTGTCGATTCGTTTGCCCCTGCCATCACCCGCATCGAGATGGAAACCGAGTCCATTGAGGATTCGGTTTTTGTGGCGCGGAGTGATGACATGCATCTGTTCCTTCGCCGACTTGGCATCGTCCGTAAGAATACACTGGGACTGATGCGGGTTTTGGGTGGCAAAGCCGACGTTCTGAAAGGTTTTGGCAAGCGATGCAACGAGGACTTCAAGGTCACGCCCCGCATGGACATCGCCATGTACCTGGGCGATATTCAGGACCACGTCGTTACCATGATGACTAACTTGACTCACTTTGAGAAGATTCTGTCCAGAGCCCACAGCAACTACCTTGCCCAACTCACCATTGACAGTATGTCGCAGGGGACAAAGACCAATGCTGCACTCACCAAGATCACGTTCATTGCCACCGTCATTGTGCCATTGAACATCGTGACGGGTCTTTTCGGCATGAACGTCCTCGTCCCGTTTAGAGACACCAACAGCCTTGCGCCGTTCTTCAGCATCCTTGGTGTTTTGGCTGTTTTCGTGGCCGGTTCCCTGTATCTGGCCCGTCGTCTGCGCTTGATTTAGAGCGAGTATCAGCCATCGTTCATGTCAGCCGTAGCAATAGATAGATGGCGTTTAATCTGTTTCTCGTACATCTGTGTCATCCGCCTGTGTGACTAGGACTCACAAGTTGAGTGTGAAGTAATTGAAGTCTTCGTGTATAATGTGTATTGGTCCCTCCTAGTAAACGGCATGATGAGAATCACTACATATTGACTACCTAATGAAGAGCCTCACCGAAGAATATATCTAGGAGTACCCCTTTCATGGACCATCAGCCACCGAGAGCCATTTTGTAGCTGTGCTTTGTGACTCGGAAACAGACAATGTAGAGGACATAAATGTATGCTTGCAGATCAAGGAATATTAGACATACGAAACCCAACTAATGCGTGAGGGTCTTTTACTGTCACCAGAGGGTTATTAACACACCAATATAATTGCCGATAAGAAACAACCTTGTTGCCTCTATTACTCTGACGAGTTTCCAACCTCCCAAGGTGTCAGTGATAGTTCTACATGTCAAATGCATAGTTCGGCTCCGTGCGAGTTTTGTTTCTAACACATGTGCCTGTTAATGACAGCTCCCAGCGTAGTTGATCCTGGTCTGTCCAAGAAAGCACTTTTAATTCGAACTCCTGCATTCAGATGTTGCTCATTGAGAGCAGAAACGGGGTGTGTGACTTGTCTGATGATCTAATGAATGCAAACACAGCGGGCTAATTATAACGGTGTAGATCAAGAGCCGCATGAACCGTCTAAGGCTTGGACGTTGCAGAGAAATGTTGTTGTATAGGTCGAGAGTGAGGATTACAAACAGTTGATAACAACCGCGGGTAGGCGGACAGATCGTTGCAAGACGGTCATAGTCCTTTTCTCTCTCCCCGTACAGATGCTTCTATGAATAAACAGAGCATATACAAATAAAACCATGGTAAATGATGGCAGTTAATAGCCCAATTAATCAGACTCGGACCGCAACGCTCAGAAATCTCATGAGACTGTCTCTTGGGATACTGCTTTGGGAAGAAGTTTGCTTCACCTAGCCATCCGGAGGCATTCACAGCTTGGAGTTCTATAAAGCCTGGTGCAAAGATAAATCCTATCTCCTTTTTGGCAATTGCTTATCACCGTATATCTGACTTGCAATACTGACCTCGTGTCTCTGGTGATGCAATATTGCGAGTTGCTGAAAGATCAAGTATCACTTGTTAGGAGACCTACAGTTAGATTGCTATATAAAGCTCGGTAGAGACTTGAGGTATACATTTTTGTCGTCCTGTCTTGTGCCTTGTGGCTCCTTTCGTCAGCCTTTACATCCTAGTCAGACTTTACATCCTAGTCAGACTTTGGAAGACAGGTCGACTGCTTATGTCCATTTACGTGTTTGTCTGGTTGCTCGTGAAGGTTGTTGCGTTGCAACACCAGTCAAGAAGTATGTGGCTACTTTACAGCACGTCGAAGAGCTCAAAGCCATCACTCGTCAGATTTTACGAAGTGCACGAATGTTGCAGTCCTAGGTGCACCAAACGCACCGACCTAAATTAGATCCAGCCATCTTGATTGCACGACACAGGGTGAGGTGATGACAAGAAATATGAGATTTTGACAGTGCAGCACAAAGGCACTTGACCTGGCAAACGCACATGTCAACTCTAGCTATGCAGTGATCTTTAACCGTTTTGTGTATTAGAAGGCGAGAATGGATGGGTGTATTGCTGGCGTCCGCGGTTACTCTCAGGTATCTAGTATACGGTCTTTATGTATATGCATCAACCTACGAGCGGCTTTTAGCTTTCAGTCATGAAGCATACATCTATAATGCAACCGCATTGATATTGTATTTTGCATTTCACCTAATAATAGGTCGGATCTTGAGAAGTCCTGTCATTTTCTCTATTCTGTGTTGATAGTACCATCATGTACGCAATTTGATTTTTCTGGCAATTTATGGAAAGCATGTGAGGATATCTCTGCGTAATCTATACTACCGCAGTTTGGTTGGAAGTTTAAATAAAGTGTAGAGGGGTCTTCCAGCATTCTAGTTGACAGGTGCTATCAATTTTCATGGTATCGTGGACTACGAATCTAATTTCCGCCGAAGTCTGTAAGAGAATAACTGCACTCTTATATCTCATAATCATCGTGTACACAGGTTTTGGACTTAAGTCCTTCGGGAGCGATTCAGCGTCTGTTAAACACCGTGTACACTGACTGGTGGACATTATTTAGAGGGGTGAAGAGTACTACCTTCTAGTCATGCAAGGAATTTACAATTTCTTCTGTCGTGGCATTCCAATTTTAATTTTCGTGAAGAGAAAGAAGAGGTCTCAGATGCAGAGGGCGCCGAAGACAACACCGGTGCGGATGGCGATGAAGACGGAGATTTCAAAAGCCGCTCACACAGTCGATCCCACACACCACCACACCAACGCCCAGGAGGAAAAACTTGTCGACACGCCCGCCTCTTTTGGACGAGAGTCGTTAACTTGGGTAAGTTTTGACTGCTATTTGTCACCTGGCCAAATGATGTTGAAACCAAGTCTCTTACACTACTTCGGTTCAATAACGGGAAGAGAGATTAGGTCAGCGTACCTCTAGGACTTTTGGTAGCTTGGATAACGTCACGCTGACAATATTAAGCCCATAATTGCATTCCAACCTCGAGAAAGGGCCGGTCAGTGAGCGGACTCAGCCCGATACTGGCGCCGATCCGGCGGCAACACGAGCCACCCCGGACAGACCTCGGCGTGGGTGGACACACGTAAGCCGTGTGGCCGCCCCGGGATTTGTTCACATTCTTAGGAAGGAATTGACGAATGTTAATCGTAGATGGCCAGAAAACGAGTATTTGAAATTTTGTTGGATAGTTGATGTTCACATACAGTACCATAGGACCATGTCCGAGATGAAAACACCGATCTTGACTCTCTCCCAGGACCTCGTCGTCCACCAAGCCCTAGGAAGTTGAGGGCGGGCAGAATACATAATCAATGGGGTTGCACTATCACTGCCTAAAGGTTGATGCACAGACTAACGAGTATACGGTGTCTAATGTTCAATATTATATTGGCGAATGGTTTAATCAATCGAGTTTGGTATGATCTATAAGACAATAGGTCCAACCTTCAAATGGGGATTTTACTCCTACTTTCAGGCTTATCCATAAGTGCATCATATTTCTCGTAAGAGCCTGTCGGAGTGAGTCCTAGGTCGAAAATTGAATACCAAAAAAGCATTCACAGACAATATCTGATATTGATAGACGTCTTCGTGAGAAGGTTCAAGAACGCAGTCTTCTAAGCTGACAACAGGTTCTACCGACGTCACCTACGGTCACGGTTCCCTATCGTCGCAATGTTTCGGGAAGTATTGCCATCCCATTCCACGTGATGTCTCCACGGAAGTCCGGGCACCTTTCTATGCGAAACCGTGTTAGTCCTACTTGACAACACAATACTGTCTATGAATAGTGCTTGCCAACTCGCAAAGGTGGCCCCTAACTACGAGCAATGCCAACCCAGGACACTCTGCATTCCTGCAGCCACCGAAGTAAACATGTCACAATCGCTATTTTATTCTCGTCCCGTAACTGAAACCAAAAATAACCACTGTTGAGCATGTAGCGGCACCTGCGACGTGGCAGTTCCACTGCATGATTATTGTCACCGCCATCGACACCCTGTCTCTCGATCGTCCAACGTACTACGGAAGTCCCTTGCTTTATCGCCAATACCGCCGAGCCCTTGATTCAAGTGTCAAGGCACAAATCACGTCCTTCATTCCAGTAGGAAGCTCCAAACCATGATCCTGATACGAAAATCATGTTAAACCAAATCAGGGGTCTCGCTCGGGGCTTGCAGGGCATCACTTAAGTATCAGCAAAAGAACATTGATACCAGGCTCGGAAAAAAACAGTATCATCGAACAAGGACAGTGACAGTTACGATCCTCGTGGCTATCCGAAACCCATCTTGACCGGCATTAAAGCGTCTAATAGCCTCGCACATCATTTTCAAACTGCCGGTCCGTCATCTGAAGATCACTCCACACCCGGAACCCCAAAAGAGAAATAGGCACAAACGTGGAGGGGAATCTATGAGATTTCTCTGGCACCTCTTGTCTCTTCATGGCGCATATAGGGTGCTGCATAACAGTAAACTACTATAGTAAGCGGGGTGGCCACCACATTCCGGGTTCCTCCTGTAGCCTTGTAAGGCTGATAGGACTAATCATGGGCCACCCTTGGTTACTGCAATGCTCAGATGTTCTGACTGGTACTATACTCTTAGTGACAACGACTGAGGCGGCGATTTTGGCACGAAGTTTCGATTTCCCCGACGCGGTGTCTTACATGGATCGACATCAATATATCCATCTACACGTCAAAAGCTAAAAACATTATGCTCAAACTTGGGAGATGTTCAGCCGAGAAAACACTTAAATCTTTGTTACGAACTTCACTATGCCTGCCGACCTTGATTCTCATGGAGGAACACGTGGGGACATGTCACTACGTAGTATACAGCGATCGACTCCTATGTAGATCGTGTCTTTTCGATCTTTTTGCCCGAATATGGTTCGCTCAGCCAAGCGAGTCGCATTTTGAAAAGCCTGAGCTTTTAACCAGCTTTTATTTCATCATGCATTCACCCCTACATGAGAGTCGAGGTAATAGGTGCAAGCGCCAGCGCGAGCTAGCAATACCTAAACTTAGGTAGTTTACAACTCTAGTAGGAGGAAGGAGCACTAAAGCCACCCATGCGATTCTCAAGTATCATGATACAAGTTAATCACGGCATGTTTATTCCTTTATTCTTTATTCCTTAATTCTTTGCACTTTGCTCACATATTGTTTCGACTGCGATCTTCAATATTGCCAGATTACAGCAGTGCGATTGACATTAACAGGCAAAAAGACAATATTGTCAAATAACCACACTCAACCTCATGTCGTCGGGGATCTCCGTCGAGGGACGATAAATAGCGAATGGTAGTTTGACCGAGTGATTGTATTTGGTCTCACAAAAGTTTTGGATCGAAAATCAAGCATCTCATTCTATTCAAGTTCGTAACGCAAGGTTAAAGTTCGCACATTATAACGTACTGGACTATGACATGACTGTGCCGCCACCTACGTGGGAGCCGACAGATGGTAAAAGTCAGCAATCCATTATCTTCAAATGTGCCTTGCAATTAGAGCTTGCGCAAAATGGCGAATCACAGCTGAAATCCAGCATGTTTCGCGTTGAACATCGCGATGTAGTTGAAGGTACCGTTGGAGAGATCTGCTGTTAGCAACAGCTTCTAAATATAATCTGGTTCAGCTGTGCATGATCTAAGCGAGTAAATACGACACTTAACGGCTTTCGATATCGGCTCAGATGCTTATCATGCATGGCACGCGATGCAACGGCGCAGGTTGTCCAACTGTCCAATTATCGTCTGGCTGAGGCTGGAGACAGTACTCATAGGGTAGTGGTCAAATCCGAAATCTCCGAAGCTGTTCATCAAGAGGACAGACCGAGGTATCCAAGAGTCTTGCACGAGTCAGGAACAATTGGTAAAAAGCGAATCCACACGTTTCCAAAATCCAAGACCTGCCAGGCGCTTGACAGAACCTTGGAAGAAGTATGCATGGCATTTTTAAGCCGCGTAGCAATTGAGGGTTGTGAAGCCCGTATTCATGCGAACATGCCCCGTAGTATCCATTCAGCTAGCAAAATACGGATGCGCACGGCGCCGGCCAAGTACTTTTTGAGAGATGGACCCTTCGCTTCGGGAACTACCAGGGGTTGACACGACATCCGCCCACCACCTATCGGAATGCAGATGGCCAAAGAGTCCCATTCTACATGCCAAAACATAGCGCAGGGACCAATTATTGGAACGTGACCAGCGACCGCACCCAGTCACGCGGAGACAGAGAAGAGTTGTCGATTCCTGCAGGGGAGTGTCTTATTCAGTGGCTAGGGGGTTTAACATAGTCGTCTCTCGTATCGTCAACCTCAGCACACGGTTGTCGTCCTTAGTCCTCGCCAATACGAATGCCCAATTCCAATTTCTTGGACCTGTGTAGAAAATTGGCCAATGTGAAGGGCTGAATGGGATTCTTCTGGTTCTATTGCGGGCCCATGCTCCAGGGACGTCATACAGCGTGTAGCTATAGTATGCAGCCCTACGGATCGGAGACAGAGAACGTGCGGTTATCGATGTTCATGCTACCATGACGTGCGGACTGCACCGTTCAACGCCCACCGCCGTACCGTACCGGACTTGTGAACTTGGGGAGAGAGCCCTAATCGGCCAGTTCGAGTATGGCGGCTGACCAAGACGGCGTTGCGTTCGCCTAATATGGTAATCATATCCCGTGTGTATGTTATCATGTCGGCGAAATGCAAAATAGAAGCACACTGTAATTCCTAGTAACAACCTGTTGGTTGGCCTCTTCAGTAAGAGACCTCTCCCCCCCTGGTCGCGTTTGCTCTCGTGTTTTGCAAATTTCCCTTGTCAACCATATTCCAAAAGGATACTGACGAGAATGAGGCCGAGTTGACTTGGGCAAAGACCAGGAGATATATGAAGGGCATCTGCTGGCTCGATTGAAGTGTCGTTCGCCAACAGCAGACTCGAAGCCCATGTTCAACCCACGAGAGCCAGCCTAACCATTTTGTAAGGGCAAGTATACCGGAGTAGATGGATTCGTGAAATCGAACGCCGGCCGAATTCCCTTCAACCGAGTTTGCTTCGCCACTCTAGGATTATGTTCATAGGGCAAAGGGAAAAGGTACTGCGAGTCTGAGTTAGAGAACATGGTTGGCGTCGCTGGGAAGTACAAAGGTGTGTATTATCTAGAGAAGGCTTACTCTCCTTGCATTAGCTAAAGGTATGCAGGCTGCAATACGTGCCGCGCGCGAAGGGTCAAATGTGATAATACGAGGCCATTCTGCCAGAAATGCACTTTGGTATGTAGAGCAGCCGTCCAACTGATCCTTAACACCACCAGAAGCTAATATGTGCCACGAAGTAAGCATCATTGATTCTCATATCGAAAAGGCCATCGACATGTCGGAGGATTTGAGGTTGACTTGAACTGACAATACTTCCCAGCTATGGACGCCAGTGCGGAGGATACGAGAGAGAAACAGTCTTCATCGTTGGCACTCCAGATGAAAAAGGGCGAGTTGGTTCGCATCCGCCGCGCACTCCTCAAAGCTCGAGTAGTAGTATGCACGAGAGTATGAGCCAACAGGTGGACACACTTGATTTTGTGGCGATCCAGCCACTTCAACCCGCATGGAACAGCGATATCGTGTTGAAGTTCGGTGAAAGTCAAAGACATGTTCGAATGGTCTCTAAACATGCGGACCTGGAATCGGCTTTGTTACCCATGAATCCGGCATCGAGAGGTAATGGATCGTTCTTGTCACTGGTTGGGAACTCCAAGCTATTTGACGCCACTCCGACGCTTGAGCGCGAAATTTTCAGGTTGCAGTGTTTCTGCTTAATCCACTGGCCCGACAACGAGACAAGCGACACATCTGTTTCGGTAGATGGACTCTGCCTATTTATATACGAAGTAGGTTGAAAATAAAAACGGCGAGCAATAGTTTCTGACTTGAACTTTGCAGCAAAATTCTTCATCTGTCTACGAGGATCCGGCCTCGTGGGAAAAGTCGTCAGCACTTGCAGATCCAATTCGAGCCATGGGGCCAGCAGCGTTTCAGTCGTTCCCATCCCATCATTTCTTCGCCCGTGTTTACAGACCTAGTGCCGTAAGTGCCCGGGGACTCGCGCCGCAGCGACCATTTGACTAATACCGAGGACAGATCTGGACTGCGCTTTTGAGCCATCAACCGACTTTTCTTTGCAATCCGGAATGGACTGTGGTGCCATGGGAGCATCAGCCGAGAACAAGCTTGGATGATTTGCTAGATATCGTAGTACTCTTGCCGTCTCTATTTTCTCAAGCGACCGGGTTAACAGAGGAAGTGCCAAGTGCGCAGCGCCAAGCGCGGATTCTAGACTTGTTGAACAGCAGTGGGACCATCGAGTCGCAGTTCGAAATCTGGCAACAAATGTTGGCAGCGTCATTCCAAAACGTACCATTTTGGCCAGATTCTTCGGCCGCTGGACAGGCGCCATTGAGCGAGCCGCTGTACTTTGCGAGCCCTTTGCTATGTCTTGTGCATGTCATCTATTGGACAGTCCGTATACAATTCCATCAGTTCGTTTTTGGTCTGATACAGAGCCTGCGTTCTGGTAATGATGCTCCGTCAGATCTGCCGGCAGGGGTTGACATGCGGAGATATCAACCCACGCAGACTCGAGCATTAGCTACGATGGTGTGTCGCAGCTTAGACTCGGCGCTCAACATGATGGAAGGGGAGCTTTTAGTGGCCCCGGTCTGGATAGTCAACGAATTCTTCAAAAGCAACAGAAACTCTGGGGGTTTCGAAATGGAGATGCAATGGGTTGCTGGCTTTCAGAGAAGGCTGCAAGAACGGAATCGGGCTGCCAGCACTTGGTTGCAGGAGAAGAAATGGGTTCACGTTGAACGATTCGGATGATGATGAGAGCTATGGGCAATCGACTCGGAGCAGGCCTTCAGAGTGTACCTAAACATCAAGATTTATACGAGTACTAGTGTACGATGGAGGAGGGGACAGAAAACGGCGTCGTTATGTACATGTAGGTTAGAGGCGGATGAATCGGTATGAATACACGAGGTCCTTGTCTTCTATATTGGAAGCTGAAGCTTTTGGCGGGGGTCCAAGATAGCATGAAACATCCATCGAGGTTGAATGATGTAAGTCAGGTCGGGGTGCGACCAGGGTATGTACAGCTGAGGTCCATAAGGTACCCGACTTCCACTTCCATTCCCGTCCAGACTCCCGTCCTTAGAGGCGGCTGTGCTTGTGGCTGGAGCTACAGGGGTACGTACCTACCTTACCCCCCAAGGCCGTCCGAACTTTAGCGCACCTGCCCCCTCGGGCAAGCATTGGCAACAGCAGCTGTTTGGGAGAGCTTCGTAACTTCTGGCAGCCTTGCGGATGAATCCATCCCAAACCACCTGGATACATCTCCACGAAGACTACACGACTTTCTCACCCCATCCTCCCTCTCTGTCGCCTCCACCATCCAATCCTTCCCCGCCGCTCTAACAACATTCGATACCCCTCAAAATGGCGTCCGGATACGATAGAGCACTCTCTGGTACCTTGAGCCCCGCTGCATCCCTCCTCCCATCACTTCAACTAACACTGGCTCTCTACAGTCTTCAGGTTCGCACTGCGCCGAAACACCCGAGTAGATACCTTCTCTAACACCTTCTAGCCCTGATGGACACGTCTTCCAAGTCGAGTATGCCGGTGAAGCTGTGAAGAGAGGTACAACCCGCACATCCATTACGTCAATCCAGATAAACAGTACCTAACACCCGGTGCCTCAGGAACCTGCGCCGTCGGCGTCAAGGGCACCGATATCGTTGTCCTCGGTTGTGAGAAGAGATCAGCGATGAAGCTGCAAGACACACGCATCACACCTTCCAAGATCGGCCTCGTCGACACTCACGTATGTCTCGCCTTTGCCGGTCTGAACGCCGATGCCCGCATTCTCGTCGACAAGGCCCGCCTTGAGGCCCAGTCACACCGTCTCACCGTCGAGGACCCCGTCACCATCGACTACATCACGAAATATATTGCTGGTGTACAACAGCGATACACACAGAGTGGCGGTGTCCGGCCGTTCGGTATCAGCACCATGGTCGTCGGCTTTGACAAGGGCAGCACCGTCCCCAGGCTCTACCAGACCGAGCCCAGTGGCATCTACTCTGCATGGTCAGTCTTAGCCTCACAGAAATCAATCCATTTTGAGGTAGGTCAAGTGTAACTAACGATGCGCAGGAAAGCAAATGCCATCGGCCGATCGAGCAAGACGGTCCGTGAGTTCCTGGAGCGCAACTACAAGGAGGACATGGATCGCGAGGCCACCATCCGATTAGCCATCAAGTCGCTGCTGGAGGTCGTCCAGACGGGCGCCAAGAACATCGAGATCGCCATCATGGCCCCGGGCAAGACGATAGAAATGCTGCCGGTCGAGGACATCGAGACGTACGTCAAGAACATCGAGCAAGAGAAGCAGGAGGAGGCTGCCAAGAAGAAGACCGGCCGGACACCGGGCACAGGCAGTGCCGCCATCTTAACGAGAGGAGGGGAGGGCAGTAGTTCATAGGTTAATGCTCGGAGGCATGATGAAGAAAGTCTCGGGTAGAGACTATGACTAGCATTGCAGGGGTAAATGAGACCTAGAGCGTACCCTCTGATAGATGTACAATAATGAGAACCGGGTCAATCATGTTAGCTTTGGGCATTTGTCTTGATTCTTGGTCTCGTGATGTCTAAAAGTGTGGTATCATATATGAAGTTCAGTCGCTCTTGCACTCCTCTCTGCATTCTCTCCCGGTACTCCGCACCGATATACAGTCCCGACACGTTGTATCCCCCACCTCGACAGCCTTCATCCCAGCTTATCAGCATCGCTCTGGATATCAAAGATGGTCCGTCGCTCGTTGTTCTTGACACGCTCGTCCTTCAACATGCGGTTGTCCATGCGGGCGTCCTCGCCCTCGACACGCAGAGCGGGCTTCGGGACGACGGCCTCGATGACAAAGTGGTTATCGCAATGGGGGCAGTACTCGTCGGCCTCCTCGAACTCCTGTGCATCTTTCCGGAAGCACTTCTTGCACTTCTTGCATGCGAACGTCATCTCGAGGACTTGTAGCAGGGCGTGTGACTCTTGCTCGTGGTGGCATTCTGCGCAGTCGAACCATTTCTTGCCTATATTGTGCCGCCGTTGTGAGTGGTGGGTTCCTGTTGTTGGAATAGAGAGGATTTCAGGGGTAAACATCGGTGGACATACAGCAGGGGGAGCGTACCGCCACTTGGGCATTGAGGATATGTTTACTTTGGCAGCGTCAGTTCTTGTGTCATTCGTCGTCGAAGGGGCGCTTGGAGTTTACCACATGATCTCGGTTCATATACTTGAGAGATCTGTCAAGCCAAGGAAAGAAATTGACTGTGAACGATTTGAAAGAGCTGGCTTAGATGGACACCTCCGGCGCGGTCACGAAATTTTGGACGCTGAGGCGGATTGGTAATGCGGGGTGTTGCTACTTGTCCCCCTAGCATCCCGCCAATGTGGATCGAGCTACAAGGTAAGGTACGTCCCGCCTACCGCTTGGAAGAATTTGAAGATGCAGGTTCCAGGAATAAAAATGATCCCCCCTGCCACATATGAATTAATATAATGAGGTAGTATTTCTTCTACCCTTCCCTCCTGCCTACATATATCCGCCGTGCGGGATCTGGAAACACAAGATGTCTTTCAATTTCTCTTTGCCTTATCACTGATATTGCCGCCAAAGTACATATGAGCTGATCCTGTTGAATCTTGCTAAATGACAAAGGAAGTGCATGGTTAGAAGACGGATGTTCAACTACCTAGGGTAGTTAGTTACCTACCATAGTGATCTTTGGCTACGCCAAAAAACTGCCTTCAGCAGGGACCGCATTGAAAGAGTCGGTAGCTGGCCATCTACAGGCGAACCACAAACTGTCGTCTCATGGCACGTACGCCTTAGATTTGGAACCATATGCGAGACGTGATACACGGAGTCTCTTCAGATACTATGTGGTATCGACTGTGTCTCTCCGAAGAATACTAGCCCTTGATCTGCCCCCCATCAATAGAGGGCTTCAACGGTCTAACAACATACCTGATTAGGATCAACAATACAATCACATTCATCTCGCAAGCCATAGGAGGATTGCATTGAATTGTATTATAGGCGGCGAGACAACACTGTGAAAGTTGCTCTAAGGCCCTATGCTACAACACAGCACTGCAGGTATCGCCATATTAATCCTCCGCAAGTCTCATGCTGACATTGATAGTACTTCATGATCGTTTCTTCGTACTTCGTAATTCCTGCAGTAAACCTTTCAACGCAATGGTCGCTGTCATTTCGACCTCGAAGCGAATTCCAGCTGTACAGTGCGCATCTGCTTCCCCGGGTTTTCTCTTGGTGAAATTAGGTAGGTTGGGACTTGAGCAAAGCCCTCGCATTCCACAACATAGGAATTAAGTCTCCCTGACCCGCCGGGCTGGCGGCTTTGGTAGCTGGAAAGGTGTACTACTTCGCAGCTCGTCGCTTGAGGGCCTGTGTCCGACGGGCAGGATGGTCATGCTTTAGGCCCTGAAGCAGTTGAATTTGCCGAAAGAGAAACGCCAGGGACCACGACGTACGCCATGACGGTCGGCATGGACAGAAGTGCCGAAATGCTTGCCGCCGAAACCCTTTGAGTAGAAGAGAGGCATTCTCGATGGTCGTAAGTTTGACGAATGGGTGGGGTCTTGGAATTGCGTGTGAAATTGCTGGATCAATCAAAAATGTCAGCGAAGTGCCGGAAACCCAGAAAATATGTGGAATTCAGATATACCAGGTACTTAGGTCGGCGCTTTACAATATGCGACGAGTGAGTCTTAGGTGGGAGGTTTGAGACGGGCAAAGCTGGGAAAGACTATCTCGAAATGAGCGACGCGCTGAATCTTTATTCTAAGGAATACTCTGGGCATTCATCATATGTTGTCTCGAAAACCGCCGCTTGTGACAGCTAAGCCACCAGGCTTCTCTTGCTCGAATCTAAGCCTTGGTGACGCAACTACGTCACTATGGACCGTGCTTGATTCCGGGCCCAGCTTGGGTCGTTCCGGGGATCAACAAAATCTCCGATTGGCTGTTGAGGGCTGTCGCCGAGCTTGGCATCCGGTCGCCTGTCCATCATACCGGGACCATGCTTGGCCACGTATTAACTGCCGGCTCACTACACTGAAGGGAACCAAGCAGATCTACACTTCATGTCGCTTATTCGAAAGTCTCATTCTTGATAATTGTCAACAAATTACCATATTCATTTAGCGATCTTCTTGGGAATCTCAACAAGGCACTCAGTATCTGATCTTGTCTATACTCGGGGCATAATTCGTGATTCATTGTGCTACTGAGCATACTAACGGGTGCTGACTTGCCAATGCCTGCTTCTATCTACCTACCTTAAGGCCAAGAGTCTATAGAGAGCCACTCGTGAGCCATGCCCCATCAGTAGGTAGAGAAGAATAGGTTGCGTATGCAGTAATCGGCATCTCTTCTACTTAAGATATCTTGGTAGAATTTCAAGACGCTTGGGAGTAGTGGCCACTGAAAGAATTGATGACCAATTCTAACATCTTTTCCCCACTACTCAGCTCAACGCTGCAACCGTATATGGCTATCTTAAAGAAGGAGGCAATCTGAGAAGCTATAGTCATACATCTGCCGAGAGAGAAACGATGAGACAGAACCTCGGTTGCTCAGCATGCATCAAGCATAAACAACTCCTAGCAATGCGGAAAAAGAGCAGCTCAGGCTTTGGCCTTGGCCGCTGCTAGCAATGCTGATTCGAAGCCTTCAACGAAGGATACACAGTCATGGAAGTTGTTATAGATTGGTGCGGGTGCCACTCGGATGACATCTGGTTTTCGCTCATCCACAATGATGCCACGTTCCTCGAGTCCGTGCATTGTTGCCGTCAACAGGCCATCCTCGAGCAGAAGACAAAGTTGCGCACCTCGCTGCATCGGATCAGATGGCGTGATGATTCTGAAAAGCTTCCTTGCGTCGTCCTGCATTAGGGACAAACCCTTCTCGAGAAAGGCCGTCAATCGTAAGGATTTCTCGCGGAGAGGAACCATGCCACCCGCGAGCTCGAAAATTTCCAAGGATGCAGTTACGCTCGTGATGTCGAGAACGCTTGGGTTACTAAGCTGAAAACCAGCAGCTCCCTTGACCGGGTGGAACTTATTTTCCATTTTGAAACGAGTTGCCTTGTCGTTTCCCCACCAGCCCGAAAGCCTGTTGCCGTATCCGCGTTCCGGCTCGTCGTCTTCAATGACGGTGGATACCAAGCTGTTCCGTGAGTGAACGAACGCGCCTCCAATGCTTCCTGGCCCGCCATTAAGATACTTGTATGTGCACCATGCCGCGGCATCCACATCCCAGTCATGAAGATAAAGAGGCACATTTCCCGCGGCATGAGCGAGGTCCCAGATGACGAAGATGCCTTTCTCACGGGCAAATGTAGTAATCGTAGGAATGTCCAGGAGTTGACCCGTATAATACTGGATGCCAGGTAAAAGTAGGAGTGCCGTGTCTGAGGCATGCTTTGAAATGACGGATTTGATAAGATCGGTACTGAGCACTGGATCCTCGACGGAGAGTGACTCGATCGTCACCATTGACGTCTCGGGAGATAGGCCATGATGTCGAATCTGGCTCAAAACGGCAAACTGGCATGCGATATTAGCATTTAATTGGCAAGATTGGGAGGTTTCAATTACGTGGTCGCTGGGAAATGCCTTGCTTTCCATAATTATCTTATGCCGGCCTTTGGAATCTGGGTGATAGAATGCCGACATGAGGATGTGCAGATTTGCTGTCAATGTCTGCATAACAGCAACTTCTTCCTCCTGAGCCCCAACGATAGGTGCCATCAGTTTGGCTGCTCTCGAGTCTGCGTAAAGCCATGTCGGCAGTGGTGAGTTCTGAAGTGGCTTGAAGTGGCCTTGCACACCCTGAGTGGCCCAAGTCGAGAGGAATTGCTGGATTCGAGTCCCAGTTCTCTTGGGCTGGAGGCCAAGCGAGTTTCCGCAGAGATATGTGCAGAGTGCGTCACCGGCATGTTCAACATTGCCTTGCTCTGTACGGTCTTGATCAGTCACTGCCAAGATTCATGTTGTTAAGAAATGGGTGAGCTACCATCAGTTGGGAGAGTGTCCCTCTTCGCATCCGCTTTGGTAGGGATGAGAAACTCATCCCTGAGGTGGCGAAGACTGTCGTCTGCATCTAGCACCTTGGCTTCAGTCTCCAGGCTCGCATAGCGAGAAGGGGCGGCCATGACGAATAGATGCGAAGACTCAGATAGAGCGGGGAAGACAGCGAAGTAACTCGCGCTTGAGGAATCTCCCGTTCCACAGGAATAAATAGATAGAGTGAAGTTGTTGCAGAGAAGAATTCCGAAGCAAATCTCTGAATTGTACCCAACGCACCTAATATAGAAAGTCACCTTGCAGCACCTACCTTACAGTGAAAATTCAAATCACAGAATGCAACCTGGATTGAATGCGACATTGGGATGAGCTCCACCAAAAGATATAGACACCCTCAAGTGAGTGAGTCAGTCAGCCAGCGAGGGCAATACTCCCAGCTTTACGTGCATAATGGCCCATGACAGCTCCTATTATCATATTGGAGAATAATTAATGCATGAGTTTCTGTGCTTCAAATTGTGAGATGAATTATTCTGTGATTCATTGTTTGAAGTGGATGAGGTCGTCGATTCAAACCTTGAATGGCACATCCGTCGGCGCCGGCCCCGAAGCGGGATATCTATCCGAACACCACTAGAGGTAGAGAGAACAACATTGTAGGCTGTTCCCAATTCGCCAACTGCATACCTACCACAACCCGATACGGGATCTGTATCTCGAGATCAAAATAGTTTTCGATTATACACGAAACAACATTCCTGTGATATACTTTGACTGCGCTTTGCACTATTCAGGTTCATTAGGGGTCGGCAATCATTCAATGCAACAACATGTTTCACTCCATGCCTCATGGAGTGAAACACCAGTATAGTGCCCGGTCATAATCTCTACGTCTGAAATGCATGAGGTGGTAAGCATGCCCAGTTTATGTCGAAATAGTTTCATTAGGTAATAGACAGTTGCGATTAGCATAGCAATATTGTATTCAATACATGTACCTCATGTTTGTTATGCGTAGGACTGGAGTAGAGAAAATCTGCACCCCAGATTGTGGCGCTGACTGTTCGCAGTGAGAGGTTCAGGTCTTATGGTCGATGCTAATTTCTTGTAGGTCACGGGAGACGACGGCACAATAGTAATGAATATCTTGCGGTCAAGATTATTCTCACTAGTGTGCGGTCAGTGGATTCATGGATGCTCCTACATACGTGTACTACTATTCTATTGTGTAATATAATGCTAAGTTTGCTAAATCGTTGGGGAAAACCCACATGGAACAGATTTCTGGGGAGAGAGTACTCAGTATACTGCTATTTCCATGTCATGATTTCAACTGTGGGTTAAAGGACCATACTCTTGGTTGCCTCGGTTCTACTTCAATTCTAACTGAAAGAGGTATATAGTAGCGAATTCTAGCAACGAAATAGAACAACGAGGTTTTAAATAACAAATTCCATGAGGTCAAAATCGGCAATGATGCCGCGTTGAAGCCATTATATGTAAGCCTGATGACCCGGCTGAGACACAACAGATATTGGTACCATTGACGGCAGGGCGTCAGGCACGGGACGAAGACATGGACTTGTATGGACCAGCCGGGGCCACAGGAAATCCGGGGATTCCTGTTCGAATATAGTAAGGTGGATATCGTGGCATCAAACGGTTTGCAGTTTGAAAACGATGACTATCACGAGATGCATTTCAATTTCTGGTCCGCGCAATGAGGTGACGGGGCAGCAGTGGATGGGGCTGGATGGACACTGAATCAAGTAAAATGAGGGTAAAATGGGGGTAATGGATTGCTTTGTAGGGGTAATGTAGGGGTAATTCGGGGGTAATGGAAACCCAAACCCAGCAGCAAGAGGGCTTCCAGTTAGTCAAACATTGACGTGCTTTGGCACAATTACGGTGTCATAACTGCTGGCACTGTTCGTGACTTGGTCGTGACTTTAGTGTGCTGGATTCGTTTGCAACATGAGCCTCGTTGGGAAACAACATGAATGATTGATTGACTTGACGAAACGACCTCTTGAATTCTTTCCACGGGGTCCAACCCGCTGCAGTGCACCTGGCACGCCTGGGGTGTAGCCGGATGGTGGGCCGGTGCATCTTTGGCCGTCACAAGATCTCAGTTTGCGAGCTTCCATAAATCCTCGTGGATGGATACTCTGCTGCGACTGGCTTGAGGATGCCCCAGACATACCTTAGGTAGCGCTTGGTCTACGGCGGCCATGCCTTGCCCTGAAAGTCAAACACAAAGGCCCCAATGATCATTAGTGGTGTTGAGAACAGCCATGCTCCACGAGGGCGTACTTCGTGTGAACCAGGTTTGTGAACGATAAGACCATTCGAACAAGCGGTAGAGACCTGGTTCGGATTGGCGTCGACCACCGTCCTTCGGTCTGTTATCAGCAAGTTGACAAGCCTCTGCCCAAGACCAACATTCAAGCTCGATCCATTTACCATGTTCGGGTGTGTCCCTTTATCTTGTACTGCCACAGCATAGTGGCAGGGATCGGCCAATATCTCTCACCTCAGGCGGGATTGCCCTGAACGACCTATAGATAGAATACGAATATATCTGGGCAGTCGTGATACCTCAAAGCAAGGACCAGTCTGCCGCCTGCGAAAAACACCCAACCTTCTGGTCTCTCAGCCGCCACGCCACCATGAGGGTGCCGGGAAGCAGTGGGGCACAATTCCCCAGTTTGCGTCTGTACAAAAAGATATCTCCTTGAATAACCGTGATCCCCATCTGTCCCGCTCAGCTTGATTTGCAAGCCAATGCTTCTTGTGTGAGCACAAATATGATGATGGCTTGCGGGAAACCCCAGTCAGTGATTTTGTTTCGATTGATTCAATGCTTCAAGTTCCGTTCAAGTTGCGCGCCTGAAGCAAGCAGAGGTGAGCTTTGTCTGAGCCACAACTTGAAGGTATTGTACCCCGTGCACCTCATTCATGGTTAGGTAAGGTACATACATGTCCATCTCGATATCATTGGGTGCATCTCGATAGCTTCCCCGAATGAGTTAGCAGCAGCGATGGCTGCAAAAGTCCCAACCTACACGGTCACTCTGCTGTGCCACATCACCTACCACTGCAGTGATTGTGTTTGGCATCACTTCTCCCAAGACACAAGACAAGATGTATATACACATATATACATGTATCTATTCATATGCAAAGGAAGGAACTCATTGTCTGACCTACATTTTCTAGCATTCATTGTTTGACAAAGGGGTAAGCACTCCAATGTTGCCAAAATAGTCCCGTAGCCTGAAAAGTACCTCCTCAAGGTACAGGATTTGGACGATGGCGAATTCAATGCAGCATGGCTAGTGGAGATTTTCAGGTACCGCCACCCTGGGCCAATTGCAATGCTGCCCACGGCCTGTTTGAGTTAGTGGGGACAGAATTGTGCAAAGTTGCCTCATCGTTCCAAGATACATGTATGCAACAGCAGTACCGTAGTTTGTCCAGGCTTGAGCAGAGTTTTCAATCCTTTAATCGATCTCATCAAGCTTGGTTCTGGCAGAGTTGGTACTCCGTATGTGTCGTACAGTATGGACTTGAGATGCTAGTAAGGTACCTGTTAGTAGCAACTTATAAGCGAACTCCAGAATCACGGACCGCACGGGTTTCCTGTCAGTCGGGGCGAATGACCAAAAGAATCCCCATTCTGTCCTATTGTGGTGATTCCTTTGCTCGTGACCTATCTGTATATAAAACAACCACGCTTCCCTTCATTCCATGTTCTCGTGAGATTGCGGCCACTGTCAACTTTGTATTGTGCAACAGAGGCCCAATTCGACTCCACGAGTCCACGTAACCACCCGTCTACCACCGGCTATCTCTCAGCCTACCACCATCCATATCATATTAATAGATCTCCTCCGAACACCTCTCAACGTTGCCTTGCGCGTACCGGCATCTCTTCCCGAACCCTATTTACCCTACCAGCCTCACACGTTTCCTGGGCTGCTTGGTCGGAACGTAGTGAGCGGGTCATTCATACCGAGGACTCTGGTCAACACGAGACGCAGAATCGGATTCATTGGCCTATCAGCTGCTTTGGCCCTGCCAAGCCATCAATTCCCATCCTTACCAACTGCCCCTGCTTCATTGCCCACATCGCTGAAAAGCACCCATTGAACCACTATAATCTCTAATATCAGACTCACTTTTACCTTTGATCGGCCTCTGCATTTGCATGTCTTGAAACACCGTCTTCTCTTTACCTCTCATCCACGGCACCCACACCCTGCCGTCAAGTCTTTGAGGGCTACCCTGAGCCAAGCTAGAAAGCACTTGTTTCGGGCCCTGTACTTGGTATCTCAAGCCATCAGATTGGCTGACACCTGCTGGGACGTGACTGTCATCGACGCCTGTCTCTCCTGCCCGACTGTTCTGTTGACATAACGCAAACCAAACCTGTTGAACAGAATTGGTCCTGCCCACTGCCGACTCTCTAGACCGCGTTGGTCTCCCTACAATTCAGTAAGTCAAGCACAAGAACCTTAGCCTGAGCACCCTGCCCTTTGTTTAAGTTTCCTCTGTCATTCTTCCGATGCGGCTGCTCCCCTTCGATCCCTCCCACCTGGTTTGTACCAAAAGGTACAGCTGTATGGCAGCCACGGGGTTCCAGAAGCATGCTTCCGCGGGCACCACATTTCTTGCTTGGAGTCGGCATTGAGATGACTGGTCTTTGAGCCGGCATATGCTTGATTCGTTCCTACCTTTTCTACCGCCCGCTCCTGCATGTTCCAGCGAAAAAATTGGATAACATTGAGTATCAACGGCTTCCCATGCACATCCTACCCATTTTGCCAGACCAGAATTGAGATGAGCGTTTTCTTCCGTGCGCCTTGATGTTGAGTGCGAAGAAGCAAGGCACGGAGGGAAGAATTCTGCGGTTCAGGAGTTCCTTCGCCGTTCATTTTGTCTGGTACATAAATCATCTTTCTCCTGCCTGGGCTTTCTAGACATTGCATACTTACTCGGTTCTGTTTTTTTCTCTCTATTTTCTCACTCTTAGACCGACTCCGCGTCACAATGGGTGCAAAACCGATGGTTCCGAAAGGGTTGTCTGTCCAAACAACTAATTTGGACCTAGACAGGTTTCCTGAGTACATAGATCCCTCCCAATCCATTCAAGGCATCCAGAGCAAAAGCAACATCATGACTTCGGCGCACATAGCACCAACTGGGCTTTCAGCCCCTACTAATAAGCTGTTGAGCAAAGTGCAAGACGACCAGTTTTCTCGTCACCCTTCACCACAACCTACACATTTCTCCGGTCCGCTTGACGACGAAACAGTGACAAAGAACGGAACCAATGGACACAGAATCCTGCGGTCTGCCACTGTTGGCTATATAGCACCAGAATTCACTGGAAAGGCGGAACAGATGAAGGCTGGTGAGTTACACTACTTGGACAAGCATTTGCATACAACGAACTAATGAATTCCAGTCAAGGGAATCATTGCAACACAAGGCTGGATTCCTGCTTCCCATGTCGACGAGCAGATTTCCTGGTTTTATAACGAGTTAGGCATTGACGATGTCTACTTTCAGCTTGAGAAAGTCGATGTGATAGCTACGAACATCACATCTATGTATGCTGCCAAGATTGCCGCCCATGCCCGCAGCGACCAGCGCCAGTCAATGCAATTGGACATGGAAGCTGTGGATCATGCAATCTACATCGACACCAGCGTTCCTGGTACATCAAATCTCAAGGGCCCACGATACGAAACCAGGCTGGAAGCGAAGTATCTTGACCATAACGATCTGAACAAACGGTTCAGAGTTGAGACTTTCCGCTCGCCTGTATCTCTGTCAAACAACAATCCTTCAGGTGCTTCCTTACGATGCTACTTTGTCTACCAGTGCCAATTCGTAGACCCGAATCCTGGACTAGACGAGACTCGTCTCGAAGTGATCAGTGATCGCATGTTCCTGACCAAGGCGACGAAGAATACCAAGTCGGTTTACAGCGACATCATCAAGCTCGCCGTAAGCCGCACAGGCCCCGTCATCGAAGTGTTCGATATCGAGAATACAGACGAGAAGCGTGTGGTTGTGGCGTTCCGCAGCCGCACAGCTCGAGGTCTGTTCAGCGCATTGAGCGATCTCTACCATTACTATGGAGTTACTAGCTCCAGAAAGTACGTGGAACAGTTCTCCAACGGCATCACAGTCATGAGTATCTACCTGAAGCCGGCGACCAACCTGACAACTACTTCGATGCCTATGGACCAGTCCATCCACCAGATCGCCAAGGAAATATCGCTTCTTTACTGCATTCCCCAGAACAAACTCCACCCATTGTTTGCATCCGGTCAACTGAGTCTCCAAGAGACAATATACGGCCACTGCGTCTGGGTCTTCGTCCAACATTTCCTGAACCGGCTGGGTTCAGAGTATACCTCTATCAGAGAAGCCTTGAATGCTACAAATGCCGCTCATGCGGAAATGTTGTCCAAGCTCAAGCGCCGTCTGCGCACAGAGACCTTCACTCCTGACTACATCTTCGAGATCATTTCATCATATCCAGATCTTGTGAGATCGTTATACGCGGCCTTTGCTAATAGCCATCTTGCCGTGGGTGCAGAGTTCGAACGGCACCTCATTGCACCGACTCCTTCAATTGATGTCCTTTCCGATGCCAGCCTGAAAGAGAAAATCAGCCGCGAGGTTTCGAACGAACACGAGGAGATGGTCATGACTGCTTTTCGTGTTTTCAATAGCGCTGTTCTGAAGACCAACTATTTCACACCTACCAAAGTGGCTTTGAGCTTCCGTCTTAACCCGTGTTTTCTTCCCGAGTCGGAATATCCCCGTCGCTTGTACGGAATGTTCCTCGTAATAAGCTCGGAGGCCCGCGGCTTTCATCTCCGTTTCAAGGATGTTGCTCGAGGTGGTATCAGGATCGTCAAGTCCAGAAGCAAGGAGGCCTTTAGCATCAATGCTAGGAATCTATTTGATGAAAACTATGGGCTTGCTAGCACTCAGCAGCGAAAGAACAAGGACATTCCTGAAGGTGGTTCCAAGGGAGTTATTTTGCTGGATGCAAAGCAGCAAGACCGAGCACGAGAGGCTTTCGAGAAATACATTGACAGTATTCTCGACCTTCTACTCCCGGCGCAGACTCCCGGTATCAAGAACCCAATAGTGGACCTCTATAGCAAAGAAGAGATATTGTTCATGGGCCCGGACGAGAATACTGCCGACCTCGTTGATTGGGCCACTGAACATGCTCGATTTCGAGGTGCGCCTTGGTGGAAATCTTTCTTCACCGGAAAGTCACCGAAGCTCGGTGGTATCCCCCACGACTCATATGGTATGACCACCTTGTCTGTGCGCGAGTACGTCAAAGGTATCTACCGCAAGCTCAACCTGGACCCTTCAACGGTCAAGAAAATGCAGACCGGCGGTCCAGATGGTGATCTAGGAAGCAATGAGATTCTGCTCAGCAACGAAAAATACACGGCCATTGTAGACGGCTCCGGTGTTCTTGTTGATCCCAACGGTATCGACAAGGAGGAACTATTGCGTCTAGCCAGAGCCCGTGCTATGATATCTCAGTTTGATGCTGCGAAGCTCTCAAAAGATGGTTACCGAGTTCTCTGTGATGATTCTAACGTCACGCTACCATCTGGTGAGCTGATTGGCAACGGTTTCTCATTCAGAAACTTCTTCCACCTCAAGGATACTGCCTTGACTGACTGCTTTGTACCTTGCGGTGGACGACCTGAGTCGATTGACCTCTCTTCAGTCAATAAGCTCATCAAGGAGGGGAAAAGCACAATACCTTATATCGTTGAAGGAGCCAACTTATTCATCACCCAAGATGCCAAACTGCGACTCGAAGAAGCCGGCTGCATTCTCTTCAAAGACGCATCCGCGAACAAGGGAGGTGTCACATCATCCTCGCTTGAGGTCCTTGCTTCACTGAGTTTTGATGACAAGAGCTTCGAAGAGCACATGTGTTGCGATAAGCAGGGCCGAGCACCCGACTTCTACAAAGCGTACGTGAAGCAGGTTCAAGATACGATCTGTGGAAATGCTCGGCTGGAGTTTGAAGCCATATGGAGAGAGCACGAGCAGACCGGCGTAGCTCGCTCTCTTCTTTCCGATAAATTGTCGGTTGCCATTACAACTCTTGACGAAGAGCTTCAGCAGTCTGACCTGTGGGCCAATGAGCGCATTCGGCGCTCTGTGCTGGCTGACGCGCTACCTCGACTACTCCTGGAGCAGATCGGACTCGACACGATTATTTCTCGCGTTCCAGAAGCATATTTGCGAGCAATCTTCGGAAGCTATCTGGCTTCTCGCTTTGTATACGAATTTGGCAGCCAACCAAGCCAGTTCGCTTTTTACGATTTGTAAGTCATACTCGCTCTGAAACTGTGAATCTAAACTAACAGTTGATACAGCATGTCCAAACGAATGGCTAAGGCGGAGTGATGCGTTTACATTTACAAGGATCGGCGTTCTATGGAAGGGAAAATTCAAAGAATTCAATGCATTTGAGCAACATTCGGGTTGCATGCATTGGCTTCTGCCGGAGTAGGAACACATAGTATCGTTTGCCTTTATGTGTGGTGGTTAGAGGACGAGTAATTAAACCAACCAATGGCGAGTCTAGATTGCTCAAAAATTCATATGAGACGTCGTAGAACTTTTTACCCTCGATTCAACTAGACGTTAATTTTCACTTGGAAGATGTCGCTTTTGAAATATCTGGTGTTGTGTTGTAAGACATCTCATAGTAGGATGAAACTGCTGGGAGCGGCTCGTCATAAAGATACGAAGCGAGTTCCTATTGTGTTACCTTCGACTGGTAGGTCTAAGACACAGAAACAACAGACACGTACTCCAAGGCTCGAAGGGCATATAAATCAGAAGGTACATAAGGCACAAGACAGGGACGAGAGTGACTCATAACTGGAATGTTATTGTGATTGTACACAATAGGCCCAAGCCCAGCCTCGTAGAAGCTGCCAAAGATGTCAAACGTCAAACGCCGAGTCGTTGATTTAATCACTCCTGGTAGGTAATAGCCACCTCCCATCGGAAGAGCCCTGGCGGATTTATGGGACCACCCAAACTCCCTGTCCTGTCAATCTCGCAACCTGCCCCGATGCCTGCCATCGCCAGCTTGCAATCATGCAGCGCCCAGAATGCGGAGAAGCTGCAGGTCCGACTTGGCGAGACTGTGCTGCCCCGGACACCGGTCGTATCCAAAGGGGGGGAGGTAAAGGTAGCCCCGGCCAGCACTGCCGGTGTTTCGACCTGCCCCATCCGTCTGGCTCCTCGCAAGGAGTAGAACTATGGACGTCATCTCAAAAGCCTACGGCCGGGCCAGTCGGTTGGCATTGTGCCGAATACCTGGTGAGGGTGCTGACATTAGCTTCCTTCTTTGGTATTGTAAGTGAAGAGCTACGTTTAGTTGGGATAGCTCCCTCACGTTTTCTACCGAGGAAGAGAGTTACTTGATACAAGCCATCTCGAATTTCGGGCGGAGTTCGTCGAAACTGACGCGACAATCGAGCTGTGATGTGGTCAAGCAGGGAAGACGCTGTGTGACATTCTTATTGGGATTCTGCCATATGCTTAAGAGTTGCGTTTGCTCATCCGATTTTCTTATTCATCGCATTGGCATGTTCTGACTTTCTCTGTACTGTGTATTCATGCCTAGATATTCCGGGTGAAAATGCACAAACACTCACTGCTCGCTTCAGTCCTTAGGCTGGCGGCCTTCGTGCTGCCGTCGACGATATTCGCGCAGGACTCGCCTAGCTGGCAACAGTACGTGCGAGCTCCGAGTAGCCGCATCGTGCGTCCGAAGACGATACTGTCGGATCATACGCAAGGGAACATAACGAATCCCGATGGTATGATCACTGGCGAGGCAACGACCATCTTTAGTCAGACCGCCGATTCCACCGAGAACACGACGCTCATCGTTGATTTCGGTCAAAATGTCGTTGGCCAGGTGGTAATCGACTTCGCTGGTTCGACGAACGGTTCTTCACAGGGCTATCCTGGCATGACGCTGGCGTTCTCCGAAGCCCTCGAGTTTCTCACTGATCGGAGTGATTACACGCGATCGGACAGGGCCAGCGGTGTAAGTTTCTCGCCTAACTCTACTCCCATCGCCATGGCAGCATTATGGCAAGGGATGCTAGAATAAGCTAATTGACATCTTTTTGTGTGTAGAGTCAACAGATCATAACTTCTGGGACGGATCATGTAAGTCGACTTAGATCTATCAGACCGTCAAAAACATGTCTTACTGACAACACTTTTAGATTGCTGTGCTCAATGATCCTTTCACCTGGATAGATGAATGGGGCTGTCAGTTCAATACTTACGTCTGCCGCGATGGACTGCATGCCTTTCGATATGTCAAGATCTCGTTTCATGGCGATACGTCAGACTTCCCATACGTATCTTCAGACGGAGAAATAAGTATCTCTTCCGTTGGTCTGCAATGGGTTGGCTATCTAGGAACAGCAGATACATACTCGGGCTGGTTCGAGTGCTCAGACACAAACTTGACTCAGTGGTGGTATGATGGGACATATACAGTGGAGATGGGAACAGCTGTGTTCAACTCCAACGACACGGAACCACGCAACGCAGCCAGTGAGACTCTACTGGGTAAAGTAGTCCTGCAGGATGGAGCGAAACGCGATCGCGATCCATATACGGGGGATCTGGCGGTGGCCTCATTGACAAGCTACCTATCACACAACGACTCTCATGATGCCACGCTAAACATCCTTGAGGACCTTGCTCGACATCAAAGATCTGACGGCTGGCTTCCTCCTGCGAGCATCGTCGACTATACGCTTACGCTCTTCGATTACCCCCTCTGGTGGGTTTCGGTGAGCTACGACTACGTCTTTTACACAGGCAACACTTCGTATATCAGTGACTACTACCCAGTTCTATTGAACGTCCTAGACAACTACTATCCCGCAAACACGGACAATACCACCAACCTGCTTCTCCGCCCCAGCGGATACGGCGATTTTGCCTTTCTCCCTCGCGATGGCGAGGCGGGATATTACAGCGCTTTATACGTCCTATCCCTAAAGCGCGCTGCCGAGCTCGCAACCCTCATATCCAAAGGTGCAGACGCGCAGCGCTGGACCGATCGCGCCGCCACTGTCTCAACCAGTTTCCAGAATACGCTATGGGACTCTTCCGTCTCAGCATATTTCGACCGGAACTGCTCCGACTCCGGGTGCGACGCGCACGCCCAAGACGGGAATAGTCTCGCGATCCTAGCCGGAATCGCAAACGAGACAACAGCTACATCCGCTCTATCCTACCTCGCAGCGAACAACGCCCATTTCTGGGGCAACTCGTTCTACGACGCCGCAGGCGACGCCCTAGGCGATGGCTTCTCGACGCGCGTATACGCATTCATATCGTACTTCGAGGCCGCAGCCCGTTTCGAGACTGGCGACGCGGAGGGCGCGCTGGACATGATCCGGCGCACATGGGGCTGGATGGCGTCGCAAGATCCGGGGATTACGCATGTGAGTTGAACTTCTGATGTTATTTTCTACCTATTCGAGAAGGTCTCGGGAGTCAGTTCCTTTATTCACTGGAGCAAGTGCTCTAGATATATGCTTCAAGACCCCCGAGTCATGCGCAAACAGGCTATAAGGAGTAGTGACTGACTTGAAGTGTTGCAGTGGGAGGGTATCGCAGATCAGGGGTCGAAGTACGAAGGAGCGGATACCAGTCTCTCGCACGGGTGGTCGACTGGCGTCACGCCTCTCTTGACACAGTATGTCCTCGGTGTTAAGCCGATGGCTCCGGGATTCAGCCAGTTTGTCGTTAAGCCCGTTGTCACGGATGATATTACGTGGGCTAGGGGTGTTGTCCCGACGCCTTATGGTGGGATTAGTGTTAGTTGGGAACGTGATGATAGTGGGCAGATTGTGGTCGATGTTGATGCGCCGTCTGGTACTAATTTTACCGTGGCTACGGATATGTCTGCAGGTCGTAGTCTTGAAGTTGATGGGATGGAGACTCGTGGTGTGATCAATGGTAGATTTGTTGAGGTTGCTCTTCATGGTGGGAGAAGGTCTGTTGTGAGATCTGTAAGTAAGAAGTAACACGTTCACGTAGTTGTAGGATGATTACGTTGATCATCACATAGAATCGATGATGATTGTAAAGGCCAAACAAATTCGGAAGCAAGATGCGACAGGCATAAACCTATGTGAGTAACCTATGTGAGATTGGTTTCATTCTTCATTACTATTATTACAAATTGTATACATTTTCAGAGGTACCTATATACTTGCTGCTTTTTGGGCCAGACTTTTTACATCTAATGTTACAATCGCCGCTGGTCGAACTATCTATAGGCAGGTGCAGGAAGTCATCCAGTCTATGTCAACTAATCTATCAAAGAGTTATAGGGGTATTTCACCTCTTACCAAGACCCCATCTAAAGATCCTGTCTTGGATTTCTTCCCACGTCATCGGCTTCGCACTAAAACCTGGCGCATCCGCCTCTTGTATAACGACGGTGGGGGCTCCGCTGCCCTTGCCTTCGTTATTGGCAAGGCCACCAAATATCTGTTTGGCGACACGGCGCAAGTCCTTGACTTCTAGTTCCTCGATCTTGCGGCACATCTCCTGGACCGGAATCTTGCGGCCATGAACCTGGACTTGCCTGCCTAGATCCTCGAGTTCCACCATACGGCTCTCGAGGTTCATGAGCAAACTTGATCGAAGCTGATTCTTAGCACGTTGGACTTCAACCTCGCCGAGAGCCGAGAACCCAGTGTCTAGAGTCAGCGCTCTGAGTTCCTGGCACATGACGTCCAGCATGTGTTGCGTGCGACCAGGAATGCATAGTGCGGAAATACCGAACAGGCCGGAATCTGTGTAGGAATGGTTGAAAGCCATGCAATTCTCGACCCAGGCGTGCTGGTTCAATACATGGGTGTATAGGCGAGAGTACATGCCCTTGCCAGGACCTCCGGCGGAGAATGAGCCACCGCCACCGAGCAGTGTGTTCAGAGTGGCAAGCGCATAGATATCGTCAGAGGCTATTGGCAAGCCTTCAAATGCTAAGTGAATATGGCTGAATGTTGGTTGCATAGGATTTTGGGATGGTGGTTGAGTCGGAAGAGAGATGAAACCGCCAGTATAGTGTGCTGGTTTTGTGATATCGTCGAGCGTCGGGATGATGGTGTTGTTGTTTGTGGTTGTGTTTGTGGAGCTGTTTTTCTTGAATAAGGAAAAGAGACCGGAAGATTGTGATGAGTTTGCTGATGACGCCGAGGAGTCGCTTGCTAAGGAGTCTATCGATGTCTCTGATCCGGACCTCGGTAGTAACGGTGGCGCGGTGCTTGTCATGTCTCCAAAGAACTGTGTTGCTAATCGAACGGCCTCAGCGTGCGGAACTCCAGCAAAAGCAACCACCGTCCGCTCTGGACGGTAGAATGTGTCTCTATAGGTGTTGATGACGGATTTGTTGATCTCGTGCACACGCTCCATCGGGCACAGCAGCGGGTTGCCCAGGGTGTTGTCCTTGTAGGCGGCCATGTGGACGAGTTCCGGTATTATCAGCTCTGGTTTCTTCCATATCTCAGTAATCTCATACTCTGCCGTAGCAAGCTCCTGCTGGACCTCCTCATCGGTAATACTGGGGTTCCGGACGGTGTCGGCGAGGAGCTCGGTAGCAACGTCGACGGTCGAGTTGAAGGTGGCAGCCTGGTACATGATAGATTCTCTGGACGAGACACATTGTATATTTCCACCGAGGGACTCAACAGCCTGCTGGATATCATCGGATGACTTGTTGGTAGTGGACTTGAAGGCCAGACGGTCTACGATGTGGCTCAAGCCGCTGAGCTGGGGCGTTTCGAATCGAGATCCAGCCTCGACATAAACACCGACGCCGGAGAAGGAGCCGGGAAGAGCCTCGGAGGCGACGCGAACGCCATTTGACAGAGTTGTGATGCGATCGAGCTCGGTCGGTTCCTGGAGACTGGTATCAGCACATACATTCAACAACCACGAGAAGAAGATGGGGGGCAACCTGCCTTAGCTTGGGGAACGTGGACTGTCGCGAGGTTGCGTCTCAGCGGCAGCCGCAGTGTGCTTGACCATGGCCGGGAAACGACCACCCTATTGAGGCCCCGGGGTGCGCAAGCGCGATACATGTTGGATTAAACGTCGTCCGTTGGTGGACTAGTTCGAGGTTGTCGTGGGATATGTCGCCGCAGTTGCCGGTGCGCCTGCGATGGGAGAGATTTGCGGGCGACAACTGACATCAAATGTCTGTATGCGGTTAGACTGGTAATGATTGGCCTTAACACTGTACCGGGGCTCAAAGACTGTCAATTTAATGCAACTGAAAAAGATATAAGCATATCCTTATCGCCTCTTTCAAGTCTTATCATTGCCCGCTTCTAAGTCCCAAGTTGTTAAATCAACACACTCCCAAGTTCACGACTCTACTTCGTCAAGTGTGAGCATAGATATACTCTGTATTGTCTATTGTCTGGAATGATGTTAAGTTTCTTTGAGAGTCTCCTATACCTGTTATGAGGCATGAAATCCCAGGTTTGGTTGAAAAGTCTCATGGCATCACGGGCAGTCCATTGCCACTACTTGTCAGGCCACGGTCTTTGGTTTAAGTTTCCATTGTGAGCACGTCAACGTGACCGCAACAAGGGCCCTGCCAGTCACTCCTTCACCCAACCCAGCAATACTCATAGCATCGAGGGATCTACATCCTAAGATGCTATCCAAACATACATGTACTGCGTGTCCAACGCTACTCCAGTCATGCTGGCAGACCAAAGTACTCTTATGGTGCTATGCGATAATAACTCGAAAGCTAGTCGTATCTAAGGAATTCTATTAGATGTCTCACCCGTTTTTCAATCGTCATCCATCAGTCAATCAATAGGCCTATGTATTGCAGTAGGCAGAGGGCATAGATCAAATCCTAAGCTTGATTACGATATCTTCTGTTTGGTATGAGTTTCAACTAGCCAAACATCACCATGTATAGTCCGAATTGTCTGCGAAGGTGCTGAGAGACATGCACCGTCGACGGTAGTCTTGGAGCGAAGCTGGCGAGCAACGTGGTTTCGGTACATAGAAGTACGCGCGGTGCAGCGAATCAACATGCCGGCAGCTAAGTTTCGGACGCACCGACAGCCAAAACTTGAAGAAAGCCTTACTCGGTAATTAGAACTGGGGAAACGGGCTTTGCTGGGGAGTCGGGTGTTTTAGTCTCGCATGATTTGAATTTGAGACCCGTTCGATGCTCCGTTGCGTACTAGGGAATCGGGATTAATGAGGTTGACGGGCTGAAACGATGGCAGCCAAGACAGGTTCTAAAATTAAACTTGCGAACAAGTCAGTGAGGCACGAAATCCTGCGATCGCATGAACGATGGTGTCTGCTTCCTTTACATGCGTAGGCTGTGCACTCAACGTCGTCATACGAAAGAGGTGCTGAATTTGCCAGCTGTAGTAAATCCATTGCCATGCGTAATGCTGCCAACCAGTGAGAGCAGGATATCCAGCCCCGGTTCGTGGGTTATTCAGATCTGGGTCAGCAATGGGCATTGATTACGATGGATCGGCGTGGTTTCGTACACTTTAGGTGTTGACTGACAGCGTAGGGCTTATTTAGACTTTCAGTAGCGCAGGTCCGGGAAACCCTTCAATGTTCGAAGCAAACCTAAAGTACTCGCCTACCTCGGTTTGTTCAGAGCTGTACATC
Organism: Xylariaceae sp. FL1272; assembly: GCA_022432385.1. Taxonomy (NCBI): domain Eukaryota; kingdom Fungi; phylum Ascomycota; class Sordariomycetes; order Xylariales; family Xylariaceae; species Xylariaceae sp. FL1272. The sequence continues at coordinate 870,230 of JAJJXC010000001.1, read as the reverse complement.
CAATATCTACACGTACGTACCTTATTTACTGGTGAAACGGAGGCGTAAGTAGAATACATGTACGTTTCAGCAAAGCCATACATAGCGTAAGGGACACAGAGATAGATTCTGGCCGAAACATGAAACAGCCAAAGGCAAAAGGTCTAGAAGACTTCCCTTTTGAGCACAGCATGAAGAGGGCCGCATGGCAGGATGGCATCGGGTACGCTGACTATTGCACACGCACAATGCAGCTTTGTTGACGTTTCACCAATTATAACATTCGATGCAGCATTCCTTCCCGCACGCCTCCGCTGACCTAAACGTGCAGAGCATACCTAGCCATTACCAGCGTCATGTTGTTTGTTGGTACTGTGCAGGTGATTTTGTCGAAGATTGCCGACATGAAGTGGACAAAGAAGATGTGTAAGCCAACATCGCAATGTGGAGCCTCGGATTACATTACATTGGAACACAATGAGCCAGCACTCCAACACTTTTTGTAGTGGTCCTCGAGAGACTCTGAGTTCGAAGCGTATCAAAAGCTGCTGTCTTTCTCGGGTTACTAGATTGATATTGGAACGTCTCATTTCCAATACTGCACAGCGCTCATTTGGACATTCCGGACACACTTGACACCACCCAGGTACGCAAGGTAGGAAGGGGAAAATCTGGATGAGGTATGTACAGAGCGGCCATTGCGAGAAACCATGATTACTCGGACCACCCTGGCACACATATCTGGAATACCTTGGACCCAAATGAGGGTTGTCGAAGGCCCTGCAAGAACCAATTACAGTTAGCTACACGCTAGCAAAGCGAAACGTTGGCCCAGAGGACTCTTCAAGTTCTAATACACGGATATCCAATTTGGGAGGGCATGTCGTCAGAACTTGGTGTGAGTCTCTAGCTTGTACGTGTATGGAATTCGAAGGCCTAAGGTAGGTGCTTCCGTTGGTAGGGGTGACATCTTCAGAATTGGAAGGTAGCCACGAATCATTATTATCTACCTCTCTCACCATGGCTATATCTTGATATAAACTCCAGATTTCCATGTTGACCCGTCTCATCCCCTGCAACACATGACGGCTGTGTCATATTAATAACTTCCATCAGCAGGCATGGGCTACTGTTCGGACGATATACCGACTACTAATACTGAATTCGTTACACGGATCGATGTACATATATCGTCGTTCCCCGTCAGCATCTCCTTCACCCCGTTTAGACTTTTGACATTTGAACGAGTTCATCATTTCTCACTATTATCATTTCATACCCCCTTTCTCTCCTTTCGGATCAAACTGATACCCGTTCCTACGTGTACCTTCCCTGTGATTGTTTGGACGTTTCTTCGAGGTATTCTGGACGACAACATCGCATCCTACCGAAGACACCTTGCTTGTGGACAGCCCCTCCCTGTTTGTGCCAAATTGACTTACAAGTGTTGTGCCTGTGTTGCGTCGCATTGCGTCCCATCCGTCTTGGCCTTGGATCAGGATCGACAACGGATATTGTACACCTCTTTGCCACAATCCAAGTGATTACTGCCTGGCAGGCCCTACTTGATTGCTTGCTCCTTTATAGATTGTGTTGTCCCTCATTATACTCGCATTGCTTCTCTACACCTATTCCACCTCTTGCCATTGGCAGCAACAGCCCATTCTGCACGAGCTGAAGTGTCACGAGCGCTGATCGCCCCATTCTCTGCTACCCGGCGGCCAACCTGGGACGCTGTTACGGACCCCGACGCCACCGTTTAGAAGGGCCCAGGCTCCCCTAACAACAAGCGCCAGCCGCCCCTAACGGCGCCAGCTACAGCGCCCAATCACCCGATCTGCACCCGGACGCTGCACCACGACGTCTACTAGAAAGGTTCGAGACAAGGCCTGCACTCCAAAATGCTGTCTCAATCTGCAGCCCCCTCGGCTGCTGGGACCTTTCCTCTCGCTCCCTCCACCTCCTCTCCACCAACGTCATCCGCTCGTAAACGCCTAAGCGGCCTCATCAACCTACGCAGCTACACATCCAATTCAGCCTCCACCGCCCGTGAGCCCAGCAGTTCCCGCAACCAGAACAATCGGCACAGCATCCACGGTGCCATCTTTCGCTCCTCCGCCAGCCGTACCAACAGCACCTCTCGCTCGCGCTCCCGAGCCCGTGCATCCACCCACGAGGAATCATCGCTCGCCGCCGCTCTCTCTGTCGCTTTTGATCCTGCTGAGTATCTAGCCGAGCCCGTCTCTATCACGCTTGACACACAGCTCGTCGAGCCGCTGCCCATTACTGAACCGCCCGAGTCGCCCTCGGCCAGTCATCGCTTCAGCACCCGCTTCTGCGAATCTGCCGCCGAAGCCTTGCTGCGAGAGAGGTCGTCGCAGAGCTCCAGCCCCGAATTAGGCTCCGCCGATGGAGAAATGACTAGGTCACGATCAGCAACCTCGTCCAACGACATGGCGCCCGACGCACTCCCCTCCATCCGCCTCTCTGCCTTCTATGATCTACGCTCTACCCGTCCATCACTATCATTCACCCCTATCACTCGCACCTTGCCAACTGGCACAGAGCTGATCAAGGTTGGCCGCTATTCGGAGCGGGAGAGTCATGCACCCGTCCCTGCTAACGTGCCTTCTTCCGCCCCTGTGGGCTTCAAGAGCAAGGTTGTCAGTCGCCGCCACTGCGAGTTTTGGTTTGAGAAGGGCAAGTGGTATGTTAAAGATGTGAAAAGCTCATCGGGCACCTTCCTGAACCACATCCGGCTAAGCGCTCCGGGAACCGAGTCTAAGCCATATCCTATCAATGACGGGGACATGGTTCAGCTGGGGATCGACTTCAAGGGTGGGGAGGAGATGATTTACAGATGTGTCAAAATGCGTGTCGAGTTGAACCGAGGATGGCAGCAAAAGCCAAATACTTTCAAGTATGTTTTATCCATTGTTCTCGGGCATCTCAACCCTGTAGACTTGACATCGAGTTCCGCCTCGACTCTGTCCTTTGTCGAGACACAAAGCAGGGCGCGCACTTTGCTAACAGAGAAACTAGCATGGCTACGCACAAGCGGTTGCGAGACATCACAGCTGGGGCCTCGAATGGGACAGCAGGGTCTCATGCCCAAGACTGTTCCATTTGCTTAAACGCAATTGCTGTACGTTGCACCTAACCTGAGCATACGATGTCCCACGTGATACCTGCTGGTCTAACACGTTGCAGCCATGTCAATCCCTCTTCGTTGCTCCTTGCTCCCATACATGGCACTTTAAATGCATCCGGGAGATGCTACACGGCCCGTCCTGGCCATTATTCATGTGTCCTAACTGCCGGGCTACTGCTGATCTGGACGCCGAAGTGGACGAACCCACAGAGGACTGGCAGCAGCTTCCCGAAGACGTGCCCGAGGAAAAGGCCGAGGACGAGGTGGACGGGGTGGACGGGGATGAGTTGCTAGAGATGGCCGGCTTGGAGTTGCGCGAGACGTCGCAATCGGAAGACCGGGCTGATGCGACGATACAGCTGAACGGGCATGCGGCATCTAGCCCTGTGCTTATTCCTGCTGGGAATCAAAGAAGGACGCCCTCGCCAGACGACAGCCGCGAAGGCCCTATCACGCCTAGAAACGACGCTGGACCTTGGGTTTTCGATGGAAATCCAGGGCGCGTGAGCCAAGAGAGTACGAGACGCGGGGCGATGCGGAGTCTGGATGCGGCCGCGCAACAGCCTCACGCCATGTGAAAGGCTCGAACAAGATGGAATTGCTAGGTGAAACGGAGTCTCTTGGCCACGGGAAGAGGACGCCATGATATCCTACAGGGGATACGGGCGAGGCGGCGGCAGACTGAAAATTGATACGAGGCCGCCCATTTGGCATTGTAGGCATTGTAGTCATCATTTGTGGTTATGGGCGTTTGGAGCGAGGCACATGCATAGCAGGAGTTGGTATACCTTAAGGAACATTGTGTTTATTCCGACAGGAGCGGCCGAAATAACTACAGGACCTTGTTTTCTCTCATCAGCCCTTTTGGTGTTCTTTCCTAAGGTATGCAAGCAGCACTGTATCCAGTCAAGAATATCATTTTATGTACTAGATATCATGAACCTAAAGCGAGGAGGTGATATCAGGCACCCCTTGCGGTTGCAGTGAATGAGTGGCCTAGGTATGTGTTTCCGACTTGGGCTGCGACGTCGGCGATGGGGACTTGGAGATTTCCCAGGGTCCAGACCAGCTCAGCTCACACCATGCATTAAGAGGTAGCTGTAGCTGGATGTGGGCTGCGCATATTGGCGGCGCGAAGGCAAGGAAAACAGCGGTTCACCAACACAGATGCGATTAGTTGTGTGCTGTCGACAGTGATGCTCTCACCGACAACCAGCCAGGTGTTCAAAATCTCACATAAGATGCTCTCTGCTGGCAAGACGTAGACTCTGCTAGCTCGAGCACAGTAGCTCCTGGTCCGGCGGTCACCTTCTGCCGAGGCCCACTCCGAAGAGAGCCGACCGCTCGAGGTCCTTGTTCGCTCATCTTGCTAACTTGGACATCTTTTCGTTCTTCGTTGCTTCCTCGTGCCATTGCCATTGTGACCGTTGCCGCCCTCCTTCCCTCGAGCTCCGACCGGCACTCGGGTCGCCAACCAACCCCCAGCACCGCACCATGTCGACTACTGCCGGGTGAGCCGTTCTGCCTTCCACCGCGACGTTGCAACCCACTGACTCGCCTCGCTTAGAGCCTTCATAGCTGGCGGCATCGCCGCTTGCGGTGCTGTCACGGCCACCCACCCCTTCGAGACGGTCAAGCTTCGGTATGCCTGTATTTTCCATCGACCGTAGTTTCTTCCCGAGAGTCCGCTCTGCGTTGCGGACCGCCCGCACGGGGTTGAATCTGAATGCGCCTCGACTGACATGGACGGTGCGACAGGATGCAGCTGCAAGGTGAACTACAATCCAAGGGCCACCAGCCGCAGCACTATCGCGGTCCCTTCCACGGCATAAAGGTCATCGTCGGGAACGAGGGCGTGCGCGGGATATACCGGGGTCTAGGATGCGCATATGCATACCAGGTCTTGTTGAACGGATGTCGCTTAAGTTTCTACGAGCCGATGCGCCACAGCCTTGCCTCTGTGCTGTTGAACGACAGCTCTAAACAGAATCTTTTCATCAACATGACCTGCGGTGCTGCGTCAGGCGTCATGGGCGCCGCCTGTGGTTCTCCCTTCTTCCTCATCAAGACGCGCCTCCAGAGCTACTCGCCTTTCCTGCCTGTTGGCGTCCAGCACCGCTACCGCAACGCCATTGACGGCATGCGCCAGATCTACACAGCTGAGGGCGTCAAGGGCCTATACCGGGGCGTTTCTGCGGCAATGATCCGGACCGCCTTGGGCAGCTCTGTTCAGTTGCCTACTTATTTCTTCGCCAAGAGAAGACTGCAGAAGCACCTGGGTATGGAGGAGGGTGCGCCGCTGCATTTAACCAGCAGTGCGATAGCGGGCTTTGTGGTTTGCTGCTTCATGCATCCCCCAGGTATGACCTGGCTGTTGCCCCTTTCCACAGCCCCCGAAGCCTCAATCGCAACATTCAGAGCGTAGAAACAAGATTTTAAAAGCTAACAGGCTACCACCAGACACGATCATGTCCCGTCTCTACAACCAGACCGGAAACCTCTACAAAGGTGTATTCGACTGTCTGGGCAAGACGATCCGCACCGAAGGTTTCCTCGCTATCTACAAGGGCTTCATCCCCCATCTGGCCCGCATATTACCACACACCATCCTCACGCTCAGCTTTGCCGAGCAGACCAACAAGTTGATGCGCAAAGTTGAGCAGAGGATTCTGCCCGACTCGGCCTTTGGAAAAGTATAGATATCTAGATATCCGTGCAAGGCTACCAGAAGCCACGGGACAAGAGCCCATGCTTGTTCAGCGTAGAGGGAAAGAAAGGGAAAATTCGAGATTTCGATCATTCGACCTACCTAGAATGGGTCGGGAGTAACGGTTCTGGGCTAATTGTTTCGGATATATATTCAAGGGGTTCTTCCGCAACTATACCAAAATGTATCAAATGGACCTTGTGTTTTCACAAAAGAACATTAGAGATGGCTGGGGAGGTACACAAGAGGTAGACTAGGGGACTCGAAGCGCCTGCAGCGCTGCTCGCGTTCATGTGTACATAGAACAATAGAGGGGACAATGAACAATTCTGATGAGATCACGCTTGTACACCTAGTTACGAAGAGCTACTGTGAATACAGGTTTGACATGAGCAAGTGTTTAACATAAAAGCATACCCTATCATGTAGTTGGCCGAACATTATACCTGACCATCTTGCGAATATTTTATAGGTAGGTTGTCAATTGTTTTCTTCTGTTTTCTCATTTTACTTTTTCTGATCCTAGTTTCCTTACCCTCTCACCGATCTTGCACACCCATAACATAACTTCGCTCTCCTCCTTCCCTCAGCGGCACTCGCATCACCCGTAGCGTCCTCACCCAACTCTCCCTTCCATCGCTCGTCACCCACAGGGTCCAGTCGCACACCGCAGAGTCCACACTGATTCGCCTGCCTATCCCCATGTCCATTCTCGCCATTTGTGTGCTGACCATGTGGATGCACCCCCGGCGCAGAGCGATTCAGCTTCCCCGTGGTCCGAACAACATTCGCAACGACACTGGGATAATTCTCCTCAACATCTCCAAAATACCTCGAAACCACGTCATCAAGACTCAACTCCCTATGCGAGACCACAGCCTTCTGCGCACCATTCTTCTCACCCAACGCCCTTGAAAACAGATCCGATAGAGGACCGGGGGGCGATGTAGCGAGTGAGACATACGTCAAGACTTCCTTGCGGAGAATCTCCCGGATAGGACTGTATACCGGTATACTTTTGCCCAATTCCTCGCTCGTGTCGTTGCTTGGTGCGTCATCCACACTCCTAGGCAGAGGAAACCCCCCATCATTAACCAACCAAGGAACGCCAAACCCCCTCCCCTTCGCAGTCTCAGTAAGCGTAAGCTCCGCAAGCGCCGTCGTATTGTACCCAAACAACAGCGCCGCACACTGAAACTCCTCCGCAGCATCAAACAGCACATGCCGGACCAACAAACGCTCGACATCCGCCCTCGCGCTCGGAGTCGGTAGCCGCTGCAGCATATCCTTCAGTCGCTGGTCCGGGGGTAAATCCTCTTTCTGAGTCGGCAACGCGGACCAATCTACCGCCCTTGAATCGAGTACTCTGGACAGTGGTAGATTGTGGATCTGCACCTCCGGAAAATGTTGCTTCAACGCGTCCCGCTCCCCTCCCTCTCCCTTCCCTTCTTCCGTTTCGTCACAATCCACCACCACGGCGCAAATCTCAAACCGAACCCTCTGTCCCAGGGCCCTCAGCCGTCTCAGATTCTCACAAAGGACATGCAACAGCGCCGTGGAGCTCGGGCCTCTCGAAAGCGCAAGCAAGTACCTCGCCGGCGGGGCACTCAAACCAGCTTTCCCCGAGTCCTTAGGCCCCCTAGTCTCGCGGTGCAGGATCTCTAGGCGTTTGATGACTTTGCTGTTTATGTAGCTCGTGAAGCATTGTCTGTTCTATGTTAGCTTTTGTTTATGTTATGTTGAGGAAAGGAGTGTTGTTAGAGGGGGAGGGGGAGAGATACATACGCGCAAACGGATTCAGTTCGCAGTGATGCGACTGCGTCCCGTTCTTTACACCGTACGCACGACGTCATAGTTTCTGTGCGCTTGACTTTGAGGTCTCTGGACTCTGAATATGAGTACGACTGCAATATGATTGCAAATGATATAATCGGTACTCCCGTAGTGGTGTTGGAAACGTTCAGTTGTTTATAAATTCTGTGATTGACTCACACTAGGTAGGTTGAAATGTGTGGGGGGCGGTTTTTGGTGGGTGTAGTCAACTACCCCCCTATACGTGGTGCAGGGTAGCCTCTATCAGCTGTAACAATTTAGATTTCACATTGTTGTCCACCTTACCTAAAATCACTGTCGCAATGGAAGCACCTTCAGAGTAGAATAATCATATCAGCAAAGTGTATTTCCACTATATATACGGGTGTGTAATTCCTGTGGATCTGTCTCATTCCCATCATAACGCCAAATGCTGCCGTAATATGCACCAGGTATACCCTCAAAATAATGCTGGAAATGAGATGCATTTATATACACATGAACGTCACTCCTATGTTAGTCGGAGGCGCCGTCCATGTCTGTGTCGCCAGCATCAGTTGCGATTGGAGCCTCATTCGTAGCAATAGTCGGGAGACCTAATTCCTGCCATCTCTTTCCTCCGGTCCGCAACACAAGATAGGGGTTGATGTCGGCCGAGAAGTATTTCTCGCGACGTATGCTTGACCTAGCGCCGCCTTCTAAGGCAGACATCGCAGCCCGTGTTGTGCGCATACGCTTCTTGTCCGGTTTGCCACCTTCACTGATCAGAGTGCTTCGCACCCGACGGTCATTCTGGAGTCGTTGATCATACGCCACAATGCTTCGAATGTATGGGGCGATGTCTAGACCAATAATCGTCATCGTTCTGTCAAACACAGAAGGATCCAAATAGCCGTTAGCTAGAATCTTGTCGGATGCTGCGATAGGATCGAAGGCTACACTATAGTCCTTACGAGCAATCGTGAGCTCTGATGGCGAGGAGTCCTGGAAGCTGCTTCTAATGCGGGTGACCATTTCCTCTTCATTAAATCGTCGCATAGGATCGCTTTTAGCGTTGGCAGAGCTGTTTTGCAAGCGTGATTGAGCCATCTCTCGTAGTGAAGATGACATTTCCAGGGCAGTCGTGCTATACCGACACAAAAAGGGGGTTTCTAGCACCCTGAGCCCGATGGTAAAATCATCTAGAGTCTTGTTGTGCATTGTTGGAAGGGTGGCGTCAAGAGGGACTTTGTTGGAGGCATCGGCAATGAATGGGCCACAAAGGTCCGAGTCACTCATCAGGTCTGCGAACGTCGCGAACTCATTCAAGAGCATCCGGCGATCCGGATTGGATGTGCAGCTGCGAGTGGCTTCCGTGGCACGGGATAGAAACTCTTCTGAATCCATTGTATCTGATATGTCCAGACCCCAGAAATCCCAAGCCTCTCTATGCATCTCTTCCTTATGTGGACGCAATGAATGCACTGCGGCTTCCAAGTCTCGATTGAACCAGCCCATACCTCTCTGGTACGTTCCTTGGCTAACCACGCGAATGGTCTGTCCCTCTGAATCGATGTCACACCCTTTCGGCCACCTTGGGAAAAACCAGTCCACGCCTCCTCTTAGAGCACCGACTCCGATTTGGCACCAATAATTTAGTTCAGTTATCGAGGCCCGGAGGTCATGACCGCGTGACTTGTAAAGCGCCTCTACGGAGTCACGGGCCAGAGCATGTCCCTCACACGCGGCCATCGACAGTAAGAGGTCAACTGCAAGATCAGCAGGCGGAGGGGAAAATCTAAAGATTCCATGTAGTTTTAGGCTCTGCAAAGGAACAATCGTCTCATCATTGCAAGTCATGATGAAGGGTCGTTTTGATTGCGCGATCATAGTCATCACGGTAGCCCAAAATTGCTTGTCCTCGTCGTAGAGAATGTCGACCTCTTCCAATAGGATCAGCGACTGCTTCTGATCCCTATTTGTTTTCTTGAGATCTTGCTGGCTTAGAGGTTGGCTGGCGGGTTTCTTAACCTCCTGCATAGCCGGCTTCTTGGGAGCCTTCTTCGCCATAGTTGCTTTTAGTTTGAAAAACGAGTCCATCCTGCCTTGTTTACCTGATTTCAAGTCTCGTTCAGTCTCGTCCTCAGTCGGTGTGTCACCTTGAATACTATCCTTCTGTTGGTGATGAACCAGGTGGTTCCGGGTCATATCCCCCACTCTTTCCAGTATATCTTTACCACTCCGACGTGCGCCCGCGTGTATCTCAAACACCTCGAAATCGAGTTCTTTTGCGACGGCGTAGACGGCCGCTGTCTTGCCGCACCCGTGCGGTCCACTGAGTAAAACGGCGTTCGTCAAGCGAGCAGGGTTCTTGCCGCCTCGGCTCGCAATATCACCAGATCTTAGGACAGTCTTGAGAGTGTCGCCCCGACCTCCGCGAGCCATCCAGTCAGGCTCGTCGTCAGAAACTTGATCCATATCATCTGCCTCTTCGTCGCTTGAGATCACGAAGTCATCTAGATTCTTGCGCCGCCGCTTCTTCTTGAGTGTTTGACCGCCTTTGGCCTTTGAGGCATTGTCGAGAGATCCGGTGTCTACAGACTGCACTTTCAAGGTCTGTAGCCAATCTCGTAGAAGCTCCGCCTCTCGTCCATTTTGAAGAACGCATTGCGCCGACGTTGGGCCATACTTCTGAGTCCAAGCGGATGTTTCGCACGTAGCCCTGTCGAAAGCAGAGAGCGTCGATTCGATGTTATTGTAGAGATGTAGGATAGCGGGATGTGTTTGTACCGAAGCTCCTGGATTTCGAATTGTGCGGAGTTGCTGTAATATGCGGCGCCGGAGCTTCCGGCCACTCTCAAAGTGCTTGACCGGTACACGCACGATCTGGGAGATTGGATTAAGATCTTCGCTGCTAATTGACTTTAAGTCCTGGGCGAATTGGGGAACATGTAATTCAGCAGCGCTTCTTTCCAGAATGCTCTCAGCATGGTCCATTCGGATTTCCTGCCTCTTTGACTTGCGTTTTCGTCCAGACAGGTCCAAATCTTTGCCGCTGTCGAGATTCGAACCTTGGCTGTCGCGGATGTGGGTTGCACCCTGCCATGGCCAAGCAGCATCTTTCGCGCCAGGTGTCCTCAGGATCCCGTTTTTAGATGCTGTATTCTTCATTGGTAACTTGGGTGGCCGGGCTATAGGACGCTTAGGCGAGCATGGGGTTGAAGTGAAAATGACCCGTCGTTTAGGCGGTGTCTTGTCATCCTTGGAAGCCTTATCCTTTTCAACATTCCCACTAGCACTACCTTTGCCTTTCTGTTGGAAAAAGGGATGCTCGGGTTTGGGAGGCATTCTAGTTTTCTTTGGTGAGCGCTTCTTCGGTGTAGTGGTTCTGGCTGCTTCAGATTTTGTGGATGTTTGACTGGCAGGTGGTGTCGAGGCGACGTTGGTTGTCGATGTTGGCATATTGAGAGTGAAGCTTCCGTCAAGAATCTGATTGATACGTTGACCGATGCGGGCGCGCGAGTCGGCGTCCGTTCCGTATGATATGGAGACGATCAGCTTTCGCGGCTTGCGACCACGTTTGGAGGCCGTCAGCGTCGGAATCGCGTCCGAGGTGATTGTTATGGGTTTAGGCTGTGGGGGACTTCCAATTGTTCCCGTTTTGGGGTTCAGCTTGAGCAGTCTCTGAGGTCTGTTTGAATCAATTGAAGGGTTCTGCTCTACATTTTCTTGGTCCCGTACTATCTTCTGTGCCGCGGCAGGAGTCGTGGATGGCGTCGAGGGCTGGTGGCTATTCGATACAGTCGAGTTTAGCAACGGTTGCTGCTCTGGCCCTTGCTCGACGTGTCCCTGCCCATCCTTGCTGAAATGTGCCATTATATTACCGCCAGCGGAAGCTCGCGCTGGTCGCTTTCCGCGAGGCTTCTTGACGTGGTCTTCTGCTGTGGCAGCAGGTGGCTCGGTCTTACGGCGTTTCCTCTTGCGCTCGGCGGGTTGGCCATGTTCACCATCGTCGTGGTCAACATTGTTGGGCTCATCAGACGGCGGACTACATGATGGATCAGGAGTAGGTGGCGTCAAGGCATCATGAGCTTTCGGTTGGTGCGATATAGCATCATCCGAGTTAGACAGAAGAGTAGGTTTGGGCGCGGAGAAGAAGGGATGTATTTTCTGATTCGACAGCTCAGGCGTAGTCGTGAGAACGGTCATTTTGGCTAGAGGAGTCGGGGGATAAGCGACTCGAGAAGCCAAAGCCGTCCAGGATATTACACGAAGTGGCGTGGGCGAGGCATCGAAGGGTTCGTTCGCAGCTGCAATGCAGATATACACCTTTACGGGGAAGGGATATTCTCCAGGGCAGAGAAGTAATTAAACTGTGGGCTTGGGCTTGTGACGTAGATGGGATATGGAGGAATTGGACAAGAATACGGTCTTCGAAGACAAGTAACACGATAACAAACTCTCAGATAGTCCATTCATCACTACAATGGGGATCCTGTGCTGAGTAACAGAAGACGAGAGGCAGGTCGCGTGTAAGACACTTAATCTGCAGGTGCTGTGGAAGTCGGCGCGTCTCTCCAATCGCGATTGCCCGCGGCTGCCCACTTCGCGCATCATCATGAACGCGGAGGTGCCACCATCAATCAACAGGTACAGTTTACCTTAGGTGTAGGTATGTACCTAAGACCCTGGGAGCTTCAGGGTAGCTGGGCCCAGCAGCCACCTCTGCTGTAACCCGCACTGCAGGTGATGCTTAAGCTACCGGGGCGAGGGGTACTTGCTGTTGCGGATGGCAGTGGTTGTAGATTTTGATAGTCGGCGATTGATGGCTTATCAGGCCGACGCGCGGGAACTTTTTTTTTTGGAACGGCTCGAAGCTGTTATTGACACAGGACGATTGCTTCGTCCCTTCGTTCCTCTTGTTCCCTCGCGAGCTATACCAGCGAGACAAATCGACCCCTTGCGTCCATGGCTTCACAATTTCAAGTGCAGAAGCCATACGTGCTGACCACCCTGCCTCGTGCTTTCGATCCAAGCTCCGAAGCATATGTGGTGGGAGATGTCTACGGCTATGCGCCCGCCGCCCAGAGACGGAAGCGCCGCCGAGCCGAGTTGACCGTCGGCGTCAACGGGGAAGCTATCAATATTTACGATGTATGTCTACGCCTCCCGACCCATGCGCTGCTTCTAAATGCTAAAGTACCATGCTGTAAAAGGTGTCGTCCGCGAGGCTTGTCACATCCTACCCAATCCCTCCCGAGTCACATCTCTCCTGCCCTGCCAGCTCTTTCAGACTTAGGGCCGATTCGAGTAAAAATGTGTCGCGCTTCACATACGCCGCCATCCACGAATCTCATGTCAACAAGATCGCCCTATTCAAAGACGGTGTAGACTCTTCTGGCAAGGCTAACCAGACTAGCCACATCGTCGCGCTTGGTCGAGGGCCTCCTATTGTCTGGCTTTCGCCGCTGTATAGCACTGTAGCACCCAGTATCGCCACAGAGAACCCGCCAGGGAACGAGCTCCTTGTCGTGAAAGCAGATGGTGAAATACTCTGTCTCGATGGAGAAAGCTTGGACCGAAAATGGACCTCAAACGCTACCGTCATGCTACAAGATGTTGCCGAGAATGCTAGATCCGGCTTCGCCGTTGAGTTCTGTCGCTCGGTAGCAGTGTCAGAGCTCGTCAAAGGTATCTTTAAGGGAAATAGGGACGCTTTTGGCCTTTTGGCAGGTTCGGCACAGGTGCCAGATGACGATACCGAGGTCCTCGTACTTGTGTCAAAGTCCGGGTCAACAGAACGTCCAAGCCGGCATCTCCATATCGTAGGTCGTGTACCATCAGCCTCAAACTCGACCCCGGGCCAGCCAGGCGTCCTACAATTCCACGTCATGCCTCTTAGAATTCAGAACGGACCGCATGATAGCCCACGGAGCTACCGTCTTGATGCGCGAAATGGGTCGCTGCTGGAGCTTCACAACGAGGTCATCACTATTCACGATCTCACAGCAAGCATTCCGAAAATCGCTTCGACGATGCGGCTTGGAGGGACGAACTCGTTCATACCGCTTAGTAAAACATCAATCCTATGCTCTACTGATACTCAATTGTCTGTTTTCAATCCCGTCTACAGATCTTTGCAGGAAGCAGTCGAGATTGATCTTACAGCTGATACAGCGAAGGCACCAGCCACTACCTCGACTCAGCTTGTTGCCTACTTTCCGCCCCTAGAGCGTGCCATCTCGATTGTCGACTCTAAGTTGGTTGCGATTCAGCTTGAAGCACCGAAAGGGCGCCAAGTGAAGCGACGGGCCGAGGGCCTTCTGATTGACTCCATCGGCCGTGGTATATCAACGGGAAAACGGAGCTCTGTGGCATCGGCCAAATCGCCTTCAACAAGTTCAGTCTTCTCGAACTATCTTCCAGGTTCGATGAGAGGTGATTACTGGGAGAAATGGCAAGCGGATCAAAAGGAAGCTGACTCCCTCTTCGACTCCAACAACATTCCTGCATTCGAAACACTACTGGCTGAGAAATTTGGCATTGCAGTGGAGCCTGTTTCATCAGACGAAGCGAAAGCTACGTCTGTCGCCAAGACATCTCCAAATTGGCAACTTCCAAGATCTCGCACTGGCTACCCACCGACAGACAGAAGATGGATATTATATGCAATCAGTAAATCATTCGAGTGGAATGCGCCTCATTCCCATGACTCGACAACTTCTCGACTATTGTGTTTACTGCCCCATAGTAGCGTTGTGACCTATCTTGTGGACGCCGGTCATCTAACGCTGTCGAACCTGAAAGCGGCTTTCCGAGGCAAAGAGAAAGACGAAGAAGATGCTTTCCTTGCCGAACAACTTATCACACGCCTTGCAGATCTTGATCCGTCCCTTGAATTGACGGTTGTCTATCTCTCTGCCACAAATTTAGGGGCTGTAGAGATTATAACGGTTCTGAAAACCCTCATGAGTAGCCTAGAATTGATGAATGACACGCAGAAGGCTCTCCCAAAGCTACTGACTAATGGCATAAACGAGGATACCGCAAATGAAGACGAGGCCGCGGAAAACGAAGTTATTGGGATGGAGCTCGACAATTTAGAGGAAGAGATTCAAAAGACCGTCTCATATCTGAACAATGAGGACAATAGTGTACGGGGCCGGGGATTAAGTCTGGCCATGGCTAAACTTGGAGCATGTCCAAGCTCATTGAGCATCAAAGCCCTCCGCGCCATCTTCAAGCCTGGAGAGATACTATCGCTTGCTTACCTATTACGTATCGAGCTCATCAAAGGGGGGTGGACTGACAGGTATCTTGATCTTGACCGCGACGATCAGGACGTGGCCTTTGATGCGCCACCTGACGGTATCATCAAACTTATTGCCGATTTATTAGGTCGTTGTCTTGACTCTCTCGGTCCTGGTGGTTGGCTGCTCAATGATGCTACATCAGCAGGCGATGATGCAGCAGATTTCATTAGCTCGTTGACTCACGAAGTCAGTGCTGCTCTCGAGGGAATGGAGGAGACAGTCTATCTCCGCAACTTCCTAGTTGATCCACTCAAATACTACGAGAGCTTAAATAAACAACGCACGACGGCAGTCGATACGTCAAAACCTATCGCGGTTCGCCTGAAAGAGCCTGGGGCTGCGGCACTGCCACTAAGCCTCAAGTCTGTGGCTCCTGTCTCAAGTCACAAGGTTGTGTCGGGCGGTGAAGTTGTTCAGAGAAGCTTGAGAGAGACTGGCCACTTACTTAGTCAGAAAGTGGGATCGTACTCTTTGGAAAGGATTGTTATCTAGTCAGCTGTACGAGAATTCGAAAGTCGCCCACGACGATACCCATACCACTTCAAGCTTTGACTCTGCAATATCTCCTATGATATTTACGTTGGCCACATGGTACTACTGCATCCATTATTGAATGTAGTAAGGGGAAAGGGGAAAGGTAGAAACAAGGCTTTCGTAGTGATCTAGGCTGGAGAATCTGATTATCACGGAGCCAGGACGAATTTCCTTATATTGCCCGATGGTTTTTCGAAGCCGTTATGCAATATACTTCTAGACAGAGAAGTCGAATGTCTAGGTTTCGATCTTTCATTCGCAATAATATCTATCTATAGGCCATTGTTCTACGCTTATCTTGGACTGTAACATAATCTCGAGCAACCATATAACCATCTGGGTAAATGTTTCTCGAACACTGGCAGGAGTTCTACGGGGTCCGAAATCTTTAGGGACTGTCTTGAAAAGATACCATCCCTTCATGTACCTACCTCGAAAGAGAAGCTTGGTAATTTGGCTCGCGTACGGCACATTAGTAATCCCGGTTCATGCTTTATGCTCCATGACTTGAGAGTGATGTTGATTTAGGTCAAATAGATAAGGGCAAACATCCATGTGCAAATACTTACTTCTCATAAGGGCGTGATACACTGCTTACAGATTTCTCCAAACGGTTTAAAGATAGTCCTACGTCCTAGCTCATAGTAAGTTCTACCTTGTTGCTGAAAAACAAAAAGGGTGCAGGTGTGAGGATCAAAGCAAGCTTCATCACTTGAAAATTCTTTCAAATGGAAAAGATATTAAATTTGTTACAGCTGAACCAAAAAGTGATGCACCATAATAATCTTCAGTCCTAACATACATACGACAGACAGAGGGGGCCAAAAGGCAAAGGGGCAGATTTGGGGGGGAAACAAGCGCAGTGTGGGAATCGAAAAACAAAAGCCCAGTGGAAGGAGGAGCCGAAGCTGGGAGATTAACGAGAATGCACCTTACCACCAGCCCCGACCCGCACGCAGCTTAATCTCAACCCCTAGGTGAAAGAGTGGCCACCCATTCATATATCTGAGGCACCTACCTCAGATGTGCTACGCCGGAGTTCTGCCAGTGACGTTGTCTGGCAGGCGGCGGCCGCGCTGTCTTTGTTGGCTTACTAGTACGCAGACTCACTCTGCTATGTGTATATCGCCTCAAATTCCGCGCCAAATACTGCCTTCTAATCGGATCTCCATATAAGAGTTCTTTGTTCTAGGGGTACACTTTCTCGTTTGGTCTAAGTCTGTGGCATGCTCGCCATAGCCTATCCTATCCTTGCAAGTAAAGCCAGTAAGGTGGCGCCTGTGGCGATGTCCAGCCAAGTCGCTATGATAATGGTCCTCTTCCCATAGGGAGCTTTAGATACGATTTCAAGTTTAAGACGACTAGGTAGGTACGTAATCTAAGCAACGTTCACTTTCTGTGTATCATATTGAAGAACACGTCAGAGCGCCCACAACAAGTCTATGGTATATGACGATGATTAACCCTCCACGACTCGGTGACCTCCTTGCGTGCAGTGAGTCGATTAGCACGGGTGTAACTCTCTTCAACTATTGAAGCCATGTAACCCCGACGGCTCTTCTATTACTCACCGACATTCGTCGAATTTTTGTGTACATGTGTGCATTCCCATGAACCAGTGATTCGGAGTTGAGTCAAACGTAGTCGATATCTATAACATGACCCGCAAAGTATGACTGAGTAACATAATTCGAGGAATGTCCGATCCCTTGCTTTTACTTTATGTCAACCTTGTATCACGCGAATGTCGATCTCTTGATGAAAACACCTACGTCTGATCAGTTGCTCGAGTCACGTCTTTGCCACGTCTTTCTCTGATTCTGACAATGACCCATCTGCGGTAAATCATTTCTTCCCCTTTCTTGTCTCGAAATACATATTGCGTACCTCCTGCCGAGGGTAAACTAAGTCAGTGCTAATCGCGTAGATTTCGTCTCCAGGTCATGAACAGAACGTGTCGTATATCAAATAAACTTCAGTGTGTCTCCATTTCCCTGAAAGTACTACCTAAACATTTTAAGTTCGAGGGACATACATTTCATCCGAGAACCCCTTTGTGGCCCTTATCTCGTGTACGAGTCAAATATTATCTATCTATTTGCTATAATCTACATTCAACATTATGTGAGAAACAACTGGATTATTTGATCTGTCATGATGTATGTCGCCTGTTACGCAAAGGTTTCCACATGACTGTTTTGCGGTGCGTAGTCAATACGTCCGAGATCACGCTACAAAAGAGTGTCGAACGCCCGGTCACCGGTGGTATGAATGGATATAATGGGATGTCTAGGTATGGTGCAGCCAACTATGACGAGAATGACTCATCCGAATTAGTTTCAGAGCTAACGAGGCCCAAAAAAGAAAAGAAAAAATTACCGAATGCTTGGGATTGACTACGCATGACCTT
The DNA here is from genome assembly GCA_022432385.1 of Xylariaceae sp. FL1272. Lineage (NCBI taxonomy): Eukaryota > Fungi > Ascomycota > Sordariomycetes > Xylariales > Xylariaceae > Xylariaceae sp. FL1272. The sequence continues at coordinate 852,345 of JAJJXC010000001.1, read as the reverse complement.
AATTCTGACTTCAACTTTTCCATGAAATTGAAAGGCTGTACGACAGATTCGAATAAATGGTCAGTTTGCTATGATGCCTGAACACTCGTATATCGATGCCTTCTTATCTATTGGTTGAGCTTCAACGGCCATCGCCGCGGCTGGGAGCATATAACGAGGTCGTCGAGTGTCACAACAAGGAACTAGGGACCATTCTATGTCTGGCTCGGGCACGACATGTGGAACGTGTCGACAGAGCCATGCCTGCGTTGTCATACCACACCACTGTTATTCTAACGCAACAGGCGGGTAAGTCTCGGATAATGTAGCTTGATTACCTTGCTGGGATTTTCTTCATTTTCTGTTTAACTCTCGGATATAAAGACTATGCTCATCAGCTGTTCAGACCTGTACTCTCGGGGCCGAGCGATAGTACCGTGTATCAGAAGAACGGTCGTGCCACGGTAACCCGCCGCCTTATCTTTGGTGAAAGGGCTACCAGCCCATAGACGGCAGAGGCTCAAGCAAACATGAAGTCCATTCGTCCTATTTAGCAAACACCAGCAGCGTGTGACCGAGTCATGCGTGGAGATCGCCGACAAGGCATGTTCTTTCCTCGCATGGGACTTCTGGGAGCACTATACCGACTTTTCAAATTGACTGTTTTGTAAGTTCGAAAGTGGAAGAAACTGATATCAGACGTTATTCAGGGCTGACTACCCACCTATACCCCGACACAGGCGTCACATTCGTCAAAGTGTAGGTATGGCACATACACCAAACAGTCACCGTTGTTGCAGACAGCAAATTGAGACAGCCATCATAGTACCGTCTAGAATATTAGGTGAATTTGTTCTTCAGCCGCTCCTGTGCAGCCAACCGAGTCGCCGAAAGACTGCAAGTATTGCTTTCTATTGATCAATGGTCCTGAGCCATGTATGCAGTTCATCTTGCTGCCTGAGCCTTGCATCACCATGTCAAGACTCGGCGGTTCGCTTATTGATATGAATTGTCAGCAGAATGTTCGATGCGGCTCTTTGGACGCTTCCTCGCAGGACTCTTCCGCCCGTTCGCGAGCCTCCTCCCTAAGTCCTCTCACCCACGCCTTTCTTTTCTTCTGGCGTCTCTGGACAAGGCTCGTTTTCGCGTCTAACAATGAGTCGGTCAGCACTTTGATCAGGTGACAGCCACGCGAGTCGGTAGCATATGTGATGCCCTCTGGAACGGCCATTGTCTGACGTGTAACCCATTTTCTGGAATTACGTAGCCAATGGTTGCTGGCGCAGTGTCAACATGTGGGAGGGTGAACTACGAAATCGGTCGGCAGTGAACTTCGACAAGCCACATGGCGCAGAAGCCGCCACTAATGAGAGAGTAGGGAGAACAGCAACTGACGGCCCAATCCATCATCAGATGTAACAATTGGCTGTGATGAAGCTGGAGCCACGGCTGTGTTTCTAGCCCCCTAGGCTCGGATATACCCTGAATGCGGCACCGAAGAAAATGCACGTTTTACGCGGCTTCGGTAGCAGATATGGCTCAGATTCTGGGGTGGGGAGGTTTCGAAATGCAAGTATACTAGCAGCTGCAGCTTCATGTAGAGAATCATGCATGAGACCCTCAATTGAGGTACATTTTCAGGATTCGCACCTCCTAGCCGGATTATGACTGGAACCAGATGTCGCATGCCATGCATATGCATATGCATTGACAAGTTAAAAGTCTCTAGCGTAACCGTCACGAATACTCTGCAACGGCTTGTTTTCTTCGGAAAGGTCCAGACACAAGAGGTGGTATGAATTCCTTAAGAGAGCAAGAGACATACACTGCTCCAGCAAAGCAGTGATATACTGTAGACGATCAACCATTGCCCATATCCGTAGCGCACTCGCGTGGCATCTCAATGTCTTTGGAAAATACCTACCGTTCGCACACACCCTGAAGCAGGATTACCTAAGCTGATTCCGAGCAATGAAGGTCAGCAGCAGGCGAGGCAGGGCGGCGGACAGAGAAAGCCTCAGCTGCCCGGCCAGGCTGCCAAGAATCATGGTCCGTGTTGTCGTCATGGGACCGTAGCGTCTTCTGAGCGTGGAAGGCCGAGCCTCGCCAGTGTTGTCTGTGGGGTTGGCGTTGCTGACATGCATACAGCTGGATCTCACACTCACTCTTTGATCCTTCTTCTGGTCGACTTGGCCCAATGGCTGAGTCTGACCTGTAGGTATGCTACTGCAAAAGGTTGCGTACATGGTCAGCGGCATGGTACATCTTCACTCTTAGATCAAGGGAGGCGAGGAATCGAACTTGGTATGCTTCTGTGTCAATAGGCGAGAGGCTTCACCCCCCGATATCTGGGTTGCAATGGCCAACCTGCCGCCTGTCGAGATGGCAACGAGACTGTGGAGGGCAGGGTTTGGCGAATGGCGCCTACGTCATAGCGTTCCATGGCAAGGATCCATGATTCAAGACCCCAGGAACAAGAGCTGAATGCCACCTTTCGAGCCGAGTTCGAGATCTAATAGTATGGCGCTCATCATTTCGCGCCCCTTTAGCGCTGATCAAGTCCCTCGGCAAGCCATCCAAATCCTTTTGTATCCGTGACTGCGCTTCATCTATTTGGGAAATAGTTCTGTCACCAACCGCAGTGGACATTTCGCGACAAGCTGAACCCTCCGACTATCCATCGCCACGGTCGTCGAGTCTGTCGCAAACCCCTTGCGTGTCGAGTCTGTCAAGCCGTCATTAGATTACGATGCATTGTCGAAACATACTCGACAGATGCTTTCTGCTTGTTGTGATCGGTCCGTGTATGCGTCCCTAGCGAGCCTAGGTAGCTCGGCCTGCCTTCTCGGCCCATGTTTTCGTTGGATGCTTCGCCGGTGATTCGAGCCATGATAGTGTAACATTGGATTTCCCCAACAAGGAGTTATCACCGTCGATGACAATCCATTCTGTGCCAACTTCGTCGATGCGCATCAGTACGTAGCCGAGGACTATCAGGCAACGAGACCTACAGTAGTAACAGACGCGTCTCTGCTCTCCCTGGTAGTACCGCGAATCTTACCAGTGCCAATAATAGCAGATGGCCGGTGACGATGTCGCTCAAGCAAGCGTCCCGTTCCCATTAACTTCCACCTATGAACACCCAGGCCAGCCCATGCCAGCAAAAGTCGTTGTTGTCTTCTTCTGCCTTATCGCCGTACTAAGTGCCCGTCCTCTATTTGTTGGTTCTACTTTAGCGCAATTGTACACACGCATGTCTGCCTGTCTCAGGTACTGAGCACACACACGTCACTGGGAAGCGATTACATAGCAGCCCGAGGCGCCAGCCAGGCACTTCATTTGGATCGAAACATCACAGCATCTCTTTTACCTTTCTTTTTCCCCGTAGACAATCGACCCCGGAGGGGCGCGTCCGCGGCCGAACCATTTCAGTCATCCCTGACCATGGGCTAAGCCCGCTACCATTCACCTAGTCGACGTCACAGCCTCACACACCCTAGATCCATCGACTTTTTTGACTAATTGTACAACGCTCGCCGGCCACCATACTGATATGTTGTCGACATCACACACAATAAGCAGCTCAGGTCCATGATCAACTTGCATCTGTATACTTGCCAAAATTACTTTTCGAAGCATTGAAATTGGCGACTCATTAGACTACAAGCCGCAATACTACGGGCCAACCCCGTTTACCTCCGTAGAGCTGACGATACCACAAAGACTGGGGAACTAGTCCCCCGACTTTCGCCATGACGAGCCACTATACCGAAGGCGATGCCGTCGCCGCATCACCCGTGGTCTCGACAGCCATCGACAACGTGGACGCATTCGCCCGTAGGCTCTATCGACGAGCACGTAATGGTGGCTCTGAGTTCCAAGACGTGGCCGCTGTTGTTCGAGATTTGCATACCATTTTGAAACACCTCAAAATCGAAGCTGAAGACCCTGAGTCGTTGCTAAATTGCGAGACCAGTGCGGTCTACAAGCGCCAAGTTACCCCGATTCTCGAGGATGCCGAGTACCGACTCAAAGAACTAGACACCATTCTGGAGAAGCACTCGGATGACGGCGCCAACGGACCTCTCATGAACGATAGTGACAAGGGGTGGACCATCTTGGACAACGTAGAGATTGGAAAGATCGACATCATTCGCTCCGAACTCATAAGACAGAAAGACAAAGTCACCTTGTTTCTCGACACCATTCAGTTGCACAACGACAAGTCGCGCAAGATGATCGACACTACGAGCACTGAGATGGAGGCAATCAAAGACAAGGTTGACGCCATTGCGTCTCGCATCTGTCAGCGTAAGAATTCCGGATTCAGCGAAGACGACGAAGAATTGTGGGAGCAATTCAGGGATGCTCTCGAAGCCGAAGGGTTCTCTAGAGATGTCCTTCGCAAGAATCAGGTATGATCTATCTTTCTAACATTAAGCCTACCTCAATTTGATCATTGCTTCACCGGCATCGTTGTTATTGACTTTTTCCAGACCGTGTTGCGCGCGTACATTCGCCAGCTCGATGAGCAGGTCACTGCATTTGGCGGCAGCACCCCCTCGGTTCGGGGGTTTCTCGAGCACTACGATCCGCACCATCCTGCAGTCGATGCTGCATCGTACCCCGACTATTCTACCCCGGAAGGGCCTGGAGATGGGACATACTACGAACTCGCTACTGATAATGAGAAATTCTTCCCTTCTATGCGAATGGAAAGACTTCAGTATGACGACTATCACCATCCAGCTCCTATATCTACCCAGAATACCGACTTATCGTACGATCGGCAAACTTCGGATGACAACTATTCGCCAACTTCAGACTCGATGGCGCTGATATCGACAAGAGATCTAATGGCACTTGATAAAAGGGATGATGCTCTCGCGGTCGCAATGGGTAGGATGCATACTCGAGATAATCATCCGAGTAACGCCGGGAACTACACTACTATGAATTCGCAATCACAGAGGTACTTACCCTCGGCGTCGCAGCCAGCACTCATTGGGTATGAGCATCCTACTGGCGATCAGTATGAATACGAGCATGATGCGCCACATGATGCACCACCGAGGTATATACCTTCATTGCCAGCACCTCCGCTTGGTAACGGTGGTAGCCCTCCACCTGTCCTTCATTACAACTCAACATCTGCGCCCTCAGTTATTGGGGAGCATCAGGCTTTGCCTGTGTCAGGCCAGAAGCAAAGTCACCAAGATCGAAGCCGTTTAGGTCCAGACAGCCAAGGCAGAGAAATTCCACTCGATGCGAAATGGACACGTATTCGCCGAAGTCTCATCTCGCCTGAGATTTTGGCTCAAGAGGGTTATCGCTATGAAGCAAGACCTGACTTCGTTGCTGTCCTCGGTCAGCTGACCAAAGAACAAGTAGTAGACCTCGCACAGAAGAGTGCCGATATACGCAGTGGACGCCGGGGAGCTCGCCCCAATGGCACTAACTCAGGAGTACATGGCGAGCCCGAGAAGAAGGAACGGAGGCCAGAAGACCGGTACCATCCTGACAAGTATCGCAATTGGGACGTTATCGAAGGTCAGAAGGATCGCAATGGAGGACCTGCATATGTGGTCAATCCCAACGACCGCCACCGGGCCAATAGTGCCGTGAGCTCTGTCAGCGATCTTTGGGATTCTACCGACTATGAGACATCTGACGGCGCCTCTGATATCGACGACAGGTATCGGGAGTTTCCAAGCTCATACCCTCCACCTTCGCACCCACACTCGGCACCATATCATCATACCTTCCCGGCTCGCAATGGCTCAAAGGCAAGTTCTGCCTCGGTGTCAGAAGACGGTGACGAGAAGGGGACCAAGGCCTACCCGTTCATCGTTTCACCTCCTAATAAGGATGAGAAAGCCGGGCCAGAGAAGACTAGTCCCTCCGCTACCGTCCTACCGAAACCTATACTGAAGAACAAGAACGACGATCCTCATGTCAGATTTGACCCTGAGCCTCAAATTTTTGATGAAAGTTCAAGTTCTGTCCCTAGAAACATGGGCCGACGCGATAGGGATGAGCACAGAGACCGAGAACGGGATAAAGTCCGAGCTAAGGACCGAGATAGGGACCGGGACCGAGACCGAGACAAGAGATATCGCTCAGATCGTTACTTGGAGCGAGAACGCCACCCAGAGCGTTATGCTGAGCGTGATCGTGATCGCGATCGTCGACAGCATGGCAGTAGCAGACATTACAGTACTTCATCAAGCAGCCGAAGAGACGATGGAAGCCGTCGAAATCGCGGTGAAGACCGGGATAGGGACAGAGCGACCAGGAGAAAGTCCAGGGGCGAGACGCTCAGAGCTGTTGGTATTGGAGGTGCAGCCGCCAGCCTGTTGTCGGTGCTCACGGAGGCCGCAGTAGGGATTTAAGACGGGCGAGCAGAAACTGGGATATCTGTCTCGTTAAAATGGTTGTCTACTCACTTCGACCTATGAGTACAATCTGGGAAGATTTGCGGTGGATATATCAGACGTTTTGTTTCGTCATGCACTGGTTATATTGACTTCTTTGATGGTTTTTGGCTTTGATTTCTCTACCCATACCCCTTTTGCGAGCAATAAATTGAACTTTGTTCCTTTCGTACAATATCACGGTGTCTTCGAGACGTGTTCATGATGAACACTAAGTGGAGAATCTGCGATCTTGTATACCTTACTGACGGCTTGCCTCGCGAGTTTAGTATTGTGTATGTAGTTGCGTCCAGCAAAACATTGTTTGGCCGATTTACCCCCCTCTAGAAATAGGGTTGAACAGAGGGCAATAAGCAGCCATCTACTAACCACATCTCCCTCTTATAATTTTTTTTTTTTTGGATTTACACTGCGCAACCCCTTTTCTACCCCTTTCCCCCTTTCCCCCGTTTCTTCCACTACCCGCTTTTTGACCAATTAATCCGCACCCACCACCATCCTTCTTGTTACTAGCACTCATCAAGCATCAGGTTACGCAATAGCGGTACACCGAAGGCAGCACAGCATTTGAAGAAATACTATAATATAATAATCGTAAATCATTTGGTATCATTTGCTCGACCATGCTCTTCATACCGAACAAGTTTGTACACGAATGCTATGCGCCTTGTCCCATATTCCACATTTCAAGCCATGCAATATGCATAGTATTCCTTTACCCATCCTCATCATTTACCGATAGCATGTTGTATGTATCCTCCCAACTCGAATGCCAAATCGTAACCGTGCTTCGATACCAAAGCAATCATGTGCTTCCAACCAGTACCCCAACATCTCACTCACAACCAGCGTGAGACTACCCAAAGCAACAAAAGCTACTCTTGTTCGCGGGCCTGACGCCTCGTAGTCCGTCTGGACGTGCTCGCATCTGCATTATGTGGTTCAAAGTCCGACAGCCGAACTTTCTCAGGTTCTTGAACGTGATTTTCAATAGTTGTTGTTCCCCTGCCTTCGAGTTTGTCCATCATGATCTTGCGAAACTGTTTTGCCCCAGGGACCTCATATCCCAGTTGCGTGGCAGGGGGTGCATTTTCTTCTACGTCGGCAGAACCCGACTCATTACTCGGCTCGATGAAAGTGTCATACTCTGATGCAACGGACGTAGACTCATTCTGGATCGAGGCGGCTTGATACTCTCTAGAGAGAACGAGGCCAGACGTAGACCCAGCGCTTCCGCTGGAAGCAGCAGACACATTGCTCCTGGCACGACCGAAAACCTCGCGCTTACGACGAGGTTTCGATCCTGGTTGCACACCGAATATGCTTCCTGCTTGAGACGTGCTTGGATTAGACATAAGAGCATTTAGTCTCTTAGACATTTCCAAGCGATCTAGACGCTCTCGATCACTCATGCCCTGTTTGCGTTGCTGGTCTGGTTCAAGGCCGCGGAATATCGCTTCTCGTGGGTGGTTTGCAGTGGCATCTGATTCTTCTCCTGCTTCTGAGTCACCCACTTCACCTTCTGTGGGAAACCGTTTCAATTGGCGTTGCTCAATCTGTTTCGGTGGCGAAGCAGACATATTTAGATTGCTTGCCGTTTTCTCCGACAATGGCGCCGGCGCCGGCGTGAATGCGTCACCGATTTCTATTGCTTGATGGGTTGGGGCCGTTTTGTACTGCGATTCTTTCTCCCTTTGATCTGCTCGAGATGCCTCTGTACGAGCCCTGGGAAGAACGTCGTCGAATGCACTAGTGTCAACATTGGGATTGAGGGGTGGCGTCTGACGACTGGCCTTCGGAGCACTCAGCTGCTGGACTGAAGGTTTCCATTGGGACTTTTGGGATGGGTCTTTGTCTCTCTTCTTTTCACTTTCTATACGTTGTAACTTGGCTCGGATTGACGCCAAACTGCGAGACAATTCGACGAAATGAAATTCCTTCAAAGGCATGGAGCTGCCAGTAGCTATGCATCGCCACAACCACTCCATATTGACAATGGGTATGTTGTTAAGGATTGCAAAATCGCGCTTCTGTATTCTTAGAGAAGATAGATCAGGACAGATAATAACTGATATCTCTTTATTTAACTTCTCCGAGTACGTAGCTCCAAGCTGTGTTACTGCCTTTTCCACTTGGTTTAACTGCTCGTTGAAAATGCCGGCAGCGTTGATGGTGAGGTTCTGAAACCCATTGATTGGAAAAGAGGGAAAAGGCCGTCCCAGAACGTGGTCTTGAGCATGATATAGCCTCTTGTTGTGAATGCAGCGCTCGATGAAAAATTCGGTCACGACATGGATCCCATCAGGTGGTATTGGGTAATCGTCCTGATGCGATGATTGCGGGACGAGCAAATACCGTTGACCAAGTGGCTCGCCGTGTGACAAGGACGCAACGTCACTTAGCGATGAAGAGATTTTTCCACCATGCGATGCCAAATGTTTAAACAGGAGAGCCTCTCTTGCTTCTGAGAATCCCGATACAAAGAAACGACAGCCCGAAAGGACACCAGCGTCGACAGTGATTCGGCTCACATTGCTGAAAGGCTGGGCTATATGTTGAGGTGGTTGACCCCCAGATTTGTCCAAGTCAGCAGCCGGGAGAGGTGGTGGAGCTGGCTCGGACTGAGTAACCTCTGGACGAGACAGGTCATCAGCTGAATGGCTCAAAATGTCTCCCCATAAGTGGCTGCTTTGGTTGCTCATCCTCATACTGGCACTTTTCCTGAATTTCCGCCTGCTTTCGTCGACGGCGGCGATGGGCCCGTCTCGTGTCCGTTTGCCTAAGGAAGTCCGTCTAGTATTACGCCTTGACCATGCATCTCTGCCTCGCTCTTCCGGTGGCCGGCTCGGATCATAGCAGTCTTCGTTCAATATCATGGCTCGCTCGGCACTGTCGTGCAGCCACTCGATGGAGACGCAACGAATGTCCCACTTGCGAGCGGCCAGGTACTTCTTACCCTCGGGCTTAAAGGTTATCAGGTGGGTGACGCGTCGAGAGAGGTCGGCGACATAATCGCCACCATTGGCTCTGACTTTTGCCTCGATCATGGCACGAACGGCATTATCCTCGAAGCCAGTCAGACAACAAACAAGTCTTTGTCTCTCACGTAGTTGGGGGTTGGGACTATTCGGGATGCCGCCACTCGATTCGAAAGGTCGCAGCATCCAGGCAGTCTCGAGAGCGGCCATGTCGATCTCCTGGTCTTCGACCCACAGCTGGCGTACGGCATCTACCCAGCCGGCGGCCATGGGCTTGATGTCTGGTCGCTCTTTGGCGACATGGCGGTATTTGGGGGTGTTGTAGTCGCCTACGAGCAGATGGGTGACGTCGGGGGTCAAATCATATTTATGGACGCCGCCCAGATCAGCGGTGCGTTGGGCAATCTCGTTCTACGGAGGAAAAGACATGTCGGGTCAGTAAGTGCGTACATAGAGATGGTAAGTCATGCCTGGATTTACTTACACGCAGGTCGGCTTCAATGCTGGTGCAGCAGAGCACGAGACCCTCAAAGGGCCGGGACGAGTCAAAGGGCTCGAAAGCAAGGTCGGAGGTGGGCGGCGACTGCATGGCCGGCAGCAGGTTCAAATACAGCCCGAAGCACAGAACATAGCAAAAGAGGACAGTGATGATGCAGTGCCGAGCAGTATACCTAGACTCATGTGTATGTGTTATGTGTTTGTCGAGTCGCCGACCAGTGCCGTGGGCATGTCCTGTTACCTAGAAAAAGCTGCCAATGCGGGTGGTGCTTGGCGCACGCGTCGAACGTCTGGTCCCGCGGAGGTGGTTGCAAGTCGCAGCGCGTCAAGTGAAGCCACTACCTATCCCTTCGAGTGCTGCTTCAGCTCCAGTACATGCCCGGTGGGCCTCAGGGTTGACTTATCGATGCATCGGACCAATCAATCACTGCCAGGCCACTCTGGGCGACTTCTCAATAAGACGGCTGTCCAATAAAAACTATTATGTTAAATCCGGATAAGTGATTGATTGGCTCGATGCATCGATAAGTCAACCCTGAGGCCCACCGGGTATGTACTGGAGCTGAAGCAGCACTCGAAGGGATAGCATGCCATAAAAGGAAGAAAGCGGGTCGACCCAGGTACAGGACTCCCCCTAGATTAATTAGACATAACAAGCTAAGACTTAGGTACCCTCGTTTATATCCCTATTAAATTTATACTTAATATGGCCTAGATTTAAACTGCGGTATTTATTACTGTTTAGCGTATTTATACTTTATTAACGTATTTTGCTATCGTTTTTAAGCAATATTATAAAACTATTACTAAACTTATTTAACGGTATAAACTGTTTCCGATTTTATTGTTTTTTTTTACTTCGCTAGCGTTTTTATTATAGTTATTAAAAAACGTTCGATTATTTTTTTTTCGAAGTTATATTATATATTATTTAAATAATTCCCGTATTTTACGTAATTGCCGTTATTTTAACGTTTTTTTTTGCTTTTTTTTACTATAACTCGTAATATTTTTTATTTTAACGATAAAAACTGCGAAAAAGTTACGACTTTATACGAAGTAAAGCATTTTTAGGCCTAAATTAAACGTTTAATAAGTTATTTTTGTCGTTAAATTATATATATTTTTTTTAAATATTTAAAAGCTTTTTAAAAAAAAAGCTCGAAGTTTGCTATTTTTTTTAATTACGATAATATTATTATCGAATTTATTATTTATAACCGTAAATACCGGTTTATATTTTAAATACGCGTTATTTTTTATTTATTTAATAGTTTTTATAGTATTATTACTATATCGATTACTTTTAAACGTTTTAGCTTTTTTTATTATAAAGCTTATATTAAGTTTTTTTAAGCCGAATTAATTATAAAAAACGTTTTTAATAAGTTCGTAACTATATTAATTAAAGTTTCGATAATTAGCGCGTTATAATCTAAAATAATAAAATATATATTTACGGTAATAAATATAAAACTAGTTATATTATTTACTATTTCGGTAAAAAATAAAATAAAATATATTTTATATTTACGTTACGTTATAAAAATTTTTAAATATATTAAGGCTTTTTTTTTAATATATAATACTATTAAAAAAAACTTGCATTATTTTAAAAAAAAAAATAAAAAAATATTAACGTAATAACGTATTATAAAAAAATATTGCTTTTTATAAAGTCGTATTACGGCGTTTTAAAACGGTTTTAACTTTTTAATCGTTTTATTTTTATATATAATAACGTTTTAATATATTACGTACGCTATATAAAAAACTATTTACAAGATATTAACTTAAAAATAATAAATTAGCTTTTTTATAATTTTAATTTTAATTTTATCGAAAACGTTTAAAACTTTTTTAAAGATTATATATTAAAATATTATAATAAAAAGCATTAAAACTTTTTTTTATTTATTTTACGGCTTTAAATTAAAAAGGCCTAACTAATAGTAACGATTTTTAACTATTTAAAAAAGTTAATAAAATCTATATTAAATCGCTATTAGAAAGTTATCGAACGTAACGGAAAGTATACTAAATATTAAGCTATTAAATTTACTAAATATATATGACCTGCTTTTTATAACACGATTTTTAGTATATAATAATGCCTAAGTAAAAATTTTCCATATACTAAATAAATAGAGAAGCTGACGGTATAAGGGAGAGGTAGTACAGCCAAAAAACTAGACATAGAACATTTCTACCAGGGGGGGTCCTGTAGGCATGTAACCCTCCAAGTACCTAGGTACCTAATGTACAGTACAGTATACAGTAGGTACTACCTATCAACCACCCGCGGCCTCCCCCACCACAATCCCTCACTACCTTGGTCCTCTCGCCTGTGTTTCCAGCTCGGAACTTCATGCCGTGCCTAATGATATCACATTCTTTATCTCATTTGCGGGCAGCATTGCACCTTACGAGCCTACATGTTTCTCGAATGACTAATCACATCTCTATCCCTACGATCTACCTTTATGAGGCGAGGCGGGCACTTATGTTGACCAAGGGTAGCAGATGCGTTTGACTCCAGACATTGGTGGTCTTTTGCCCATGACTATCAGATACGATCCTTATGATTAGTTTCCAGAGCCGAGAGAGCCTGCCTGACCATGACAAGGGCTGCCTTGGTAAAAGTTGGGAACCGTCTTCAGAGACGCTTGACATCATTGTGGGGTGAGATCAACTTGAGGCTTCAAGTGAGCTACGAACTCACTCCGAGTTCACTTACCAGCAGCCCGAGCCCTCGCTCTGCCCTCGGCCACAATGGTAACACTCCACGGAAAGAATCCCACCGAAAGGGCAACCCGACGAGTTCATGCGTAACACAACATCGAGCCTTATTCTTATCACGCAAGTCGGGCACAGATCGGGATTTCTGAGCCACACCAGCAGGGGTCTTCCCAGCTTCTCGCTTGGATGAGAAAGGCCCAACAGCCGATGGAAAAACAAGTCTCAACCAGTCCTCATCGTGCGATGATTCGGGAATTGGCCCATGATGCCTTGTTTGTGCCTTAGGCGATGCGGCTGGCCCGGGTCGAGCATTCTAGCGAACACCTTCGGCCCAATTCGCCCCCCGCCAATTCGCGCCGGACTACCATGCCAACTGCCTTGGAACTTGCCGATTCCAATCCTCGCTCGCCTCTTCTGTCTACTTGTATTACGTGTGCGAGTGTTGTGTGTAGGTATTTACCTCATGTATGGATCTATCCTAGGTAGCTGGCTTGTAAGATAAGAAGCCAAAACACGCTTTATAACTTGTAGTCTGACACCAACACCCACTAATGTGTTTTCTTTTGCGCCTATTGTATCATTCTTGTCTCAAACAATTGAAGATCTGAGACCATCTCGATTCGTTCTCTCCTCATAAGAAAACAGTTCAATTGCGATCGTCACTGGCGATTGTTCCTCCTTCTCAACTGCCCGGTCACTACGTCGACTGCCGACTGTACGGATCACGATGTTGAAAAAAGCAGCCTCTCCAGCGTATTCGTCCGAGGCCTATTCAAGGTCCCCGTCTCCGATACGTCTTCGTTCACGCTCACGTAGTCGAAGTGTAAGATTCGAACAGCCTGAGCACCGTAGTCGCAAGACATCACCTTCGCGTACCAAAACAGAGGACAAAGCAGACGCAGTGCTCAAAACGTCTCTGGTTTTCCTAGGGGCGGTTGGCGCCGCAACCCTCGCCGCTCACAAGCTCTGGCCTAAGGGGGTAATTTACGGGGACAAGGAGGAGGAGCACGAAGAGAAGGAGAAGAAGCGAGAAAGGCGGGATCGCACGGAAGTGTCTGACAGCGGTCGAAAGAGCCACCACAGACGCTCAGAGGATGATTTACAAAGATCACGTCCGCGGAGGTATGAAGACCGGCCAATCCAAGAACAGCGCCTATATGAAACTGAATATGTCGCTACCCGTCCGCGGTCAATGGATCAACGGATATTCATTGAAACCGGCCGAAGCCCCTATCCTGGAGATGAAAGAGAGATGTTCGGTGTTGGGCAGAGCAGAAGATCACGACGAGATGAGTACGACTACAGAGTCGAGGGTAAAGAACCACCTCATACTGGACGACCGCGACCCAGGGTCTATCTCGATGACGAACCCTATGTAGTAGGCGCCCCAAGGGTAATGGCTCACGGTGGAGTAAGGCACGAGCTTGACTATGCATGACAGATATAGGGGAAATGGACAACGTTGCCGGTCTTGCCTCTTTGCCTTCAGTTTAAGTCTATATGTGAAGCAATGGTATTACGCTCTTTCGACCTGAACTCGCTCGTTTCAAGATATTTTCGTCATATAGGCAGGCCGGTTGGTGTACCTTGATCTCTGTGCTTTTACCTGCTCTGCCAACATAACACCGTGAAACATACCTATACTTGGATAAGACGTTAAAATCGTTGCTAGTGAATTTATTGTTCCAATGGGCATCTAAGGTACTTTGTAGAGTCAAGATTGAATGCCGCTATTCAGATACGCTAGGTACTCAGGGCAACGGAAGCATCACGAACATGTGAATCTAACTGTACTCCCATCTATTGAGTGACCAGTCGTTCATGAGAAAGCAGGATATCCTTTCTTATCCGCCTAGCTAGCCTCAAAGTTGCTGATTTCATTGAAACCGGCGTTCTTCTATTCTCCAACATGCCTTCAGTCATGTCTTTGCGGTTGGCCGCGTCGTGACTTGTCTTAATGACTTCTGTTGCCATGAGCCACTTCCAACCGGTTACCCAAGGATGCGTACGCCGAGGGTTATATGATCGGGGCTCGGAAATATGATATCCTCGAGGGCGGTTACCCCGTTGGCAATGGTCCGGCAGCCGAAGATGCAACACTGACTGCTATAGAGACACCAGCGTCTTCTCGTAGGTTAGAGCAGAGACAAGTTACTGACTTCTTGATCAGCGGTATCTGTTGCTACGACTTCTCCGCCTGCCAGAACATCACCCCTCCTGTCTTTCTACAGCTATGCATTACCAAAATTGATCTATTTCAGTCTTAACCAGGCCATAGACTGCTTCAAACACCATAGAAGGGGCAATCGACGAACGACCTCCACTACAGCTGCGAACGTCACTCCACCAGGTCTTCAACCACCTCCAGCAGATGCAGCGAATGGTGGGTAACTAAATCGCTGTCTAGATGCCTTAAAATCAACAGGTGGTTTGCTACGAATGCTCCTCCGTCACCTCTAGCTTCAAACGATACCGCTGCTGTGGCTCCCCTATCACCTTCTGCTAACGCTACCGCTCCTCCTCTCTGCTCCTCTCCTGGCTCTAAATGAAACTGCTACACTACCAGCTGCTGCGGCTGCATGTGATCCGGCACCACTAACTCTCCCTGCGACGGAAGACTGACGGACCCTACCCATGATGATGGGCTTCGTAGACACTAAATCTAAGGGCGGCACTCAGCCTGTCATCATTGGGGTAGTGCATGGACGGTAGCAATAAGTTAATATCAACCTGGTATTGCAGGACGCGACACGGGACATCATTGATGGTATATTGGCGATGTCAAACACCGTGATTTATCAATAAATAGGAAAAGTATCTGTTATGGACAGAATCCATAAGTGTATACTAGGCAGGAGCGTGATATAAGTGATGATGGAATGTGTAGATTTACTAGACAGGTATGTTGATGAGATAAGAGCATGAGTCAGTCTACTTCAAGTGTGCATGAATGGTATAGCAACCAACTAACACGAAGAGCCAAGTAAGAGAACAGAAATGAAGACTGACGAAGATGTGGAATTAAGTTTATCGGTGTAATGTAATACTATCTAGGTTGAGTATCGCTAATATTGTTCGACTATAAACTGGCATTATCTCAGGTTAAGGAAAACGGAGGGGGCGCGGGGGTAATTATAAAGGATCACGTGAACAAAATGAGGGAAAAGGAAGGGATGGGAAGGCAACGAGCGAAGTAAACAAAACAAGATAAGTCCTTAAGAAAAGGGTGGTAGAAAGGGTGGCAGAAGGGGTGGTAGCAGGAGTGGTGAGCACCTCAAAACACCAGCTTTGCAAATCTACCATGCGACATGTACATCCGAAAAGCATCACCAATAACTGCAGAAGGCATAAGTGCGAGGACTGCACTCTGATGGTGTTGTGAAAGTGGAAGGAGCAACGTGGTTGCCCAGCAGGCACGTGACACCCATTGAAGGTGACCCGCTCAGCTCCCTGGGTTATTAACCAAATTAAGTGAACAGCTTACAAGGTCACCTGAAGATGGCTCAGTTGGGAGTGACGTGCACAATGATCACGAGAGGCCTAGGGTTCAGATACGGTGCTTGCTGGAGATGTGACGGGTTTTTCCCCTGGGGCCAAAGGTCCTTTGGGGGATGCTCGGAGCATCGCTGTGACGACAGTGCAGGATCAACACCGCAAACAAATACCCAGGGCGAAAGCCGGGCGCGCTGTAGATGTACGGGACCTACCATACAAGCATGTACAATCAGGGCGTGTAATTTTTTTTTCTTTTTTTTTTTCCCCAAGTGCTTATTACCATGTGATGGATGCTCTATGCCGTCGCCTCTTATGGGCAACAGAGTGCATTACGACTAACTGTATGGTGACGTGGTGTGTGGTTTCCGGTTGTATGGTAGCTCAAAGGGGGCACATTTCGTGTCCATCTACCAAGTAACGAACATGTGGATATGTAGCTATTCCATGTCAGAATGTGTTGGAAATCATTGATCAATAAGAATGAGACCAATAGGAACGAGTGATAACATTGGTTGTCTATCCGTAGTATATCCAGCGGAAGGACAATCAAGAGCTTTTCATTCCTCAGTCTCCCGTCAGTAACCCATTTCAGTCCTCTGGAGATGCATGGAAGCCGTTGCCATTGCCGTTGACATGGATGTGAGCATGACCGTTGCCGTTACCGTTGGCATGACCATTGAGGTGTGCCTTGCCATTGATTCCATTGCCGACATGAGCGGCTGGCGATAACAAATCAATATCGTCTGCCCCTTCCAACCATTGTCTCATCTTCTCATACATATCCAGCCACAAAAGATGAGCAGCTCCTTTCCCTTTGCCCTGGATAGTCGGCAGAAACTCATCGATGTCATGACCAAGCATGCGCTGTGCGGCGCCCAAGTATTGGTATCCTTCGGGGCAGCGGCGCAGCATCTCCTGGGAGAAAGTAGGCATGGATTTCCCATCGACGGGAACAACCTTGTCTTTCTCGTATATGAGCTTGACGTAGCGAACCTTCCACTGCGGATAATCGCCCTGCTGCTTGAGGCAGAAGAAATGGAACCGACAGTCGCAATCCACATCGAAGACAATGGGCTCCACGCCACGATCCGCATCACCCTTGATGGTGAATCTTTGCGTGATGGTGGCCTTCATCTTACCGACGGCTCGGTCTGTCTCCGGGTTGAGCTCGACTGATGTACCGCATTCACGATGCATGATGAAGTCTCCGCGTGCTTTGCCCTCTTTCGACACGCGGATGAAGTTGTCTATGGACTGGCGTTTGCTCCATGCTGGTCGAGGAGAGTCAGCGGTGTGTCAAGTCGGGTGTCATACACATTGATCGGTCTTCAGGTTTCGAGAGGCGAGCTGAGAACACAGGTAGACTTACTTGTCCAGACAAACGCATCTTCGCAGAATAGCGAGCGGAAGTTCTTCCATTCTGAAGCGTCTCGGTATACTGGCCACCCTTTGCAGATCTCCGAAACAGCGAGACGGTCGAGAAGATCAGACACATGACCATTGGCGTGAGAGTAAATTTCCGACTGGGGATCCATTGGTGTAGTCATGGTCAAAATAGTTCCTGTTTGCAACGAGATCTGGAAGAAGTTGTGGCAGCGCGGTGGGCTTCTGGGTAGGTGAATACGATGGTTGACGCCAAACCTTTCTCGAGTCTTCGAGTCTTCAGATCTTCGAAGTCGAGGGACGGAAGAGCTTTCTATCTAAGTCGATAATAGCAGGAACCGTGGATTATGCTCGGCTTGCAAACTCCATCACCAGCTGAATGAAAAGGACCAAACATACGGCATCTGATCTTGGATATCCCTTACATATAAATACTGACGGACTGTCACAAATCCGCGTTCCTCGTTCCAAGGGTTCCATTGATCTAGAGACGTGTTTGCTCCGACGGACCACGACAGCCAACGGCCGTAATACTAATGTCGTTATGATTCTACTATTCATCTCAACACCCTCACCGCTGATCTTCAGCAAAGCGTGGTGAGCGGTGATTGATAGACTGCAAAACAATCGATGGCAAGCAAACACTCGGCAGCCCCACTGAAGGAGAAACAAGCAAAGCCCGCGCAGCGTCCCGTCTCCATCGGTCGATAGTACAGGTCTTTGGCGCCTCCGAGCACAAAGCAACCGGAGGTGGAGTGACAGAGTCCAAGAGAAAAGCGGGCTCTTCCAATGTTTTAAAGCTCACAGAGCAGAGGCCAGGTTCGACGGTGCGCCACGTGTCGTGCAGTGAAGCCGACGGCAGGCGGCAGAGCTACTCCATCAGGGCGCGTTGACGGGACGATGGACCGATCTCTACTCGCGCAGAGAGGGCCGCCCGGGCCGCCTTCATCTCACGTCGGGCACGGGAGGACAGTATTGCCGTCCGGAATGGGAGCCGGCGCCGTGAGACCCAGCCGTGGGACCCAGCCGTGGTGCTGGTTGCAGACGGGTTCAAAAGCTTAGTTCCCGCTGCGAGATTGCTTTGTGAGCCTGACCGTGGTTTCTGGTTGGTTCGCTTCTCGTTACGTGTCGCCCTCAAGGTTGAGGAAAAGGGCGACTATGTTACATGGGGCTCTCACGGATGTTGTGATGCTTCAATATGGGAGCACAATGGAACTGGAATCACGTTGGACAGTTTCATGGAGAAGATGAGAAACGAGACTAAAGCTGAGGGGTTTGGAAGATGATATGAAGCCAGTATCAAAACTTCTTGGTATTGTTCGAAACACACCACTGTCTGGCCCAGGTTTGAGCATGAAGATATTTCGTGCCATCTCAAGAGGCAAACAGCTCACGACCAGGACGAGTAGTGGATATGCCACCTCGGCATGATAACACAGCAGACCGGTAGGTAACCACCTTGTACTAGCATACAACTACACACCTTGATGCCTTGATCCTCACGACTGCGGTCGATTCTGCAAGCGGTAGCATTGTTGATCAGCTAGGAGAAGCACATCTCCATGTTCGTGGCTCCAGCGAAGGTAAACTCACGGGGCCGAAATCGTGTCATGGAATATGTGGATTTGGAGGTTTCTGGAATGACTAACAAGCGCCCGGAGGATAAGAAAATTTCGACGTCTCAGAATCCAGGCTGGCGGGCTTCGCACTTTCGAACCAATTGCGTCCGAGGCGAAGGAAATCGATCATCCACCGCCTTGCCTCGATATCACCTAGCGCCCCGCCCACTAACAACCGCCAGAGGATGGCCACGCCGATTTCCAATGGCTGACATATGTATTCCTAACCCACGCCTTGGAATTCCTCCCTCGCCCGATTCCGCGCGGCTGACGATTCTACCGTATTGCAATGAATGTTTCGGACCTGGGCTCTCCAAATCTACATAAGTACAGTAAGGTATATATGACCAGGGTCCGGGGAAAGCCGGCCTGGATAGCCACCTCGTCCCAATGTTCGAAAGCAAATACCATTGTTTACTACCAGTAAGGTAGATATAGAATGTACTACCTGCCCACCTACGTTAAGTCTCCATTTCACGGAAGCAGTAGGTATCCCTTCTTCTCGGACACTATTGCATTGTCCGAAGGGCGATGAGAAAAGCACCTGATAAGTAGGTAGCAACAACATCCCACCTTCGTTCGACCTCAGTCCGGCAACACAAGTCGATGCGCTGCCTGCCGCTCCCAAGAGCAAGCTCCCTTCGCCCCTTCGGCATCTGTCCCGTATCTCCTCGCGTCCGTACACCACACCTATTACACATCCTTAGATCCAATATGTCATCAACCGCCGCAGGAGAGGTACCGGCGGCCGCTGACCACGTAAAGTCCTCTGCGCCCGCCTCCCCCCAGCTCCCACCTCTCAGCCCCGCCGACTTTCGCGCCTTCAACCTCCTAGCAGACCGCATGGACGCCTTCCACAACCATTTTCGCCAAACGTGGAACCTGATTTACAACGCCGCCTCGGGGGGCAAGCGGCCACAAGGCATGACCATCCGCTCCTTCATCAACGTCGGGTTGCAGCTCGTTGCCCACCTCGAGACACACCACAGCATCGAGGAGGCCTACATCTTCCCACACCTAGCCATACGCATGCCCGAGTTCCGTACGGGCAAGGAGCGGAATTTGCCCTCTCTGCCTAACACGACGGCCGCCGACAAGGGGAAGCGGAAGTCCGCCGAGCTGCTCCAGCAGCACAAGGAGATACACGCCGGCATGGATGGTCTGCAGGACTACCTGCGCAAGTGCCTCTCCGGCGAGACGGATTTCGAAATGGCCGCTCTAAAAGAGCAGCTCGATACCTGGGGCGATGTTCTCTGGAAACATCTCGACCAGGAAGTAAAGACACTAGGTGCCGAGAACATGCGTAAATATTGGACATTGGATGAACTACACCAGATACCCTTTTAATGAGGATAGTAGCCCAATATCTGACTCCTTTTTGTTGCCGGACATATTGCAGTCGCATAATGGCGTTGGGAATACATTTTATACATACATAGAGGACTGAAGAGCCCAAAAATTGTAACGGACTACTGGGGATCATGATTTAGATAGTATAGCAGAGGAGCGCGAGCATTAGTGGTGATGCATTTTGTTCGTTAAATAAAGGTCAATTCCTTAGCAGCTATGCTTATTTGACCAGTCCAGTCGGTCTTTTTAACCGACGATTGCCGCTGTGCAATTCCCTTATTGAAGCAGCCCGGGCCATATGCACTCAAGATACACGAGACAATGAAAAACCAGAACAAGTACGCCGAATGACCTGTCTAACCCCGGACAGCACCGCCGAGCACACCTCCCGTAAATTGGGTGCCACCCGCCTGTCTCTGTCCCGTTCCTCCCGGCCTAGCGCCACCCCGGCCTCCCCTCTGGCCTCCTCCCCGGCCGCCGCGTTGATTTTGCCCGCCTCTCCGGTCAAAGGCATTAGCTGTGCCCTGCGTTCTCTGCTCAAGCGTGCGCTCGTTCGTCTCAATGAGGGCCGCAGCCTTGTCCGATAGCGTGAGCGCCAGGCTCTGGAGGCGCGACAGCTCGACGCCCTTGCGGAAAATGATGGTGGAGGTGACCTGGTCCAGGGCGGCAGCCAATTCTTCGTGGCTGATCATCTTGCTGACGATGGCGGCAACCTTGCGATCCTCCAGCTGGAACATGGATGATAAGGTAGAGACAGCGAGGGTATCGTAGAAGGGAGCGTAGGTGAATAGATAGGTTCGCAGACCTTCTTCCTGGATCTGCTTGGAGAGCATTGCCTTGATCTCGTCCGTGTTCGGCATGAGGTCCCAAATCTTGATGCTGTGGACGAAGTTGATGGACTTCTGCCATTCACCAGCAGCGAGAGCTCGAGACGCTTGCATAACGTGGTCTCTGGTGTTCTCTGGGGGGCCAGTGAAAATCTGGCGCTCGTGGTACTCGAGCATGCGGCGGTAAGTCTTGCTAATCACACGCTTCTTGATATCTGGCGAAGACCCCGTGTGTGCAAGAAGAGGAATCTCGAGGAGCATGCTGCATGTGAGGTAGACGCACTCGAGGAGCTCTAGATTGATGTGCATGTGGAAGGGAAGTTGTCGCTGCTTCTCGAGTCTCTCTTGTTCTGGGGAAACTTGAGCGTAACGCTGGATCATGACGCCCTGGGCCAACAATTCCTTCTGTCGGCCGCTGCCGCAGATCTCTTGCAGCGTGTTCTGGGCGTCATAGACCAGACCTTTACGGAAAGCACAGAGTCCAACTTGTACAAGGGTGCGGTTATAGAGAATTTGTGTCTGAACATCGAAGCTGTTGATGGTCTCTTGCAAGTGAGACATGAGCATCATGTCCCGAGCTTTGTAGTACTCGTCGTGTAGGGCAAGGAAGTAGATCTGACACAGCATGGCACGCGCCCGGATGATACCCTCGCTGTGGGTGAAAAGGTAGTTGCAGAGAACACTGAGCAACTGGGTTGCGTCGGTGATACTGCCTCTAGGAGTGATCACAGACTCAACATCAGCAGGGACTGGCTTCCAGGCATTCTCCTCCAATACCTTGACAACTTGAGCGGGCTTGAAGTAGACATGTTCTAGCCTTCGCATCACGATTCTGTTCAGGCTATCCTGAGAGATCTGCAGAGACGAATCCTTGCCCAGGGTCTCATAGTAGAGCAGACCGCGGAAGATGACATTGTACAGCGAACCCTCATCTGTAAGGCGTTCGATATACTCCGACGTATGAGGGTCGATGTTTTGGAGAGAGCGAGTCAACTCGTCATCAAGACGCTCTACGTATGAGACGACGCTTCCGGGAATCTTGAGATATCTCTCACCGGGCTGGATTGTGGGGGGCTTGTCGTCGTCCTCCCATTCTTCCGCATTCTCTATGATGATGTGGTCTCTGTTCTGTTCGAGGACTTCAAACAGAGTCGAGAGCTCTTTCTCCGCAGCCTTCCACTGCTCCAGAGGCATGGTAGTCGGACCAGAGCTACCAGTACCAAGGTCGAATCTGGCCGAGATAAGGGTCAAAAGCACGCGAATAGTCTGGTAAGGTGTGACGGCAACATTATGAAGCTTTTCCATGATGCGGATCTGCTCCAACCTATCGGTGTTCTTTTTTCCACGGGATTCCATAATACCACGCAGATGTTTGAAGATACTCTCCGGGGTGAATTGAAGGGTACGTCCACCCTTGATGACAGTCTCGAAGCCATCTTCATCAGGCTGCTGTTCCACCTGTTCAGTATAGATCTCGGCCTTGGTCTTCTTGGGCTTGGGCGCAGGAGCTTCCTCCTCCTCCTCGTCAGAGGCAAGGAAATCGAGAGGGTCTTCCCGGTATCGGTCGACATCGGCCTGGTGATCCTGCTTGAGCTTCTTGATCTTCTGTTTGACGGCATTGAGACCACGAGCAGAGGTGGCATTCATCTTCTTCGGGGTGACTTTTTGTTTCGAGATTTCCTCGTTCATGGCATCCTCGAGCTCGACGATGGCTTTGATGTAGAATTTCGGAGCTTGACCGCGCTCGGTCATCTTGACAGCTTGGCGGTTCAATTTGTCGAACTCTGCATTGATGATTAGACTCCCGTTTTGTCCCGTGAAGAGGATATCGAAGGCTCACCTGTAGAGACGGCACCCCAATCGTGAATCTTCTGCTTCTTCTCGATGGCATCAATGATGGACTCGAGTTCGGCGAAGCGCTTGTCCTTGGCGCTCTTGAACATCTTGGGTTTATCATCGTCGCTGTCTTCGCTCTCTGAGGATTCGCCGCGCAAGAAACGCGAAGCACCTGTCTTTTTGACGCCCTCCTCGTCGCTGCTATCCTCGTCGCCAGACTCATCTTCGTCATCTTCTTCTTCGGAGGATTCCTCCTCAGACTCTTGTTCTTTCTCCTCTTCTTCCTCCTCTCCGGAGTAGAGCTCCTCCTCGTCGGAGCTGCTCTCAGAGGAGCTGTCCTCGCCACTGCGGAAGAATCGAGACATGTTGACAGCCGCTCGGGGGTAGGGAGATGGTCGGTACGAGGTGGTGGTGGAAATTAGTGGATGTTTGCTGTGGCCGAGAAACCCGGGTTCAGCGACAGCAGGATAGCCCCGGTGGTGGCAGATGAACCGTGGCGGATTGAGTTGGTCGAGAAACGAGGACACAACTTTTGCGGGTGGAGGGGCAAATCCAGTCTGGGGGGTGTTTTCGAAAATTCAAGGCAATTTTGAGTGCTGGTGGTGGAATTTAGTGGGGTCAGTGGGTTGACTCAGTCGAGCAGCACCTCTGGCTGGGCCCAGCCGGGGTGGTGGACGCCTGGTGCGTCTTCTGCGTACATGTACGTATCGAGGGCTTGTGCGCTTAAGGGGGTAAATGAGCATAGCCATATGGATCCCACCTACCTGAAATACACACGTAGGTATGTTATGTAAGGTAAGTGTAGGTTGTCTTGACTCCAGTCAATTTGTATGGCATCTAGTATGACTCTGGCCCGAGATAATAGGGGGCGAACTTCATCAGACCGAGGGTATTTAACGTGATAGCTCCTCTGTAAAACTAGGCATTTCTGTCTTGTCGCTCAAAAAGTGTTCTATGTATTACTATTGCTAAGAATAATGTACTAAGGTAGTCGAGCAACTCCTAAGCCTATCATGACAACCTACATTACGAAGGTTTCCTTTCTCAGTGTGGTAAAGACCCTGGTTCCCCAGTCCGAATAACGCCATGCTATTAGTATTGTAAAGCTGTGGTGTTTTAAACAAAAATAATCCAAGCCTTGGAAATGAAAAGACCAATCAGACAATAGGGGCGTTCGAGACCTTCATCGGTCAGAATCCCACCAGTCTGGGTGATCTTTGTATCGCCAAGGCTTGATACCTTTTGGATTCGCCTCGCGGCTTTTTCGGGCCTGTTCCAGTACCTTCTTACTTTCTTCATTGGTATACAATGCACGGAAGTCCTCAATTTCATTTCCAGCAGCCTGGACATGAGCTTTCACCGTAGCAAGTACTTGCTCTTGCGCTGCGCCAAAGTCAGCATCACGGTCAGCCTGACTTGATTGGAGAGAATACAAACTTTTCTTGCTCGTCTTGACATCAGGCGGAAATGCTTCTGGCATAATATTATCAATCATGCGAGGGAGTGTGGTTCGCAAACCACGACACTAGGAAAGGGAAATCAGCCTTAACGCTTTTCGCTACGGTATCTCTCATGCGGGAGATGTTACCTTGACGTGTAGATGGTCCAGATGCTTTAGAGCTTGCTTGATCTGCTCTTCTTCTGGCGTTTCGCCTTTGTCTGGTGCGGAACCAGGCTCCTGCTTGATCTTAACCCCATTGGTACCTGCCATTGCGGAATTGCAGCTGCCTTTGCCCGGTCGTCACAAAGCTACGAGATAGTTGTAATTTGAGGTAGTTCTGTAGGTACTTAATGGCTAAGAATCCAAGGCGGACAGTAACGTCAGACACAATGGCCTAGTCGAATGAAATGTGCACATTTGATAAAACTCGCTTTTTGTTTGTTGATGTCCTGGGCCGTTTAGGTAGGTAGGTACAGTTTACTCTGTCTGATGCCCGTTCTAGGGAGGTCACCGCCCCCCAACGCCACAAACTACGCCACATGCACAAGTCTTGTATGGCCCTAAGGTAGCACCTGTGATAGGACGGAGCGGGATCGATCTCTGTGGCTGAGAGGCAGCCAGGCAGAAACTCTAAAGCCCACCTCCGGCCACCTGCAACAACCTGCCATTCATCCCATCCTACTACTCCGTGTGCAGTTTGTGGATACCATCACAGCAGGCCACCCGCTCGCACGGTCTTCCACTGGCAATCGCCGAGCACTGACTCCGTATCTTCTCCTTCACACACGGCGCAATACCGTGAGAACTCGTCTGCACCACCACCAACAACGTCTGAATAACGTCTTGCTCACCGTGTCCCCCGGCCCACGCCCGCGTCCATCGCGTCCTCGCCGGCCACCACCCAGTGCCATTCTGACAGACCTCGCCGTCGACGCCCCTGTGCGACCGACGCCCTTGAGGCCTGTCCTCATTCTTTCCTTTCTCCCACTCGTTCCCTGAAAATCGCCAAAATTTCTCTCCAACAGAACCCCCACCACCCGGCTGTTGCCGCCGGCGTGGTTGTCCCCAATGGCAACGCCAGCACCCTCAGCACGCCGCGTCAGATGCCCCCGGTTACAACGCCTTCTGCTGCCACTCCTGTCACGCCCGCTCCCATGATCTCTGGCGAGCCCGGCACCCTTGCACCCCCGCCCGAGGGCATCTACCGAAGCTTCGACGACCTCCTCACTGCCGTCCAGCGAGTGGCTAAGGACCAGGGCTATGGCGTTGTTAAGCTTCGTGCCAGTAACTACCGCGATGGCAAACCCACGCGTTACGATTTGGTCTGCGACCGCGGAGGTGTCAAGTACAACAGTACCGCCAAGAAGCGGAACCCCAGCACACGCAAGGTCGATTGTCCCTGGCGTGCTAAGGCTGTCTGCGAGGTGCAATTGAACAACCAGTGGCGCTTTGCTGTCCAAGACTCCCGACACAACCACGAGGCTCGAGTTCCCGCTGCTCCCCCCGGCCAGGAGAACACCCCCATGGCTCAGAGCATTCGCAGCCTGAGCAACAAGCTTGATCGTATCGGGCATGACCTCACTCAAGGGTTTATCGGGGTCAGTCAGCGGCTCGAGAGCGTAGAGAAGAGGCTGGAAGCTATGGAGGCCAGGATGGGCACCATCGAAGCCCGCATGGCTGGCATGGAATCCCGTGGTGCTGGAATGGATGTTCCTATGGAGAACATGGACATGGAGAATAATCTTCTCGGCCCGGCCGTCATGTAGGACACGAACGGTCAAGTTTACCACCATCACCAGCACGATCACGGGTTACATCACTTGCTTAACCAGCAGGATAACCAGCCTTCCCAGCTGCCTGCTCCTCTACACCCCCGGCCACATAAGCGAAAACAAGAAGACGCAGAAGAGTCACGTGGGGCTTCAGCGACTGTTCTACGGACGTCGCCTACCTCTGGGGTGGCGAGCGTGATTAATGTAATCGATTCCACAGCTATTATATCACCAACAGGTTCTGTCCGCAAGTAATACTGGTATCGGTTATCCGGTCCCCTCTGTATTATTATCCAGGAGAGTTTTCGATCAGTTTGCACTTACGGTAATAGGTTTCGTCTCCGAGGCAAAGGAGATAACGGGACGGTTTGTTTGTCGGCTTTGCAACCAAAAAAGAAGAACTGGCGTACGGAAGGATAATAATGGACAAGGTTGCATTATTGAGATAGCGCGCTTGTCCTGGCAAGGATCTCGGATATGGGGAACGTGGCCGCTCGTCATGTGTGTTTCTTTCGTGCACGATGGTGGCACCACATCAGCAGTCGTCATGGAAATTGTTCAGTGTAACAGTTTAGAGAAGGTCCGAACATGTTCCCAACACAAATAGAGACTGTACGGTTCGAGATCTCTTTAATGGATGTCAATTGCGTTAATTGTACTTCGCAGTTCTTCAAATGCCTGTGAAGTCGTCATTTGATGAGTTGGTTGTATGCATTAATGGCCATAATACTGAAAACTGGGTTTGAAATGACTTGACCGTCCAAGAGGGACTCGGGATGGTCAAAAGCAGAACCGACAGAGGGCCAGAGTGTCAGCATTGGTTCGATGTTGCTTTGGCGATGATATTCATACGGTGGTTATTGTGCGGGTGTAGGTTCGAGATAAATCACACCCATTTAGACTCTTTCCGTCGTTTTGGGTAAATGTGAGAGGTTATCAATTGTCTTACAGTCCAATTATTGCCTTAATGCTTGACTCTTATACAGAGAAATCTGTACCAGTGTTTTCCTTAGCTTCAACTTTATCGTACTACGACCTATTGCTGCCGCAAGTTTCCTTAAGGACATGTGTATGCCTCTATGCCTTCCCATGGGTTCAATTACTCAAAACATCACACAAGATATGATGCTTCATAAAGATCGCACGTGCAAATCGAGGCATGTCTAGACATGCGCTTCAACCCAA
This sequence comes from Xylariaceae sp. FL1272, assembly GCA_022432385.1. Taxonomy (NCBI): domain Eukaryota; kingdom Fungi; phylum Ascomycota; class Sordariomycetes; order Xylariales; family Xylariaceae; species Xylariaceae sp. FL1272. The sequence goes on along the minus strand of JAJJXC010000001.1, from coordinate 824,809 downwards.
TACATGAGGTGACCCCGCCGCTAGCTTGCTCGTTGTGGACTGCCAAACATGGCAGCTTATGTCAATATAGACGCAAATCAATGAAGACGTCGTCATTGAGCAACATAACCTGCTAATAATAGAAACTCCCAAAGTCAAGGTCCGGGGACAACGTGGCATGTGGGCCGGCGGTTCCATCCAAGTTCCACGCCGGCGGCGTACATATCGTCGGCGCGTTCAAGATCGGCCAAGCTGTGCGTTTGCCGATCTCACATTTAGAACTCCAACACTTGAGCAAGCCGGGAGGCCGATTAATGGTGTTCATTGGTAGGGACTCCAAGATAGCTAGTCAGCCACCTAAAGCTGCACTCGAGGCGTATCGAGCTATGATGCTCTGAGAAATGAAGAGTCTGCCTATCTTGGGCGGCGAGATCGGAGGGTTAGGCGTACAATGGAGCGTTCCAAGCACTCTGCGATCAATGTCCTGGATACAGTGGTTGCAGATCGTCCCAAAGCCGTGAAGAATGCTGTCGCAATTAGACTGGCTCATTGAGACGAATGACACGAAAATGGCCGGATCAGATGCCCAAATCAAGCCCACAGTCCTGCTAGTACTATCGAGTGTCAAAGGCGAAGATACACCGGAATGGAACAGAGTGCTGTCCAGATTCAACGTGATCTACTACGACTGCAAATCTGATGATGAATTCTGCGAACGTCTCAAGCCCGGCGGCCCATACTCGAAGATTGACGCGATCCTCAGAACAGGATGGCTGAAAGCCGGTGCCTTCGCACAGCACATGATGTTTCGCGGTCGAGCCGTAGAGCTCTACCCCCCAACGTTGAAATTTATCGGATGCAGCGGCCACGGCTATGACGCTGCGGACCTGGGTGCCCTCACGAAGCGTGGGATTGCATATGCGAATACGCCGGATACTTGTACCGAGGCGGTTGCAAATACTGCGCTGCACCTCATCCTGAATGTTTATCGGTACTTCACGCTTGCTGAGAACTGCATACGGACAGACCGGTGGGACGATAGCAGGGAGTTGGGGGTTGCGGGTGTAGACCCATGCGGACAGACCCTTGGGATCGTGGGGTTGGGTGATATCGGTGTTGCGATTGCGAGAAAGACGGCGCTGGCGCTGGACATGAATATCCATTGGTATGTATAGAAAGATCCCAAACGAGTTATTTTTTTAACTACGTTCTTAAAACATCGTACTGATTTCTTTATAGTAAGTAATATCTGACCTGCCATATATCAGAAACCAGTCCTTTGTTTTAAAGTGAACGGCGCCGAAGGGGAAACTCGAAGAAAATAACTAACGCAGCACCTTTGCGGCTCCCAGATCACAACCGGAAACCTAGGTCTGATCATGAAGCGAGAATCCCCGGTGGCGCTACATACCACGACTCGCTGGATACTCTTGTTCAGGCCTCTGATTGTATATGCTTAGCCTGTCCTTTAACAGAGAGCACGAGGCATATGATTTCCTCCGATCTATTGGCCCGATTCCCGGAGAAAAAGATCAGAATCGTGAATATTGCGAGGGGCGGCTTGATTGACGAGGATGCGCTCCTGGGGGCGATGGATCGCGGCCAGGTTGTTGGTGTCGGTCTTGATGTACATGCTAGGGAGCCTGGCATTAACCCGAGGCTGAAGGGCAATTACAGAACGACGGTCTTGCCCCATATTGGTGTTGCGTCGCAGACGACATGGGCGAAATTCGATGAGGTGAATATGAGGAACATGGAGACATTCTTCTTCGGTGATAAGAGCAAGGTCACGCTCGTTAATTCTGTTTAAGCATTTGGGTAGAATTAGACTCTTAATTATACCAGATATGGAATGCAACCCATGTACGGAGGATGTACTGAAGCTCTGCCCTCCATGAAGGTAACCGAGGACCGATATATGGTATGTTGCTTGTTCCATGACACTCGAAGCATACAGGCACACGAAATTATGCAAAAATGAATAGAAAACGGCTTGTATCAAAGCTACATTCATGCAATCATTTACTGTATTTGAAGTATCATAGAAAGTCTGTGTTATCTAACACGAGTGACCATTCGCTTAATTCATTTGACGGTGTATCCAAAACGCCAGCTCCCCAAGTGTGGTCGAAATTTCCCAAAAAGTCTTGAATAAAGGGTGCGTCGAGCGGCGCACTGGGCATCATCTCACTTCCCTGGGCACTCGGATCAGACGCTTTACCCACGGCACTCGTGGTGCCCGGTGTATCCACTCGAATATCTGGTTTGACACCGTGGATGACGTTGGCTGCAAAAGTTCCTGTCGATGTTACGTATCCTTGGATTGGGCCTGACATGAGTGTCGTGGATGACTCTTTCATTTTCTCAATCTCCCATCGCAATACGCGAAGTCGTTCGTGAAACTCGCGCGCTGGAAAGTTTCCATCATCAACCATACATTGAAGAAGCGCCGAGGAAAGCGTAATTGCATCATGATCCTCGTCGTTCGCTCGTAGTGCATCAGAGATCAAGAGGATGGTAATCGATGAGAATAAATAGTGAGAGTCAAAATAGCCGAATGTCGCAATGTTCCCATCTGCCCATAACTGACCTAGAAGCTTCGCCGACGCTCTTGCGGCGTAAATGCATGCTTCGCTCAAAGCCACAGTCATCGGCGGCAAGGGCCTAGATTCATGTCCTGAGCGTGTGGATCCGGGCGTGTGAACTGATCTACATAGGGGTTAAAGGTGAGCTTCATCGTGTACAGCGCTCGGAAATGTTCAACATATCAGGGTACATGCTAACCTGGACTGGTGGTTGAAAACATGAAGTAATATTGGGCGAGTAGTAAGAATGATGCACTGCAGCTTGTAAGCTAACTGCGAAAGATCGTGAATGTTATAGAAGTTTGGACTTGCCTGGTTGAAATGTAATCGTAAGGAAGCTACAGATCGTGACTTGTACGACGGAAATCGATTGTGATCTAACTTCAACTCAACTGGTAACTCAGACTCCCACTGTTTGAGACTATTGAGAACGGTATGCACGTTGCGGACGAACTCTTTAGCTCGGTGGTGAGTAGCGCCATAAATCAGTGTCAAGATAGAGCCAGTTATTCGTGATAACTTGACATTAGCAATTAGTTGTTGAGCATCAACGAAATCGTCTGCTTCGTCAGTGGATAGGCATTCTGCATAAGGTAGTGGAGCGTCGATGTCCTCATCCCGGATCATCGGCGCATGCCCAAGTTTTGAACTACAAATGCGTTCGAAACAGTAAACCGTCCACCATACTCTTCTCCGATTTTCGATCTCTGCAGGGCGGAAGTTGGCGTCATATGTAATGTTTCGATGAAGTCCCAAAGTGACACTGAGACGTAAAGCGAGGCCCGCGTACCTGGTGACCAGAGTGGTGCCATGTTAGTCTATTTTTTACGATTTTACCATGTCGAGTCCCGAATTCTATGACAAAGATCTGGCATTTGATATCCAGTTGGCGGAGTACTCACTGGGAATAACTTAGTAGGATGTCTTCGGAATGATGTCAAGAAATAACTTGGAAGGACCTTTCACACCTACCGTATATGCCGTATTTTTTCGATTTAAAGCATGGGAGTAGAACGACTGACGGAACGAATTAGTACGGCCATCGGTTTACCGCAAAGCGAAGAATTACCAGCAACAAAAGTGTTTGTATATAGTCGATGTCGGGCTCTTCGTATTCTTCGCGGAATAAAGAAACCGCAGTCAAGAAGAATTGGGTCCCTGGAACCTTTTTCTCGCCGTGATCTGAAGTTCCTGTTCCCTTGAGGTACAACTCACCCAAAGCCAAAACTACAAAAAGTCTACATAGCGACATTTGATCGGCATCCTCGGGGTCCTCGTATATTTTATCGATCATTTTCATGAACGTCCTTTTGGTAAGTAGGTGGTAGTCGTGTCCTACGAACCTTAACACAACCTGGACGAGGACTTGAGTGTAGGCGCGATTTGGCAAAGCGTACGGGACGCCAAAAGATCGCAACAGGCTCGAGTGTTTCACCATCGGGATCACGAACGATGTTGATTGTCTTGATTGTCCGTCGTAGGCGCAAGAGCCAAGCCGTGTCGCAAACGCCGTACACGCCGCGCCTCCAATATAAACAGCACGAGAGAAGACTTGATCGCTATCAGTTAAAAGACGGTCTTCTAGAAGGGGATCTGCCATGTCAGGGGTAGGCTCGTCTTCATCAGTGATGGGATCGCTTGTTGTACCGCCTCTGACACCTTCGGAGTCTTTGGCTTGGTTGACGTGCTCTGGCGTCTGAATCTTGCTGGATGAGATGGTGGCTTTCTTTAATGCTGCATTTTCAGACTCCAGCTTATCAATGTAGCTAGATTGTATATGAGTGAGCACGAGTAAAGAGAAGCGTGTAGGAAAGACGGACCTCTCTAAAACGGTGACTTTTCGCTCGCGATTGGGATATGTACACTGCGAGGAATTGCCTGATCTTACACATCCTCGGCAGGGTTTTTCTCCTGTGCACTTGGTCTTTTGGGCGTGGCATCGGCTGTCGTTTGATCAGCACTTCCTTCATGAATTTGTAGGCTAGCAGACAAATCTTACTTGCATGCAACGTAACTCCTCCGTGGTCTTTTGGCTGGAGGGGTTCTGACACAAGACTCAACACGCTCAGGAGACATTGTGTTTATCTTGAGTAATTAAGCAACAAACATATCAGTCAATTATGATAAGAACCAAGCCTGGAGGAGGAATGTGTCGAGACTCGACCGGATGTTAAACGAAGCAACTTAGTTGTATTATCTTGGGAAGTAATATCACGTCCAGACTCCCGTCGGAAGAAAGGGCCTCAACTAGCCCACCCATAGGTATTCCATTCCAATTGCCCTTCTGCACATCCACCCCCTGCACTGATAAGTCCAGTGCACTAGAGTCCACTAAGTCGTTACGCTCTTGTTAGCGTCGGGCAGTGACTTGGGATCTGCCGACAGCACGAATGGCACAGGCGGACAGGGTTCTGGAGGTCGGGGCTGGCGGGGGCATTTGGGGGATGTGGGATGGGTAAGGTACTGGTGGAGTGGTATATGTACTTGCGATACACACCAACAGGGTTGTGATATTATTCACTTAGTCTTAGTAACTAAATTAGTAACTAAGCTTAGTCTTAGTTTTAGTCACCCTAATGACTAAACTAATTAGTTTTAGTCACCTTTATGACTAAACTAAGGTTTCTTAGTCATTTTTTTAGTAATTAATTAGTTATTGATTAACTAAAGTTTTTTTATTAATAATAAAAATAATATTTAAAAAATATATTAAAAATAGGAATAAAATAGTAAATTATATAATAAAAATATATTAAAAAATATTAAAAAACTTGTTTAAAATATAAAATTTATAACTTTTATTTATATTTTTTAAAATCGATTTATTAAAGATTATTATATATGTTTTAAAAAGTTATTATTAAAAATTTAATTTTTTTAAAAATATTATTAATAAAAATTAATAAAAACTAATACTATAATATAATTATAAATTTGCTGTTTTAAATATATATTTATTTATTTATTAATTTAATTATCGATTTATTATTAATTAATTCATAAAATAATTAAAAATAAAATTTATAACTTTATTAAAAAAATTAGAAATAAAAATTTATATAAAATTATAATAAACACTTATAGGCTTTAATGCTTATTAAATAAGCGCTATACGGTATATAAACCATTATTAAATATAAGCTACTAGCTTTATATACTGTTACGTCTGGATTGTATTAAGAAACAAAGCTCTAGTATAGGTACCAACTGTATATTAATAGTAAGGTAAAAAGGAAAAAAAGGCTATATATAAATGGGGTAGCAGGCTTTATATAAGGGTGCTAAAGCGGTAAACGGTAGCAGTAATAATAAAAGAAATAAAAAGTGTTATAAAATAAGTTACGTTATTACTTTTTTATAAAATCCCGCGTAAAGGTAAAAATTAGTTGCAAAAACAAAAATTTATAAAATAAAAAAGGTAATACTATTTTATAACGCTTAATAAGTTATTAAAAAAACCTATTATAATTTAATTAAAATTAGGTTCAAACAGCGCGTTTTAAGTAAAAAAAAAATACTTTTAAAAAATCGAACAGTTTATTACTATATTAAAAGCTTTTTAATTTTAACACGGCTTATACGTTATTTTACGCTAGTTAGTCGGCCTATAACAAAGCTTATATATATAGCTTTATTTTTTTAGTTATATTTTTTCAATATAATTTAAAAAGCTTTAAATCTAACGTTTTATCGTTATTTTTATTATTAAATAGGTTTAATATTCGATTTTAATTATTATTTTATAACGGTTATTAATTTCGTTAAATTTATCGTAATTACGTTTAGCAAATAGTTGCAGTTTTATTGTCGTTAAAGTAAAAAAAGTTAAAGCGGTTGTTTTTAGCAGCTTTTAACTAGTTATTTAGTTTTTTCGGAAAACCTGCAAAATTTAAATATTTATCGTAAAACTTTTTAATAAATTACGCTAAGTTTTTTAAGTTTTTAGCATATATTTATACGTTATTAAGATTTTATTTAATTTAATCGATTTAATATTAAAATTTATAGTAATAAAATCGTAAAATACGTATTTTTTCGACTTTTTATTTTAAAAGTTTATTAAAGTCGATTTTTTTGCTTTTTAATTTAAATAGTTTTTATTTCGGTAAAAAGTTATAATTTATTAACATAATATTAATTGTTTTAAAGCTAATAATCCGGCATTTTAAATCGATAAATATAAAGTTTTATTTTTTTTAAAATTTTAAAATATTATCGTATTATTAAAAAGTCAAACTTGTCCGTTAGTTTGTTAGTTTTCCAAAACTAACGTTTTTTCGTAATATATACGCGATTTTTAACGTTAAAATTTGGTTTGCAGCGATGTTTTTTTTTTTTTTTGTGTTATCGTATTTTAAAAGCGTATTATAGTTTATCGAATAAAAACGACGGCGTCGGCGATACTTTTTATTATTTTTTAAACGTTTTTTTTACTAAGTTTATTCTATAAAATAACGTTTGTTTAATTTATTATTTTCCGTTTTTAATTAAAATAGTTTAACATAAAATAATTAAATAAAACTTTATAAAGTTATAAACTTGTTAAATTATAAAAAACGCTAACTATAGCGTAGTTTATAGCCGGTATTAATCGGTTTTAATTATTTTAATAATAGTTATAAAACGGTTTTAAACGTTAATTAATATATTTATTAAAAATTTTAACGCTACTAACCGTTTTATAATGTTTTAAAAAAACAAATTGCTAATCGATGCCGAAAATATTATATATTTTTTATTAAAAACAAAATATAAATTGCAGTTTTTAATTAAAAACTATTATTAAAAATAAGCTAAAAACTTTATAAAAACTTTCCTAATATATTTACATAGCGTTTTAAAATATTACGTTTTATTTATATAAAATATTTTAAAATTATTTAAAAAGCTTATTAATTATAATAAATATATTATCGTAACCGTTTTTAATTATAGGTTTAGCTTTGAAATCGATAATAAAATATTAAAATAGTTTATTAAATACGAAAAATAGTTAAAAAAAACCCGGCGTTTTATTCTTAAAAACTTTTATAAATTTATAATTATAGTTAGCAACAAATATATTAATATTTTTAGTTATTTTAAGCTATTAATATTACTTTATCATTAGTTTCTAAGTTTTATTATAATTAAAATAAAAAATTATAATAATATTATAAATTTTACGTATTAAGCAAATTTATAAATTATTAATATCGAAAACCGCGATACGGTTTTTATATATTATTAAGCCGGATAAATATTTCTAATTATTATATATATTTGTTTTAGCTCGTTTGCAATAAAATAAGAAATCGTTATATAAACGATTTTAAGCGAAAATTTCGTTAATAAAATAAGCTTTAAAGCTTACTAGTATTAAAAGTACGTTTATTAATAAAATATAAACTATTATAAAATAAATTTAAAAACTTTTAAAAACAAATTTATTTAAAAGTTTAAACCGATTTATAAGTTTAAAAAATTATATAATATATATAACGTTTTTTTTTTATTTTAAAGTCTTTAATTTTTTTTTTAGTCGGAATAAAATATTTACGACAAAGTTTTTTAATTTAAAGCAATATATAATAACAAAATTATATTAAAATAATAACTCGGCCTATCCCGTTTATTAAAAGTTTAATTTCTTAGTAGTTATAAAATATTATAACGCGTTGTAGTCGGTAATAATTAAAAAAAAAAAGCTTTTTTATTGTTTAATTAGCTTTAGTCGCTATATTAAAAATGATTTTATTACAGTAAGCATTTTTTTATTATATATACCGTAATTTAATTCGATATTAATTATCGTTTTTAAAAAAAAAGGCCATAAAATATTAAAATTTATCGTTACTTAATTATAAAAAAGCGCTAAAATATACCTTATTAAACAAATCTGTTTCGACTTTAATTTATTAACAGTAATCGTAATAATAAAATATTAAAATAAAAGTTAAACAAGTTTTAAAATTTTTAAATATGGCATAGTATTTTTCGTTAAAAATAAAAAAAAATATTTTTACGGGTTGAATTATTAAAAAACTTTACTTTATAGTTAAAATTAAAAATAAATTATTTATAAAAATTATAAAACCCGAAAAACGAACAGATTTTTTTAACGCTTTTTAGCGTGTTTTAATCTCGGATTATTACAATTTTATTAAAGTTTATTTTAATACCGTTACGTTTTATAATAAATCCGAAATATTTGGTTTCGGTTATATAAAACTTGTATTTTTTTAAGTCGGTTTAAAAGCCGGTTTTAGTTAGTCGGTTAAATATTTTACGGACATATTTTTAATATTCTTTAATCGTATTTAAAAAAATTAAAATATCGTTGATATAAACGTTATAAAAATCGTTTAAATAATTAAAAAAAGTTTCGTTAATATATTTTTAAAAAGTCGTAAAACTATTTATTAACTTAAAAAACATAACAAATATTTAAACTATCCGAATTTAATTTTAAACGTTATAAAGTTTTCCGATTTATTAATAATACGTATTTAATAAAATATTTAACGTATATTTAATTTAATAAAAATTTTAGACTTTAAAATTTTTAAAAACGTTTTATTAATATAAAGTAAAAAATAAAAGTTTTTTTTTATTATAGCGTTTAATTTACAGTAATTAACGTAAAAACAGAGTTTTTTCTTTAGTTTAAATACTATAAAAACTAAAAAAGCTTAAAAAATATTATTAAAAACAATAAAACTTTTATAAACGTTTTTAATAATATATTTTTTTATAGCTTTAAGCTTTTTTAATAATATTTTATATATAAAATAATAACCGATATCGTTATTATTTTTATTTTTAAATAGTTTTATTTTATAGTTATAAAATCGTTTACTAATAAATTAATTAAAATTTACTTTATTAAACGTATAAAAATAAAACTTATAAACATTAAAGATTATATTTTAAGCCTTATTGTAAAGTTTTTGTAATTTTTTATTAAAAAAAAAACGTCGGCTTTTTTTTTTATTAATTCCCGTTTGTTTTAAATAAAACGGTCGATTTTATTTAAAAAAAACATAAAAACTTTACTTACCGAATATATTTTTTTATTCTTTTAATCGCGTTTTCGTAAAGTTTTAAATATTAATACGTTAACGGTTATATAGTCGCTTAATAATCGATATTTATACTATTTAACTAAATCTCGTTTTATAACGTACGATTTATATTAATTAATATTAAATAAAGTTTAATAAAAAGTCGGCTTTAGTTTTAAAAAAAAGTTATTATTAAGTTTATATAAAAATTACGCCTTTATTTTCTAAATAATATAATTTATAAAGTTATTCGGCGCTTTTACATAAAATAATAACTTTTATAAAAATTTAAATAGTTTTTTACAATAAGCTAGTTTATTGTTATATATAAAATATCGCGTTAAATAAAAAATTTTGTTTATAAAAATAATATAGCTTATAAATAGAAAAAATAAGTTTTTAAAAAAAAAGAATTATTAACGTTTAAAGTTAAAAAAAATATTATAATTTACGAAAAAAGTTTTTTTAATAATAATATCTAAAATTATATTAATAACGAAAAACGGCTATTAAAAAAACTTCCGTTTTTATATTATAAAGTCGGCGTATAACGTATTTTCTATAATTTGTTTTTTTTAATTATTATAGCTTAAAATATTACAAAAAAAAAATCTCGGTTATAATCGATTTTAAGTTTTTTTTTTAATAATTTAACAAATTATCGGTTTATAAAAAAATAACTAATAGTTTTTATATTAATAAAAATATATTTAGCAATAAAAAACAATTTATTTATTGTTATAAAACTATAAACAATAAATTAATTATTTTTTTAAAAATTAAAAATCGATATAAACTAAAATAACGTTTTTTATTAAAATTAGTATACCTATTAATTTGTTTAGTTTTATTAATACAATTTTTGAAAAAGAGTTTTTATTATTTAAAGCTAGTTTTTTTCCGAATTATTGTTTTTAAATACATTTTCGGCCAAAAGCTAGCAAAAAGCAAAATAAACGTCGATTGCATTAACGCAAACAACGATTTTGTTAAAACAATCGCAAAAAACGTAGCCTGTTTTTTTATAGTTAAAACATTTATTTTTACGTATAAATTAAGCTATTTATTTAAAAGTAAAACGGAAAACGCGTTTAAAAATAAAAATACTAATAAAAATACAAATACGGTTTAACTATTACGTATAAAAAGTTAAAAAAAAACTTTTATAGCCGTAAAATATAATATTATTATTATTACAGCTATTTTAGTTATTATTTTTAATAATTACGCGTTATTTATAAAAATTTTCGTTATTATAACTAAAATTATAATAAAACGTTTTATAATACTTAATAAAAGCATTAAAGCTAATATTATTATTAAAACGTTAAATAATAACTAAATTTTTAACTTTATTAAACAGCTTTTTATAAAATTCTTTTTTTTAGTTGCCGCGGAAAAGCCGGCGCTTATTAACGTAGCAAATAAAGTTATTGCAAAAAGTCTAATATTTACTTAAACTAAACTTTTCGAAAAAAAGTTCTTTAAGTTTTTATCAAACTTTTTAAACGCAATTAAAGTCTCGGTATTTTATTTAAAATAATCGATTAAAGCTTTAAAAGTTTAAATTTTATTAAAGTTATTACGGTTTTTAAAATAAAAAGCGAAATTATAAACGGCGTCGCCGGCTAAATAAAATTATACGTCGATTATTTTAGCCTTTTTATTAAAAAACTAATCGTTATTTACTTTTAGTTTATTTTTTTACATTTAAAGCTAAATTTCAAATTGAATTTCGTTTTTCTTATAATTAAAGCTTTAATATTTAAATACGTCGATTTTAGCAAAACATAAAAAAACAAAAATACTATTTATTATAGTTTATAATACGTTAAAAACGCTATAGTTTTAAAACATTAAATTAATTACAAACAAATTAACGTTATTAAACTTGTTTTCGGTTTTTTTAAAACGTTTTTTAAAAAAAATATACTCGGTTATAAAATTAACTAAAACTTATTTATTATTATCGGCTATATTAATAAAAACGCCGCTAACAATACGGATTTAAAACTTTATAACGTTAATACTAAAGTTTAAAGTTATAGCTTAATAATAAAAATTACTAACCTGTTTTTTATAAATAACGCAAAAAAAAAAAACAATGTTTAATTTTTTGCTAAAAAACAATAACATTTATTTAAAAGCACTTTTTAAAACTTTTAAGGTTTAAAGCGTTAACGTATTCGTTAAAAGCAGCTTTGCCGGATTTAATAACGGCGGAAAAAAAAACAGCTAAAGTTTTGTCCTTACTTTTAATAATATAAAATCCGGCCGTAATATTAATTTTAAAAGAAAAATCGTTTATAAAAACTTTAAAAATAATATTATAGCAATTATTTTTATATTTATCAGAAAAAATATATATTTTAAAGTCGTCGAAAATAATAAAAGCTTTTTTGTTTTTGCCGTCGTTATCGCTAAAAATATCAATACAAACAAAGTTATAAAAAAGTTTAAAAACATTTATAACAGCGTTAAACGTACGTCGAAAATAAATACGGTTAAGCTTTTCGGGTTTAAAAAAAACCTTAATAAAGTCTTTAATTAAAAAGCGGATTTTTTTAATAGCTTTAACGCAAGCGGTTTTTTCGGCAGCCTTTTCTACTTCGTCGCAAGCTATTTTATCGGTTTTTATTAGGTATAAGTTATAATAATTTTAATAACTTAGTTTTAGTCTAATTTTAATTCTAGTTAACCTTATTATTATTACGTTTAAATTGCATTAAAAAACAAAGCTTTAATATAGGTACTAACTGTATATTAATAATAAAGTAAAAAGAAAAAAAAAGCTATATACAAATAAGGTAGCAAGCTTTATATAAAAGTGCCAAAGCAATAAGCGGTGGCAGTAATAATAAGGGAAATAAGGGGTGCTACAAGGTAAGTTACGTTACTTATACTATATCTTTTTTAAAGTTTTAACATAATTAATAATGATGGCCTATATATTAATTATAACTTATAATAAAAATTATAAAAATTATTTTATTTTATTTTTATTTTTAATAATTAATTTTAATATTTTCTATAATTATTTTTAATATTTTTTATAATTATTTTTAATATTTTTAATAATATTATTATATAAAATTAGTAACTAATTAGTTACTAAAACTAAGACTAAGTTTTTTTAGTCATGACTAAAACTAAGACTAAGTTTTCTTAGTTAGTCTTAGTCAGGTCAATGACTAAACTAAGACTAAAGATCTTTAGTCTTAGTAACTAATTAGTTACTAATTTCACAACCCTGCACACCAACTATCGCCTTCGGGCAATACATCAATACCAACACCTTTGGCGCAGCGGTTCGGTCTTTCGTTAATGAAACAGTACCTAGACTGAGGTCCTGCTTCCACAGCCAAGGTGTTGTCAAGTTCCTTTTACGATTGAAACAACAACTATAAGAGTTGAGCCACTCTCTATATCTACCTAGGTACTTATCCACTCATTCAGCGACGCTGGAGGCAGATAACTGGTATTCATGAGTACCTGGCTTCAGATGTGGCGACCTGCTACAACTACCTCGTACGTCCGTTCTCGTACTCGTCTTAACAAGCAGTCTCATGGGGAGAGCCAGATATGATCTTCCTATTGTAGCTATTTTACGTACGATAATGAAAAGAAGCATACCACCCCTCATATGGGCTAGCATTTTCATTGTATATTACGAGAACAGTATGGGCGTTGTGCTGTCGTGCATAGAAACCAAGTGATGTTGCCGTCCTATAAAATATTATCCCAAGACAAAAACGTGGAACCGAAAACCCCCTCGTCTATCACAGACTATATCTAAAGTGCACATCGTAGTCGCCTTTGTGGGGTTCCTCCGGTAACGGGTCGCCAGCATGGATCGCAGCCTGGATCTTTGCAGCTCGCTTCTTGTTGACAACGAACATGCCAATCATCAAGGCCGCCACGCAGCCCAGAGCAACGACCGCCAAGCCCAACGCGACCGTGATGCCTCTGATATATCTTGGGCTCTGCTCAGTGGTGAAAATTTGACCGACGGCAACTCCAGCGGTGTTGCCGAGCGTGAGCATTCCACCGATCATGGTTGCGCGTTTGAAGTGGCAAGCGGCATTGTCGGTGAGCCACATGATACTCATACCAGTCGTAGGGTAAATTCCCATGACAGTGACTTCGGCATGTCAGCGATGTGAAGCAAGATAAGTGTATGGGGAGAACTTACTGAAACACGCAAAGTAGCGGACCCCGAGATTGTCGACCGATATGAGGATCGAATATCCGATGATGAGAAACAGCAGAGCACCTCCGATGAAGAATCCACGATTGCCCACCCTGTCGGAAAAGTAGGCCACCACAAGGTACGTTATCAACCCCCAAAAGTATATGGGCACTGTTAAGAGGTTCGCCTTGACCGACGTGTAACCGAGGCCCTTGATAATTGCGGGAAGGAATGTCGTGAATGAGTAAAGCGATACGTTGACAGAGAATTGGAAAATCCAACTTGAGCATTGGTTAGTCGCAAGTCATGCCATGTTGATGATAGAAAGCCACTTACAAAGCATACCACTTAGGGTCTGTGAGTGCGTTGATCACTGCCTTCCATGAAAACTTCTCGTCGATTCCCCAGTGAGGGTTTAACTCGTAGCGAAGTCTCATCAACTCCTTCTCTTCCGGGGTCAAAAACCAAGCCGTGGTAGGCGATTCTGGGAAGTAGATGTAGAACAGTGGACAGATCCAAACAGTTATAATTCCCTCGATGATGAATAGCGATCGCCATGACGAGAAATAAGTGTTGGTCCTGATCTGAGTGAGACCGTAGGCGAAAAGGCCACCAAAGGCGCCTGCTAGGGCACTGAAGGCAAAGATCGCAGCGGATCTTTTTCCTCTCTCCGATTTCTTATAGATCAACCCGAGATACACATCGATGCATGGTATCAAACCGGCCTCGAATGCTACCTCAGATTAGAAAAAGTCTCATCTCGGAGCGAGAGCCGGAAAAGAACCGGCAGTGCCATGTTTACTGTGCAAGACGGACAGTCATAGATCGAGAGAGGCACACTCACCACCAAGGAGAAGCCGAACGGTATAGAGACCCTTCCAACTCTCAACAAAGCCCGTAAAGAGACATACCAGGCCCCTAGTATAGTCAGACCTAGCCGTCGCATTTTCTGAGATATGGGCAACTCACCATGAAAGGCAGCAAAACGTCAAGAGATACTTCGGTCCAATGATCTTAAGAAGAACAGCAACGGGTCCCTCGAAAGGGACATAGGTTGCGAAAAGAAGAGACACCGCAGTACCGTACTGGTTTCCAACGAGTCCAATGTCGGTTCCGAGGCCTGCAGTATTCGCGTTGCCAATGTTACTCCTACACTTTCGGTCAATGAATCCATTCGCTCGTGTGGGTAAGACTAGACACCAACCGATCCAAATTGGCCAAGAGGTAAAGGAGGCCAAGGAGTCCGATGGCGAATATCTATTCGATCGTTAGTGATAAAACTTTGGTCCGGTGACGAGTGACTATGGCATACATCGAATTTGCGCATCATCTTGGCCTCCTTCACCGGATCAATGCTGACAGCATCACCAACAGCTGATTCACTGCCCGAGACGGGATCAACATCTCCTCCAGTGTGTTTCTCCATCACTGACGACATGGGGGCCAATGCAAGTGAAGTCACACGTGGAACAATCTTAAGTGTTACAACCAAGGTAGGGGGTCAGATTCATATCCGACAAAGACACGAGGCTGTCCATGGTTTTAACATGGATCGACATCGACAAAAGCCTCGATACTATGGCCTAGATTGGCCGTGATGCTTATCTTACCTGTTGTTCAGCTCGTTCAAGCCATCAATGGTGTTGTAGATAGTACGCGGCCCAGCCTTGCTTCCCGAATTAATCGTACCACTAGTCCCTTGACAGTGGTGGGGATCACGTTGATGATCGGGTTGACTAAGTCAATCATATCAGTCTCGGGATCGGCCAGGGAAGTGTTATCTAGTGTCCACTATCGAGAGACTCGGCTTGATAACGAGTTGCCGAACGAGTCTGGAGCACGAACTTACGGTCTTGTCCGCGATACGACTTGCACGACATTAGTTAGTAACATCGGCCCAGCATGACCATGAGGGTTTTAAGATAGGTCCAAACTGTTCAATGAATTGGGGTCGCGTGAGCCTGACATCTGGAGTTGAGCGGCCGGCCCCCATCAGCCGATGAGATTAGGAATAGGCGCATTGCTAGTCTTCAATAAGAATGAGAAGAAAAAGTAATCATTCCTGATCATGGGCTCTCCTTTTTCTACAGATTCGTCGTCCGCCTTGTATACCCTTTGCACATCATGCCGTCTGTTGCCGACGCAGGAGTGAGAATCGCAATTGACAGAGGTGGCACATTCTGTGACTTGTGAGTTTCCTACTAAAACAAAACTATGACCCTGAATTTCTCTAATACGTTTCCATAGCTGGGCACACGTACCGGGGGAGAGCGGCGGCGATCTGGTTTTCAAACTTCTATCAGTTTGCCCAGATGAGTACGATGATGCGCCAACAGAGGGTATCCGGCAGATTCTGGAGAGGGCCACGGGTGCCACGATACCCCGAGGCACACCACTGGATCTCACACCGGTAGAAAGTATTCGCATGGGCACGACTGTCGCTACAAATGCACTCCTGGAGCGAAAGGGCGAGAGGACGGCTCTTTTGATCACAAAAGGCTTCCGTGATCTACTCGTCATTGGGAATCAGTCTCGTCCGAAGCTATTCGACCTCTCAGTCCGCAAATTAGACAGACTTTATGAGACGGCGATCGAGGTGGACGAGCGTGTCACAGTTGAAGGCTTCTCGGAGAACCCAGAACCTGAGGAAATCGACATCGATAGCGACCCAGGTTTGGTCAGAGGTCTCACGGGGGAACCCATAAGGATCATCAAGACACCTGACTTGAATCTGGTCAAGCAGGATCTGCAGAAGCTATGGGACTCTGGATATCGAAGCGTGGCAGTTTCTCTCATGCACTCATACAATTATCCCGACCATGAGCTTGCCATTGGTGCACTGGCGCAGGAAATGGGCTTCAAAGTATCTCTCTCGTCCCAGCTGCAAAGCATGATAAAGCTCGTACCTCGGGCGCAGTCCTCGGTAGCGGATGCATACTTATCACCCATCACATCTAACTATCTCGAATCCTTCCGGAAAGGGTTCAGAGGCGAGCTGAAAGACCATCACTCAAATAAACTCCTGTTATCGCAGTCGCATGGAGGATTGGTGAAATTCACCGAGTTTACTGGCTTGCGTGCAATTTTGTCTGGGCCAGCAGGCGGTGTGGTTGGATATGCAAAGACTTGCTACGACCCGACTGAAGGGACACCCGTTCTCGGCTTTGACATGGGAGGCACTAGCACTGATGTCTCTCGATACGGAGGGGCTCTCGAACATGTAT
Organism: Xylariaceae sp. FL1272; assembly: GCA_022432385.1. Lineage (NCBI taxonomy): Eukaryota > Fungi > Ascomycota > Sordariomycetes > Xylariales > Xylariaceae > Xylariaceae sp. FL1272. The sequence goes on along the minus strand of JAJJXC010000001.1, from coordinate 807,789 downwards.
TTGAAAGCACCACAGCCGAGGTCGCCATCCAGTGCCCTCAATTAGACGTCAACACAGTTGCAGCAGGCGGAGGTTCCATATTGTTCTGGAGCAATGGGCTTTTCAAGGTCGGCCCCGAATCTGCTGGTGCGTATCCTGGGCCAGCTTGCTACGGCAATTCTGGCCCGTTGACGATCACAGATGCCAATTTGTTCCTTGGTCGTATCTTGCCAGACAACTTCCCTCGCAGACTCGACATGGAGCGAGTCCATAAGGAATTCCTGAAACTGACCGACCTTGTCAATGCCGAGAAACACGGCGACGACAAGCTGACTGCAGAAGAGGTCGCGATGGGGTTCATTGAGGTCGCAAATGCAACCATGGCGAGACCAATTCGGACCTTGAGTGAGGGCAGAGGATTTGAGACCGGAGCGCACAACCTGGCGTCATTCGGCGGCGCCGGCGGCCAGCACGCAGTGGCAATCGCCCGAGACTTAGGCATTCGCTGCGTCCTTATCCATCGGCTTTCGAGTATTTTATCTGCCTTCGGTATGGCCCTAGCAGACATTGTCGTCGAGAAACAAGAGCCAGAGGCTTCGGTATATGATGAGGAGGCTAAGGCGAAAATTACTGCCCGCTTCGAATCGATGTCGGAGAAGGCGGCAGGTGAACTGCAATCCCAAGGAATTCCCGCAAAGCGAGTAGTTCACGAATATTTCCTCAACATGAGATATCGTGGTAGTGACACGGCCTTGATGATTTCCCAACCAGAGGACGGTGATTTTATCAAGGCTTTTTCTGTTCGCCACCATCGTGAATTTGGCTTCAGCCAAACAAGAGATGTTCTCGTTGACGATGTACGAGTACGAAGTGTTGGCAAAGCAATGGATATTCCCATCAGTAGCGCTTTCGAGCAGCTTGATGGGTCTGATAGCTTTCCTATTGTGGATGCTTCCATCGCCAAGTCGAACAAGAAGGTCTACTTCCAATCCACGGGCTGGACGGATACCGCAATATTCCGGATCAACGACCTGCCCAGACATTCCAAGATACGCGGCCCCGCGGTTGCCATCGATGCTACCCAGACCATCATTATTGAAGAAAACTGTGAAGCAATCATTCTTGACGAGCATATCGTGCTCAATTTGTTATCTACCAAGCAGAAAGCTGTTGGGATCGATGAGGTTGATCCCATTCAATTATCCGTCTTTGGCCATCGTTTTATGTCTGTTGCGGAGCAGGTTTGTTACCACGTTCCACAAAGACCGGGGAGAATGCTGACACTCTGAATAGATGGGACGAACGTTACAGAAGACTTCCATTTCTACGAACATTAAAGAGCGGCTTGATTACTCCTGCGCCATTTTCTCTGCCGATGGTGGTCTGGTGGCTAATGCGCCTCATATTCCAGGCCATCTTGGCTCTATGAGCACCGCGATCAAATATCAAGCTCTCAAATACGCTCCAAACGGGCTAAAGCCTGGAGACGTTGTGCTTTCCAACCACCCTTGTGCAGGTGGAACTCATTTGCCTGATTTGACGGTTACGACTCCCGTGTTTGACGATGACGAGAACCCTACACAGATCATGTTTTTTGTTGCTAATAGAGGTGAGTTGTCTTTGAACGATTACTTCATGATTGAAATAGACGCTAACTTGAATGACAGGTCACCATGCAGATATTGGTGGAATATTAGCCGGGTCCATGCCTCCAAACTCCACAGAGCTATGGCAAGAGGGTGCAGCCATTGAGTCTTTCAAGATGGTTAAGGAAGGTGTCTTCGACGAGGAAGGGTTGATTGAGGAACTGTATACTAAGCCTGGAAGATACCCAGGCTGCAGCGGTACTAGAACGTTGAGAGACAACATTGCGGACTTGAAAGCGTCCGTTGCGTCCAACAACCGCGGTATCCACCTCATACAAGCTTTGGTCAAGGAGTACACCTGGCCTGTTGTGCAATTCTACATGAACGCTATTCAGAAGAATGCCGAGGAGAGTGTACGTACCCTACTTAAGGGCTTCAGCAAGCGCTTCAAGGGGCGCCCTCTCAAAGCGGTAGACTATCTCGACGATGGAACGCCACTAGCTTTAGAGGTCGCTATCAACGGCGAGGATGGATCTGCGAAGTTTGATTTCACCGGTACTGGACCTGAGGCATTCAACAACTTGGTGAGATTCTTGCGTGACAAAATGAGGCTTGGAAGCACTCGACTAACATAACATTAGAATACCCCATCCGCGGTCATGTACTCCGGCATAATCTACTGTCTCAGATGCATGGTCTCATCAGATATCCCTCTGAATCAGGGCTGCTTGGCTCCTATCGAGATCTTCTGTCCTCCTAACACCATTCTCTCTCCAAGTCTTAAAGCAGCTACAGTTGGCTCGAATGTGGAAACCTCTCAGCGCATTGTTGACCTGATCTTCAAAGCTTTCCGGGCCGCGGCGGCGAGTCAAGGAACATGTAATAATTTGACCTTCGGATATGGCGGCACAGACGAGAATGGAAACATCACAAAAGGGTTTGGCTACTATGAGACTATCGCTGGAGGTGCGGGAGCCGGTCCTACTTGGGACGGTCAGTCAGGTGTCCACACCAACGTGACGAACACTCGAATCACAGATCCCGAAGTCTTCGAGAAGCGATATCCAGTGATTTTACGCGAATTCTCGATTCGAACTGGAACAGGGGGTGCAGGGCGCAGACGGGGCGGAGATGGGTGTGTACGGGATATTGAGTTACGTCTACCTATGCAAGTGAGCATCTTGTCAGAGAGGCGAGTGATTCCGCCGTACGGCATGGCTGGAGGTGAGCCTGGTACCCGCGGTGTAAATCTCTGGATCCGCAAAGACGCCGAGGATGGCACAACAAGAACCATCAGTCTTGGAGGTAGAGCGACGACGCAGATGAACGTCGGCGATCGAATCGTCATCAAAACACCTGGAGGAGGTGGCTTTGGCCCTGACCCTAACGCAGAGCCGGAATTTGTTCCCGAGGAAGAACAGATTCAGATGACGAAAAAACCCCACGTTAATGGATTCTCCTCGTTCCGTGCAAATGGCTCGGTCGCAGCGAGAGAAGCAACAGGGGCTTCGAACTGATTCAAGCATGCATTGTTTATTTCTTTGCATTGGATAGCATTATAGGTAGCCGGGCATCAGTTCTTAGATGGTAGACACTTGACGAAATTCAAATCATTTTCCATGCTTGTTGATCAACATACTATGTGACCTGAAAGTACTCCTTAGGAAAGACAACAACAAAAACAAGCCCAAAAAGAAAAGAATGTTGTCTAGCAGTCTCGTGAGTTTCGTCATCTTCTTGGACGCCACCAGTACACGGCCAGATTCTCCCCCTTTCTACAGTCTGAGTGGCTTGACATACGGAGCTGAAATCGAAACAATGTATTCACACAATAAGTTGCGAGTTGCGTGCTAGTGGAAGTGTCATTTAAAACGACAAACTACACGAAGCGTCACTAAAAGCTCGATCCGTACCGTTACAGTGTTGTGCAAGTTCGAAATAATCCAATGTCAACAGCCGACGAAATCGTCATGATGGGGTTCAAGAGGACCACGCCACCCCACGCAAAGACATCTACCTCACCCAACACTAAAACGGCTCTAAGACGGGAATGTAATGTATGCAAAAGTATAATAGATTGAAGGCAGTCAGATTAGATATAGTCACCATCTTATTGTCACTCAAAACTCAGGTCTAGCTCGGCTTCCCCAACCGAGATCGGGACCGGCTGGGAAAGCCGGACGGGATACAAGAACGAAATCCCACCTAGATACCGCTGCATAATTAAGCAAGGACGTATGTATATGGCCAACATGGTACTTTTGTCTAGCAGCAGTACCATACGAGTATAGGCGACAGTCCTGCAACCAGTTCACAATGGGCAGCCTCGACCAATCATCGTCTTTATTCACGTCCCTCCCAACTCTGCCTTATGATGAGGCGTTCAGAACATTGGAAGCGTTCACCAACGATTCAAACCCTGGCAAAATCAGTTTAGGCGCTGGTGTGTATCGCGATGATCACGGGAAGCCATGGACTCTACCTTCGGTAAAACAGGTAATTCAATGTTGAGCAGAATGATTCTTGTCTCTGGATACTAATAGGGTGTCATTCGAGGCCATCCCGCTCCTCCCTGACAACCATGAGTGAGTCTACGTATTTTGAGTTGATATAAGCGAAACATCTGTTGTATGTGCTAACATGTTCACTAGCTATCTCCCACAGACTGGGCTGCTCGCATTCCTCACGGTGGCTCGGAAGCTGCTAATGGGGGACTTGATTGATGAGGTCGACGGTAGATTGACATCGATCCAAACAATCTCAGGGACAGGAGCCTGCCACGTTGGCGCTGCCTTCTTCGTGAACAACACGAAGCCACAAAATGTCTGGATATCAGACCCGAGCTGGATTAATCACGCAATGATTTTCGAGCAGGTCGATAGCATGATAAACATGAAGTTCTACCCATACTATCATGCGAAGACAAATTCATTCGATTTCGATGGAATGACAACAATGCTTGAGAACGAGGCACAAGCGAGAGACATCATAGTCCTGCAAGCGTGCGCTCACAACCCGACTGGTCTGGATGGCAAGTATAGAAAGATCCCCAGCGAGTCATTTTCCAACTACAGTTTTGAAACATCGTACTGACTTCTTTATAGTAAGTGATATTTAACCTGTTGTATATCAAAACCCGGTCCTTTGTTTTAAAAATCCAGGGCCCGCAGAGGAAGCTCGAGAAAATAAACTAACGCAGCGCCTTTGCGGCTACCAGCCTACCAAAGAGCAATGGACGGCGATTGCCGATATCTGTGAGAGGAAGAAGCTTCTTCCATTTCTGGACACGGCATATCAGGGCTTCGCAACTGGCGATGTAGACGAGGATGCATGGGCAATTCGGCACTTCGCTAAAAGGGGCACACTCGAAATTGGCATTGCGCAGTCTTTCTCTAAAAACTTCGGGTTATACGGCGAGCGTGCTGGTGCCTTCCACGTCCTCGCCAAAGATTCAACGACCAAGAGCGCGATCCAGTCCCAGCTCGTTCGCATCGTCCGCTCAGAATTCTCTTGTGCCCCAGCATACGGCGCTCGAATCGTTGCTACGGTTATGGACAATCCGGAAATCTAAAAGCAGTGGTATGAAGACCTCAAAACGATGAGCTCTCGCATTGCGAGTGTTCGACAGCAACTGTATACCGAGCTGGTGCGTCTACTTTCACCCCTTCCCGTGTTTCAATGGTCACTTTTTCAGAGAATCTCGCTGACCTATCTTCATAGTGAGTGATCTTTTGTTTTGAGGAAAGGACCTGGTAACGATCAGTATTTGAAGAAAACAATATTTCTAAGGACCATAACTACTAAGCCTGACGTTTTCTCAATACCAGACAAACTCTACAAACTCCAGGTTCATGGGGACACATAACATCGCAAGTAAGAAACCTTGTCGGAGCCTCTACTTGACTGCAGTATTGACAGATAGGGTTAATTAGACCGGAATGTTTTCATATACAGGATTGAATGCGTCACAAGTTCAAGAACTTGAGAAAACCCATCACATATATCTACTCTCCAGCGGTAGAGCATCGATGCCTGGGCGTAAGTCGTTTCTCCCCGTATTGACTCTTGCTCGCCTAATTTAGTATCTATCTAGTCACGACGAAGAATATCACACGCATTGCAAAAGCCATAGACGAAGTAGTGCGAAAAACATCAAAGATCTGATTGGAAATAGCTACGAAAATAGTGTTCTGATGTTTTCTAGCGGGTGGAAGTATATATACGAGTTTGGGGAGGAAAGATAAAGTCTCTAAGGATATATCGACTGATCTCCGCGGTTAACTACATAGTTCAATCCTCACAAGCACTGCGAGTAGTAGTCGTTGGAGTATTTGCATGTTGATCCAGATGCGCACACGGTACATCCTGTCCATCCAAGTCCTCCTATAGTAACCACTGTTAGTAATGTACTCGTCATCACATATACATTGAAGCATGAGTCAATCAACTACAATGATACGTACCGCATTGGCCGTAAAGCGCCTAAGAAAATTCAAGGTCAGCCTTATCTTGGACAATCCATTTGAGCCGAATACGGCGTAACAGAGGAAGACGGGAAAAGAAGAATCGGGTTCGGCTTACAGAAGTACATCCCGTGGTTGTAGGAGAGGTTGTGGTTGAAGTCTTGGTGCTCGTAGACAGAGTCGTCGTCGTACTGGTCGCTCCTGTTGTCATAGGAGAGGCTGTGGTTGTGGCCACGGTCGTTGTTGTACTGGACCCTCCGGTTGCAGCAGCTGCGAGAACAGAACTTATCGCAGTCCAGGCCGGTTTTTTGGAATAGTTCTCATCGTAAGGACAAGCAGCACCTTGACCTGAAAATGTCGATGGGATCCAGCTATATTTGTCTGTGAAATCCCACACGGTTATACCCACACATTGGCTGACCGCGAGGCAGGCTTGGGTCACAGTTGTGTAATCCGTAGCTTGTTGAGCGAGTCCAGATGTAGAGGCAGGAAGCGAGGAGAATCGGATGTCAAGTTCAGTGATGGCTACTTCGGTAGCACCGGCGGTGATGTATGAGTTCATCGCAGCTTCGAGCGAACTCTGGCTCGGCGTTGAGCCAACGATGAAGTGCCCTTGCAGACCAACACCATCAATCCGCGCTCCAGCATCTTTGATCTTGCAACCGTTTTAGTCAGTGGTACACTTGGGACACACAATTTTGAAAGAACGAGACAATGATGTCTCGCGATGAATCAGGAAATTCGGTAAGCGTACAAGAGTGACAATGTTGACGGCTGCCGCTTGCTTCGCGCCCGTGTACTCAATGTTATAGTCGTTATAGTACAACTTGGCATCCGGATCAGCAGCCTCTGCTGCCTTGAAAGCGATTGGTATATAATCCGTACCAAGCACATTGTAAAACACGTCAGCGCGGTATGTAGCATCATCGTTGAGTGCCTCGTTCACGACGTCCCAAGCATAACATTGCCCCTAGGGAAGCATCAATGGTAAGCACAGGTTTCGAACAACATTGCGACAGGGGTTGTTTTCAAGCGCCGCTGTACGTAATACGAGAATACAAACCTTGTAATGTCCGACTTCGTTGGAAATGTGAGTGTTCAATACGGCCGTCAGTGTGTCTACGGTCCATGTCCCGCTGGAAACTGTTCATTTTCTTAGGTATTGACAGTGATGACGAGTAAAGCTTACGGAAGATCCAACTTACCCCATGATGGGAGCTGATTATGCCACACCAGATTGTGGCATCGTAAGAGTTGACCATTCTCTTCTGCGAAGCTCGAGATCACGTCGCCTTGAGTATAAGAGAAAGTGTTCTGACTGGGCTCAATGTCTAGTTATCAGGAAGATATCGCGTTAGCTGTTTTATCTTGGAATGGCAGCAAATCAAGGCAAGACTTCGATAACGAATAGGCTGGTAACATACTACAGTATACCTGTCAGTACACATTTTCAGGCACAAAGTCAACAAAAATACTTAAAAGGAGTAAACTTGGCACTTACCATTGCCACTTCTGCGTGTTACCAGGAGTTATTTGCCCGAACTCGGCGCTATCCTCCAAGATGTCGACATAGGCAGTATCTGTCAATTCCCCATTGTCAGTTGCAGAGCCGAAGTATAACTTGCCAGCCGCCTTGGCAAGTTCATGGAGCTGGGCCGAGGCCACTGGCAAAACCAGCACAGCACTACGAAGAAACATGGCGCGCTGCAGAGCAAGACGCAGATAGTCAATTGGGTTGAAGTATGACGAATGCAACCTTGGCATGCTTTGGAACGCCTACTGATGCAACTGGAAGATCATTCTTATATAAAATACCTAGGATACTAAGCTGCGAGGGTCATGGTCTAGATCAGACCACCGTAGACCGAAAGAGCTGTTGTCGGTACTAGGAGCCGTCAAGTCGTGGGTGACACTTCCGCAAATCATGTGCAGAGGCATGGACTCTGGCGTTTCGTAAGTCCAGATCATTTCGTGCTCGAAGCTTACCTCCCCTTTTTGTAACTACAAGGTACACCTCCGTGGTGGAATAGCTTCCAGTGACCGACTGGGCGGCACAGATGATTTTCCATGGCACTGCAAGGCGCTGTCAACTAGTGCTCAGCTCCAAGGGCATGTTGTTTTCTCCACCTATCGGGTCTCCTGCGCTCGCCTGCGGAACCTGCAATTCCGCATCCGTCAAAACATCCGGGAAGCCTTGCCGGCCTAGCATTGCGAACAAAAAACGAGAGGGCTTTCCTCCTAATCAATTCAGATCTTCTAGAGCGTCATTCCGCAACATATATTTTAGAAGGTCACAACTTATCTGCATGGAAAACAATTCACCAACCACTAATCGCACAATCGTCTTCTCCTCGAGGTGAACAAATATTACTTGATTGCGGCTACTACTGATGGAGTGGGTATATGTAATCATCTTCCAAAACAAACGCCTCTCATGCATGTGGTTTTAACACAGACACCCAATTTTGCCATGCCAATAAAGAAGCCACTCATAATGCGGATTCTCCCCAGACGCTTACAATTCATGCAAGACGACAAAAGAAAAGAAAATCGATCCAGAATTTAAGACTTTGAACCCTCATGGGCCATGATGCTCAAGACGGCAAGGATTCGCGGCGGACGACGCGTGCGAACCATGTTGACCTATTCGTGAACCATCTACATGGCCTTGACTCGATGATCTTTCTCGGGGTTGGCGCCTACTGGAAGACGCTTGCCGTGAAGCCGTCGATGACCCCTGTTGATGCCGACATAAATGACTCGGCAGAGCCCACAGTCGAATTCTGGTAACTAGCCTCTTCGTTGTTGTAGACCACCAGCAATACTGAGCTCAGGAGGCGGTGGGCGTTGGAGTTCCAAACTTCTACTAGGTAAGAGCCGACCACCAGGCGTCCGCGGGTGAGGAACGTTCACCCGGCCAGAGCGTTCCGTCAGTCTACTCCGTAGCGAAACGTTATCGTCTCCGCTGTCCGAGTCATCATCGTAGTCTGCCAGTCTTGCAAAATAGTCTGCCAGACCATCAACACTGGGAGTTCCGACAACGTGATCATATTGAGGCGGCGGCGTTGGCATTGGCGGCGGTGGATCGTCTGCGTCGAATGCCGGGGGGTTAAAGCTAGGATAGCGCAGTAGATGCATAGGTCTTTGTAGCGGCTGGGTGCTTGCGGCGGGATGCTGCTGAATATGTGCCGGCGGTGGCGACGCAATATCTGGGGATTCAATAGTTGGCTCGACTCCAGGGATTGTTCCCGTGCTGGATGATGGACTGGGGTTGGTGGCGAGTATATCCGAGTCGGGACATCCACATCTTGCCTGCTGGCGGTACATTGGCTGTTCTAAGCCCGAGTATTCAGGCAGTGCTGTGTTGGCTTGTGTTGCCCGACAGTCCAGGACAGTGAACGGCGAATCGATACTGATCTCAAAATGCCGCCGTCGCTTTCCGGCCGGATCCTCGGGATCAAGCCTCGATATACGCATCACAATCTGTATCCGCAATTAGTTCCCATCACGTGAGCCGATTTCCACGGCGCTTCAGAAGTGAAAATACCTTTATCCAGTGAAAGACGTTGACATTTTTCCAACTGCAATCTGGATGAAGTCGGAGCGATTTGTCTTTTGCCATCTGTTCGCAGGTCGGAATCTGTACGTTCATTTCCATCTCTGTTGGTCCCCAATACGACTCCAAGCCTAAATCGAGATCACCGAGAATATTTTCCGAGGGCTCCGGCAATGGCTCAGGAGCCCTTTGTCCAAGAGATGCTTCTAGACTTCTGCGCCTGGATGCGGCTGCACGTGCCTCTTGTCTTTGGTCTGGCGAAAGTTCGCCGCCACTGACAACTCTTATTTCGGACGATTCATACTGCTTGTCCAGTGACTTGCCAGCTGCTTTTTCGAAAAGCAAAATCTTGCGACCGGGGTCTTTGCGAGTAACTCTTCGGTCAGTAGTCCAGTACTCGACTGACTCTGTTACAAACACCTTGAGTTTGTGAACTTGGACTTTGGCCAATGGGGTTAGCTTGAATGCGATGGGTATTCTGCTGCCAATGGGAAATGATTTCCCCGATATCATAATATCGTAATGAAGTTGGTCCTCCCATTGCCTACTTATCGAAATCGGCTCGGTTAATTCGAGTGACAGTTGATCAGGAACTCGAACTATACGGACTTCCTTGGCTCCATGCAGATTGGGCTTGAAGGCACCGACTCGCTCTACGGTAGCTTCCAACTCCCATTTGACTGACCCAAATTGAAGTCGAGTGGTCTCTAACTGGTGGTGGTCGATCGGTAGCTCAAATGCATATTCGTACTTTCCAGGGTAAAACATCTTGTATGTCTTTGGCTGGACGACTTCGACGTTTGTAGCATCTTTCCCAAAACTTCTCGACTGAGCGGATTGAAGTGATAGTCGTCTGTAATCACGAGCGCTGATATTTGCCGTCGGACCTCGCTTCAAAGATAAGGATAGTGCCGACTGCGTTGAAGCAGACGAGCCCTTATTCGCGTTATCTGGGCATTGCCGGAGAGAAACTGTACACTGATTCCCATACTCGGTTTCCCAGGTCTCGTGCATAGCGTGGAAGAACGTGAGGACTTGAGTTCGGAGGGAAACTTCTTCAAATTGTTCAACTTTCATTGGAGGAATTCCCTCGGGCCACTCAGTCCTGGCTTTGCCATGGAGCTTGAGAGTGATTGACTTCAGTTTAACATTTTTTGATATGTCAAGCTGTAATTTCCCCCGTAGAAGCGCAGTCGAATTTGCGCTCTCATGGCGGGGGTGGCCATCGTGCTCAAACCCAGTAAGAAATATGTTGGGCTCTGCAAGGATTATTGAGCACTGAACACCGCTTCCACTGGCGACGGGTTTGGGAACTTCCGTCACAGAACTCATCACAGCCTTGGCAGAGCGAACAGATGCGATACTATTCCGATGTGCATTGCTCAAAGCGGTGCTCCGGAGGCCGAAGCCAGTACTTGGTGGAGGTACTGACAACATGGCAAAGATGTCGGTTCCTGGCTGCACGGAGACAGGTGTCGCCTCAGTAGGTGAATGGGGAGGACTAGAAGGGATATGAGTCTCGGCGGTGTTCGGATGCGAAGTCGATAGCTTGAAGGGCGCTAGGACCTTTTCGAATACCCTCCTAGATGCACTGTTTCCAGTGGGATCTTCCAATCTCAAGGTCTCATTCACACTTCTCCTCCTAGTCGACTTAGTTGATCGCTTGGATTTGGCGAGATCAGCCCGGACCTCTGACGGGATGTAGCCTGCTGGATAAGACACAACTTGAACAGACTGGGGTCGGCGAGACCGAGCCCGGATTTGGGGGCTTGGTAGTGTATTGCTCTGACAATTGCTTCGTTGTTCAGGTCTGGGTCTATAAATTATATTCCCAGCAAAACACACCGCTGAGTTTTCGGCGTAAGAAGGCCGATTCCAATCAGGTCTTGACATAGTGGTAGGTTAGAACTATGGCCACGATGTGTTCGATGATGGAGGAAGAACAATTCAAGGTGAGCAAGAGAGTAGAACAAGGAATACAGTTTATCTTAGTCTGGGAGGTATGTACGACATGATATAATATCAAAGCAGATGTTTCAGCTTTAAAGACACTAGTCGAAAACCAAGGCACGCAATTTGATCAATGCAAAGACAACAGACAAGTTCTAGGACAGGGTCTGACTGGAAATAGGGCTGGGCACAAGTAGGTTAAGTGGTGCCCAGGGAAAAGGCTTTAAGCCAACAACAAAGCGTGCGGCAAGATGATATTTGGGTGAGAAGCTGCGTGGGGAACAGACTACTAGAGGAGGCGCGAGAGGCGCGAACAGGGGCGGCAGAGCAGATCAAAGGGAAAGCCGACATACCAGCGAGCAAATGGGCCAGCCACAACCGAAGGCGGCGTGTGGTACCGAGCGGCCGGCACAAGGTACGAAGCAACTCGTGGTACAAAGTAGCAGAGAGGAGGTCTTGGTTGCTCAGCGGAAGGACCAGCAGATCATCAGTGTCGCTCGGGGCGTGGGTGTTGTGGACGTGTCGTGTGGGCGTGGTTCAAGACAGCTGACGGACAAGGACGCAAGCAGTATGTATGTCTGACAAAGCCGGGAATTAGGCTGGGGAGAAGCTGGGCGAAAGTAATCCCTGCCTTTTCGCGACGGCGTAGGGTGTGTCGTACACGTAGACGGAAGTGGAGGGGACGACCTGGTTTGCAAAAGCCGACACGAAATTGCAGAATGTCCTGCAAAATGTGCCACTGTCTCGGAGACCCGCTGATCAACTCGAAGGGACCCTGTCGAGCCTTGCCGGTGCTTGGCCGTTTGCGGCGAGGGACTGGCGACTGGAATGGGCAGATGCTGTACGAGCAACCTGGGGAATGGCGCGATTTCAAATCAGGCGGCTGAGAGCCAGAGCGTGCCTGTCTGTCTACCTCAAGACGCCTTGTCGCAAAGGACAACCGCAACGGGAGGCTGATGATGCGGTCAGGTGAGAGAGATGAAGGTGTGAATGCGGGGTTTGGGGAATCTGCAAGTTGCGTGTAGAAGGTCGGAGACACAGCGCATGCGGAAGGGAGGTGCGCGATGGTCCGTTCTGGGTCTGCGTATGCCGGAGAAGCGGCGGTTAAAAACAATGCTAAGAGGAACCTCGTGGACAAGGAGGTGCGGCAGGATCCCAAAAGGTAGCGATGTAGACGTGAGTAAGGCAATATGTCCGGTACAGCTGGTGTTCTATGATCTATCTAGTCGCCATCTACATGCGGCCTGAGTGCAAGGTCGGCACCAAACAAGAATTGGAACAATGTAATGGCAGAGTCTATGGCTACTGTTTGGTGAGAAAAAGCTGTCTATGTACACAGAGCGATATGGCGGTGACGAGGAATGACGACGACGATGAGATGCGGAAGCGCGGCGAGCCAACGAAGGCAACGAACGGCCTCGACGGCGACGAGAGCTGAAGCTGTCATTCACAGGCACGGCCAGGCATGCAGGCGATGCATGATTCAGCGATGATGTAATACCGTTGCTTCGATATGAAAAGCTCTGGCTAAGTAGGGGCCTCAAATCCTTGCCGGATTTCTGGTGTTGGCCCCTCCATCCTAGCATGAGCCCAAATCTTGGCTCTCGGCTCTGTCTTGGTATGCATTACATACGGTAGACTTCGTCCAGCAGTCCAGACCCCAAATCTGCAAGCCGAGCTGGCTCTCTGGGGAATTCCGAGGTGTGCATCGTTCCCTGTTGCACCTTGCAAGCGACTGTCCAGGTCCGAGGAACGTGAACGCCTCTTGGGCACGAGGGATTCATTCCAGATACCTAAGTTAGAGATGATGGATTTCCTCGCGGCAGGAGATACCATTCTCGCTGTCGCCTCTTGTTGGGCTACAGCCTACCGGCCTCGACACGGCGACGAGGGTACAATAGCGCTTCATGCGATCGCTGCGCCCGGCAGTCGGCATGCATGATCGGGGGGCTACAAGTTCAGTCCCTTGTGATCCCGGCTTAGTTTTGCTGGTTCTCATTGGTTTGCCCCGTCCCGCTCGGCCAACGCCAGCATTTTCTCGAATTCTCAGACTTGGGTAAATACCTGTTAGGATGTAAGATGCCGAGTCCTTGAGCAATGATGGGCGCTAGCTGGACCGTTCCAAGGGGGCTTGTCGAGGCTGTTCGTGATTCATCGTGAAAGATGGCGGCTTGATTTAGATAGGTGTAGCAAGTTACAGGGCTATCACCTGCATGTCGCATTTGCCAGCCAATCGACAGAACAATCGTGATCCTTGCAAGAACCCTGCTCAGCATAACGGTTAGCCCATAAATGTTGGCAAGTTCGCCGGAATGTTTCACGATGCATACAGACTTGAGCTATTTTGGAATTTCAGTAAAGATGTAGAGACTCCAGTACTTTGGACACATTCCTAAGTAAATCCATTTGCACATTCAAGCAACATTGCAATGCCATGGACGCCAGCAACTAGGTAACTACATGCATGTATGTATCTTTCATTCCAAGAGTCCCAAGGTTCCTGTCTGCCTTTTCGATTGTGCCTCTCCTGGTGCATCAATCGCTCTCTGGGTATTCAACCAGACACTGCCTTGTTTTGCCGCCATGATGACATGACCGCGCGAGCGAGTCCAGCTCAGCTTGGAATCAGCATGTGGACAGTCAAAACCCCCAGACCAGCCATGTTGGGTTAGAGGCGTTGTACAGCGTATTCCGATTCCAAAGAAACGGCTATGGGGCTGGATCCTGCAAACATTCCTGTGAGCTTGGCAGATTGTGCCTCTCAGTGCTCATAACACCCTCAGACGTGAGCACGAACATTGGCTCGCATTTACATTCCATCGAAACGTACAATTATGCGCTGGTTTTTGGATCATGGAGGACCAGGCGAACTCGCATAATGACCGTTGCGTACCTACCTACGTAGTCTACCTAAGGTACGGGTAGGTAATCCATGAAACGGGGAATATGTTACGTAGGATGTGCTGTCACTCGCACGCCTTGGGAGCCACAGGGCCATCCCCGCAGCAATCCATGCAGGTGTCCCCAACTCGAGCCCTGTCTCGTTAGGTAGCTGCCGAGTTGCCAAGTGGTGAACTACGACAGAGCTATGTGTCCACTGCGCATCAAATGTTGACTCGGAGACGAATATCAACAACTCGAGAGTGCATGAGCAATTATTTTGCCAATGGTATTTGTAGCTAGGTACTAGGCACCTACGCCGTTCTTGACAGCGCCCTAGAAATTGGTTTCGCCTTGACGAGCGACGAGCATGCTACACAGAGACAGGTGTTACTTCGAGTTGCCTGTTTGCAGGTACATGAAGTTTTCGGCGGAAATAAAGGTTCAAACTGGGCAGCGAGATTGGTTTCCGCCCCGTCAGAACCCCTTCGGTGCTCAGCCAACAGCGCATCAATTCCATCTTGTCCAGATAAGGCCGAGATACGGGGCGTGTCTGGACATGTCCCTAAAGTGCCAACAACTCCAATATGAAGGAAAAGACGGTCAGAATCAGATGGAGCGAAGTGGCGAAGACGCGAAGACGCGAAAATGAAGTGCCGATCTAAATGCGACGGGGGAGTGTTTTAGCACCAGTTGCCGATCTTATCTTATCCTAGCTCTCTTTCGCCAGACGCAAAGTCTACGGCGCAGAGTCGAGTTGAAGTTGAGCTGGCAATGTGTGACTATACTATATCCTAACCACTACTGTATTGTAGTACGGACTTAACTTGTGTTTTCGCCCCTTATGAGTGAGCTATCAACTCTCTTCCACCCAATCCCACCAAGGTAACGATGGCTGTAAAAGGTTCGCAACATTGGCCTGCTATGGAGCTGCTTTGACCGGTGGCTAATCTGTTGCATCTCACCACAGACACAGCAAGCTGCTTGAATATGCCTTGTATCCTACATATGTTATCGTATGTGATGGTATTCGTTGTTGACAGAATCTTGATTCTTCGAATTGTCGACGTCCTCTGTCTGGCTCTCTCCAGTCAAGAACCCAATCTTCTTCCATCATCAGTGGTTTGAAGCTCACGTATGCTCGAATCGACCCAAGTGAAAATAACGCTGCTTGGCAACTCACGGCCAGTTCTATTTCGGCTATTGGTTTCTGTCTGAGGGGGCTATCTACGCATTGTCAATGCCAGGGGCTGCCACGGTCAACAAAGCCCCGAAGTTCGGCACGCCGAGTCCAGTCACCGGATCCCATCCAACGGTCGCGTTCCATCGAGCTCCACGGCCACCGAAGGCTGAATTGCTGGTGCAACCCGAGCCGTACCCCTCAGTTATATCAGTAAGGGCGTCAGCGGCATCACTGTAAAGCCAGGGATTGAGGAATCCCAGTGGTGCAAGTCCCGCCTCCTTCCGGGCCGCGTTGAGGAGAGCAACTACGCCTGCGAACGTTGGTGCCGATGCACTTGTGCCAGACTCCAACACACTTCGTCCCTTGTCAACAACGGCAAAATAAGTACCAAGGGCAGCGACGTCTGGAAATCCACGGCCCGAGGCGTTGAAGTACTTCGAGTAGGTGGTTCCGATGGAGCTCAGGTAAGAGCCAACGGCATCGGCTTGCCAAGATGGCCGGGCATGGAGTGACGAGAATCCTCCCGAACTATACGAGACAGCTTTCTCGGGACTGACACCGACCGTAGCGCCAACACTCGTGATGTACGGGCAGGAGCCAGGGAACGTGGGCTCGAAATACGGTGCGTTATCGGTGACTCTAACACAGCTTCCGCCTGGTCCAGAATCGCCACTAGAGAACAAGACACTGACACCCCGAGCTCCGAGCTGCATGAACATATTGCAGACCTTGATGGCATAGTCTGCAGGAACACTCTGCTCCTCCTCTCCGTACGAGGTCGACAGGGTCTGGGGCAACGCGCCATCATCCAAGCCAAGCAGATACGTCAAGAATTCCAAGTATGGTTCATTAGAAGATGGGCCAGGCTCATCTTTCGTTGGAACTAATGGCCCTCTCCCGCCGACGCTGTATTCGACAATAGGAATTGGATGGCTGACACCCAAGATGTATTGCACATCAAGGTTTGCCTCACCTGGCGCTCCGTCAGTGCTGTTCCATGTAAATAGTACTGCTTGTTGTCCTTACCGCTATCGTCGTTCGAGTTCTGACTATTAAGACCGCCGTTCGTCGTTATCACTGAGAAGTTTTGTCCTACAGCAGAGGGTACCCTTACAAATTGGAGAGTCAATATTGAAAGCTCATCACATAAGTGCTGCTCACTAAATAGAAAGAGACTTGGAAGTCAGAAATGGAGGGTCCAAGTTACCCACCAGTTCTTTTCGAACGTCTGCAGATCAGTATATCTAGCATATTCTTCCAGATAGGACGCAAAGGCGACCAGGTTGCCCGATGTCGAAGCAGTGTAGCCGATATCGTACTGTTGCTTGAGGCAATCGGGAGTGATTTGGTTCGCGTTGCATACAGCATTCGCGGCCTCGGTTTTGACTATTTCCTCCGCAGGCCCAAGGATTTGGGTATCGAAGACTTGGAAATTTGATTGTGAGTAATCATACACCAAGAAACGGGGTGAGTGAATATTAGGTGATGGGATGAGAGCGTGAGTGACCAAACTTGACAAAAGCGCATTCCCAACGAGGTGAGCTGCTGTCCATACGGCCAGGGAATATCGAAAACTACTCACTGGTGGACCGGCGAGCAGCCAATTGGCCAAATCGAGTTGTTGGCTGTATGAGATCAATGTCTTCGAAGAGCTCGTCGGGTACACTATACTCAAGTGTCCGTAGCTTGGGACTGTCGTCGCCGTCAAGCTGATACCACGCAAAGGTCGTGTTCAACAAAGCATTGGCTTTCTCGACTGTAGTGGACATGGTAATCCAATCATTGTCCACAACAGACTTGATTTTGCTGTCCGACAGCCAGTCAATGACGTTTGACACAGTCTTCTCGGTCGGCGCAGTGTATGAACGTAATTCCAATCGAGACATGTGTTTTCCATAGTTCGGGTGAGATGGCGTCGACATTTCCAAAACCGCTTGCTCCAATGCAGCCGCATGTTGCTGGGGCAAAGCAATCTTGAGCGAAATCGGCTCGTCTAGAGCCGCTTCGCCAACCTGCTTCCATCCTCTGGGGATTGATGGTAGGCTATCCATCAACCTGGCCGTAACGGCCGTAGCGAACAGAGCGGTGGCCAAGGAACGCATGCTGGTCACAATATCAAGCGCTGCCAAGGAGTACCACAATACGAGCAAATGAGGACAGTGGGACGGAGAGTGTTAAGAAGAGACCCAGAAGGCCGCCCCCCTCTTTATATGTACGAGCAGCATTGCCTGCGACTGATCTGCCTGTTATTGAGGAGTAAGATCAGGGCGCGGAGGATATGTCGTGATAGTCAAGATCCCTGTCCAGGGTCTTTGCTGGCTCTCCCGCCTTCTTATAATGGTCACTGACTGCCGATTTACCTGAATCGGGCAGGCGACCATTGAAGAGGCCGAATATGATAAGACCTTGAAGAGGCCCTGTACCCTGCGTCGCCGTGTCAATATGCCGAGCATACATGATCGCTCAACGAATTTCCTGTTTGGGCCCGTGTGTCCATAGTCAATCGATGGGCAGGCAGAAGGCAGCTCGGCAGGTGCTGCATGATTTGGTAGGAGAGCATAAGATCAAGATTCAATGATCTAAATACTGCACTCCGATCACCGTGGCGGCTCAGTGCATGTAGAATACGACCTACCGTTTTCATCTTGATGATTCTTCATGTTTCATTTCATACCAAGCTTTGTGGCCAAGCAGAGGCCAAGGCGGCTGCTTGTCGCCCCTGGCTGAATGCGATCCATATAGTAGGTTACATTCACTAGCCTCAACTAGATAATATGTATGGATCTGCATTGGCGCCGACTCGTACAAGTATTCCCCCAGCTGAAGGTTGGAAACCCAAGGCTTTGGGGTCTTCACTTTCGGAAGGCCATTCATCATGGTTACGGAACGTTCATCCATAAGGCCTAGTGAAACCGCTGCGAGGTAAAGAGCTGCGTCAAGATCAGACGCAATCAATGGTGTAGAATTGTTGCGACAGATATTCTCCGCCATGTGACGCGACTTCCAGCAAAAGGCACATCATAGAATCAAGAGTATACGGCAGCAGATGACCTCTGTTCCTCTATCCCAATAGTATGTAAATGTAACCCCGAGGTCTTTAGTATTAAGTCCATAAGGTTGTGTACATTAGCAGTGTGTCATGGTACTTCTAAGACAGTAACAAGCAAAGGTAACTCATATTTCCATAGCAATCACTGCTTGGCATGGTCGTGAAACTCTCATTGGTGTATCGAACATAGCCATCGAGTTGCTGTGATAAAGGCTGGACATGTATATCCGAAGACGCTTAGCCACTTTGTCTCTCGTCCTCAGTGATACTCGATCAGATGTCTTGCTAAAACGCGATTAAATAAATTCATCTAGTCTATCCCAAAAGTTGCAAAGAACTTGTCATTAAAGTTCACAATACGCGAAAGCTTCAAGAGTATTATAGTTTCTGGCTGTGCCTCCCACGGCAAGATGTATGATCTATTTCAAGCCGCTTACATCCAATAACTCGTATTTTCAAACCAACTTGACTTGCACTTCGCTCAATCTATACATTAAACAGACGATATAGCCGGAGTATATAACAGGCCCGATATAAATCTTTGGACAAAGTCATAACCCGCAAGGCCATAGATAGTTATCCGCCCAACGTAGGAAATTCAGGGAAGCCAAATCGAAAAGGTCTGGCGTGTAGTCTGAAAACATCTAAGCATCATTCCAACTGTTTATCCGGATTATTATCAGAGAATCATGCGCCCTGTCATTTGGATACCATATATTGTAGGATAATGGCAATGTGTCTTGCGACTACTTATTGGAAATGTGCCTTATATTAGCTATGGTCATTTTTTACAGATGACTACGTACAAATGTGGCATAACTCGAGCGTTATACCTCTATTTGTTGACAGGACCAGCCCCAAAGGAGAGCGACCAATTCATTGCGATTTTAACCTGATCTCCATTTATGGTTGGGTTTCGTATCGTCTAGAGACAGAATTATGCATTCTTGAACTTGTTCACAGAACGAAAGTGATTCAACGAGTTTCGATCTGTATGTTACATACTGTGAATATCTGGCTTGTGATGACTGCGTGTTGCTTTTGCCACAAATTCAAGTATTGAACATCAACACAAACCCACCCTAAACATAGCATCAATGTGTCCATGGCACACTTATACTACTGTTCGACTTGATAAAGTTCACAATTGATTCATTTAGCTGTTTGTTCCAGTTCAGTGCGGTTTGTTGAAGTTGTCAGACCGGTAGTTCAGTACAAGAATTAAGTTGCATGGACTGTACTTTCTGAGGGGGAGTAACTAGGCGAGTAACATCGACGTGGCCCAAGTAATAATCAAGGCCGACAAGATAGTCTCACTGCACCCTGCCAGGTAGGCAGTAAATGACAGTTTGTAAAGTCCCGAACGGGAATATAGGCATAGAAGGTAGAACACTGACGTCCTAACCGTGGGTGCAGTTGTCGACGCTCGAGAAGACCATGGGAGTGGAACACTACCTTATTTACCTCACAAGAACACTGGCCAACACCGTGGAAGTCAAAATCATCGCGTCATTAGGGGAAAGTTCACATATCTTACTCCTCAACAACAAGTATAACAAAAACCATGGTCTTTGTCAAGCATTACCTACCTTCTTCCTCGTTGTGTTTGTTTCTTTATTGCATCTGGCTAGCATCCATCCATGACCCTATTAACTATCATCACACACAACCAGCTATCACCTTTTCGCCCTGCAAGTCTCTCTGACGGTTTAGCGAAACCCTCATTGGCTGCATGTGCAAATTGCTCTCAAGATTGCTAATGTTGGGCAACGCGATCGGAAGATGTAGACATCCCATAAACAAACCTACAGGCACTATTGGACATTGACGGCGCAAATCACTCCAGTCCCCTCGGGAAAGATTCATGCCTTAAAATCGCTAACGTTGCGAAACGCCAGTACGCATTTCACAATCGAGTGCACATTTCCTTGTGCTCGATTCCAAACGCGACGGTGTACCAAATCCTCTCTAATACCATAGTGACGGGCTATTAAAGACACAAATTTCAACAACAATGTCTCATTCAGTAGCCCGAACTTCGTCCGCTAAAAGAGTTCAGCGATTGTGAACCGCGCAATTTTAGTGACGATGAAAATTATCTGACTAGCTAAATTTCATGTTAGCATGGAAAATGTACAAATACGTCTTTCCTGCTGGACGATGTATGAAGGCAAACTTCACCCATCTCACGAACAGAAAACAACCACTACACGTAAAATCAAGCGCTCATACAACTACTACTTTAGAAATAATCCAAAGGTAAAGTCGGACAAATTAGCTGTAAATAAGACATGCCCGTATGAAGGGGCTGTAACAACAACGGGGCGATCATATATGGTAAGAATCTGAGTAGAAACTGACCTTGACCTTCTTGGCCAAAAGATGCTACGACTAGATATAACGAAATCAGGTTTCCGTTATCCGAAGTTACTCGGGTCCAGACGAGGTTCTACCGAATAATACCCTCTCGTGCTTTGTAATCCCGTCATCCATGACCTCTTCGTTGCGGTTACGCCTCGGCTACGTTTTGGCACCTGACATTCGTACTAACGAGCTACAAAACCTGACGCGTTGCAGCCCACACCTATCAAGAAGTCCATAGTGCGGCGTTGGACACATTCCTAACGAAAATGAGGGTCCTACATGTCAGTCTTCTCGCCCTGCCTCTCGTGGTCAATGGCGATCCAGTCAACCTAGTCAATCTACAGCTTGACCGCAGGTCATACAAGGGATACAAACTCTTTCGCGTAACGCCTGAGAACGATACGTCTATTACACCTAGCCTCCAATCGCTCGCTGCCATTGAGGTTTCCAATACACTGGGAGGCACTGGCAGACTAGTTGTCGATGTTGCTATACCTCCATGTCATATCGGTGCATTCAACACCCTCGGTTTGGTTACCGAGACACTTTCGGAGGATCTTGGCGCAGATATCGCACTTGAAGGAGAACTCAAGCCGTTCCCAGGTGATGTTTTCAAGCACGATCTCGTTTTCTTGTACTAATTTTCACGTAGGATTTGAACTAGATCCATTGAACGCCGCAGCCAAAGCTGCTCTGCCGAAGGCTTCATGGTTCGGAGACTACCAGTCAGTCCTCTCTACTCCTTACTACCTTAGACAGGAGTTGCATATATGCCTAATAAAACATGTTAATTCCGATATCTCGAGGCGCCCCTCATGTGAAATGATTGTTACTGACTCAAAATATTTATAGTCCATATGCAGACCATCTGACGTTCCTCAATGGCCTACAGGAGGCATTTCCTTCCAACTCGGAACTCATCACCGCTGGAACCTCTTTTGAGAATCGCAGCATCCAGGGAATCCATATCTGGGGGAGCGGTAAAGACTCCAAGCCTGCAATTATCGTAAGTACGGAATCAGACACTGTTGGTCGTGAGCCACTTATATCTTCATTGCTCTATCATCGCATGTAATTAGTGTGGCTGGAAAACAGAGAGTAAATGGTATGGAAGAATTTGACTAACGTTCAAATGTACGCAGTTCCACGGAAATGTCCATGCGAGAGAATGGTAAGATAGATGAGCCCCTCATGCAGATATCCGGGGCTTTCTGTCCCTGAAAGAATAATTTTCCTTCGCGCTAACTGCGGCAACAGTGTGTAATCTGTCCGATGGAAGATAGACCAGTCACCCGGACGTATCGTTGGCAAGCATTGTGTATGACACCTGACTGACAACTCTCTGTACACTAGGGATCACAAGCATGGTAAGCTGAAGCCGAGAACCAACACTTTCTCACGCGAGCTAATCTGTATGTAGACTGTCGAGTATATTGCATACCAACTGATCGAGACCTACCGCCGCGATCCCATTGTCCAAGAAGTGCTTGACAATCATGACTTCTACATATTCCCGATAGTCAATCCTGACGGTATCTACGGTGGCAATCCCTGACGTCTTTACATCTAACATTCTCGCTAGGTTTCGTCTACTCGCAGATTAAAGACCGATTTTGGCGCAAGAACAGACAGACACGCTCTGGTGAAACCGACGTTGGCACAGACCTTGTAAGCCGAGTCATTCTTCCCCCGCACCGTTATTGAAGACAGCACTTTGGGTATTGTCGTATATTAACCCACCCAGAATCGAAATTGGCCATACCAATGGGATGTGAAAGGCTCATCGAACCATTCTGGATCAGGTAAGCTGGACATGATATCATGCGCGTGTTGCAGGGAAGTAATATCCTTCGTGCAGATGTGTAAGTACCGTACCTTCTCATGAAACGTACCTGCCAGGCGCTAATCGCCGTACAATGTTATTGAGGGCTCTGGCTCATGGTTAACTTTCAACCTGAAATAGTTATCGTGGAGAAGCACCTGGGGATACGCCAGAGATTCAGGCTCTTCGATGTCAGCTCTACATTTCCGAATAATACGCACACACTGACCGATGCTAGCGCATGGTAAGCATCTATCAGAAACACAGGGCATCAAGCTCTACATCGACTGGCATAGGTTAGTGAACATGAGCCCTCTTCTGTCTCACAAGCAAGATGTTGATTGGCATGGTCGCTTAACGATCGTAGCTACGGACAATATATCTTGACGTACGTTGAAGCCATAGCCCTTATAGCAGACAAGATTAATTTGTCGATACTGAATGATAATACTGAGAGAAACTTGCCAGTCCGTATGCATACTCATGCACTGCGGAACCAACGAATCAGTCCAAACAGGATAGTCTGGCTAAGAGCATGAGCGCTGCCATAGCCAAGGTTCACGGCACAAAGTTCCGTGCAGGCCGTCTTTGCCCTACATTGTACGGCGCAGCTGGCTGTAGCAGCGATTACTTCACAGATGTCGCGGGAGCCGAGTACGCGTTAGTGATAGAGCCAAACCGAACGCCATGAATACTACATACTAACCTCCTTTCTATCAGATGGGGAATCGAACTTCGAGGCCCTCAGTTCACCGTCCCATCAACTCAAATCCTACCGAGCGGCGAAGAAATTTGGGCTGGACTGAAGGATTTATGGGCGAATTTCTAATGCAAGGGGCTCAACAACAAGTGAACCACGCATACGTGCTTTTAATTCTCCTTGAAAAGAGCTTGAACTTTCCGACGCTGGCATCAGAGACAAGACATATGCATGGGAGCATTGCCCTGTGCATAGCGATTTTCGTCATCCTCTCTGACCAAAATTGATCTAGACAATGTGCCATGTAAGTCATGGAATGGCGCTTTTTAGGTAGCTCGACTCCCTGAATAGGTCGTCAAGAGGCAGCATTAACACACATGAAATTATCATTGGCACACTTCTTTTCTGCTCCGAGACAAGTCGCTTCTTCGTCAACTAATCCCCATCGTATCGAATTTTAGTTCACCTTCCGTGCCAATTTCTCAAAGCACAGACGATGGTCTATCCCCGGATGATAAAATCGCTAAATAACACGAGCGTCAGCTTGTCGCTTAATAACATGGTCGGAAACTCTACCATGATACTATAGTAATAATGTTTCACTCATGCCGCTGAGATGAGTTTTACACAATTATACAAGATAAGCAAAAGGTGTAATACTGTTTTGGGGGGAAACATCCGTGTTTACCTATGTACATGTAGGTAGTCAATATCGAGACAAAGCAGCTCCCTAGCGAACCTGAGGTAAGGGATCGTGAGGATGGCCGATTTTCGGTTGCCGCCTAGCTTTTGAAGTGCTTTATGTAGACGATGTTCTTTTCTTTCGCAAAATAAAAGTTCATCCTCTGCAATCCTGCAAAGTGAAGTAACTGAGATGCTTGTAATGTCTCCCAATTACCAGTTTTCGGAAGAGCTGCGGAAGATGGAAGGTAGGTGGCTCTAGGGGGTATATTTAGGGCACCCAGGTATGTACCAAGTCCACTATATCGAACCATCCCATCCCACCTCCATCATCAAGCACAACACCATCAATTACGAACTCCATCCTTGCTCCGCAAACAGGTAACTAATGCATTGCCGCTAGTAGTATGATCTACCTGGCCCTTAGAGGCTGATTAGGCTTGATTGTGCATCTGAGGTAGGGAACATTGATGACTGACTAGTAGGAATACTGTACAGTATGCCTTATCCACCAAAAACGGTACAAGCTGGGCTTGGTGATACCTGACGTACTCGGTATAGCCTAGGCTACTTACATGTACTCAGTAAGGTACTCAGGCCGGTCGCACGTCGCACCCTCCGCCTACCTTATCGCGTGATTAATCAGCCAGTTGCGCAATGCCGTTCTATAAGGTAGGACCTGGCTATTACTGCTACGGCTTTGACGGAGGCGAGAGGACAATCTCCTTCTAGCTGACTGCTTGGTAGCAATTGTGCGGTCCTCACCTACTAGAACTGTGCAACTGGTCTGTTGGAAGTCAGATTTCAAGCCGTCATCGAATCCGTTCACGTGTCTGAAAGTATGCGCGACATCATTTCAGACTACCCCTCAGCAGGAGCGAGTTCGGCTATGGCTGCGAATGAAGACCTAACTGGCCACAAACTCTTGATCCTCGGTGACTACGACTTGCCACATGGCTATCTCGAACATGTCAACAAGAAATTCCCTGGTCTCGAGGTTAAGCACCTACGGATCCATCCGTGGAAATCTGTAGAGCCCTCGGGCGTACCCGATGAAGAATGGAAGACAGTGACAGTCCTCTTAACAGGTCCTTTGACTCCCACAATCGAGCAAGCACCGAAACTCCAGCTCGTGCAACTGCAAAGTGCTGGCGCAAATTGTGAGCATTCCTTCACACGGAGTCTGATCGTGACTCCCCCTTCCCCTGAGCTAGAAAGACATAAAATCCATTCGAACTGTAGCCCCTCTTCTGAAGAACAGCAGTTTTCCTAGAAAAATGCATCTGTGTCTATCGGTGATACGAAATTGACCGAGGAATTACAGATATGCTAGATAAACCGATATTCAAAGACACGAAAATCGCCTTCTGTACTGCGAACGGCGTCCACGGGTAGGTGTGGCCTGCATGATCTCTACGTACTGACACTTCATATATGTGAAACCCCATATGTGGACGCGCAAGATTAAAGAAAACGTCTGATCGAGTACCT
This sequence comes from Xylariaceae sp. FL1272, assembly GCA_022432385.1. NCBI lineage: Eukaryota > Fungi > Ascomycota > Sordariomycetes > Xylariales > Xylariaceae > Xylariaceae sp. FL1272. Next base: position 782,085 of record JAJJXC010000001.1, on the reverse strand, counting down.
AGTCCCCCTATCTCTGAATGGGTAATTTGCACTTATCTTGCTCATCAACATAACAGTGAGTGTCATCATTGTGATCGTCTTTCTCAGCTAATTGACCGATGACGTTTTCCAGTCCCTCGTTTTCTCGACAATATGCGTGATGGGAAATGGGAACGCAGTTGGGACGATATGGATACCAATGATGCTGTCAGCCAGCGTGTGTAAGTCTGCTCTGTTCATTCTTCTAAAACTTGGATAAGAGTGCCTCGACCAAAGTGTACTAAACACCATGAGACTGATGAATACTCTTCTTTGATCAGAGGCATCCTCGGATACGGGAGCATTGGACGTCAAGTCGCGCGCGTAGCGACTGCCATGGGCATGGAAGTCTTTGCATACACCAATAGGCCAAAGCCGACGCCTGAGAGCCGGCGTGACCACTCTTACCACCCACCTGGTCTTGGCGATCCGGACGGCTTGCTTCCCAAGAAATGGTTCTCGGGAACCACTGCCGCTGAGCTTGACGATTTCTTGGGCTCTGGACTTGACCTGTTAGTTGTTGCGGTGCCACTGACACCGCAGACTCGGTATGTATAAAACAGTCCCGTTCTTTTCTCTTATTCGTTATAATCCAGAAGGATCTATGCTAATTTGTGTCATAGTAAGTACTTCTTTGTTTAGATTCAACTCCCTGACAAAGGCCGGGAAATACGAAACAGCTCGATTCTATGCCAGACTATTATGAATAACAAAACGGACTAACATATTTTGATACACTAGGTAAGTACCTCCTGGTGGCTGTCCCGTGGCTTTCCAGGTAGTGTTGTCGCACATGGGAGTTCTGAATCAAGGAGCCAGCTTATCGCTACAAGGCGTAATGACTGACACTCAATGTTAGGTGGCATGCTTGGTGCAGCCCAATTCAAACTCCTAGCAAAGCGGAAGACGTTTGTATCTAACATTGGGCGTGGTCCTACAATTGTGACATCTGACTTGATTGCTGCGCTCGATGAGGGCTGGATCCGTGGGGCAGCCCTTGATGTTACTGATCCTGAGCCTCTGCCCAAGGATCATCCTTTGTGGCACAAGGAGAATGTCATCGTCACTCCACATGTGAGTGGAAATACCAATTCCTATAACGATCGGCTACTTGCTATCTTGGACATCAACCTCGAGAGGCTCAGCAAAGGGGAGGAGTTCATGAACCGGGTTAGTAGGAGTCGAGGTTATTGAGAGTTTGTAATGGTTGAAACATGTACCTAGGTATGCAAACCATCTTTTGGTTGGCACGGGTAGGAGCAGGAGAAATCCCGCACTTGTGTCTTGTATCTCACGCTGTTTGATAGGGGGTTGACAAGCAAATTCACCCTACAAAAATGCTTCCGGTTTGACTCTCAAAATGGATGTTGGAACGACTATTGCTCTGAGTTTATAAATTGTAACTTGTCACATTACACGGGCAGAAAATCACCCATCTGGGGAGTCTTCTCAAAGATTCATCGCGCGATATCTTTCCACCGAACAATGCAACAGCATGAAAAACAACATTTCCACGAGGGGATGGATGCCTGCTTAGAACTGGATCCAAGCCAATCAATGGGATCTTATACGTGTCATATGTTCAGACTCCGATATACCAGTATGTACAATAACCCGACATTTACATAAATACAAGTTGCACACTTTGTGGAGAAGCCTCGGCAACACACATGCATGCACCATGCACGTGTGTCTTCGGTTTCGCTTTCGCTGTCTAGATTGAGACATGCCATTCAAACAACAGCAGATGCATTTGATTAATCTTATATTTGGCGGTGACGGATTGTTAGCTCAGGATTCCGACCTCCGAGACTGTGCCTCGCTCATTCAGACTTTGGTGCTTACCTGCAGGGTTTCCAATTGATCAGTTGGATATGCGTGGACGACTAAATACAGGCACCTCCATACCTTATAAGTACCTCTCGATTGAATACACATAGGTTGGTTTGACTTACATCAGTTTGACTCCAGAATCCCCATTTCGCTGATTAGACACCGATATCGAAGTGAGTGAACATGGCTACCTCGGAGGATCCAAAGACCGTCAAACCCGTGATCGTCATCGGGGGCGGCCTAGCAGGCCTCGTCGCTGCGTTCGAGCTCACGGAGCGCAATGTACCCGTCGTCCTTATCGACCAAGAAGGCGAACAGAATCTAGGTGGACAAGCCTTCTGGTCCCTGGGAGGCATTTTTTGCGTCAACTCCAAAGAGCAGCGCCGCATGGGAATCAAGGATAGTCGCGAGCTTGCCATGCGTGACTGGTTTGGCTCTGCAGGGTTCGACCGAGAGCATGAGGATCACTGGCCACGCCAGTGGGCCGAAGCTTTTGTAAACTTCGCTACGGACGAGATGGAAGACTATGTCAAAGCGCGTGGTATGGGCTTTCTGCTCAGTGTCGGATGGGCAGAACGGGGCGACGGAACTGCGGAGGGCCACGGCAACTCAGTGCCCCGATTCCATGTCACATGGGGAGCTGGGCCTGAAGTGGTGCGGGTATTTGCCGAGCCTGTACGCGCTGCTGCGGAGAAGTCACTCGTCGAGTTCAAGTTCAGGCATATGGTCGACGAGATGCTCGTTGATGAGAATGGGCGAATGTCAGGTGTAAGGGGAAGGATCCTCGAGAATGATCCTGTCGACCGCGGCGCGTCATCCTCACGGACAGTGATCGACAAGTTTGAAATACACGGCTCAGCTGTGATAATCGCGACAGGTGGTATCGGTGGCAACGTGGAACTCGTCAAGAAATGCTGGCCGGCCGACCGCTTTGGCGGACACATCCCACAAAACTTCGTGATTGGCGTCCCTGCACACGTGGATGGTCGCATGATCAACATCAGCGAGTCTGCAGGTGCTAATATCATTAACCGTGATCGAATGTGGCATTATACCGAGGGTTTGAGAAACTGGAACTCTATCTGGCCGTCTCATGGCATCCGAGTCTTACCTGCTCCGTCTTCTCTGTGGCTCGACGCGACAGGGAAGAGACTTCCACCCTTCCTGTATCCCGGAAGTGATACATTAGCTACCCTCAAGTATATATGTAGCACCGGCTATGATTATACTGTAAGTTCAATGGCGACATGTAAACCACTTCGCACGGTAACAGCCACTAATCCGCCTGCGTCTCTAGTGGTTCATACTCAACCAAACAATTATTGCTAGAGAATTTGCCTTGTCTGGATCCGAACAGAACCCGGATCTATCAGACAAGAGTATCTGGCAATTACTGATGAACCGAGTATTCAGCTCAAAGGGAACTGTTCCCGTGCAAAATTTTGTTAAGCATGGAGAGGACTTCATCGTTCGAGATAATCTCCAAGATCTCGTTGCGGCCATGAACGAAGACGGGAAAACCCTCGGTGGACCCGAGCTTGATTACGCCCAGATACAAAAGACTGTTGAAATACGCGACGGACAACTCGTAAGTCACTTGGCGTCGCTACTCGAGCCCTTTTCTTTATGCCCCCCTCTTCTCTTACGGGAGATATGAAGCAAAAAGAGACGAGGGGAGATTTCATCCCTTAGGTGCCAACACGAGCGGGCTATTTTGACATGACTAACCCTCGCGGACTCACAGGATAACAACTATTGCAAAGACGCACAAATGGCACGTATACAACCATGGTGTTCTGCTTCTGTAATTTCATTCTCTAGAAGAGTCTATGCTAATATGTACTATAGTCAGTAGTGTTTATCTCAACTGATAGACCGGGCGAGAACCGGGGACAATACAAGCACATCATCATTTAATTATAGACTATAAGGATTCGTAGGCAGCCAGACTGACATGCCAAATTAGAATGCTTATTCGGAATGGCCGCAACTATGTGAGTAACTTCTGGTGTTATTTTCCACCTATTTGAGAAGGTTTCGGGGGTCGGTTCCTTTGTTTATGGGAGCAAGTGCTCTCGAAACATGTTTCAAGACCCCCGAAACATGCGCAAACAGGCTATAAAGGGTAATTATTGACTAGAAGTGTTGCAGTGGGCCGATAGCCGCAGTCGAATTGCACCACCTCATAAACTACTTGATCCGAAACATGGTAAGTTGGCATTCCCCAAATTTGTTTCCTGGTTTAACAGAAGTCTCCTCGGCGTCGGCTAAACTTTTGACCACACAGTACGTTTACGTGAAAGGATTGCTCTGGGCACACTAGCGCCTTATCTAAGCATTGACGAGATGGAGAGAGTTTGGAATAGCTGACATGACATATCTTTAACCAGGGGCCACTAATTGCGGTACGAATGAACTTGCTTACACGAAAGACACTTGGCGGAATTGAGACGAATCTGCAGAGCAAGGTAATTAAGGCAGATGGAACCCCATTTCCCGGTTTATATGCTGCCGGTGAAGTTGCTGGATTTGGAGGCGGCGGCGTTCATGGATACAACTCATTGGAGGGCACGTTCTTAGGAGGCAAGTATCCTAGACTTAATTGAGGTCCCCTCAGCCGCGTTGTGTTTGCTTCTCTCTAGAGGCTGGGATTGCTGACAACAATCAAAATTTACAGGTTGCATCTTCTCAGGGCGGGGTGCTGGGCGTGCTGTGGCTGATGAACTTCTTGGGGAACATTGATAATATGCCTGAGTTGGTACAATAATGACAAGCGTATGCAGTACAATTGTGTGTTTTCTTGCAAACTGAGAGAACTCCACAGACACGTACCTATGTATATAACGTAGAGAAAACGAAATCCCTGCAGAGCCTGCCGCAACAGCGCAATAGGAACGCGAGATTGCAGGGAGCATTGCGACTTTTTGTTTGCTCCCTTCCCTCTTCGCTGCGTCCTGAGTGAACCTTGAGACCTTCCTCAGATTATGACACTACCAATTTCTCGATAGTTGAATTCGTTTGGGATGTAAGGTTCTTAGTTCATGATCATGTACTCTCCAATACAGCTTTCAGCATAGCATTGCCGACCTCAATCGCCTCCGCAAACCTAGGCTCGAAGAAACGCTGAGTGTTCACGAATCTCTCCTTCCAAGTCTCGAAATGGCCAAGTCCAACACACTCCGCCCAGCCCCGTGCCGCGAACGTGAACTCTAAATCATCGCTCCTGAATGTGTTGTCTTCGATAGCGACCCGTACTGCTTCCTCGAGCCGCTCGGAGTTGCGAAATAGGTTTTCCGTAACACCGAGCCAGAGCCGAAATAAAGGTGTGCTGCAGATCATATGGTCATATGGGACGATCCCGAGCTGGCTCCAGCAATCGACCATGGCGAGGAGACTAAGATGATTATTTGGTAAAGGCGCGAGGTCGGCCGCACGCGTGCCTAAGCTGAATTGATCTAGAAGAGTGTCGCGCAGAAGTGGTTTATCAGCCCATTTGGGACTGCTACCAGATCCGAAAACCTTTTCCCGAGCACGCAGTACGCGCTCGCGCAGCTCAGCGTGATGGCCGCCTAACATCAACTTGAATAGCTCGGTGACAGATTTGGCATACTGGTTGATCTGCTTGCGGGCCTCAGGGTTGAGAATCGCAAGCCCGGCATACACGTGCCACTTCTGGCTGTATATGCGCATCATTAGGTTAATCTTGACGTTTTCGATGCCGCCAACATATCGTGCGCCTTCCCATGGGAATTGTCGAGACGAATGCCAGGCCTTCCCCATGCTCAAGAATGCAGCATGCGTCACGGCCTGTGTGTCTGCGGTGATTCGGTCGTGCTCATGCGCGGTTAGATATACATGCTTAGATTGGAGACACCGCAGAACAGTCTCGACTTTTTCGAACGAGGAGTCGGAAGCGCGATGCTTGATAAGAACCTTTGTCAAGGTTAGCTTGATGTAAGTCAGTTATGTCCGAGAAGAGTACCAGTGGTTGATTTTTGGTGTCGACTTTAGGACCGTGGAGCGAATGGCATGACACGATGTCGACGTCCGCTGGCAGATGGTCCTCAAACGCTTTGATTTCAGGATCTTTACAGGACGTTTGACCTCCCACGATGGCATTTTGCTTAGTAGCTAGAAGGAACTCAGTCACCAGCATCCAGCAGATTACGAAAGCATCACGAGGGCATACAAGGGCCATAGAGAGCAACAACACGAGACATGGCGGCAGCCTCTACGCTGTAGATAATGTAGTCACTCGCTCGAGACACCAGATGGCCGTTGCGGAGAATTTGTATATTTGTCTAGGCATTTCTCAGCATAGATGTACATTGAGAACAGACAGCCACTAGTAATCACCCTGTCGGAAAATTCTGCTCTTAATTCTTCGCATTGCTCCTCCTTATCGCATGCTATGATCCTGGGTGCAGGATCGTCAGTCTACTGGGGCGGCGACGTAGGAAAATGGTTCAAGATCTACGAACCCCAAGTTAGTCTCACTTAGTTGGCCATAATAAACTGGAGAAGAACGGAATAGAGCAAAAGCTTCAGACAAATTTGAATAAGGTAGCTGAGAATTAACATCATGGAAAGCAAACGTCGCCCCGGGGGCCAGAATGGCTGATCCTGGAAGACGAGGGCAATGCTCGAGCCAAATGCACTCAAGTCATCATCTGCGTGGTAGAAAAGAACAGAACGAAAGAATGCGGACATACCAATGATGATGCGGAGGCTCAGGAACCGGAAGCCTGCGTACAAGCGGGTATTGAGTCAGATGGGTGCTTACTTCCAACCAGCATCGCTGAGCCTCCGAGCGTACATCTTTCCCATGTCGCCCATACCAATGATGCCGACAATGAAGTTCTCCATGGCAGCGGGGATGGTGGCCGTCGTATTCGAGGCCATGATTACCTAGATCATGTGAGTAAGCCGGAAAACGAAGCTGCTGAGAGCACTGCGAGGTAAGCGAGTAGCGAGTGGGCAGCTGTCGCAAGTCGCATAACTAGCCAGATCTTGGCTGCGACAAGAACAACAAGTTGCAGCACTTCAGGTTGCAGCCCGCAATGGTAGCTGGGAATGCAGGTGACGAGAGAAAGGAAAATTGGGAGTCGAGAGAATTTGAGCTTTTGAGGTGAAAACTTTTAGTGGGGATTCTAAAGTCCCGCTACCTTAGGTAGGTACCTAGAACACTGTGTGGCTTGAGCAGCTCCGCTTGCCGGCGGCGGACGGGCTGCAACCAGCCACACAGGTAACGCTCTCAAAGGTTGCCGTTCACGTTGGACTGCTAAGATCGCATTCATGAAGGCTAGGCATCTCTGGGACCAACATGAAGGTCTGAATTCTGCCAAACAGGTCAGCTGTACAACGCTGTTGACAATATGGGCAAGCTGTTTGCATTGGGCTCCAATGGTTCAGGCCAGTTGGGCTTAGGTCACTCTGAAGACGTCTCAGTACCTAAACAGATCCACGACAGCCCATCTTTTGACAATGATGCTATTACTCATGTTGCCGCCGGTGGAAACCATACCATCCTCATCACCGCGTCGGGCAATGCATATTGGAGTGGAGACCCAGGTGACGGGCGGTGCGGCATAACTACAATCAATGAAGGAGAAGAAAACCTCCCGACATTTCGTAAGCTACAGCTGTCTAATTCCATCGACCCAACCCCTGTTGCCTTCGCTGCTTGCACATGGGATTCCACGATACTCGCCATCCGCGATCAAGGAGGAAGGGCCACAAGGGTATACATTTGCGGTCCGGCGAGCCTAGGTCCTAAGCAGGGTCTCGATACAGCATTTGTAATCCCCGACTTCCCTCCAGCTGGGACGGCAATCGTCAATCTTGCTGCTGGGTTCAGACATATCGTAGCAGTGCTCGATAATGGAGATGCCTACGGTTGGGGTGCCAGTGGAAAAGGACAGCTTGGCCCGATTGATGGTACACGTAATGCCACAAAATTCATAGAAGAACCGCGAAAACTTACCGACATGCCCTTCAAAGTGGCCCGAGCAGTATGTTGCCAATATACAACCTGCGTCATTGCCGAGCCTGGCGACGGCAGAATCGTTGTTCTAGGAGCAGACAAGTGGGGGCTGAAAAGCCGCGCGCCTATCGAAATCCCAAGCTGGCACGCCATCACTGCCGGTTGGGGAGCCATCTACGTTCTCAAGCGTGATGGTACGCTTGTAGCTTGGGGTCGAAACGATCATGGGCAGTTACCTCCGCCTGGCTTGCCACCGATAGCACAAATTGTAGCTGGCAGTGAACATGTCATCGCCCTCACTGAGTCAGGCGAAGCGGTGGCATGGGGTTGGGGCGAACATGGAAATTGCGGACCCAACGTAAAAGAAAAATCTGGCAATGTTGAAGGGCGATGGAACGTCCTGGCTTCGCCAAAAACTCTACCGGAAGGATCGAGTGTCACAGCTATTGGGGCCGGGTGTGCAACGAGTTGGATCAACATTATAACAGAAGGTGTTTACCTCTGATTCAGACCATTCTCACTTCAGCTGTCCTTTAACAAGGTAGCGTACCACCGGACGATGCAATCGAATATCCCGTGCAATTCTATTCTCGTACTTCAACCCAGCTCATTCACCAAACAGTCCGAACTGCCGTGCTTGTGAGAGCCGTTGGGTTGGATCGAGCTGGGTTGGAGTTAAATCGGGCCCGGCCCCTATTTTTGGTTGCGCGGAAGATTGGTTGTTCATCATAGTCCGCATATTCATCGTCGATGGATTCTGGTCACCAATCAGCATTGCTATTCCAGTCAAGAGGTTAGAGCACCATCTGAAACTCACTAGATTGCCACTAGTGTCCCAACCCAAACGAGCGTTCTCCTCGTCGTCTTCGTCTTCGTCTACGTTGACTGGTTCCCACTGCTCGTCGTTATCTTGGGCTACAAAGAGGGATTCAGACTCAATGGTAGCTGGAGGGGGTCGTTGGGAGGGGCGCTCTATGGGCGGCCGCAATGACGGCATCGGATCTGGGCGAGATTGCGCCGTCACATGAGGACGGGAAGGAGCGGGCGTTGCTGCATGCGAATTCGCTCTACTCGTCGTTGCCTCAAGCTCTGGTCTTCCCGGAGCATTCACATTGGCCCTGGCTTTCTTGGCCTTCTGACCCATGGCCCCTCGCTCTCCCACGGTCATGAGCAGAAATTCACACTTGATACCATCGCCGTCATACTTCAGCTGCATGGGCTTAGCGGGTATCGAGAAGGTGGCTAAGATGTCGCTGTTTAGGATGGAAGCATGTTGAACAATGGCACGGAAGTCCTTAACACTGATGATTATATGAAGCTGATCTTCCTCAATAAAGAGATGGTCGAATTCATCGCGCTCGATGGCAATAGACGTATGAAGCGGCTTCTTCAGAACCTCTGTCACGCACATTAGCGGATGAGTTCAGCATCGTTTCACTATGCTCACCATCGCCATTCGCAGCCTTTTCGGTAAAGCAGGTGAAGTTCATAACCTCCTCACCCGCATGTATGTCGAGATAGTCAATCCCTGGGCCGAAATGATCCATGAGTTGACGAAGAGTTCTTGAGGCAATTGCCCAGTTGTATGGTGCCTGCATCTTATCGAATTTGGCGTGTATTGGCGGGCTTACTTCGAAGGGCAATTGATATTTGGTGGTGATTCCTAGCCACAATGAGTGAAAAAGCACTTGCATACCTAACATCGGGATACCAACCATTTCGGAAGATGATTTTAGCCACGAATCTACTTTTTTTGCCTGGCTCATCTGTGATTGTGATGTTACATCGGTCGATAGTGGTGTCTTTTTCGCGGTCATGCGAAGAGTCTCCACCACGACTTCGAAAAAGGGACTGCAGTGCCTTGAAAGTCTAGAGTCAGCGAGCAAGTTGTCGCGGAAAGCGTTCAGTACATACCCGATTGTATAGAACACAGAAGAACCTGTCTCGATTCTGGCCAGAACCGGCGTAGTGGTACTTTGAAAAGAAACGGTTGGTGGCAAACGTGAATGAGGCATACGCCGACTTGGACATGTTGAGAGCTGTCAAGACCAACTAGAGTCGTTGTTCAGCAACGGCTTGGTCTGGTATGTAATACTGATGGATGGGCGCCATACCCTATCCTTCTTGGCCTCCAGAGACACCTCATCACTGAATTTACCAAGGCATGCCAATGCATCTCTCAACACATTCACGCCGTCCTCACTGAGTGTGAACTTGAGTACCGCCATGATCAAACTGTATCTCCGGAAGATCGTCAGCGTATAAGCACGTATTTATGATTGGAAATTCGGATCACACAGACGGGATGAAGTTCTCGACTGACCACTAGTGAGTGATTGCTGCCTTCCTCCCCATTGGACGTTACCTCCACAGCTTGAAATCGGTACTGATTTCCTAGCTTCACATTCATCGATCTTTAATCGTCTGAGACGCAACTCCGTAGTCGTTGAGTCGATCGCATCAACATGCATGTCATTTCGGGTTTGTGGTCAAATACTTGTGAGGTCAGGGCTTACCTATCGGTATTGCACTCATGTTGAGATCCTAGGTCCGCTTTGCCCCTACCAGGTAGTTCTGACGAAGACGGGTGCAAGAGCACGCGTACTGTCACAGAAGGCGCACGCGTCGCGGGATGCATGTGTGTACGAGGTGGCCCGGCACAGTGCTAAAACTCTCTGTATGCTACGTACCTAGTTGTTGTTCGTACGGTATTTCTGCCTTAGGTACATGTACCTAACCGTGTACCGAATATTTGGACTTGTAGCGGATGCTATCCCCGGGAACGTCGTGCTCTCCTCGTCTCTTAAAGGACCCCACCCCCATCAGGATGACATCCTGGATGCATCAAGTATACCTACCACCCATCAAACGTATCGTCGATTCGCATGCTCTCATTGAAGTTTAGGAATCAGTGCTATAATACCCCGGGTTATTCGTCTTCTGACTGATTCATCAGTGTAGCAAGTCTTTGCTCGCCAAGAGAGAATCGGTAGCCCTCATACCCGACCTGGTCCCAAGCAGCAAACGGTTACAAGATCGTCAACGTTCACGGTCCTGACGAACAATGGCTGCCCAAACTCTCCCCCAGGATATCTGGCTACTGATAGCCAAGGAGCTTGGTGCACGTCGTGAATTCCAACCATTATTTTGTTGCTCTGTCGTGAGTCGCAAAGTCTCAAGCCTCGCCGTTGAACAACTCTACAGGTGAGCAATTCGCAAAGCAACCATCATTGTTCTGAGATTTTCGCCAACTTACCGCTATGGACAGTATCCTTGAAGTATCCGATCCCTTCATCGAAGGAAAATTGCAAAGCGCACAATTATGGAGATCTCTTATTTTATCGAGCATCGGAACCACTGTGTACCCGTATTGTGCCTATGGTATGTCTTAAACATCCCGCAGATGTATTTCTTACCGCATTTGCAAGACAACATACTTACTTCGTCAAAGTAAGTACTCATGGTCAGACATAAGAGGCTCTTCTTTTTCGTCCCGAAAGCCGGGCCTTGCGTGCAAAAGCCCTACATAATCACTTACGCGGGCCTTTTGGTGAATAGATCCAGGCTCTGTCACTTGGCAGCGGGCTCGGTTATTTTCTTGACGATATTAGGTCTGACACCCGAACGCGCAACTTTTTCTTCGAGGGCCCAATGCAACAGTTTCAAGACGATACGATCACTAGAACCAGATTCGTTCGCGAAGATTTGACGAAGATCAATATCAAATGCGCTGACTCTATCACGAGATATATCAAGGAGCTTGCCGTGAACAGTGGCACTGCTGTTGCACTTAGACATCTCGAAGTTGGTCAAATAACTCGTGACACCCTCATCTCCTGGCTCGCTCGCCTTGGCACCTTGACTTTTCTCCAGCTAGAAAATGGATCAGGTTAGCATCGTAAAAATTTCTTATGATGTGCTGCCCCCGTGTGCAAGGTCTCAGAGCAACCAAGGACAACCCACCGTACTAACGTCATTGTTTTCGAGCAGTACTCGATTCTGAGGTGGCGACTGCACTCTCCCATTATTGTCCCAACTTCAAAGAATTGAAATGCTTCCAATGGGCGTCTTCTACATCCGAGGAGGTAGCTGCTTTCTTCCAGACTCTTCGACACAACAGTTTGCAGAGATTAGCAATCCTCAGCAGCAACTTGATCGAAGAACCTTCTCTTGATGCTCTAAATGCGCAAGCCGAGTCTTTGAAGGAGTTGTGTCTTAGGAGTCTATCATCTTCCGCTACTAAGAACCTCGGTAGACTGTCAAAATGCACTGCTCTCGAAATAATTGATATTGAAATGGTCCATCGGGAGCCACCAATTCATGACTCCCAAGACGAAGATTCACTCCGTACTGCCTCCTGGATTCGCAGTTGCAAACAGCTCCGTGAGCTAAACATGTGTCACATTGGGAATGCCCTCTCCATGTTGAAGAACGTTCTGGAGGATCCTGAAATCCGTCTTAAGCAATTAAAACTTCAAGACTATTGGTATGTGTAAATTTTCGTCCGCGAGTAGCTTTCGGTCTTGTTAACGTATTTCTTTAGTAAGTGATTTAGGTTTAGATACTCCGACCTCTCTGTTCCAGAACACAGGGTCTTGCATGATAAATCTGCAAGCAAAAACTGACACGAGACATTTCAACTGCTAGATTCAGCAGACGGAACAATTGGAAGAGAAGTTTGGACTGCACTTGGCCAACAAGGAGCACTCGAATCCTTGACGATAGCCTTGCAAGACGGCGTCATCGATGGGCTCACTTTGTCACAACATCCCGAGCTCACGGACTCAATTTGCCGACTGTCGAAGCTCACGACGTTGAATCTCATGCAGGCATACGTATCGTCAGCCGAGATTCGCCGATTCACAAGCTCTCTTCCTCTTCTGGAAGACCTCAGTTTCGGGGGAGATATTATTGACGATTCGGTGATCGAACACCTGCGCAAGTGGCCGCGTTTGGTATCGCTTTCGATTAACGCTGTCACCGCCTTTTCATTCGAAAGCCTTCAGTCTTTTGCGCAGAACCTCAACCACGGAATGAGACTGGATTTGCTTAACCAATGGTACGACGCGAGACTGACTGATGATCAACTTGCATGGTTGGAACTTGCCTTCACGGCAGTGGACGGTAGAATCGTGATCAATTATACTGACAACCCTGACGATCTACATGAGGGCGATTTTTCTGATGACGACTGAGTATTTACATCGGGGTCTTGATTCGATGAAATTACTGGGTGGTGGGATGTATTTCCACAGGGTCTCAAATGGATGTCATGCAACCCTGTTACTACTTGCCGAAATGACTGTCGGTCCATCCGACACCTTTCCTCTGGACTCCGAACTCTGCATCAGGAAGTCCCAGTTCTCTAAAGGTAGCATCAACGCCATCTTCTGCCCCGAATGTATTTCGGCATTCCCATCCACACCATCTACCCGTGCTCACCACGTGCACATTGTCATCGTTCGGCGCGCACGAGTCGGGCCAGTCGAATGGCAGTGCTTCTCTCGCATGGGTCGTGTCCCATGATTCAGGCGTGTGTATTCGTGACAACTCTTCTGCGACCCGCGGGCATGAGGGGCCCGCCAGCAATGTCGAGGAATGCCCACAAAGCGGGATAAAGAGAACATAAAGACACATCTCTTGCCACCTTTAATGCCCACTACCTCTCTCGCCGTAACTTCTTCTCGCAATGAACCGAAACTCCCAGCAGAGACGCCAGTTCAAAGCAAAGAAATTTTTTATGCCGAATGGGACAAAGTGGAAGAGTCACCGCCTGCTTGTTGGTCTCGTCTTCTCGAATCTCTCAGTCTCCAACCTAGGGATTATCAGCTGTCGTCAAAAAATTCAACCGAGATCGTAGGTAAATAATCTAATTAATCACAAATCTGAGAGTACCTGTGTGACAAAAGTTGTCGACGGTAGGAGGCGCACAAGTTCTGACAGGCCGCTATTTCATGGCGGGCGGACAATCCAGCCAAGCAGCGGATAGTTTCATGTTCAGGGGCAGATATCAGTGCGTTCTGGTCGAAGACATGAAGTAAACATATTTGAATCATTCATCTCATTCTTGACCGCTACGATTTGCTATGTGCCCCTAGGTACTTGTGTAGAAGACACAAGCACGGGCATTCGGCAATTTTCCTTCAAAAACTAGCCCAAACATGCAATCAATGCCCTTGAAGTTTCCACATACCAACTTCGGGCTGAAGGGGCTTGGAGCTGCTAGTGATCCACAAACCCTCCAATATTGCAGATGAATTTGCTACCAGCCTGTTGCCTGTTGACCAACATTATATCATGTTACTAGACGCTTATGCTGGTTAGGTCGAATCTGGCATTTCTTCTTTCTGCTTGACACCAATCTCGCAAAGGCAATGGCAAGCTTCGCGCACTTGGCAGCTCAGATGGGCGTACTTTCCTGACCAATATGGTGGAAGGACGGAAACGAAAGCCGGACTCCTTGCCCATTCGTACAGGAAACCAAGGATATTCTAGTGATGAAGGAAACATTCCAATATTCCGCAAATACGATATCCTCAGACGGCAGATGTAAACTCTTTGTCATGAAACTGAAGCACAGCTAAGAGCACCAAATGCAAATCCTGACGCTCGCAATAGATGAATCGGGGATGTCACTAATTCAAGAATAGACGTTCGGTCAAATTCCGAGCGGTTCATATAAGCAACATAAGGCTGAGGGTATACAAAATGGCATAGACACATCTCAAACCGTCTCATCTTAAATGGAATGGTGTGCATATCTACAGAAAGCTACCATTTCGAAGGCACTTTCGGCAAAACCATAGTGTGTCGTCAGAAAAGCGGTATGTGATAGGGTCACGCATTCGCTGGCCGGCCTTGTGTTGGTCTTTGTCTCTGTCCTCCGTACCTTTCGAAAGATATTTGTGATACTGTTATTATGAGTCGTACTCGCAGAGAAGTCTCAAATATACTTCAACGTAAATACAGAATATAAGGTCTTCGCGACTCTTTTTCTCAGCGGCATACGACCAACAAACACGAACCAGGTCCCCGTGGTTTACTAACCAATGCCCAGCTCTGAAATAATCTCGACGATTATTGTCATCTAGCTGTCCATAGGCGCCACTCTCGCTACAATTTATCATACCCCAGAGCTTCCGTTGTCAAAGCTGAGACCCCGTTCTACTTCTTCCGCCCAGCCCAAACGCACCTCCCAGTTTCTATTCGGAGGTCAAAAATGCGATGTTTCATTCACTTGCTACACCGGTTCTCATCACAGGGGGGGGGGGGGGGGGGGGAAGTAGAAATTCTGCCAATACAGCACAACAACCTCAGACAATCGCAACGGGAGCACAAGCACACAAACGGGAATTCCCACACCGCTTCCCAAAAAACAAGGCGCGGACCGATCCGGCGGTCAATATCCGGTAGTTTACCAAGCAGCCGGGACCAAGCAATCTTTTTGGAAATCAAAACGGTTGTGTCACAGATACACAACTACCAGGTAAAGCAGCTAGCCGTATTTCCGCGTTTATGCATCCCCGGTGATTGTTCTGGGTTGCCCTGGAAAGGCAAATAGGATAGGGTTTCTTTGGGTTTCTCAGGAGTTGTGGATATTTTTAGTTGATTTGAAAAAGTGATAGACAAGGCGCCCATTGCCCGTATCTGAATGTACGCTATCCGGGTAAAAAGTATATGTGCTGCCATTGATTTAGCGATACAAACGTGTGCCACAGCCAGTGGCACAGTGAGAATTCGATATTGAATAGATCATTCATGCATCGCTAAGTTCAGCACACATCCAATTTCCTTCCACAGTTCTGTCACAATGTCGGATTATGCGTCATACCTTCGTGTACCTACAGGGAGTATGTGGCGCAGGGTTTCATACCAGACGTGAGGGTTCGGGCGTTGTTGTTTGCATAGTCATTGATCTAGAGTCAAAGATCTTGGAGTTGAATAATAGATAGCCCCTTGCCAAAGGCTTTTCTGTGCACCCATCCATATCCGAGTTCTTCTCAACGGCGCCAACTATCCACCTACTGATGCGAGCCTGACTGCTTTGATGATGGCGGCCAAGACCACTGATCAAGCAATTCGAGAGATCGTCGGACGGGTAGGACACTTTGCAGGACTTAGAGCTGCGCCGTATCTTCTCAGACATGTTCTTCCCGCCCTTCAAGCTCTCGACAAGAATGATGGTTTTCAAATCACTCTTGTTTCCTAAATATCCATGCCTTCTTTTAAGCAGGTAGTCCACGCGTTTTAGTGTAGCCGCTGCTGCTGCGCTCGGCCTGACTCTTTGAAGCCACTCGAAGCGTTTAGTCACTATCCATCAGAGCAGATTACCCTCATCCACGCCACGGCTACAAGATTAGATCCCGATTAAAAGGCTGTTGTTCTCGCATGCGGGACACCGGGGGAATCTACGCGTGGGCAAAGAGACACTGCCATACGACACTCTGTTCATTGCCACGGGAACTACGGGTGCAAGTTCTCTATGGAATTTAACAAGACCAGTCGCTTGCACACCACACCTAGACCGACACAACCTACGGACGGAATATTGGATGGATAGGTCATACGTGAGCCATATTGGAGACCGTTTTGGGTTCAATCATTGACCGACTCACTAGGTACTTAGGATCAGAACCCGGGACGGCGTGTTGACCTTCAAAAAGCTTCGAAAGCCCCGGGCACTACAAAATAGATAGGATGCACAAAGCGCAGAAGAAAGCCTTTGCAGTACCCGATGGACCTACGCAAACCAAGCGCGATGCCATGTTGACAAAGGCACCACTCAGCTCGGAATCGTCGCCATTCCGATGGATTTGGGAGTACGATGTCGATGAAGAGGGCAGGCAGGCATCGCGAGCAACATCTAGAATTGACTGGGAAAGCAGCGTGATGTTTGAGCAAGAGAGCGTCTGTGGAGAACAGTTAGGTAGTCACGTTGTAGCTTCAACACACTTAAGTTGCTGTACGTCATGCACCCTGGATACATCAAGTTGGTCGCCTCCGTACCATTGCAAATCGGCGGCATATTCCATAAACGCGGTAGCGATTCGCGTCCCATGCATTGAAATCAATGTCTCCATGATCCACATCGACGAAGCCCTCGCGGACATATAGAGAATGAGACCCAGGTAGGGCGATCAGCCAAGAGGGAAGCGAGGCCATGTCGACGAGCTCAAGGAAGTGCCACAAAAGCTTTATCCCTATGCCCCGGCCTTGCTTCGAGGGATCTACTGCGAACGCTGAAAGGTCTGGGCAGTGAGTGGTCAGGCTGTCAGGTCTTGCTAAAGTTGCCAAAGGCGATTCACTCACAGTAATGCTTTTCCGCCTTCCCATGCTTCCCCAGTAGCCACAACGAATTGCAT
This sequence comes from Xylariaceae sp. FL1272, assembly GCA_022432385.1. Lineage (NCBI taxonomy): Eukaryota > Fungi > Ascomycota > Sordariomycetes > Xylariales > Xylariaceae > Xylariaceae sp. FL1272. The sequence continues at coordinate 764,889 of JAJJXC010000001.1, read as the reverse complement.
ATTGATGAAAGAGGGCGGATTGTCCTGCACAAGCTTTGAGGTAGGCGCCGGAGCCGCATCATCAACTTCTTCGAGCGTCCAACAAGCGAACCTCAATATGTCACGTTGTCGGAGTGTCGACAGCCATAAAGATGGTCGTGCAACGATCGTCAAAGCGACTCGCAATCCTAGCCTTGAAGAAGTTCAAGCATCGTCTGCTCATCAACTATACTGTCAAATGCAAATCGATGTACTAACGCTTGGCCGTAAGCTTTCCAGTTGATCTCTGTCATGACCGACAGATCATCGGCGCTTGAACGATAGAGATAGACGTAGTGTCCATGATGCTCCGAAGTGAAGGGTGGCGCGCATTATCTAAATAAATAGCAACCCAGTACTCGACATACCAGTGACACATAGTTAATGATGGCGAATGCGAAGCGTCGCTCTCTAAGTACCTGCACCGCATTGCACTTAGCACTGTTGGTGCTTAAAAGGTTTGGAGTCCAACTGATATGCAGAGGTGGGGATTCCGGACTTTCACAGCATCCTAGAGCGCAAATGTCCCAAAACGCTCCCCCTTATTTAGATCAGTGTCCAGACGACTTATACGGGTGGCAGTTGACTACTGATAGCCCCTTACTAGAACACCCCAATCACTATATGTAACAACTTGCATTACTAGCAGAACATGCAAGTGTTTGTACGGGGTACGAAACTCACATTTGAAGTGGTGAAGCCGAGACCATTGAAGGTAAGCATAACCCGAGCCTCATCGAGAACCCCGATCGCTATAGGACTTGATATAAGCTAGATGCAGAAAAATGCCAAACTCGATAGCGAAGCTTTATTGTCAAAGTTCAGCAGACCTCGCTGTAAAAATGTTCTCGACTGGTATAGAGATCCCACTCCAAAACTATAAGAGAACCAGAAATGACTGTGAATTACCAACGATATTCGCCAAGTATGCAATATAGTCTCCTAATCGAGGCAGAACCCAACACGCTCAGGCCGAAAAGAAGATGAAACGCCCACAGATATTATGCATCAACCCCATTTCCCCGTTTCCATTACATCTCAAAAGCGGCACTAAACCGCCTAAGCTCCATGTCCTCATGAGCTGCCCAATGGTCCTTCTCCTGAGTAGCAGCATACTGTCCAAACTTAGACTTCTTTTCCGAGCCCATCTTCTCATTGAGTTCTTTGGTAACGGCATCCACATCAACGCTCAAGTATTCTCTCAAAAACTTGCCAACATCTGTGTTCTCCGCATTGCCCCGGATAGCATCCGTTCCTGGACCCCCAGAGCTATAGATATTCACATCCACAGCCGAGTGACCGTGAGTGCTCCAACCAATCTGGGCTCGTGTGCTAATCATATTTGCGAACGAGGGCTGAGCACGGTCAGGGAAGACCGCCAGGGTTGTCAACTCGATGTCGGTGGCATCTGAAATACCGAGGCCGGGAATGACTAATTCCTCGTTAATCCACTTCATCAGTTTCTCTGTTGATTTCTCGCTAGATTCAGACTGAGCCACGTGCTCCTGGAGGCGGCGGGCCAGTAGCTCAGAGGATGCGGTAGCATTGGCGAGAACTTGGGGGTACCAAAGGTACTGAGGGTAGTCCTCATTGAGTTCTGCGGAATAATCAGTGTACTGTATTGCAGAGCGGGGGAACGGATGTTCTTACGTTTCGCTACGGACAAGCCGCCGGTTTCGTGATCGCTGGTCGCAACCAAAACACCATCGCTCTTGCTGTCTTTCAAGAACTCAAGGACGAGTTTAAAGGTCTTATCGTATTCCAGGACCTCTCGTACCTGCGCCGAGGGGTCATTCCCGTGGCCTGCGTGATCGATTCTACTACCCTCGATCATCAAGAAAAATCCCTTGTCGCTCTTCGCAGTAGCCTTCTCCAGTGAGCGCAGAGCCATCTTTGCCATTTCACTGAGACTTGGGTACACATCATTCATGTTTCTCCGATCTAGCTCGAAGGGAATGTCTGTCGGTGCGAACAAGCCCAAAAAGGGTAAGGGGACTTCCGTCTCGCCTCCTGCGTAATAGTTAAACGCCGTCCTGTTTCCAATGTAATTCCAACCATAGTCTCTTTGTGCCATATCAATGACGTCTACACCATCTTGCCGACAACCACCCGATGTAGTATTTGGCAGGAAATGACACCGACCTCCCCCGAGCATTATGTCTACTGAACGTTCGAGTGGGCCGTGGCCGATTTCGTGGAGGGCAATCTCATCTTGCTGGCCGCGATATTCAACGTGGCTAGCAAAACAAGCAGGTGTCGCGTCCGTGATGTCGGTTGTGACCACCAGTCCGGTCGAGTAGCCGGCCTTCTTGGCAGCTTCTAGCACGGTGCCACAGGGTGTTGAGTCTGGTAGTATGGAAATGGCTCCATTGTAGCTCTTCCTGGCACAGCTAAATGCAGTTGCGCCTGCTGCGCTATCGGTGACGAGGGAGGAGCTACTCCTCGTCCGACTGCTGCCCCAGAAGTGCTTGTCGAGGGTGAGGGTGTCGCCGTACTCGAGGCCCTCGGTGTACTGCCTGAAGCTCCGCGTCAGGGAGAGGGAGGCTGGGCCCATTCCATCAGAAACCATAAAGATGAGATTCCGCTTCCCGGCCGGTTTGTCGAAGGAAGTCTGTTGACGATGAGAGATCCATACGGCTAGGACTAAAATGCCGGCGGTGGCGAGGAGCGCCCAGGCAAAGAGAAGAGCTTCGCGGAGGCGCGAGGTGCCTGATCGGCCGGTGCGAGTGGCGTGCGACGAGCCACGGAGAGCATCTTCGGAGGATACGGATCGGTCGGAGTGAATGTCGGAATCGCGGCGGGCGAGGAGGGGGGTTGTGTCTCTAGGCTTGTATAGGATCGCAATGTCAGCCTTTTGACGTTTCATTCGGGAAACAAACAACATCAGGTTTCTCAGCGGCCGATGGCAAGCACCTGAAGACATTCCCATGCTGCGTCGAAAGCTGCGCGTCTTCAAAATTGAGACTGCTGTAGAGCATCCCGTCGTCACGAGCACTCACCATATTGCATGAAAAGCATCGGCCAAAGATGCGTAAAATGGCACTACACGGTCCAACAAGTCCTGACCGATGTATTACAGATGCGAACAGCCAGACCCAAATCTGCTCCTGAAGAGTCACGGTTTTGAGACAACGCTGAGCCGATCGGTCGAACGCAGAGGTGCTGGAGGCGGAGCTGGCTTGGCTGGGTCATGCGTTTTGTCGCGGACCCCTGGGCGAAGCTGCAGCTGACCGCGATGACGCACTACCGGAATGCGTTTGGCAAGATGCATGCGAGCCAGGCTTGCACCACCGTTAGCCAGACGACGTCTCGAATTCGCACCTCGGGTCGCGCGTTTGGGATTTACACGTGTCACAGATGTGCCACTTCGCATAGCCTAAAGAGGTACCTACCTACATGTAGTTTTAACTTTCCAGCGACATGCTGAGGGTCCTAAGGTAATTTGCATACCAGCCCTTTAAAGCAGCAAGGCTTGGAACTCCGTAACATGCTCTTCCAACGCACCAGAAGACGAGACGATGAAGCCATCATGTTCTGCTGTGTAGATCTTCCCACGTTCTAAAGATTTTGCCTTGGTAAACTGCAGGAATCGGCGGTCCATGAGATGGTATTCTCACCATGTCGAACCCAGTCGTGAGCATCTTGCGACACCAGTTGAAGTCGTCGTGCAATGAGATGTTGCGTAATACCACTTCATCACGCCAGTAGCAGATGACCTCCTCTAAGAGGTAGACAAACTTTTTAAAAGAAACGCTGAAGGGGTATCAATACTATCCACTCCTGCTTCTACACACATTCTTAATATGCTCTTGGCGTGCCCATGTAGCCGTATTGTCTAAGAGCATCTAAACCAGGGACTTTATATTCTAAAGTATTTCCGTCTTCGTTCGTGACATCCTACGCTTCTTCCTCTTCCTGATGCTCAGTATTCTTCGCCGCGTAATGAATCTATCCACACTCTGAAAAATCACATCCCTCATTAACAACAGAACGGTAGCCACAACGACCGGAAGAGCGATAGCCCAGCTGGCAAAGAGTCATTAGCTGAGTTACCGCGACTCAAGATTGTTGAGTGCTTACAAGTATCGGCTACTGTTATCTGATGCCTCTGGAAAATGGCCAAAGTTTTGGCCAAAGTATCCAGTGATGAAAGTCAGCGGCAAGAAAATGATGGTCACAATGGTTAGCTGTTTCATGCTCTCGTTCTGGTAGGTCGCGATCGTGTTGAAGATGAGGTCAATCATATGGTTTGCCGATTCCTACCACACCAGGGTTAGTGACTCTTAACTGGGCAAAGGAAGGTTCCCGATTCTAGGCAAACACGCAGAGCTGTCTCGACATGCTCAAATGGAGAGTGTTTCATTTCCGGAACCGGACGCGAGGAGAGGAGCAAAGCTTACTTTGATTTGTGTGAGGTTCTCTGTGATCAAAACACAGTGATCGTACTAAACGCGTGAGTTCGAAATAAGCACTACCACGTATTGCTAGGGGTAGAGCTTTGATACTTACCACATCGCCCAGGTAAGTATAGGTCATTGGTGTAATCTGATCATCGATGGGTCGGTCAGTGGACGATACTAGAACTGATGGGGATTCAGAGAACTCACAATCACGCCTCCAAGGGGGTTTTGCAACTCCCGAGAGACGGATTCTGGCGCAAGTTTCGTCTTGTGATCGCGTAGTGTATTGATGAGTGCCTGTATTGGATTCACGAAGCTGAACATTTTGTTGATTTCTGCGATTATGATGTAGAGGTTCTTGGTGTGTCTGATGTTCGGATGCGTAAGAACATCGAGTTCCAGATCACCGATAATATCGGCATAGCAAGCAGTGACCGGTATGGCCATATCGATAATCGCGTCGATGATAGCTTGAGCTACCATGGATGCGTCGCAGGACTGCCGCAATATGGTAGTCGCGCTTTGCAGTCTAGCAAGAATCGGTTCCTCGACATCGTCGGCGGACTGCTCAAAAAATGCAATTACGGTATTGTCCGACGTGATGAACATGGCTACCTGCTCGGCCATGACTGCCAGTCCCTTCGACGCCAGAGCTGAGTGCTTCTCCATGTACTCTGTACGGGCAGCATTTGGGGCGGCATGGTATCTCTGCAAGGTACAGACTGTGTTGGGGTTAAAAACATCGGACAGTCCAGTTGCTTTATGTGATAGATGCCTTGGCGGCGGCGGCGCCGACGAAGTACCCTTTTCTAAGGCGCTGGCAGCTTTGGGATACGGGGCTTTCTTCCCAGTTATCCATCGCCGGACCTTCTTGGCAGCACCGTGTAGTATGGCCCCGCTACGAGACTTGACAGGCGACCTGTCGCCATCATCTCCATCGGCCTCACCATGGGTGTCATCATCAATAAGACGAACTAGTTTCATGCATGTCAAGACTAGAAATGTATGTCCTGCATACCAATCGGCTTTGGTTCGGTTCCTCGGGTTCATGACATCCTCGATGGCCAGTCGATGCAGATTTTTGTATTTTCCCAGTGCCTGAATGACGTCCCAAGATATTCCATTCACATTGATCCATCGACATTTGACCCATGAGGGTTGGGGGCGCATGACGAAGTCAACCAACTGGCTATTGTCGAGTTCGTGTACTTGGAGGTGGTCTTGCGAGAAGTCGACAACTGTCACCTGGCAGTCGGCGTGAAGAGTTGGTACCGTATCCTGACCTCCGTCTACCTTGGTAGGATCAAGCCCAGGCTCAGCTCCAAAACGTCCACCCCCTCTCTCGTACTCGTACTCATCCAACTCCTCGATTGTTCTGAAAGTGGTGGCGCGTGTGCTGCGACGACGCAGCCCCGTGACGGGCGACGTGGGCGGTAAATGAGGTGCTGACTGCGGCACAGCGCCAGTATTGATAGTGATGCCATTGTGTACGCGTGACTGGCTGCGCGGGTACTGTGAAGGGACGACGACAGTGGGTGCGCTCGCGGTTGAGCTGGCTCCAGGGACGGTAGGCCGCAGTTGGGGAACGAGGGCGGGAGCGGGAGGAAACTCCTCGGTGGCGGTTGAGTCTGAGGATGTTCTTGTTGACATGGCGTCTGAACCAGCAGCCATGACTAGGGCGCGAGAAGTGTTGCGTCGTTATCGGCGGCCACGGAGTCGAATAGATCGGGTAATGACATTCGAGTTTTCAGCCCCATGCGACAGACGCATCGAGTCAATAGGCGATCGAAACCGGCAACTCGGAGGACCAAAACAGCACCGCCTATTCGTTCGCTAACAGCAACGGTGTCGCTATGAGGACTAAGCGACTCGATCGATCCATTGAAGCCAGAGAGATTAGTAGGTAGTGATTGGTGTCAACCGGTGATCTTCGGCATGGAGAGGGACCTCTGCTTGGTGGGACTACAGTAGCATCGTCGTACGGAGACATGATTCAAATTTTTCTATTTGTAGGAGCGCGATAGTCGCCTCTGAAACTTGGAGCCACCGTCCAGGGTCCCTCTAGCGCCAGCTAAAAGTAAGAATATACTTAAGTGTTTCCATACTGCAATCTCTGTCTGCCAGTAGTGATCTCCGCACAGCTCATTGGTCTTGCCGGGAGTGTCACAGTCGATGACCTTTACTGTTGACTCCCATTTCGAAAGTCCCATGCCAGACACCCCTGGTTCGCTCATGCCAGTGTCAGCGTCGCTGTGTTCCAAATCGAGACCAAGCTAAGGCACATCCATGTGATATCGCCGGTTCGTATTCCTCTCGTCGATAATGCTCGTTAATAGAGCAAACGCGTGTCGTCAAGTTCGTCTTCTTCCAAGCCCAAAAGTGTTGTGAATATTTGGGCAAAAGTGCATCTTTTCTTTCCCATGACGTAATTGCTAGGCGTGTAGGTTCGCCGGTTTACGAGCTAGGCCGCTAAGTCACTGCAGGTGATACCTTATGGATCCCGCCACTATCAGCGCTCTGGAATGAATGAACTTGTACTACTACTCGAGACAGGCTACAAAGTGATGTAGCTTGAGGTATACCAGGAGACTGTAAACCCGAAATATATTCAACATGAGTACTTACGAGAGCCGTCGTCAAGAAAATATCGATCGTAACAGAAGCTTGGTGCAGGGTCTTGGCTTACATGGTGAATTGGTGTCCAAGCCCAAGACCTCGGCCCCCCCAGCTCGTCAGCCTGCAAAACGGCGCAAGCTGCAGTCGTCCACCGTGCAACCTACACGCGTATCAGCGCGTCTTGCAAGTGCCTCGACCAAGCCAGTATACACGGAAGATGGCTCTTCGAATATTGTACCTGCAGTCAGCCGCCGCCAAGCGCAGCGGAGAGAGACGGCATCCCAGTCCGAACACTCAGAACCAACAGCATTGGATACGAACCCACCACTGAACAAGAGCCTCGAAGCGTTAAAAGCAAACTGGACTTCGTGGACGCCGTCTGAAGGCCCGCCAACCCGTGACGATACTGGAACATACCATTTCACCTCCCATCCAGATTTTACGCCCAACAAATCGCCCGAAAGCATCATTCGCGAAGGGAGCTTTGGAGGCTCATACTGGCGACCGTTATACTCACAGCATCTCCAGACAACTATAGCAGATGACTGGCGTGAATTGCCTGAAGAATGGACGTCTGGGCTGGTAGAGCACTACCTTATATCAGGGACGTATGATCCAGAGATCAACAAATACGGTGTTGCTTGCGGGCAGAGCATTGAGCAATGGGAAGCTAATGGTTGGATTGCGCACGAGTACGATGTCAGGGGCTGGTTTCAATGGTTCTGCCGGTTCTGGCTTGGACGCCGTTGCGACGACGATGGACGACAAATCAGCCGGTGGCGGAAATGTGTCGGCGAAACAGGTCGATGGCGGAGAACTTGTAAGTTAATATAGCAGCCCTTTCGTCCTTCCTTGACAAGCGTGTGCAACCGTTCGAACATGCCCATCTAAGATTTTTCCAGTGTTGAAAAAGTACGTCCAGAACGGGATCCGCTCAGTGACTGATGAAGGAGATGAGTTTGATGATCGCAAAGATCCAAGTCCTGTTGTACACCAGGTGAGTCCTGCTTTTACAAATCAGAAGTCGGACACAGCTTAATGGCTAATGTGAATCAAGACCTGTCATCATTGGGCATGGGAGCTCCGACAGGAAGAGTTAGATCGATACTGGAGCGAGTATGCTTAGGACCGCGCAAATCTTCTTGTTCCTTGGAACCCAATGGCCTTACGACCTTCTAAGGCATGCCTGATATACTCGAGTCTTTGAAAGCGATGAACACGGAAGCGCTCTAGACAATTGGCAAAAACTAGTACAAACATTACATTGCTTATAAGCTGAAGTTAGTCGCATCAAGATTGTGAGAACACGGGATCGGGTAACAACGAGCAACACCTTTCGTTGCAAAAATGATCGTACAGCACTACCTACTCCTCGTATCCATACGACAAGAAACTAGAAACTGGCCACCCATTCTGCACATCGTACTCGTCAGGTCTAGTCGTACCGTGGAGGACGGTGAAGTGAGGCATGTTTCCGCATCCAATCGTCGTAGCATTGTTGCACTGCTTCTCATTTGGACGAACTTTCTTCAACTGTCCAGCAATGCGCTGCGCACAATCCCGGCCCTCATAATAAGCACCTTGCAGGAAACCAAAGTATTCTGCCGATGTACCTTCGCCCGCAAACCACAATCGGTCAAGATTTGCGCGTATGTTTTGATGCTTTTCTAGCGTCATACCTACCGGCCAGTTCGAGTATGAGCCAAAAGACCACCTGTCACGTCTTGTTAGCACTTATTCATTCGATATGATCAATATGCATGATATTTGGCTTACTCTTCTGTGCTCCATCGAGGATACATGAAACTCATGGGCTCTGGGATATCTTTGTCGGGGAACATTGCTCTGAGAACTGCAAGGGCTTCCGCTTTTGTCACCTCGTCGGGCTGTTCCTCAACCCTGTAGGACTCACTCCCAACGACTGTGACAAAAATGATGTTTGAACCCTCTAAAAAGCCCGGGCCAGACAAGCTCTGCCATACAGGGTAGTATCCACGTACGTTATCGTCAGCGTAGAGGAAGTATTGCGTCTCAGGGTCCCAGAAAGTCTCATTGAATTGGAAGAAGATCTTGGTGTACGTTCCCATTTGATACTGTTCAATAGCTTCCCGCTTCCATTGTGGCAGCCTTGGTTGGAATTTCACCACCTCGTTTTGCAGAACACCAATTGAGAAAGTGGCAATAGCGTCTGAGTTGCGTTAGCAACACTTACCTACAATCAGAATAGTAAGGTCTTGTAGAAGATAGGCTTACGTTCAGCTTCCACACAACCACCGTCGTCGAATGTCACAGTGACGCCGTCTGATCCATACTTGATGGATTTCACCGTAGTGTTTAGCAGGAGGCGCAGGTCGTTTTTCTTGAGAAATGAATTTGCTTCGCCAATAATGAAGGCGTTGAAGCCTCTCTGATCCCACACGAAGTTGTTTTCATCACTCCACTGGTAGAAGGTCAAGTTATATCCGGTGATTCCGAACAAAAGTCCGCTGTTCTCCGGAGGCCAGGCCGTTTCAAAGTCCCAATACCACCATTCAACCGCTTCTAGTAGCCGCAAAGGTGTTGCGTCAGTTATTTTCGTCGAGTCTCCCCTGCGGAGATGCGGAGAACTTCAAGACAAAGGACTAGTCTCTAATATATGACAAGTTAGATTACTCACTATGAAATTGTCAGTACGATGTCTTAGGCATGTAGTTTAACAAAAAATCGCATAACATCTTTCTATATACATACCGAGCCTTCATGTCCTTCTTAGGTTTCCAACCAGCGACACTATATCCTGGGGGAAACGTGTGTTAGCAACAACCAATTACTTTCTAAATCACGGCTACACGTGGAATATGTTTAATGGGACGTCTTGAAACAATCAGATAAATCGCAACACATACCCGCACGCATACTCGAATCTTGCAGGTTTTTGGACAAGATGTAACCTGCGGCCTCCTCTGTGGCCGTGTACGCATCATCCATGTCGTCGAACAGAGTGCCGTAGTCTGCGGCTCCGGCGGTGTCATAGGTAAGAATGGAGTCGTAGTCAGAGTACGTGTTGTTGATTCCATATTTCTTTGCCAACGTCCAGATTGGATTTTCCGGGCCGCCTTCAGTTCCCAGACCTTGCACCCAATTGGCACCCAGCTCGACTGTATATGGGGTGCCATCGCTCTTCTTGCCGAACTCGGTGTGCTTTACTCTACCACCAATGTAATCATTCCTGTCAATGATGAGAAAGTCTGTGATAGAGGCATTTGTGAGAGTTTGCGCAGCCGTAATACCAGCGGCCCCAGCACCAAGAATCGCGACTTTTGTCTTACGGCAAGTTTTGTATTTCTCGGCGGCGGGAGAAGCGTTGACAGATGGGCTCAGAGCAATGGCCCCTGCAACAAGCTGTTGGAGGAGTGCGACTCTCATCTTGCAAGATTGATCACGGAAGATTACCACCCATCAACAAACAGAAAGCTATTCTCAAGCTTTCTTATTTGTGTGTTGCAAAAAGTTCACATCAGCTCCGCGTTAAGAGCAAACGTAAAATGGAACGAGGGCTCTCAACTCATGCCAAGCTACTCAAGCGTCATTTTTATGTCTCCTAATTCAATCGGTCAGGATGAAGAATCCCATGCTGTACAACTACTAAGCAGTCTGCGACTCTGGCCAGTAGGATGATTTCCCCATATCAAAGCGATGGATCGAAATGAGCTCCGCTTTCGCATTCCTAAGGTATCAATACCCACATCCGTAATGATGCACAGTCGGCTTACCCTCGGCTTACATTCACTTCGAAACTGACTATTCGAGGTTAACAACTAGTTGTCTAGCCGTTTCCCGTAGTTATCAGATCACGATAGAGCCTTGTCTTGTTCAAAAACGTTAACGATCACTCTCTATCCAGCTTCGAAATTCACCTTGCAATTGAGACCCCTCACACATCCCTGGCATGGAGCTAGGCAACTTAGAGAAGGTGGATTGAGGCTTAACTAGGGAAATACTGAGACATGCGTAATGCAATGTATGGTAAGAAGCCGTTGCAGACAGTCGCAAGAGAGTGATAGTCATCGGACAACTCCAATCAGCAAAGAGCAAAACATTCGAGGGATTAGGTACATAACCAGCGTCACTCGTTTGGCAATGGCCTTACGCGTGTCCTACAAACGTCATACTCATATTCGCTTTAGGTGAGAGACGAGACTCATCACGTTTGCTATCGTGGAAATGCCTTCATGGTACAATAGTAGTGATGAGCAGCCTACTGCTCAGGCAGCCGTAGCGCAGAGTGAGTAGCTGGTAACAAAAGTTAATACGGTATTATCTTAGCACCTTATGATCTGTGTCTAGTCTCATGAATTGGCCCACACACCTGACTAGATCCTGTTCCATTCTTACGGCAGGCTATATCTCTGTTTCTCTGATACAATAAGTATCGCTCTGTTAAAGCACCAAGTCAAACCAAATTCTGGATACGTCGAAACTCTTGCACGAGTCGCCAGTCGGGGGGATGTAGCAAAGGTAGCTAGCTAGCTGTCTATGCAGTGTGGCGGGATTGAGCAACACCAGATTATGATCAACCTAGGCTGAGACAAGGCACGTCTGTACTAGAACGAGCCAGCTTAGCTCCATCTTGGCCCAGTTGCCAATATCACCTCATCGCCAATCAGGTTCCAAATATCTACAGTGTAGCCCAAAAGACGGACACAATTGGCACCAGTGGTGTCAAAGGTAGTCCGCCCATAATACGTGAGCCTCTCTGGTGTCGGTCGAGGCGGGTTAGAGGTTAGGTTGCAGATTCATTATACAACACAGCCGGCCGTACAGTTACGACCGTAACAAATTGATTTTATCACAGGAAAGACTTTTTGTGACCACCTGGTTGCTAAAAGCGGCCAATGGGTTTTTGTTCTCTATGGAGGTCTAGGGGCATACCTACCAGGCTAGTTTATCCGTCAGTGTCAACTCAGCGCCGCCCAGAGTCTATTCAAGGTGATTAACTCGATTTTATACGGCGAAGTTTACTAGCTGAAGACCAACTATACATTTTAAGATCAGCCACTAAACCTAACTTGCGGCCTGGCCCATCTGTTTTTCTTTGTAGTTTGGTATAAAACGCTATGCGATAGCAAGTTTTGGTTCGTGTAGCGGCAAGGGTTAACAGATTAAATATATATGAGAATCAAGAAATAAGACACTGTTAAGCTTTGCACTTTAGTCCTTCCTAGCACTCCTTCTTGACTAAGGACTTTCGAGTCTTACTATATCCTTAAGTGCTCTAGCGTTTTACGACGCATTATTGCACCTGTGCGTTTTGTTTTTGACACTAGTACATTTGTTTTTTATAGGTGATTTCGTTTATTCGAAGACTTTACATGTTAACAAACACAATAGCCTGCGCTTAATCAACACAATGTGTACGATAATCGCCGTAATATCAGGCAATGTAAAATGCAATACTGCTGCTGTTGACATACACGAAACGCTTTATACACTTTAACATCGTAGCCAGATAAGGCACTACGCACCTACTACCATTAGCACCCTAGAGAAGTCAAGCATATACTTAACTCGATATGTTTTGTACCAGCGCTCAACGCGTACTATTATAGTAACACTTCTAGAACACATGTAAGATAGCTACCTCTTACAATTCTAGAAGGATCTGTTCTTGCAAAAGCAAAGGTCTCGCTTCCAAAGTCTTCTATAACGGCCTCCTAATACTAAAGCTGCCCGGGTTCATAAGGCTCGGACATTTCAGGTACCCTACGTCCGGTACTTCTTCCAACGCTGAAACTCAGCGTTTCTACGTCAGCTCGTATGAGATGCCGTCTTATACTAGCGTTATTCCGAACGTGCTTGATGCTAACAGGGTGCTAGGCCATATGGTCTTTTGTTTTCGCATAATGGTCACATATCGAAAGGCCTTTTAGTTTGGTCGCATATTGCTCATAAACATGTTATTTAGAAATCTTCTAAATATCGAAAAGCTCAAGGAATACTTGGATTGCAAAGCGCATCGCCATATACGGATAGCGATTCAGAGATCATGCTTCAAGTATTTGCCTCTCAGCTCCTCCAGACTGATAAGAGACATGTGGAACCAGACGATCTCTTTACAGGCTTGAGTAACATGTGAGCAGAATCCAGATCTATGCCATAACACTTCAAGTTGATCGTACTTAGTCTGATGTTCGCGTAGGTTCAAGATCATAGTTGGCGGCTTCGCTTTCTGTGGCATGGTCGGCGGCACAGCCATCTTTGGATCTAGAGACCCTCACGGTATTCGGCCTCTCGTCATTGGCTCGCGCCCAAACCCATATGGCAAAGGCATGGACTATATGCTTGCGTCTGAATCTGTACCCTTGGATGAGCTTGGTTTCAGCGGAGTTCAAGACCTTCAGCCTGGTCAGGCTCCGATAATTCCTAAAAGAGGCTCGCCAGTCTTCCGCCAAGTGCACCCCCATTTAAGCCATGCTCCTAATATCTTCGATTACTGTTATTTTAGTCGCCCGGACTCAAGTCATCGATGGTATTCCCGGTTTCGGAAGTAGGATGGGTGTCAAACTCGCCCATACCGTTCAGAAAACCTTAGGCCAGGGGTTAGCGCGCGCATTTAACAGAAAGTGTCTAAATAGCTAACCGCGCGAGATAGTTATTCCTGTGCCTGAATCCGGTATCGGTGCGTGCATGCATGTGCATGTGTGTTCGATCTCGTTACTGTGTATAAGAATTTATGCTAACATGCATCATAGTGAGTGATCCCCTATTCCGAGGAAGTACCCCAGTGCCGAAAGCAGCCAGGGCATCGTACAGCATCATGATTGAGGAAACAGACTGACATGTTTTCATGCACCAAGGTCGCTGCGCTGTCCGTTGCCGAAACCCTGACTCGACCATACTGACACGCTCTGTCAAGAAATCACTACGTCTTCCAAACTTTCATTATGCCAGTTAAGGGAAACGCGTTAAGGGGGTTCAGTCAAAACTCAATGCTTTGCGAAGCGAGTTCAGCAGAAAAACGTATTACCTGTTGACGACACGTAGGTACTGCCTTGTCTTTGCCAGTTCAAACTCAAGAATAAGCTGACGACTCCTTAGTATTGTAAGAGGCACGACCAGTCTTGAAGTATGCAATATGGCCGGAGAGCTGGAGCGAACAAAGTGTATTTCGCATGTTCTGCTCCACCGGTAACGTATGTGGCTTTGGAACTTTTGGTGTTGTTCTTGGTTGATTCAATCTCTAGGCATCCTCACATCTACGGCATTGACCTAACTACGTCGTGGGAATTGGTTGCGCACAACCCTGACCGTAAAGCCATCGCCGCCTCGATCAACGCGGACGAAGTTATCTTCTTGAGTTTGGAGGATCTGGAGGCTGCTTGTGCTGAACTGAGCCCTCGTCCTAGCCAACGATTCGAAGATGGCGTCTTTTCTGGCAATTACGCGACGCCTCTATCTCCCGGATATCCGGAGAACTTGGCAAAGGCTCGCGGCAAGCCCAAGTCTGCCGAGCGTCACCATAACAGTACATTCGTCACAGTTGGGGACAGCGTCACAAGGCGTTTGACAGGGTACGAAGCTTCGGATATCAGTCTCCATCATGTGACCAGTGACTTGCCATGACGCCGAGCATAGAATTATGCTAGGACTCGACTTGGTTCATTCAACAGAATTTCTTCTGATAGGAAGATCTCCAATCTTTTCACTCTCAGACAAGGGCCGCGGTCCGAACCTGGAGCAAGGCATGTCTACCCAGGACCGGACTCAACACGCACCACGTGGGTCGTGACTCCGCCCTGGACACGCAGTTTATCGGTCATTCAATGCAACGTCTTGACAATTTCGGCTGGACCCGTTGGGCGAACCACAAGACATAGATACATTCGGGAATAATTGCCGTTGGCAAGAGAACACAGAAGTTGGTCGTTTCTTACATGGGGTAGAAACACGAGTATATAGCCATGACTGACACCGTAATTGTGGAGGTAATTCAGGGTTCAAACCATTCAAAAAACTTGAGCCACTAAGGACAGTCGAGGACGACGCATCTTTTTCTAATTCTATTGTTTAGCTCGATAGATAGCTGTGTACGGTATTCAATAACGTCTAGACTCTTGAACTACCTATCGTGCATAGGTCATGCACCAAAACCCCTAGAAAGTTGTAACTGAAAATAACGATGACCTTCTAACAACTGCTAACTAGTAGATGGACATCAAAGCAAAGGGTATCTGAACTAAAGAATCTGTCGTAACGTCATTGAGCATGAGAGCAACAAGCAATCAACCCCTTTCCACCGTTCAATTCTTCTTGAAGGATCGCCAGAGGTCCGACACCGATCGACCGCCAAAAAGATATTGGTCCGTGTGACGCCCGCAATGTGTGTAGACATTGACCGTAGGCGAGCGGGCTTTGGAGGTGCTGGATCGGCGGATTTCCTTCATGTGCAGCACGTTAGAACCAAGGTTGAAACGGTGTGAAGCGGGTGATTGGCCAACCTTATCCGATATGTCAGAAGCAAAACTGTCGTGCCGACCAGACGCTGAAGACTTGTCGAGAGGCATCGAAGGTGGCACTGTAGATCTTCTTAGGCCCATGGCTGGTAGTCGTTGAGGTAAGTCGCTGGCGCGGGTGTTCCAGCTCTGTGTTTCCAATAGCTGGATGACAGCAAGGTAGGACTATCGGGGTTATGTGATAGATCCCAAATGCGTGTGTGTGTCGAACAAAGAGGTGGGCGACGTAGTTGAGTGAGTTATGATGCAAAGAAAGCCCACCAGGGTAGCTGAATGGCACGCCAGGTGCGATGTTGATATTGATCAGAGGGAGTTTGTTTCTGGTGAGATTGACTCTCTTGGGGAAGGAATAAAGATTGTGCTGCCTGAGCTGAGGTCTTTAGTTATATACTACTCGATGCCTGGTCTTGGTAGGCATACTTGCATATCGTCCATTGGGTCTCAGCGAGCGAGTTGCCGGCTACCCTTGGCGTCATGCCATTCTCACGACCGGCACAGACATCCGTACTGGAGGGACTACCATCTTGCGGTGACCTGGGTCTCTTGGTGGGGTCGAAAGGGACGCACAGGGGATGGGTGACAGAGGATCAACAGCGGTTTCCGACCAATGGACACCGGTTACGATGTGATCCCTTGTCGTACCAATGCCGTGGTGCCGGCCAGACGAATAAAATAGTCGGCGTGGAGACGTCTAGTCATATGGGCGAGACACGCAGTAGTGGCTCGTGATATCTCTGCTTCTGGGCAAGAGGCTCTGTATTCAACCAAGAAATCCCAGGCGGACACTTGTCAGCCCTATCATCCCGGTGTCACCGGTTTGCGGGAAAATTGTGGGAGAGGAGAGACCCGCATCTGGACACCGGATGTCCATAGATCGCAATGCAAACGAAGCTATCTCAGGCCCTTGAGAATACTTCCGCGTCTCAGCCTGTGCCGAATCACCGAGCACCTAGTTGAGACGCGCAAAACGTGCGCAATCCCACTGTGATCGTCGCTCAGCTCGCAGAGAGAAGACCCCCCTAGGATACGGCGTACTTGATGTCCGAATGCACAATCACCACCACGCTTTTCGAAGGCAGAAACCTGGAAATACTTTTCAGAAGGATCTCATATGTGCGGTTGGCATTGTCGCAGTGCACCGGAAACACTTCAATTGCAAGGTTTTAATTGCAACGCGTATGGTTAGGTAAAGATGGCTACGGGGTCCCTGCGGCAGAGCCACTGGAGTTCCCTTTGCCGATCTCCCGCATGAAGTCATCACAAACCGCCTATAATTATCACATAGCGATGTCATGATGACTCTTGGCACTGATTGTTAGTTCTAAATCCAGTATTGGCAACAACTCTCGAAACGGCGCACGAAGATCAGCAGTGCAAAGCAGGAAGATACCTAGCAGTAGGAGACACGTCCCTTCCCATGTCAATCGCAGGCGGGATGACTGCATACTTCCATGAGAGACTCTGCCTTAGGTACCCACATATGTACCTACCTACCTAGGTACTTAGGTAAGCTACCAGGTGATGGATCAAACTCGAGTTCTACAGGCACATGTAGCTCTCACTTGATTCTGTGGTGCACATGTGTCGTTTCTTACAATGCCCGAAGCAATATCATTGTCATACTGGGCAAATACGTTGTATGTGACAGGTACGAACTGCATGTCAAAACATCCTTCGCTTGTTCAGGACGCATGGTACTTTCCTCGTTGCTGCCTGCTTCCTTGTGGACCCGTGACTATTTCCCACTGTACTATTCCCGTCCCCGTTTGTTGGAGTAATAAAGAATGGGGAGTCGGACGCGAGGGAAATGCACTGCCAGCTGATTCTACAGCGTGGCAGCTGGTCGGGTCGGCAGCGGGAGACTTGGCAGCTACGGGCCCGCACCTCGGTTTATTTGCCTTGAGGTCGGGGTCCGGGTCCCGTTGTAGTAGGGCTGATCTGGGTTTTGAGCCGCATCGTAGCGCCGACGATGACGATCCGAAATCTGGGGAGCATCTCAGAGATATCCAAATCGAAGATGGTTAGTTATAGCTCTACCAGCGACGCCAGAATCACCGTGTTTCTGGCGTGCGAGATACACTAAAATGTGGGAAAGTGCAGTTCACTGCTACGCGACTCCCGGAATCATGTCAGAACAAGCAATTTCGGAGGTAAAGGTGTCCAGTTCCTAGATATAATAATTGTCGAGTGGTGATGTTGAAAAACACGGAATGGAGACGAGGGAAATTGTCGAGTTGCAGATGTTGTGACGTTGGTTGTCTAGTGCTGGGTTTGAACACGGCAACGGGGTTTGATTGGCTGGCGGGCCAGGCGCGTTTGCAGGCGATGGTCTGTGCGCGCTGACTCCCGTGCGGAAAAGTGTGTCCACGCCCTGGGATTATAGGGCGTTTGGGCGCTGATTAGCAGGAACCCAGGTGCTGGGTGCTGGGCTGCGGTTGGCTGCTTGGGTGCGACACTGCGACGCGCACCCCCGAAAAAAGCCTCCTACACACGACCCGGCCCTCTCTTACTCTGCCTTCCGCCCATCCCCCTTCGCCTCGCAGTTCGACTCTTCCTTCGTCTCTCGACATCAGTCGATTCCAAGATCCAACGGTGATTCATCGACATCGCCCTCCAGAATTTCACACCGGATAATCGCGAGGTCGGGGTAGCCATTCCTCCATGTTTGGTTGATACTGCTCCGACTTGTCCCCATATTCCAACATCCACCATCGCCATCTCGCCGTGCACTCCTCGACAAGCCGCATCCTAGCTCTCCTCACCATCCCTACTGTCCGCCATACGCGTGTGCCCGCCCCTCGCACCCATCTTCTTTTATCTTCGCACTTTCTCGCAAGCGGGTTCCAACCACTTCCCGAATAATTCGTGCCCTTTGCGCCTTCGACTTTCCAGGTCTTCCGCCTCGCCCGTGCTTCGGCTAACAGAACTGCCTGGTGCGCGTTCATTTCAAAACGACATGGGAATAATTGGCATCTTGTCTCCAGTGTGAAGATCGCAGGCCAACATTGAAGCTCCAATGAAGCTGTTTGAGCCTGTCTTTTGCTGTCAATAGCCGATTACCCAAGCCAGCCCACCAGGTCGTCCACGTTAGTCCACTGTCTTGGATGGCTCATCCTTGTCATTCTCATACCTAGTCCTCTTATATTTGGCTGCGTCTCCATGCGATCGGCTTTCTAAGTCCACCACCAAGTAAGCTCTAACTAACATCGTTGTTGTGGCAGAGAGATTCTGGTTCAGTACGAGGCTATCTGGTCGAGTGTCGGTAAGCTCAATCTCGCAACTTATGTATCGCGTACCCAATGTGGTCTTCCAAATGTTCATCGACCTGACATAAACTTGCCTATAGTCTGGACGCCCAGTCATCATCCTTTTCATTTACCCAAGTTGTAACTCGAGTAGATCGGTCCCCGTCACTCGGCAGTAAATGAGTCATGGGGCCCAAGCGTGGAAGACACGCCGAGGAGGTCTTGGAATATAATTTCCAACTCTCCGATCCGGACGATGACAACTTTGACCCCTCAGCCGACGATGAGCGTCAGCATCCGCGAAAGAGAGTACGCGGAGCTCGTAAGTCTAGGCCTGGTGGTCGTCGTGGAAATCGCTACAACAACTCCGACATCGACGACGACGATATTGATGAACTCGGCGAGACCGAGGACGAGGGCTCATTCCATGGCGATGACGACAACGAAGAAGAGTCGCCTGTCGCAGAGGGGGGTCGTCATCGGAGGAAGGTAACCAAGAAGCAGGTGAATTACAAAGAAAGCTCCGATGATGATGAATCCGACTCAGAGGGAAAAGCCCCTCGCGGTTCTCCGAAAAGTAAAATAGTCACAATCAAGGTTCCAGGTCTGCAGAAGAAGCAGACGGCACCTGCCCCAACCACCGGCATGGGAACCAGGAGATCAACACGAGCCCGCACAGCCGACGGAGAAGGCGACGGCGATCTAGAGCTAGTCGAATTATCCAACTCGGGAAGACACGCTAGAGCTGCTGCTGGCTCCAAGAGTAGAAGTCCTGAAGCAGTTGGTCGCCGCCGAGCAACGCGTGGCGCGAAAGGCATCAAAAAGCCTCCCGCTCTCGAAGATGTTGAAGAGGATTTCCAGGACGGCGATGAAGCAAGCGATAATGGGGCGGTTCAGGACAAAATGGATGTTGACCAGACTGATGAGACTAAGTCTAAGGCCGACGATGATGAAGAGGTCGCTAAGGATGCGCCTGTTGAAACCGTAGAGACTGTTGAAGACGCCGACGAAGATGATGACGTACCTATTACTCGACGGACTCGTGCTGGTCGCCACGCCGCTGGCGCTGATGCGGAAGCTCCGATCGAACTTCCGCCCGACGAACATCGGGCTGGATCTCGTCGCCGGCTGACTCGGGGATCAAAAACCAGAAAATCAGCACAAGAAGCTAGCAGCGACTTTGAGCCAGGCAATGATTCAGACGAGGATGCAGATGGGCAAGAGGACGGGCAAGATGAGGATGATGGTGATACAAGCCCTAGTGGTCGAGGTGCAAAGTCTCCATCAAAGAGCAGAAGGTCGTCCAGAAGACCTCGGCGCGATGAGGCATCTGGCGACGAGGAACAACTCGATAGAGAGGAAATGGCCGAGGAACTTGAGGATCTTCGAGAAGACTCCCAGTCAAGGCGAACCAGGCGGCGGCGATCCCCGGCGATCCTCTTCGAAAGGAAAGAGCGACGAAAAGTGAAAAAGGTCGACTATTCTATCCCCCCTCTAAATCAAGCCAATTTCGAGATGGAGGAAGAGGAGGGAGCCATGCCAATCTCGACACCCGCACGCCGTCGCGGTCGTATGACTGCTCTTACCTACAACTCCCGTGCACTACACACCCTTGCTGGACCCTTTGGCGGCGCATCGGGAGAGGGGGCACTTGCTGAAGGCCCCTGGGGCAACGGCTCCGGTCAGCCCGCTGGCGGTTATGTCTCGGACAGCAGCGATGAGGAGATGAACGCACGGTCCGGGGCCGGGCACCCACCCACTACCCCTCGCGGTCTTTCAAGCGCGAATGCTCAACTTACTGGCGGTGATGGCCATGGTAGCAGGGTCGGCGCTTTGGCACCCAATGTTGGAAAACTGAAGGATCAGAAGGCCCTTGCTGACGCTGATCCGTTGGGCGTAGACTTGACCGTGAATTTCAGTCAAGTGGGAGGCATGCAAGGCCATATCGAGCAGCTGAAAGAGATGGTCCAGCTACCACTCTTGTATCCAGAAATGTTTGCAAGATTTCATGTCACACCCCCGAGAGGTGTATTATTCCATGGTCCCCCTGGAACCGGAAAGACCCTTCTTGCTCGGGCGCTCGCCAATTCCATTGGATTTGGTGGCAAGAAAATCACTTTCTACATGCGGAAGGGCGCAGATGCTTTGAGCAAGTGGGTTGGCGAGGCCGAGAAGCAGCTGCGTCTGCTTTTTGAAGAAGCCCGAAAAACCCAGCCCAGTATAATCTTCTTTGATGAAATTGATGGACTGGCCCCCGTCCGTTCCAGCAAACAGGAACAAATCCATGCCTCCATTGTTTCAACATTGCTAGCATTGATGGATGGAATGGATGGTCGAGGTCAAGTAATTGTCATTGGTGCCACTAATCGCCCTGATAATATCGACCCAGCTCTTCGTCGCCCTGGTCGTTTCGATCGAGAATTCTACTTCCCACTTCCCGATGTTGACGCACGAAAAGCAATCCTGGATATCCACACCAAAGACTGGGGTGTGTCAGATTCGTTCAAGATGTCGCTGGCAAAAGACACCAAGGGATATGGTGGGGCAGATCTGCGCGCTTTGTGCACTGAGGCTGCCCTGAACTCCATTCAGCGTACTTACCCTCAGATATACACGTCGAAAGAGAAGTTGCTCGTCGACCCGGAAAAAGTGAATGTGCAAACCCGCGACTTCACTATTGCCAAGCAGAAAATTATCCCCTCATCTGAGCGATCATCTGCGTCTGGTGCAGCACCTATTCCGAAAGATGTAGAGCCCCTCTTGCGACATCAATTCAAATCAATCATAGAGAGGATTGATAACGTCTTCCCGCGCAAACCCAAAGTCACAGCTCTGCAAGAAGCGATGTTTGAACCATATGATGACGCTGATGGCGGCTTTGAGCGTGAAGAGCTTGCCCAAGAATTCGACAGGAGTCGGATCTTTAGACCACGACTTCTACTCACAGCCGTGCAAGGTATGGGTCAAAATTACCTAGCAAAAGCTATAAAGCACCATCTTGAAGGCGTAAGCATGATCGACCTCGATCTGGCTACTGTTCTCGGGGATCCTCGGGTAAGTGTTGAATTAGCAATACAATATACAATCACTAATTTCGTTTCCAGCCTGCTGAACAAGTCTTGACGAGTGGTTTTATCGAGGCTAAGCGCCGGAAACCGAGTGTCATCTGTATCCCCAATGTGGATGCATGGTACACTGTCTTCCAAGGTCCTGCACTCACCGCATTTTTGGGCATGCTAAGATCGATTGACCCTACGGAGCCTATCATGATCCTAGCTACTGCTGAGGTTCCATTTAAAGAGCTCAGTGCGGACATCAGACGTGACCTCTTTGGATTTTCAAAACTGAATCTCTTCGAAATCAGTCGCCCATTCAAGGTAAGGATCAACATGAAATTGAGACTCCGGATCATGGCTGACGTTGAGCAGGAGAATCGTGAGGAGTATTTTTCAAGGATTATCGCCCACATCAGGAGGCTGCCCAAAGACTATCCAGGTACAAATCGCAAGAAGCGTATTCTGGAAGAACTACCGGTTGCCCCTCCGCCTCCCCCAAGAAAATTAACGAAAGAAGAGATCCACGAGGAAGACATCCAATATCGAAGGGCGTTGAACATGATGAAAGTTCACTTGCAGCCTATTATGGATCAGATCGCCAAAAAATACCAGAAATTCCGCCATCCAGTCATATCCGAAGATCAGTACCAGTATTTATTAGATGAGGCAGAACCCGGTTACGTTCGGCCTGACGTCGCGGACCTGCCTCCACGTCCATTTGAACTTGCCAAAGACAAAGATGGATACCCTGGTCTCCGTGCAACTGAGAGCAATAAGTTTTTCTACAATCTGGACGTCAACATAATCGAAACAAGACTCGCAAATGGATACTACTGGCGACCCTATGAATTTTTGAAGGATGTTCGGGGTCTAAAGAGCGATGCTGAAGCTATCGGTGACAGAGCGCGGTGGCTTAAAGCTTCAGAGCTTCTTCAGAACGTTGAGGTTGACGTTCTAGATGTTGATGAAAAACTCCGAAACACTGGCATCAACTGGGAGGCTATGTATGAGACTCAGAAGAAACGGAGAGAGGAGCGAGAGGAACGAGCTCGTAAGAGAAAAGCAATGCAGCCAGTTCCTGAAGAGGTTCACTCAGACATCAGCAACGGCGGTCTGAACGGCACAGGCAATGCTCACACAACCACTGTCGCCCAATTTCAAGTTATAGGAGATCTGCCCAACGGGACAACCGAGACATCATCATCAAGTGGCCGTACGAATGGGACGACCATACCCTCTAGAGGGACAGATGGTGACATTTCGATGGCTGATGTCAGCATGCAACCAAGCGGCCTTGTGTCGCCCATGCATCCACCATCGCAGTGGCCGCGTATGCCTACACATTCTTTGGACACGTCCACGAGGGTTACCACAGGAGGAACTGCCCAACTGTCCCACATCTCGACCGTCCAATCCCTCCCATCAGACATGTCCCCACCAATGGCAAATGATAATTCAATCCGAACTTCAGATCCATCTAGTCGGTCTTCCAATTTCAGCACACAGCTCACGAATGGTGGGTTACATGATCAATCTGGCCTTCTTGAGAATCTACCAGACACGCAATCGTACGCCGGTGCTAGTCAAACCACATCGAGCGATGAGCAATGGCCTCATTCTCAAGCCCATGGCATCATGCGAGGATATATTCAACCTTCTGGGCTTTCACAAAGCTCGCAACATCAGATGTCACCTTCGGCGCCCAGGTCGTCGCAAGCCCCAAGCATGGCGAATCTGTTAAATGATCCATCACCAGATGAACCGTCGTCGCAATCCCGGAGCAACTCGCAACAAGTCGAGTTGGATGACGGATCGGCTGACCAATTCATCGATCACTTGATCCGAGGCAGTTCCGGCTGCACGATCGAACAGCTAGAACAGCTCAACAGTGTTTTGATGACGAAGCTTTATGACACTCGAGGCGAGCATAATCGTTTTAAAATTCTGAACACTGTCACTCGAGTCTTCAACGAGACTGTAGAGGATATCGATCAGATGCAGCAAATCCAACCGCAAAGCCAGTAACTGGGGAAGAGTGCTCTCTCAGACACAGATAAGTAAATGTATGTAAAAAGGGAATGTTAGTCTGCAAATGGTAGATGGAGAAGCCACACTCGCACATAGAGAGAATTTGCCATTACGGGCCCAAGAGTCTTGATCGTTTGCTTTAGCGTTTGGGGAGTTGCTGTGGGCATGGCTTTGTCTCTTACCTGTAATATTTCTACGGATTTCTAGTTAAGGGATGCGGCACAGGAGAATAGGGGACAGAACCATGTGGATAAGACGGCGTTTTTTGCTTTGATTCGTCATGTCTTGCCTAGCAATGTCGTTAACATATACAATGCTCTCTAAGACCTGAAACTATCGCCGATGCATCTGACAATCGGGACGAATAACAGAAAGTCACTGGAACAATTAGAGTGTTTGCTCCGTGACTGCTTATGTGTTCGATATTACGTACTGGTCAGGATGGGCTTCAATGCAAATAGTAAAATAAGATTCAAAGCACAAGAGGGTTCGCTCACAAGGCGTTATACGTTCGTCCGTTGCTGGTCCAGTGTGCTTGGTCATGACAGCTGAAAACATGGGTTCATAGTGAGTAGTGTCCATGCCTGTCTTGAAGAATCACACCAGCAAGTCTGGTGACAAGGTACATTATCTGTTATAGTTATTATCACGAAACCCACGTGTAGTAATATTTCGCTGCTGGTCAAATTCACGGAAGGACGTGCAACGAAAGAGCCCATTTGAAACTTTGCGAAGTGTTGAAACAACAGTGGTTCGCCAGGGTGCATCACTACCTACACGTATGCTTGACGACACAGGTGTTTAGTATTTGATATCAAATTCAATGTAGCAGACTGCCAGCTGACAACAAGCAGAAAAATGCTTCGCAATAACATTCGTCCCATTTGAATGGAGCTTGGATACACATTCTACAAAAGCCTTGGACCACCAGTGAGTTAACTACATGTAGAATTTGCACTCAAACCGGTATCTCGAATCAGAAGCACCCCCAGACACAGTTAGAAAGTACCTATACACCTCAAATTGCAGTTCGAACTATGATACCCCAACTCAACCGCTTTAGCTCGGTTGGTTAACAAGGCTGCTACAATCTAGAGGCGTCTTCCTTTGATTTTTTTCTATCACAGTGTCACCTTTTTGGTTCATAGCCTGGTCACGTATAAATCCCTAAGCATTACGATCTTCCGTCATTCTGATTACCTACATATGATTCCGCCCACCCAAACTTGTGCTTTTGTACTAGTTATTATGAAAACAAGCGCGCCCTGCATACCATGGCCCAACCCCCTGTGTCATGGTGGTTGCGTAATTGGATCCTTCGATTCGCTTATGAGTTCGATGAGTACAGACAGTTGGGGGCGAAATATGAGCCTGTAGTCCTTCCACTGTTGTGGTATTGATCTATAGTTAAATTGATCTGCCTATCCCTTGAATATGTCTCTCTTGATGGTCACTGGATCCATTGCGTAGGAAGCTGAAATTACTATTCATACGATTGGCCCTGCGCTTGAGGTTGTGTCGTCGTCCTTCCATTCCAGGCTCGGTTGTGGGCAGAGGGTAGGTAGGCAGGCATGCTGCGATGTTACTCCAACGCTTTGCGTGATACCTCTCTGTATAGTAAGGTAGACCTTTGGAAATAGCCAACAAAACAATGACTATCAGACTTGATGATGCTACCTTGCGAGTTAGGCTCAGTGAAAAGCCAGCAGTCGGGACAAGTCATTGCCCCCTGGAGAAGGCTGTCGGGATGACCAACGCGCTGGAGATTTGCATAAGCCACCGAGTTGGCCGTTGGTTGGCCAAGAGGCTGTGCCGCGGTAATGGGATCGGCGAAAGAACCAGGGTCTTGAAAAGGGAAGGGCAAAGCAGCGCCCTGTGTGGATGCATTACTGTTATTGCACAACTCAGGACTAATGATACCTGCCCAATGTGCGGATTCACCGATTGGGTATCTGACATTCGTGGTGAAAGTGATAGTTTGATGATCTTCCAGATGATTTGACTCAACTCCCGACTGGGCTCTGCACCGTGCTTCAGTCCCTGAGAATCAAATGTCCAATTGGAATTGTAGCTTCACTTTGACATGTGTTTCAATTCAAGCAATTCTAAAAGACAGATTGATGAACAAACGCGAAAGTTTGATTGAGCCCCTGTGAGCCCCTTGGAGAGACAACCAATGAATTTGCGGCATCGAGGGAACATGCCAGCGCCGTATCACTTAGTGACCTAGCTTCACCGCGTGGATAAGCTTCCAAACCACGCCATTGCGCATTCGGTTCTGCATGGCACTGTTTACTCCATAGGCTAGAAGATGGCGAAACCACAGTATGGCAAGCCAATTCAATGTGAAGATGAAGATGATTTGGATGACGCGGAGCCTACTCTATCTATAAAATATGTTCGAAATTCGCTACTCATTCCATCATATACACACTGAGACCCGGATGCTTAGAACAACCAAGATACATAGCGGTTGTAGAAAGAGCGACCCTTGTCGGGGTGACCAGCAGCCTTCTCAGAAGCCTGCATGGCCAGGAATTCTTCCTCCTCGCGGTCGATGATGTCCTTGCCGGTGTAGAAGTCACATTCATGGG
Organism: Xylariaceae sp. FL1272; assembly: GCA_022432385.1. Lineage (NCBI taxonomy): Eukaryota > Fungi > Ascomycota > Sordariomycetes > Xylariales > Xylariaceae > Xylariaceae sp. FL1272. The sequence goes on along the minus strand of JAJJXC010000001.1, from coordinate 738,440 downwards.
GACGAACACCCTTGCTCTTTGTGAAAAATTTGTGGCCGAAAATGAGCACCAGGTAGACGGGGATGCCGATGTAACCGGTGATGAATGCCTCATATTTAGCCTTCTCCTCGAAAACACCGTAGCCAGGCGAAGGAATGAAAGCATCGAAGTTCTTGGTGATGGCGACCAGGATACAGACGGCAAGGGCAACATAGGAGCCCCAGATGCCGAAGGGTGCTGTGTAGGGCATCGCATCGTTGGTGATGTTCTGCGCCTTTCGGGCACGGACGAACCAGATATGTGTCGTGAGAACTGGAATTCAGAGTCAGCTTACCATTATCGTTTGGAGCGAGGGGTTTATGAAGAGAAAATATCCGGGATACGGATTTTCTAACATGTCCCAAGAGGAGAACGCCTTTGGAAGGATTGCTTACTGGAGACCCATGCCATGAGACCCAAGATTGTAACCACGTTGACGAAGTATGTGAAGACCTTTCTGGAATCCTCGTTCACACTCAAGAAGGCGAGCAAACCAAAGACTGACGAAAGGCCCAGTGCGTAGATCGGAACACCACGGTTGTCTGTCTTCCGGAAGATGCTGGGGGCTGAGCCATCGGAAGCCAGACCATATAAGGTACGGCTGGCAATGTAGAGATCAGAGTTGGCGGCCGAGAAGACGAAGAGCAGCAATGAGGCGTTCAGGATATGGGGAAGAACAGGGATGCCCGCTTGCTTAATGGCAGCGACGAAGGGAGACGCGGCTGCGTTGGCGATGCTCGAGGAGGTCAAATCCTTTAGGGTGTAGGGCACACACATGCCGACCAGGAAGATGGCGATGACGTAGAAGAAGACGATACGGAAGAAAGTGAGCTTGATGGCACGAGGAATCGTCTTGCGAGGATTCTGAGCCTCGCCAACAGTAACACCAACCAACTCAGTACCCAGGAAGGCGAATACGGCATTGACCAAGGTGGAATAGAAGCCAATAAATTGCGAGAGTGATTTGTTTCCGACGAAATCCCAAAGTGGAACTTGCGAGGTCTTGGATTCTCCTGCGCTTGCAGATGCTCCGATGAGGTACGGCGCAAATGCACTGGTCGTGAGTTAGCAATGTGTCGTATTTGAGGGATGTATAATGCGCATGGCATTGGACAAGAAGACATACCCTGGGTTTCGCCAATATTCGAAGCCACGTGCCTGATGGTCGGGTCCTCCTCCGGCCGAAATAATGAGTGTCACGAAGATCACGCCGACGATGACGACAACTTTGAAACTCGACCTGTGTCCCCTGGATTAGCAACTAGACAGTATAACTATATGTTGAATACTCGAGATGATTCCAGTGAAATCAAGTCACCATCATGTGATTGCTGGCATTGACACGGGCCCCTAACATAGATCCACAAGGTTTACTTACAGCCAAAACTCGAATTCGCCGAAGAAGCGAACGCCAAAGTAGTTGATGGCAATAATCAGCACTAGGAGGATAGCGACCCAGACTCCGGGGTTGACACGCTCAGGAGACAGCCAAAATCGAATAACGAGAGTCGCCGCAGTGAGTTGGTTAGCGGGCAGGATGATGTACTTCAACCAATAACTGTATAGGAGGTAGGCTGGTTAGCACCTGTGTCATCTCCCGACGGGGAGCGAAAACGCCAGCAGAAACTCCAGTGTCAGACTACTTACGTCCAGCCGAGAGCGAAGCCAAGCGAAGGATCACAGAACCGAGTTGCGTAACCAGTGAAACCAGCAGACATAGGAAGCCAAGCAGCCATTTCTCCAAGACCAGCCATGACAAGGAAGACGACAAAGCCGATAACAGAGTAGGATATCAAGATAGAAGCCGGACCGCCGTGGGCAAGCGCACTACCCGTTCCGATGAGCAGACCAGTTCCGATAGCACCACCGATGGCTATCATGGAAATATGACGCGCCTTGAGCCCACGATGCAAGGATGTCTCGGCGGAGGTCTCGAGACCGCGAATGTGCTGGTTTTCGAAGCTCCCATCCTGAAAGCCCAAAGGTTCCTTGTGGTCATGGGCCGACGAGTCTGTCGACCTGGTGTGGTGGTCCATGGCGGGCGGCGTTCAGCTTCCGCCGCTGGGAGGAACCCGCTACTTGGTGTGAATACTGCTGCTTACTCGTATGCGTAGCAGGGCGATGTTCCCGATGTCCTAGTTCATGGACGTCGATACCAATAACCGCGAAACGACCAACACACGACACCGAAAACGACGGGTTTCAAGGACAGAACTGAAGTCGACCCGGACTGGATGCGCGCGCACTGCGAACTTCAAAAGAGAAGAGGAGCTGCATGCCCCGACAGGGAGGGCGTTATCTTGCAATAAATACCAAGCCCGCCAAGATGTCTTGGTATTCCTCCTTCCCCTACTTTGCAGGCCCTTTACAAATATCCCAGTCCGCCAAGCCTCTGGAACTGACCCTCCATCACGAGGGACATGGCTCGATTGAGCAATGAGAATTACGTACCGTCCTTGCACGCAGACCCAAGCCCTGCGAGGAATACTACCTTATCTCTTTCATAGGACCGAGCACGCCTATGTAGCCCGAGACCCAGCGAGGGACTAGGTGCACCCTCTGCCAAGTCGCCGTGAATCTGGTGGGGGGGAGCAGCTATCCCCTCGCTGCTCAGGTACTACTCCAGCTCGGCTCAGCTTCGTGGTGTCTTGGAGTATTGCGCCGCCATGCCGTTGTGTGTGCATGTGTGTGACACAGCATTTCGACCTACCGCGCCCCCGCCATTTCATGATAAATAGGTACTCAGGCAGGTAATTGGATCGGCAAAACACGCCTTCCCTTCGAGTGTCTAGCACTGCGATGCCGTACTCGTCCGCGGCGCCGCAAGGACTAACTCAGGGAGGCGCAGGGGCGCAGACGGCACCCAACGCGAGAGGCGGAAAACAACGGCCACTGTCTAGCGTGCGACGTGCAGTTCTCGAATTCTGCGGAGGCTGTTCGAGAGACAGCCGAGCAGCGTAGCTGAAAATCCTGGAATGCCACCTATCTAATCTCTGTCGCGTGTCTTGGGAGCTCGGTGTTCATCCGCTTGCCTGCATTGGCGCCTATGGTCTTGGGGAAGCTAGACTACATGCGCTACCGACAGCGGCTTCGATTTGGCCGCGCTGACCCATGGGCACAGGTTGACCAGAGCACAGTGGTCCGACGCCCAGAACTGCTATCTCGGTGCTTGTACAGATCGGACATGGTTGGATGGCGCCGAGTGCCCAGTGGCATTTCATCAGTAGTTTCCATGTGGTAAGCATTCCAAGTCGAATCTTGTACTTTACTATGAGCCTATTTCCTGTTATCAACACCGATGAATACCAAGAGCACTAAATCACTCGGTCGCCCCTCCAGCGGACTTTTCCCAGCTATTGCTGTTTTATCGAGTCTCGTCGGTGATCGAATAAGGCCGCACGATATCCCTCGCGCGTCGTTCGTGCTGTGGTATGTGACACATCAACTTACGTGTCTCACGGTACATGCCGTGTGCTTCGGAGAAATGGTCCATGGCTTTCACCAGATATGAGGCCACGTCTGTTATTCAGTTAGAATGCCCAAGTGCAACCCCAAAGCTACTTGGCCGCAGAGGAACGAAATGACGAAAGCCCGAAGGAAATACACTCATAATTGTCTAAGCTACACACGAGTATGGATTCTGCCAGGATGACCAATGCTACCATGCTACACCAGCGTCTGTATGTCTTGCTTGACACTTCGCAATCATATCCGTCACAGAAGCACAACCGCCTGTCAGAGGATACAACGTAGTTGCAGGAGAGGGAACACTAAAGTGCGTAAATAGCAACGCGCCGAAGCAATATTACATATTTTATGATCCTCATGGGAGTATTTATAACTCGAACCCCTGTTTTGCATGTCATCATCAGTACCCCTGTTTTTCCATAGGAATGACCTACCTACTGATCGTGTTAGCCTGAGCTTATACTATTCAGCATTGCATTGCGAATTCTTATGGACTCACAATGAATGCCGTCCGCTTGGAGCCTTGGACAGCTTGACGCGACGCTACTGAATACAATACTGTTGTGCCATTCCTTTCTGCGATCTTTTTCAGTAAGTGCTTGTAGTAAAATGCATTAAGCATTATAAGCCATATCTTATTCGTCACCGGACTTTAATAGACGATTTCCTTGTAGATTTCGGGTGAACATTCTAATAGCACGAGCCTGGCGACGATGTGTTTTAATCAAAAGTGATGTGTCAAAAAGTTGGAGTAGGAGCGGCCTCAATGTCTAACACAGCTGGCCGCAGCTGATCAAGTCCACAGAAGACGTGACGTTAGGTAATTGTGTAAGATCCAACTGTCAAGGCTCGCAGGCAATTGGAATATTCATTTTCTGCTGGTATAAACCCCCAGGCCTTGGACCCCCCCGAAATGGATAGCCCATACTCTCATGAGTTGCAGATTGCGATACGAGCCGTTCAATCGGCAGCAAAGATTAGCCAGTCGGTTCTGACCACGAGCGACAAAGGCACGGTAAAGAAGGACGATGCGAGCCCCGTCACTATTGCAGACTTCGCTATCCAGGCTCTACTGACGACGACGATACATTACGCGTTCCCGAACGATACTTTTGTGGGCGAGGAGTCCTCAGCAGAGCTGAAAGAAGACCCGGTGCTTCTGAACCGCGTGTGGGAACTTCTACACCGGGTTGAGAATGACGAAACCCTTTTCTACAAATTGCCAGACTCGCCAGAACACATGTGCGAAATGATCGACAAATGCGGGTTTGGTGAGCCTGGAGGCTCTACCGCAGGTCGAGTTTGGGTGTTTGATCCGTAGGTTGCCCACTGCACCATTATCATCTCCACCTGTTTAGGTTATCTTGGACATAATCACTTGGTGCTCCATGGACTAACTTGACTTGACAAAACAAACTCGATGGCAATCACTATGGAAGACTAACTTTAAGTCCTATAGTATCGATGGAACGAAAACGTTTGTAGAACGACAAGCTTGGTGCGTTGTAACTGCTCACTTAGTTTTCTTTGCGTCTCGACCTACTATTATACTTGGCTAACGTCAGGCATAGTGAGTGTTTGATTCTGGGTTTGGAAGCTCTTCGGAGCCATTGTCTCCCGACTTGATCTGCTTACATGCCACGCAGATGCCATCAATGTCGCTCTTCTAGAAGGAAGCAAACAAGTCCTGAGTGTCGTAGGCTGCCCAACTCTAAACCTTGTAGAAGCTGGCGGGTCTATTCATAATAGTACTGTTGATGCGACTGGCCGCGGATCCATCGCGTTTGCAGTCAAAGGCCATGGGACTTATGTTCGTCCGCTTATAGAGCCGCCGAACGGTATCGTCATCCGAAAGATCGTCCCACAGCATAGCGCATCCACCACTGCCGCAGAGTTGCGACCTGTGTCTTGCTACGACATGCTTGACTCTGGGGTAGACGATGCCCATCAGGCTATTATGAAGAGACTCGGCGCTGATGACAAAGGCTGTGACTTTCTCGCCTGGGTACTGCGATGGGTAATGTTGGTATGTATAGAAAGATCCCGTGCGAGTTGTCTTTTACTATATTCCTACGACATCGTACTGACTTCGTATAGTAAGTAATCTAACTTGTCATATTTTAGAAACCAGTCCTTTGTCTTGAAGTCCAGAGCCCCGTAAGGGAAAGTCGAGAAAAATAACTAACGCAGCACCTTTGCGGCTACCAGGGGGGTGTAAGTACAAACCCTCCCCCTTTCCCCCCCAGAAAGAGCAAAGTATGTCAATAAAAATCAGGTCGAATGCTAACAGGACATCATTTCGCTGTGGTTAGAGGACTTGCAGACTATACAGTTTGGGTTTATAAAAAGAGGGAGAGAGTTGGGAAGATTTGGGACCACGGCAAGTCTAAGACTATTGCTTGGAAGCAGGATCATATTTGCCTGATGACTAATTATGAGAGTAGTATGTTCGCTTGAATGAATGGCATTGCCTACAAATCTTGCCGAGACTAGAGTTCAAGTCTAATAATTGGTCATCCTCTTAGGCTGGTGCAATGCTACTTTTTGAAGAAATTGGGTAAGATAAGACTATTCAAACATGCAGCGCTTTCTATTTCTACACCTCTCAATGTAAACGAGCACGGTTCACAAGCTAACTTCAAACTATTGAAGGGGCAAGATTACTGATGTAGATGGAAAGGATATCGATTTGGGCGTGGGACGACTTATGACTGAAAATCATGGTTTTGTAGCCGCGCCGAAGTCTGTTCATGCTATTGTGCTCAAGACTGTTCACGATGTGCTTCATGAGCAGGAAAAACAACATCTTCTAGCGCAAACTGGACAATAGATCAGTTTACGTTTCTATCAATCTTGCGCCAGTTCATTGACTTCTGAATTTCTCTAACGAGCATGTATTCTGGTTCAAAGCTTGATGATATTTTATAGTCTATTGTGCCCCTCTCCTCCAGACTACTTACGCCCTGTTTCTTTCCCCGTTTGCAATCTTTCCCTGCTATCTCGTACAACTTCACAATTGCTCACTGACTTCACTGTTCACAACCCCATTTCCGGTTCTGCCTGAATTCCGTACTTCCACCAGGATTCGCCCCTGGCTGGTTATGACCACATCTCTCATCTCAGAGGGATCCCAAAATACTTGGAACTCCAAATTCTGTTGTTCACGTCTCAGATATATGCCCTTGGTGCTTTGCTATTGCATCTCGACTTGCTGACTCCCACAAGCATACCCGCGTGATTTTCTGACTTGTTCTCTACGAATCAACAAACTTCCTGTTCTCGAGATGATGCCGACCGACCAACAACACCAAGCCAGGCGCCCAACTCAGGGCTCTGCACTGGAGCCGAGTATGATGCACGAGTCAAGGGCACCCTGGGTACTCAGCAATGAGCGCAGACTCGGAGAATTACGGGAACGGGAGTGGAACATACAAAGGCTAGTTGTAGAATGGAACACAGAACTCGATATCATCAACAAACAAATCTCCGCCATATCTCAGAAAGTTAATCGAAGCCAGACTAAGAGCAGGCCTCCTTTGCCACCACGCGGCAGCACTCTTTCCAGACTGTATCCCCCGTGCGGCAACTGCTTAAACACTCGTAGGAGTCCTGAAGTGTCAGAGGGAAAATACCGCATGGGCTTTTATGATGTTAACCGGACGGAGAGACCTCCATGCGAAAGACAGGTCCCAGCCCCGATGGCGGTACAACCTGCCAAGCCGCCTCCTACTGGCGTTACCGCACCGGTGCAACCACCGCAAGCTTATTCCGTGGCAGTCTTTTCTCCGGTGGATCCGCTAGGCAATGACATCCAAAGACTAGCCATTGAGGAAGATGAGAGCATGTCGGACTCTTCTCTGGTGCTGGGCGAGAGACAAGATGTACAAGATGCAGTTGCGCCACGTGCCACTCGTTTTGAAACCCGAGCGGAGCCCATGGGGAGGAGGCTGCGTTCTTTTGAGGAGTTGGGAAACCAGGACCAGGACCGGCGCCTGAGTCAGACCCTGGGCAGGGCTCTTGAGCCCGCCACCGACGCCGACTCGTATGAAGATGGGATCAGATACGCCCAGTCTGCACTGGAATGTTTTTTGGCTTTGAGAGTCGAAGAGGCCTTCGAGAAAGAGGAGCAACGCAAAGAGGAGGATTACATGATGGTAGAAGGGTACAGATGACTTGAGTGATTGTGGACCACCACCACCGATTATGTGGCTAAGGTTTTTGGAAATTGGTAGGCATGGTTCTTCTCCCGAGCACGCTCGCACGCTTGCACCCTCCTCAATCGGGTATCACTCTCGTGCTGGCTATGCATGAGTTCGGTGGTCTAGGATCATTGGGCATTTCATCACAGCTAGTTGAATGCGAGTTTTCGCAGATAAACAAGCAGGAGAGACATAATACACGAAGACTAAGAGAGCGCGTAGAGGTTCGTATCGTTGCACCCACGCGGTACACAGCCGGATACCATTGCCGGACAAGAGAGCATGTAAACCAACGAATACTGCAGTGTACAATTCACCGAATAATCAATGAATTGGGTTTCGACTGATTTTGAGATTTCTTCATACACAACTTCTACATGGACGACGTGTGCTACGAATTAACTTGCCAGTGATAAGAATATAGACGAGTAGATCATTCATCTTATCAAAGGCCTGGTACTACCACCTAATCTGGTGTCTGTTGTATGAAAATACCAATGCGGTATCATATGTTCGTTGGGCCACACCAATCCCTTGCCTCGATTTCGGGTGAGCCGTCAACAATACAGGATAGCGTTGCTAGCATTTATCAATGAGACTTCTATCATGTTCCAAGTGTCGGACTAAATCTTCTTAACTTGCCCAGGTAGGATGAATGCATGCCCGTGTATAGCATATACATTTCCTGTGTATTTCAGCTTGACAGCTGTTACATAATTCTCCTTTTACTCTAGGGGTTTCTGCTTTCCTATATGGTCCTCGGTAGCGGTAGAATGAGACAGACTACCAACGCTGTTCCAATGGCGGGACGTGAATTCCATAATGGACGACCGCCCTACACGCAGGATGTCGTACCTCGCTTCCGTCCATTACCGAGAAACGTACAGTTCTTATAATGTAACTTGTCATCCCCTATTCAAGCTCCCTATTGCAACTGCACGATCCTTCGGGTCAAGCAAGGTTACAACACAACCTAGATGAATTTCGCTAAAAAATGATGATTCTCTGGTGACAAATCTACCACTCGACATAAGTATAGAGTATACATACTTAAATAAACAAACCGTGGCTAGTGATGGAGGATGGGAAGCCGGGACGAGGATAGGAAGAGGCTACGCTGGAGATCATAACTAAACGATGGATAGTTTTTGGCAGCGCAAAATTGCCCTACATGTTCAAGTCAGCAGCTAGGTAGGTGGTAACGAAATTCACTTGCATCAGGGCAGAGTATTATCTTAATGCACGCCAAAAAGTCTGTCTTCTATTTGCTAACGCTGAGCATGGAGTCTGGCATCTACTTTTGAACTTACAACTAGGTATGTAACAGAGAATTCCCGACGATAGTCTGCTTGCCTAAGTTCATAGGAGTCTTGAAAGTCGCTATTCGAGTTAGCAACTAGACAATACAGGCTTTTACTTGCAATACGGTCAATTTTGCGAGTGCGTAGATAACGCACAAAATGGATGAGAAGGAAGTATTCTATTAGCCACGTATGGACGCTATTAAACTACCCTATGTTAACTTTTTCAATGCCCTAATGCATTTGCCAAATACTATGTTCATGTCAGGGACTCATTATGTCTATCATTATCGCGGGACGTATCCGGTGGTAGGCGCGGGCTTTTCTAATCGTAAAGCCCATAAGAGCCAGTCCTCAAAGATGAGGAAATTCAGCAGGAATCGGTTGGTGAGGAAAGAGAATCCGACTACCAGCGCACCGGCAAAAGCATCGAGGACGTAATGATTCGCCGTGGCGAGAATAGCGAGCAGAATCAACGCTGGGTAGAAAATGCCAATGAATAGAAGGAACATGCGCGAGACAGCAGACCGAGGGACGTCTCCACTCTTCGCCTCGGGTTTGAGAATCCCGTTGACTTCCAGGTCATCGTCGAGGGGTTCGCCGAGGGGATGCAGATGGCGCAAGAATCCACTTTCGTAGACAAACGTGCAACCAATAGCAAATGCGTAACCGAAGTGCATGCTGGGCATGGCGGCAAGGGCGTTGACATAGTCTCCTTTCTGCCACACACTGCCGGCGTCCTCTGCTTCGACTGTGTCGACGAAGCCAAACTCCTTGGGCAAAAGACGAGGAGGCATGCATGGATAGAATGTGAAGACGACAAAGGCTACAAAGTTGGACAATGACAGAGTGCGCCGGGCTATGCAAAATCGTCTGTGGGTTGGGGCGGTGCCGTAGTAGTAGGCGATGAAGCTGAAGACGGTCAATATCGCATGCTCTGCTACATAAGGTTCAGGGCGTGCTAAACTTACGCTGCAGTTCCTGGGATGTGAATGAGAGCATAACACCGATTCAGGATCTGGAGAGCAGTGCCTCTCCAGTCTCCAGCGGCTTCGCCGGTCAAGAAGAACTGCTGGATCCTCCACTCGACGTATCTAGCGTTGCTTTCGACGCCGCTATAGCCGGTGATCCATGCTTCGGTGTTCAGGATAGAGGTGCCATGGCCCTGAGCAATGTCCCATAAACCCTGGCTGCCGCCATAGAAGTGATTTGTGATGAGCAACACCCCACGATAGACCACCAGAGCTATGGCCCAGTAGAACATTTCGATGAGGAAGGGAAACTTCTGCAGAATTCTGGAGTGGTAGTGGCGGGCGAAGCGGCTCGAGTTCGGGGTCTTGACGACCCAGCGGCCGAAAATTCGACGGGTCTTGGGGGGATATACGGGAGAGGTGTCGTCCCAGTCACTGTCGGATGATCGCTGTGAGTTGGCGCCAAGCAGGGACTGGGCGCTCTCATCGGAGGACTTTCGGAATATTGAGAAGTTCTTCCGCCTCGTGGCGTACATGGCTGTCAGGAGAACGATGACGATAACCTTTGTAATCGGGTCAGCAGAGATTCACGAAGCACGGTTGGCGCGGTCGGCGCGGTCGGGACTTACGACGGGCTCCATCCACCTACTCCAGACCTGCTGTTTCCACTCGACGCCATCTCGCCATCCAGACGTGGCGGCGTCTGTAGTGGTCGACACCATGGTGGAAGTCGGGATGCGACGCTCGAGGTCGCGTGCTCGCGGGTGAATGCGAGGGGAAACACCAAAACCGGAACGTCAAAAAGGAGAAGCGCGGAAGCGGCGTGCGATACAGGGCAGCGCAAGATGGGAACTAAAGCAGTCGACAGTAAGACATGTACAGTTTGTCGAGAAAATGGGATCCGAGATGAGGGAAGACGTCGAGCCGGTCCCTGTATGAAAAGGTCTCGAGGAGGAGTCCACTTAGGTACCTCAGGTAATTTAGGTTGGCTTGGAACGAAGCACCGATTGAGATGAAAGCAAGGCACGCGAGACGGGCGGTGATCACTTGCCGCACCCGAGGCCCCCCAAGCCTTCCAAGCCGTTAGTGGTTTGCCAGTCGCTAGGTCAGGCTACTACGTATGCAAAAAGGGGGGCAGCTTCTGGGCAGTTGTGAACCCGCCAGTCACAGCGACAGCGAGCACCCATTGCTCCATGCACTTCTATCAAATAGGCCAAGACCCCTCCGCTACTAACTTGTCTGATGATGGGGTCTATAATTATCTGTACCTTAGCAAGGATTGCGCAAAGGAAGCCGCCGACATGCCGACGACGAAAATATCATATGCCGTGACAAGTCGACAAGCTCAACAATGGCTGTGAGTACCTAATGTTTGAATATGTCAAATTTTACATCAAGCTTTCAGTCTATTCACAAACCTCTTTGGTTACAATTCATTACAACGCTTAGAGCCGCTCGAATTGTTTGGTGACGTAGGATACGATACTGCGTCCTACGTTGTCTGTCCCCGTGCCTGTCCCTCGCTCGTGCCCAGACGAGATTTAATATGGCGAATTTCAAGACAAAGTACCAACCTGATCAGGTTCGGTGCTATCGTGAATGTCGAAGCTCTGATTCCCATCAGGAAATCATTGATGGGGAAGAAGTGCGAGCCGGCTTGATTATGGCAACTAAAGACGCAAGACCCGGATGAGTTCACGTAAACATCCGAAATAAGCATTTCTTGTCTGTGTGCTGGCGCGCTATCACGTCCAACGCTTCATGCCCGTGCTATTCTCGCAATCAACTGTAGGCTATCGCAGTAGGGAGGGTGTCGGATTTATGAGCGTGTATGTTGGACCGCATCTTGATAACACTCTAAGCTTTGTGGCTTCCCATACTGCTCGTTCCGGTGCAGCGGCTGCTATCAAATCGGCTATACAATCAAACACGGAAGTGACTGTAATAATCACCGCCATCCATACCTTGACCCGGCTTCGCTCTGCTTTGCCTTGCCTTTCGCGAAGCTCTCCTCGAGCGCATCGCGTTGGTTATGAACCTGGTTGACGAGCTGCCTGAGGTTGTGCTTACCCGGCGCGATGGCACGCACAGGGTTGTGGACAGCTTGCTCGCCGCTAGCTCGGAGCACCTCATTGTGAGCATACTCTCGCTCTGTGTCAAAGTTGACCACTTTGGCTACCGCTGCTGCATCGCCGTTCCGTCCGAAGAGCTCCCGTCGTGCCGCCTTAGACAGATTCATGCCGTCCGCTAGGCTGTCTAACGAGCCAGAGGATACTGCTGCGTTGGATACATATGCTGTGGACGGTTGCCCGGTGACCTGATATTGCGCGTCGTAGGCAGCAAAAGCTTCTGCAGTGGATTGGTTTGATGTGTCGTATGTAATCAAGGGTTCGTACGCGCCATTGCTCTCGTGCCCGGTAGGTTCTGGAGAAGTCTCGCTGTCGCTTGCTATGGAGAAGAGCGACCTCTTCTTCGCGGTTGGCGGTTCTGGTTTTGGCTCGCTGGTTTTGGCCGTGGGCGCTGAGCCCGGGGTGACAGACGTGCTTGCCGGATTCGGGGTTGTTGAGACAGTCGATGATTTTGCGTTGGGCTTTTTGGCCGGTTTCCTCGACACAGAGAGAGGCTTGAACATGAGTGGTTTGCCAACCAGTTTCACCTCGTCGGCTGGTTTCTGATCGGCTGGAACTACTGGGGCCGGCCTGGACGCTGCGACCTCGGCTTCTCTCCCCTCGTCCCGGTCGTCATCATTACTCCTGCTGAATGCCGGCGCAGCGCCCGTGGCCAGGTTGACACCAGGCCGCGGTGCACCGCTACGGCTAACAGTACCCGCTAGGTTGGGCTTCCCTGTGTTCTTGGGGGCGGGCAGGAATGAGTTGAAGCCACTGAAGGCGCCGCCCTTGGATGTGCGTGCGCGCTTCGGTGGGGGTTCGGCGGGCTTTGGGTCGTTATTGGTGGAGGCACCTGCCAAGCTGACGATGATTTTGCCTGGCTTGGAGCGATCAACGACTTTCTGAAAGGGCTTCTTGCTGTCGCTCGAAGTCTGGATTGGCTTCGCGGCTGGTTTGGCGACAGGTTCGGTATCGGAGTCTGAGTCTGAATAGTCGACGAGCCCCATGTTGTTGATGGATTGCGCTGCTTGTGGTGGTGCAGAATGTTAAGGTTCCATCAACCTTGAACTAGTACTAGAGGCCCAAGGGTTATGATGTGAAATGATGGGTTATTAAGAAGCCTTGTACATCCGTACAAGTTGGAGCAGATCCCTCCAATCCAGTGGAGCCAGGGCCCCCCAGGTTTTTACAGTCCTTGTGTTACTCACTAGCGCTTAGCGTCAGATATAGAGGGCCAACTACGCCCCGCGGATTCCTGTCTCTTACCTACCTGCCTTAAGCTTACCCAAAGAAGCTCCGAAGCTGTGTATTCACGGTCGTTGTTCAACAACAAGGCTTTATCAGATTCACCTCTTGCATTGATGTTTACCTATGTTCGGACTCGCATACAGGCAGACACCTGACACATAGCTGCCGGTCTTGCCATCCGTACCGAGTACTTATTCCAAGATCTTGCAAGCTACGCGGCGGAGCCAGCTTTACCATACGGGCGTATCCATGTAATGGGCCATCTTCAAAATGTCCCTGATCCAGGTTGAGGAGTAAGAAACGACTTTGTCTCTGCCACTGCTTTTTCAATATGCCGTGCGCACGGCTAACCTTCTTCGTATAAAAGTCTGGTTTCCTACCAATTGCGCACCAGCTACTTGACCGAGGTTGCAGACGGCGTCGGCGAGCGCTTGATCACCATCAACGACAGTTTCCTCAACACTGCGCCATTCAAAGCCGCAGGTTGGCGCTCCAATCCCGCACATATAAAACGAACCCATTCGCCCCCTATACCGACCGCTGTCGCCTCCGAGTACTTCCAGGCCGCACCTAGAACCACATCCGCCCTCGACGATGAAGCTGAAGAGGGGGGAATGCTTACCGGTGGCGGCGGGGACACCCTGGGGCCTGGCAATGCTGTAAAACGCCGAAGGGAGAGACGACGGGAGCAAATGGAGGAGGATGACAGCAGTGATCTCAGTGACGAGACCGACGATGAGACCGAGCAGCGCGCCGCTCTGCAGATAAGGTTTGCTAAGATGCCCGTCAGGAGTCGCGCTGGTTCCTCTCCCATCCAGTCCTCCAACCTGCGCCAGATGACTACTGTGACGTCCCCTCGCCAAGCGCCAGGCGCAAGGCGTGGCTCGCAGTCGGCCCTCGAGACAGTTAAGGAGCGCGCTCGCCGGGACACCGTCACCAGTAGTGAATTCTCTTCCGAGAATGAGTTTGACGCTTCTGGATATCGGAAACTGAAGGCCGCCACGCGCACGGCGAGATCGCAGTCCAAATCAAGCGATGAACCAACGTACGCGCCAAAGCGGCAAGATAGCGACGTGCTAGCCGAAGAGGAGGAAGAAGACTCCGATCTATCGGATGGGTCTTCTGCCTTTGGGGCGAGCGTGGATTCCGCCTCCATTCTGGATGCCGTTGACAATCCGATTGTTGGCGCCTCGCCCGGTCAACAAGTTGTAGGCACGGTGCCAAAACAATTATTGAGGCAATCTACTATACGAAAGCCATCCGCCGCGCCGCAACCTCCATTGTTACAGGCCTTACCACCTCCAAGGCCCATGAGCATCATTCGACCCCTGAGCATCATTCAACCGAGAAGCTTACTATCCGAGTCTCTCAATGCCAAAAAGTTAAAAGCCTCAATGCCGTTTGATCAATTTGCCTCTCTTTCTGGCCAAGGAGATCCTGACCCGCTGAGATTGCGCATTTACGCCCCCTTCTCTGAAGACGAAGGAACACCATATGAGGTCTTGATTAGGCGGACTCTGCAGGAAGCAGACGGCTCTTTACGACCGGTATCAGTTGCCGAATTAATTGGCTTAAGTTTATGGAGATATCACGCCGAAAAGCGAAACCCCCCTATTGCATCGGACAAGATGAATGTGAATTGGTGGACTCTAAGAATGGTGGAAGAAGGAGGCGAAGTCGATGACGACTTTGAGCCCCTGGACCGAAAGAAGCCTGTCAATTCATTCACAACTGCGAACAACCGAGCAGCGAGGTCTCGGTCTGCATCCAAGACTTTCGATGATTTTGCCCTAGTACAAGCCTCAGAGACTGCATATCTTGACAACAGAAAACAAACGCCCGAATTCGAACAGCAGGAGGTTGTTGAACAAGAGCCGGAGAGCGATGCCACGCCGACAAACTCTTTGCCACATACGTCTACTTTGCCTACTGTGTCGTACCCACGTGTAAACCCAATCACAAATACCCACTTCAGGCCAGACACACCTTTCGCTGACAAGCCGGCTGTGTCTACAACTGCACCTGTTGCGACTCGAGGACAGAAGAAGTTCTTGAAGATTCATATTCTCTCTTCGGACGTCGCACCTGGCCAAATGATGACACTGGACGTGACGACCGACATGTATCTTGCCGAAGTCCTTGACACTGTATGCCGCAAGAGGCAGATCGATAAGAACGCTCATGTACTGAAACTTCCCGGCGGTGGCGCTGTGGTTTTCGTAGACAGAGCTGTCTCATCCATAGGCAATGTCACAGAACTAGAATTACATCGCCGGCGATTCGCCACAGACGGACCACTCACCATTACAGGCTCCCCAGGTAGCTCATCGCCCAAGTTGCATGTGTGGGACAATCAGCCCCCACAGAAGGGCAAGAAGAAAATGACGGTGCATCCGCTCGCCCAAGAGGCTACGATGGCAGACGGAGCTGGTGGCAGCGGCAAAGTTACGTATAAGAAGTACACGGTTTGGAGAAAACAGCCCATGAGGTTCGCTGGTCTGAACGAGAGAACCATCGCCATCGACGGCGAGTACATTTACATCATGCCTTCGTCCGGCGGTAAACTGACGCGCGAAGGCGGGAAAACTACAACTGTCCATTTCAGCAACGTTGTTGGATGCAGTGTTTCACGTCGACATCCTACGAACTTTAAGGTACGGGTGGCTTACATGCATGATGGAATTTGAGCTAACCTGGATCTACCTAGTTACTCGTATTTCGGGATACAGATGATAAAAAGCGATACGACTTCGAGGCGAAGAGCGTCCAAGAAGCCGCAGACATCATTCGCGAACTGAAGAAAGGGGTAGCGCCTTACAACAGGGATATATAATCTACATCTTTTCCTCGGAAACGTGAATATTTGGAGCACCCGAATATGCCACACGAATGCGCGGCCAAGGGTGTAGTCAAGTTGTCTATGTACCTACTAGGTAGCTTCCTAAGACGGCTTGATAGCACCAATACCTTGCCACGTTCCTACTAAGTTTCATGGGACCAAGCCATGCGAAATATGATCTGTGGGCATTGGAGCTTTGCAATTGCCGCATCTTCACATTTCAAAAGCCTTTATGAACATTTGCCCAGGTACATCCGCCCATCTTATATCATCATACAAACGATGACTTACTCTCCAAGGTTCGGTGCCGTTCCTCTGGATCATGCGGGAATGTAAATAAAGAAACTCTGGGTCCATAACAACGTCATCCGCGCCACAGGTAGACTGGGATGTTACAGAGATAGGTACATGTGTAGTTTGAACTGTTCTCTATCAGCTGCAATAACTGGCAGATAAACACCAATCAAATAAGCTAGCTAGCTCAGTGGAAGAGCGACGGCCCATAGACTGTACAGTGATTGATCATAATAATCACTAGCTACGGTATATGTCCGTTGTTGCTTTTTACTTCAAGGCCCTTTCTCTCCCTCTTTTCTTTTCCCTGTCCATACGAGCAGTCTATTTCGACATCCCAGTAAACATTGAATATAGGTTGGAACAACTCATTGGTGTTGTTAGTATAAGTACATACTCATTCGAGCCTTGTACCCAGCTACCTTGATGAGGATTGTTTATTTATTGTTCACTGACTGTGGTTTTGGCGAATGCTCAGTTGGCCTGGACTGATGTTAGTCGCACAGAACGTGAGATCACGGCCGGCAAAGCAGTGACACCGTAATGCCCGAGAACACATAAAGCGTGATTGAGGTTGACGCTTAATGATGGCAACGCAGATGGGATGGATGTTTTGAATCATGTAGACATCACAGAGACATGCTTCGTCAAGGTGACGGTGCGTAAGAAATAATCTGGTTCTGTGATGAGACGTTGGGCATCGTGTACGCATTGCTAGTATAGGCCGGGAAAAGGTCTCCCAACCGAAGAATGACTGAGAAATATATGAACTCCGAGACAATAATCACTATATAGACACAGACGGAGCAGGCGAACTGCCCGTTACACGCCGAGATGACAATGCAAGGAACAGGATCGGCGGATGGCAACACCAGGTAGTGGTTTCAATGTACAATGTCATCACATCTGGGCTGATGTGTACTTGACGAACAGACGGACTGGCTGCAGAATCATCTGGTACTCCCACCGACGGGTGATTACAGTAGCGTGACCGATTTGGTGACGGTACTACCACTGATACCACATGTGGCGACGGCATACTGGCAACCTGTGCAGATGAGATCGATGGATCCAAAATGAAGCACCACCATTATATGTCGTGACAGTGAATTGCCGGTACGAGTGTACATGTACGCATCTAGACTGAGCCCGGCATCAACCAGTCTCTATATCTCTGCCGCCTCAATGACCTACCTACCTGCCCAACTGATCGCACTGCCCTCGCACCCACCCCATCACGAACATTGACCAACACAGGTATTCAATAACATCTGTCCCGGCATAATCGTCACAGGAAACGTCCTTTGGCCAACCAATAGATTGCGAGGAAGCATTCTAGCTCAATGGTGCTACTGTCTCCCCCCTAAGCCCCCCTAACGACCTGTGTTGTCCAGCAACCATTCATTGACCACCCACCACAACCACAAAACCCGGCGCGACCAGCAAACAGAAATTTCCCTTCCTTCCTTTCCTACAAAACACCCAACCACACATTTCTCACTCTCCTCTCGCGCGTTGCCTCTACTGCACCTTTCCACGTCGCGCCCTTCTTGATTCCTTGTATCTCCTAGTAACTCATCGTTACTTCACCACCATACATACCAGTATCCTCGTCTACCTAACTCAGCACTCATCCGTCACGATGCAGTTCTTCAAGACTCTCGTCGTCTTCATCTTCGCCGCTACCGGCATGGTAAGTCTCTGCCTCTCCTCGCGCGCGTCGCTGTCGCTCTCGTTTCCCTCATCTGCAGCCTTTTGCCGGGCGTAGCCATCCCGACCCTCACATCTTCCCATCACCCAAGTGCATCCACCAGTTCGGTTGTCGCCTCATACTTCTCTTCCCAATCCTGCTTTACTACCATGACCGAACATTCCAAAAAACTGATCACCATGGACACAGGCCACCCTTCAGGTTGGCAAGAAGGACGCCTCCTGCACCTGCAACCCGACTGCCACAGTCACCGTCACCGGCCCCTCGACCCCCATCGTTGCCACTGAGACCAGCACCAGCACCCCCGTCGGTGCCACTCCCTACGGCCCTGGCGGTTCTGGCACATCCTCTCTCCCTTCTGTCCCTGGCGCTTCTACCACCCCCACTGGCAGCCTTCTGACCGAGACCTCTGTCACTCCCACTCCCATTGGCGGCAGCGGCACTGACACATTGGTTCCCCCTGTCAGTGGCACCTCGACTCCTGTCACTGGCTCCGAGGGCACTGTCACGCCCACTCCTAGCGGTTCTGAGACTGGCTCTGTCACCACCGGCACCATGACCACCACGGGTACTGTCGAGTCGAGCTCTGGCACTCCTACCACTCCCACCACCACTGCCACCTCTACCGGTGGCGCTGTTGCTGCTTCCGCTGGCGTTGGTCTCCTCGGCGCCGCCGTCATGGTCCTCGTCCAGGTCATCTAAGTCGAGGACTCAGTGTGATGTTTCTCGTCAAACGTGGTCACAATACCCTCACCCCGAGCAAACGAAGAGAAAGAAACGATGAGGCAACGCGGCCCTAGTCCCGGCCCACGAATGAACACCTTTGTCGTCCATCCTTGACCGCTCTTTCCCTCATTTGGTCTCTGCCATACCACGTGTTTCAGAACATTCTCGGCCCGGCTCTTTCCTACGGCATCGAGATATGCACGAGCGAGCATCTCACCACTCGATTTCCTGTCTACCTGTACGCCTCAACATGATTGATACCAAAGCTTCTCGTGTGTGGAGAGGAGGATTAATACGGACAACAAAACTGGAGAGGACTGAATGGAGTTGTTTCATGGACGATAGGTGGATGGGCCGCCTTAATGATCCGTATGTCCAAACCGACTAGACTCGGTGGATGTAACGGAGTTTGGGCTGCTTATGTACTTTCGACCTAGCTAGTTGCATACCGCCGACAGCACTAACCTAGGATCAATACCGAGAAAGACAGTCATAAATTATCTTCGGTCCTCGTAGTGACGATCTGTGCTTGCAACCTGTAGGATTATTGTGATCAGTCGCGTCCTCGTCGCTAACACATCGTAACCGTACACGGGCGCTTAGGACTTACTTCGTAACACCATCCCCGCCAATCTTTGCCCAGCGTCTATCATACTCTCGCAGCCGGAGCCAATACCCAACCTTCGTTCAAATAGCATGTGTTCATGTCTAAGTTTAGTACATATATACAGTGTGTACAGCGCCCAGAGCGCTACTAAAGGCGTATCCTCCCATCACCACCAAACCATCTTCGAATATCGTTATCACCACTCCTGCTCCCACTACCGCTCGCCTCATTATTTCTACCACTCATCCACTTGGGGGCCTTGAACCCATCACCAATCTCCTGCAGCCACTTCGGTTTATCTATCGTATCGATCGTATTCTTGAACCTATGTCCTAGGTTCTCAAAGAAATTCCCGTCTTCTTCCTCGGATGGCTCCGCAGGTACTGTCGTTCTCCCCCTCGCGGCCGGACGAGACGACGCAGCAGCGTATTGCTGCGGAGACGTAGCAAAGGGAGTCCGAGTCCCTGTTCTCGTCTCCTCGTTTCTGTCTCTCCCCGGTACCGTAAGAATTGGTTGAGCTCTCGCATCGCGTCTCGCAGGACCCCTCGAAATACTCGTTCCATTCAACTCCCTCTCAATCAACTCTCTACCCTCCCTCCAGCTGCCCGTTCCATAGCCTGCCGTCTCCTCATCCTCATCTTCATCCACGATATCCACTCCAAAGCCAAAGAATCTCTTAATTCGTCCGTACAACCCAAACAGCGTCGCCAGTACGGGAAATAGGACAAAAATCGGGAACAAGTTATCGAACCAGTTTCCCAAAGCTGAGAGGTCGACGTATTTGCCCAGCAGCTCGTAAAACACCGTCTTCATGTATATCTTAGGCGACATGAATGTGACGAAGTTATAAGACAGCGGGACGCTGAGCCGCGCTACTTGACCCGCGTACCAGAATGCGGATTCATGCGCTGTATTGCGCCGGACGAGGGCGCGCCCTCGCCAGACTTTAACATTGGTTACGGTGTGGAGGGCGGCGGCGCACATATATGAGATCCAGAAAATGGCAACGATTTGCCCCGCGAAGCCCACGCGGCCGCTGTCGCCGGTCCAGTGGTGGACTACTGTAAATCGGATCACGGATAGTGCGGGTAAGGGGCCGCGGACGAGTTCGGACCATGTTATACATACTGATGCTAGAGCGAGGATACTACCGAGGAGGACGCGGGCATAGGGGAGTATCCGGCAATGTAGGAGATATCGAGTATAAGGAGTGAGGAAGGTTAGTCTGTCTAGAAATGAAGATGATGGCGAGGCTGCGCCTAGAACAAGTCGTTTCGATGCGGAAGAGTCTAGGATGGCACGGGTACGGGCTGCATCGTGAAGTAGGCGATCCCACTCGTCGACATATCTTGATTTCGCATGCTTTGCGCGCACAAGTTGGCGTGTAAGATCGGCTAGATATTTCTCTGTGATGACGTTGGGAACAATGCGACTATCGTTCTCACGAGGAATAGCACTCCGTGGACGAGATTCCGGGATGCTGCACATTTCCGCCAGTTCCTCGATCCAGTCTAGATAAACTTTCGCGCTCCCCGTCTTGCGCTTGCTGAGCTCCGATACTTGAAATTCAAGTTCTTCCAGAGTAAGGATAGAGTCTTCCATCGTTTCGTACAGCTTCGGCGCTCGTGATTGTAGCCGTCTAAGGCGCCGACTTGCGCTAGCGTCTCGTATCAAGTTTCGGGGGATGGCGACCAGACCGTGACCCATCAGGTAGATGGCGAGTACTAAGCCCCAGCAGTAGGCGAGAGCCATGACTAAGCCCTTGACGTTCTCGAGTGACGGCTGATAAGAGACGAAGAAATATACTAAGCCCAGGATGCCGGAGCTGAGCACGATAGCGTAGTATTGGGCATTGGAGCGCAGAGAGTAGAGCAGTCGGTCCTTGGGCTCTCGGTAGCCGGCATCAGAATACTCGGCAAATATGGGGAAGATGAACCAGGTGAGGACGAACGTCAACCAGTAGGATATCCTCCATGCGACCAACAAGGCTCGGTGGGGGAGCCATATGCCCTTGATCTTGTCATCGTCGGGACTGGCGTTGGAGGCGAGGTCGATGGGGACGAGCAGGACTATGCTGGCAGGCAGCCATAGTCCAAAGAAGACGGGGAGTATCAGATAGGCTGGTGTCGCTCTTAAAGTCAAATATCGCCGCAGGATAATGAGGACGAGAATGGATAGGAGGATGAGGGCGACGCTGGCGAAGATGATGGAGCCTACAGGCGACTGGCTACTACTGCTTGCTATCTGCAGCATCTCGTTGTGGTAAACTCCATCAAGGAGGACGAGGGCAGTAGAATCGGGGATCCAAAAGAGAGAGAAGGACAGGAGTTGGAGTCCGGAATGTGTGTTGTGATACCTTTACTACTAGCTTGTGTTTGCGATATGTGGAATACGATGTCGTCGATCTCGAATCAAGAAGTCTGTCCGTAGGTACATAAAGACGCAGGGCTCTGACGTCGTCGGCTGGTTTGCACTAGAGCCCTGGACCAAGACCCATTCACTCTGCCATTTCCTCCCATCGGCCTTCATTTAGATCTGCGGCATGTCCACTGCAGGTGATAAACCTACTATATTTCTTAGGGCGGCGTGTCTCTGATTGTGGCTTACGCATTGTACTTGAGGTCGACCTACTAGGCTAGTAGCTGGAGGCCGGGGTATTCGAACCAATCACGAGGACCGTCTTCGAGGACAGCTACCCCTGCTCAACACACTGGACAGTGGAAGTTACAATGGGCCCGACGAGGCGTTGAGAGAGAGAGGCTAAAACACCAACGGGACCTAGAGGCCAGCTATCACGTCCCGATTACAATTTGAAGACTGCGCGAGAGTGTGAATACTTTCACAACATCGCACTCCACCGTCATTGGCCCTCGTGCCTCCTTTTTATCCCTTCCATTTGTGTCTTATGTTCGCTTCCTTCACGGTGACCCTTGTCCTTCTTCTTCTTTCTCGTTGATTCCCTCTCTCTGGATTCCGCCATCGCGACCAACCACACACGATGAGGTTTCCCGCCTTGTCAGCGCTATGGCTGGCCGCGACTGCCTGGGCTGCTGTCGAACGTGGTGAAGATGGAAATGTCCGCTCTATTGCTGTATGCATTCATTGCCCGCTCTGCAACACGCTCCATGGCCAAGCTCCCTGCTGATCCACCCATCTTGACTCGTAGCTCCGAACCCATACCTTAAAACAACCCTATCTCGACTCCGACATGGGAAGTCGCTGGTACGACTTTGGTGGTGATACTGTCATCAGGACTGATTCGTATGTGGCCACTGACAGTCGGTCGTGGACAAACAAGTAGTATAGGCAGGCCTTAGGTGCTGACCATTCCCATTCTAGATACATACGTCTATCCTCCGAACAGCCTTCGCAAAATGGCTGGCTCTTCTCGCGCGTGCCCCTGACTGCTACCAACTGGGAGATTGAGGTCGAGTTCAAGATACATGGCAAGAGCCAGCTCTTCGGCGATGGATTTGCCATGTGGCTCACCAAGGAGCGAGGCGAGATCGGGCCCGTCTTTGGCCACAGGGATTATTTCGAGGGTCTCGGCATCTTCGTCGACACATACAAGAACAACCGTCCCGGCACGGTATTCCCCTACGTCATGGCCATGGTCGGCGATGGGAAAACTGGCTACACCAAGGACAACGATGGAAAGGATCAAGAGTTTGCTGGTTGTTCCGCCCGAGGACTCCGAAACCCAAAGATCCCCACCAAGCTCCGTTTGACCTACTTCCAGGACAAGTCCTTGAAACTGGAGCTCCAGTACAAAACGGAGGATGAGTGGCAGCTCTGCTTCGAGTCCACCGATCCGCCCTCTATCCCCTCCGTTACCTACCTCGGCTTCAGTGCCGAAACCGGTGAGCTCAGCGACAACCACGACATCATCTCCATCGAGGCCAAGAACTTATACACTACTGGTGGCGCAACTGCAAGACCTGCGTCGCCCGGCCGAGGAAAGAATGCTAGGGCAGGGGACAAGAGTGGAAGCGGTGGTAGCTGGACCTGGTTCTTTGTCAAGATTGTTCTCTTCCTACTAGTCTTGGGCGGCGGTTACGTTGGCTTTACTGCTTGGTAAGCTCAAAAAATTCCTTGTTTTCCCTGGTTGCCCTCATGGCATATTCGTCATACCTCCAACCTTTTTATATTCTCACATACCGTGTTTGGCAGTCACTGACACTTTTATCGTGTAGGCGAGCGAATCAGAAAAGGTCACACCGATTTTAAATTTGTGATGAAGGACACATCACATAGCCTGGTGAGAAATGGCCTGTCATGGGGGAGAAACGAAGAAGCGAAACCTTTCGTAACTGTATATACCAGAACGCAAAAATCGGGAATCTGGGCCCACCACATTTCATGATGCCTTCACGATTTATCTGCAATGATGGGGTCATGGGCGGCAGGGACGGACCCCACTATGTAAGACCAGCAAGCAACACTCAATATACCAAAAGCCATGAGTAATGAAGAGACGAGGTCCAGCTCGGATATTGAGCGAGGGTTTGATGGGTAGCATATTGCGAGTCCACTGCAAAGTTACTAGCTTGGAGATGAAGTTGGCCTAAAAAGCTATCTCTCGTCATGTGTGGTCTCGACTTTCTGCAGCGGATGCAACGTCCGTCAGCACGGATGGCGATCTGATCTAGTTGGTGTTGGACGCACGTGGCTTCATCGATGAATACAACCCCGCTTCACACCATTGACTTGTACCGAAGCGTGGATATTGTGCAGGTCCAGTGCAATATGAAGATCGCAAAACACCCCTCCTCGCCAGGACGCGTGCTAGACATGCAATATCGAGCAGATTGACCTGCAGGAGATCTGACGACTATGATGTGCGAGTGAGGGAGTGAGCAAGACGCGAGACGCGAGACAAACAAAGGCTGGGTGAAACCCGACTCTGGATCCAACAGGTTACAACTATTCCTCAGATGTCTGACATTGCAGGTGGTCTCTGCCACCGCTCCGATATCTATGTAGGTAGGTAATCGCCCTGGCTTGGCCGGAGAATAGTTTCTTGTTGTTGGGTGAGTCGCTCAACTTACTCCATCACCCATGTTGGCACCAGCAATAGCTAGGTACATACCTACATGTACCTGATGCATATACCGTTCATTACCCGGGCTCGGACCGTAATTCGTGCGGCACATATATGTATTTGGATTAATACCGGCCTGTATCAATCGTCAGTAGTGTGAGATAGCTGAAGCGCCTCTCTTTGTCTGTCTTGTTCACCGATCGGCCTTTGGCTTGGCTGGCGGCGTCCAGTAACAGGACATCCTAAGCCGGCGTCGTGTGAGAGGTTGGGCTTTTGTTTCGAGGGGGAGGGGCTCTCAACCTACCTAACCTAAAGTCATTCTTGCCCCCACCCATGAGGTCAACTCCCCTGCTCGCCCGGTAAAGTGGTGGTAACGTTTGGGAGGTACCTAAGGGCGCTCGGCGAGCACCATTGCAGTTCAGAGCTCTCAGCTGGGGAGGGGAGGCCGTCCGCTTCCCGCTTGTACGCCCACCAAAAAGCAGCCGCTAGCCCGCTATTAACATCGGACGGGCTACTGTCGTCATTCTCCTCCTCGCCGAATCCTTCGTCGATGCTGTCGACTTCCTACCTACGCAGACTCTGGACAGCATCCTCTCGTGAGATTTCTATACTACTTCTACTATTATCTTATTCTTAGTCTAGCACCGGTCTTGGCCGCCCGGGAGTCAGAAACAGATTGAAACCTGTCGATTCCCTCCCATTTTCTTTGGCTATATTCCTCCTTCGCTCGGTGGTCCATTCTCCTACAGACAGAGCTTGCATATCCCGGACCGCTAGATCTATCTTGCCTGATATCATCGTCTTTGTCTCTGGCGACGCCCATCATACTGCCTTGCGCTCACCCGCTCTGCATCACTTCGCTACAGAGAAGGCAGCCCGCAAATATACAGTTATTACTCTTGCCAATTGACGCATCTGTGTTCTTTGTATGTTGGTCCAGCTTGTGAGACGGATGAAAGCGCTCAGTAGCTCATTACTAGTCTCTCCAGGTGCTTTGATCATTGTTATCGTCTAAGCCGCCGTCTACCCGAAAGAAGTCGGCTTCAAGCCAAACGTCTTCACCTCCGCGGTCCTTGGCTGCTGCCATTGGAAGTCTACTGGAAACTCTCTTGCTCTTCCTGTGCCGTGTCATCATCCCGCGGCTCCCACCCGAGAGACCCTTGTGCTCTCTCGTCGTGCCCTCTAGCTCGAATGGACCAGCCTTAGGGCCTTCCTCTGCATTCCTCCACGACACGCCACTTTGCAGCTACTATCATCACAGCTGCGAGCGCGTCTCTAAACCGTATTCCTATACCGCGAACGCTGCCTTATTGTTTGAATCCATCCTTCTGAAGCGCACCCTCTGATAGCTCGCAGTGTATCGTGTATCTGTATCGGTTATCCACCTCTTATTTCCAATATCTGAACCAACGCTAAGCTTGGTGGCATACCAGGCTTGACTCGCTCCAAGACATACCTACTTTGTAGCACTCGAGGATCTCTTCGAAGGTCCGGGCCCTCTTTGGCTGATATCGTGACATATGCCGACTCTAGGCTTTCTCAAGAAGAAACGGACGAGGGAGGAGAAACCCGACCCCTCCTCCAGTCAACCTACAAGCCCAGTCACTCCTGTGACGCCTTCTTCCTCGAGAGCTTTTGGAAGCTTTACAACTTCAACGAATCCCTCCAAAGCAGCATCGAGCACGACATCAAATACGAACTCATTGGCACAACCTCAACCAAGGGATCACAGTCACAGCAAGGAGATACCAGTCTCAGCTGGTGGAGGGCCCCAAATGAATCCACCGGCTGCTCAGGCGTCCGCACCGTATGGCATCCAGCATACTCCAAGCCCCGGCCATGCAGGAGCACCTCACAATCTCCCTAGCATCAATAATCTGATCAACCTACCTCAGAATGATGGTATGACTGTTCCTCCGTACCTCTCGGGTAATTTGTTTTGCTTAACTAGTGCGATAGGCCACCATAGCTCGCCACCACCGCAGCCACAGGCACAAGCTCAACAAACGACGGTGCAAGCTCACCAGCCGGCTACCGATGTACGAGTGACAAAGGGCAAATACTCGCTCAATGACTTCGATCTCATGCGGACTCTAGGCACGGGAAGCTTTGGTCGTGTCCATCTAGTGCAGTCGAAGCACAACCAACGTTTCTATGCTGTCAAGGTATTGAAAAAGGCACAGGTTGTCAAGATGAAGCAAGTTGAGCATACGAACGATGAGAGGCGGATGTTGGGAGAGGTCAAACATCCTTTTCTGATCACGCTTTGGGGAACGTTTCAAGACGCCAAAAATCTTTACATGGTCATGGACTTTGTAGAGGGTGGTGAATTATTTTCCTTGCTGAGAAAATCAGGTGTGAGTGCTTGTAGTTTCTTTTCATCTTATATTACGTGCCTACTGAACTTGAGCTAGCGTTTCCCAAATCCTGTGGCCAAGTTTTACGCTGCTGAAGTTACACTTGCCCTTGAATATCTCCACTCGAAACATATCATCTACCGAGACCTCAAGCCCGAGAACTTATTACTGGACCGCCACGGGCATCTCAAAATAACGGATTTTGGATTCGCAAAGCGTGTACCAGACAAAACGTGGACATTGTGCGGCACACCAGATTACCTGGCTCCCGAGGTAGTCTCTAACAAAGGTTACAACAAGTCGGTCGACTGGTGGTCCCTGGGCATCTTGATTTACGAGATGCTGTGCGGCTACACGCCTTTTTGGGATAGCGGGTCGCCAATGAAGATATACGAAAACATTCTTCGGGGCAAAGTGAAATATCCGGCATACGTTCATCCCGATGCGCAGGACCTGCTCGAGCGCTTGATTACACCTGACCTCACGAAAAGACTTGGAAACCTGTATGCAGGACCGCAAGATGTCAAGAGTCACGCATGGTTCGCCGAAGTTACATGGGATAGGCTCTCGAGAAAAGACATCGATGCGCCTTATACACCTCCCGTAAAAGCTGGTGCAGGTGATGCGAGTCAGTTCGACAGATACCCGGAGGAGACTGAGAAATACGGCCATGGTGGATCCGATGAGTGAGTCTAGATGTCGACATGCCGTTGTTCACAAGCTAATACGTCGCCGATAGTTATGGGCACCTGTTCGTAGATTTCTAAAGCGCAAGCAAGTTTGGAGAGGCATCCTGAGACAACGACCACGAGGCTCTGAGACAGGAGGCAATGAAATGGGAACGATGAGTAAGATTTTCCTTGCTTGCCGCATAATTCGTGTGGGAGCCAGTGGGCGGTGTGTTCGGGGGTCTGGTACGGTTACATCGGGTTACGTTGGACGACCCTGGAGTGCACAGCACCAATTTTCAGTATTCTTTATACCAAAAGTAAGGATTAAGTGCATACTTGACAACAGAGCCTTATGGATTAGCAACATGACATAAAATGCGACTGCAACATGAGTACATGTACCTATGCTAGGGTGTGCTTTATGTACCTACACAAGTCTTTGTCTACCTTGTTGCGCACTGTACTCGTGCGATAGAGGGGTCTAACAAGCCTTACAAATGGCAGGGCTGGGAAATTTACAATCTCACGGGTGGACATTGAATATATGCTGCAGCTACTAGCAGCTACTGCATGCACAGTGTGCTCATACAAATCAGCGGCCGATGGTCATGTTTTGGTGACCCCTGTCGGCAGAGGTCTGTGAATCCAGAGGCAAAAGGCACGCGGCGGGTATCGTCCTCCCTGGTCTCGGCTGGTCCAACCCGCCTTCAACACCTGTTCGCCAATCAGTTGCTGCATTGGCGTGGCTCCAGGGCTGTTTGATTGTACGGAGCATGTACCTCGGACATCTTTAACTGAAGGTAAGGTAGCTCAGATTGGGAGGCTGGCATGCTGACGGGTAGTATTAGTAGTATTGCATCTCTTTCTTCGCTGCGAAACAGCTCTCCCGATTTAGTATTCTGTATACGCATCACATTGCCACCGAAACACCTATTCCCTCGACGCTGGCGACGTTCAGCATATCAATGTCGACGTTTCTCCGCATCTTGTCTTAGTCCAATGCACGAGACCGACTAGAACCAACGACGACAAAAGGTTCGGAGGGGGCTTGCTTCAACGCTTCCAATTTGGACGTCTGCAGCCTCAATAGAGTGATATTTCACAGCATAAGCAGAATTTTCTTCCCTTGCACTGATCACACTTGAAGAAATGGACGACTACCTTTTCGATCTCAACGTTGGCAATTGCAGGTCATTTGTGGAGCCAATAAGATATCTCGAAGTGTTTAACTACTCGGTGCGTATCAATCAAAACACATCGTAGCAGCAGCCTTGCGGCGGAGGCCTCAGTTTGGACTAATCAAGTCTACAGGATGAATCTTACAACTCGAATGAAACGCACCCTTTGACTCCTGATGAGTTTGACAACTTTCTGGAACGTCGCGTGAGTAATGCCGCATCATCGACCTTGCTTTTTAGGAGAATTTTCGGTCCCTGCTAGGCCAGGCGCTTTATACGCTTCTTACTTCCAACAAGATTCAAATCTGCCAATGAGGACCTCAAGCATGACTAACTTCTTCATTCTCGTAGGGAGCATTTGAGCCTCCCAGACTGAGAGACGATGTCAAATTACGAGATGGCATCCGATTGATGTGAGAAGGGCACACGCTGCATACCTATATACAGCTCCCAGATCTGACAATTAAACAGCGTCCAGGGGCTGTGCCAGCACCCCGATACTTTCTCACCATCAGTCATCTCACTGCCTCATAAGCACTACTCGTCGATGGTCAGGAGATGGCATCTACCGTTCCGGGCTATCGAAGGAGGCAGTCTTGTGGGCCCCGCATTCTGGTGTTCCTACGATCAGGACGAAGATGATTGCCATTTACGTATGATTGTCTAATCACGCTCCTTCCGCGGATCTGTATTATGAGTTTGCTCTGACCAAGTACAGAGATGATCTTTCGCAAATCCGATGTTCGGAAGAAGGGCAAGACGCGTGGCTGGGAAATCATGCTTTCTTACTCATTCAACACAGGCGTCACCAGCGGTTACGTGAAAGGAACGCCCTCTTCGGAGATGATGAAATCGATTGAGCACTGTATTGCATGCCATAAGGAGGTCGGACACCCGCTGCTTCTTCCCATCATCATCCTCTCCCACGACTTATCGGACAAGATCGACATTCGGCAACGAGAGGCGAGAGATTGGTTACGACGCCTTGAAAATGCGATTACGATGCGGAATGAAATCGACGAGAGAGAAGAATACACCGACTTCGACGTCGATGGGATCAACCGAGACTTGGTCGAGTGCCACTCGCAGGTGTTATGGAAACGGCCTCAAGCTTATCAGGAGATCATCAAGGAAATGAAATTGGCGATGGAGAAGTTCAACGACAAAGTGTTGGGAGAGAAGAATACCAAGTCTATGAAAGCACTGCATAATAGCATGTTGTCTCGGCTGGACTTCTTCCGCGTCAAGTTAACGGGCCAGGAACACTATATCCACACCACGCTGGAGAGGCTGCATATTCAACGCCAAGCTGTAAGATCCATCACTTTTTGAATCACTGTGTATCTTTGCTAATTTGGTATGAAAGCTCTATAATATCATGACGCAAAAGGAATCCAAGCTCAATCTCGAGATGGCAGCACAACAGCGAAGACTAGCCCACGCTAGCAAACGCGACAGCACATCGATGAAGACGCTGTCCTTACTTGGCGCCGTGTTCCTCCCTGGCACGTTTCTGTCCTCTGTATTCAGCATGACGTTCTTTGACTTCAAAGTTGGTGAGTCCGATACTGCAGGGACAGGTGCGCCCTTTGTTTCTCTCCTGTCCCCCACCAACCCTAGCTTTGCGACGAGATGCTCATACGTCGATTGAATTAGCCGGCAACAGCGAAGTGTCCCAGGAACTATGGATATACTTCGTGATTACGATCCCGCTCACGCTGGCCATCGTCCTGGCCTGGTGGGCACTGGATAGAAGACGCGAGAAGAGGTACGCCGTCGAGGACGACGACATTGAGAAGGGCATCGAGCGGATGGAGACCGACATCCTTGCCATTATGCGCAAGAAGACAATGCAGAAAGTCAGTACTTTCAGATCAAACAGTCTAGGTCTGAGCCAGCCCAACAGTCCAACTACTGCAACTCCAAAAGCCCATCATCACAGTTTGTTTGGGTCGATGGAAAAACAGAAACAGAAGCTGTAATCACGGTGACGCAGACAGATAGGGGTGGTGCAGAAATTGCGAGCTCTAAATGATTGAAGACTGTGTTGTGAGTGGTGATTTGGGGGTCGAAGTTTTGAATATCTTTTCCCAACTTTCTGACGACTTCACGATCTTACGATGTTACGTTCTGCCACTACTCACGTGGGGTAATTACTTACAAAAATTGGTCGAGCTACATAGACAGAGAGTATACCAGCCTGTGTTTGATAGGCATTTTGAATAAATTGGCAGTCGCTACTATTGATTTATGAATGCTACAAAGAAAGAATTGCCAAAGTGAATCCTGCCTCGAGGTCAGACTGGGGCCAGATGTTAACGCAGGAAAGCAACGAACAGGTTTGCTAAAAACTACTTCCACACTGTGCCAAGTCACGCTCGGGGCCTATCACTGTACTGGAGAAACGTCAGATGGAGATGATTTACTTGAAACGTGCGCACTCTGGACGAATATGTTGCATCAGCTGCCACCTTGCAAGACCCATGTAGTGATGGGGGATGAACCAAACTAAGTGGAAATGAGTCTGCCTATTCCACACGTGATCGAAGATTATTCGGTAACTCAGTCATACACTTTCTGAAGTCAAACAACCCGGCCATCGTGAGGTTGGAACTTCCTTTTAAAATGAATCTGAAACAATACAACTCAAAGGAAACGACGAGGTTCTGCGGTGGTCGAACCTCTCTGCCAAAAGGTAATGGCGACCCAAGTAACATGCTGGGTATGCGACGCCAAAGATATGGAGACATACCGAGAAAGGCTAGGGGTCGGAAAAGTCCAAGATACTTCAAACGGTAGTTATGTAATATATGTTATCAGTTTCTTACATAAACATTCGTTTTAGTAATACTCGCGTCACAGGTTAAACCGTGGGAGTTAACCCTCGGTAGCTTATTCTTACGATCATGACATCTATGGAGAATGACTCTTTTGAAGAGACATTAGCTTATCCCTGGACTCGGATCGAGAGGATGTAGAAGTAGCAAGTATCAACATGAAGCGATATAGCAAGGCACACTGAGCTTACTATGTGCATTATTTCCATCTTGCCGGTTTCTTGTATTTGAACTCCGTTCCGGATGTGTCTCGTTGGTTCCAAAAGCCAAATCTCTCTATTCTTGTCACTCACATGAAATATGTTAGATAAGAACCGACTTCATTGCGTGTATTCCGTAGATGAGCATAAAGGCGAGGGTCACTATTTTGGCAAAGAGAAGGTACAGGATGGAAAGAGTCTTTGACCAAAGAATTAGCAGACTTCAAAGAAATGTCAGAATTTGATAGTATGAGATCACTGATCAGCTTCACGAATCGAACACACTTACTATGACTAGGTTAATGTCATCGATATGCCTGCCTATTACTACTACCATACTCTCATGGTACCAGGTTGCCTAAGCCACTAAGTCCGAGGCAACAAGGCACCAGCTCCGTTTTCTCAACCCTACCCATATTTCACTTCCAAGGCCCGCTGCTCTCTCATTTCATCAAAGTCGGCTTGCATTGAGATGTTACCAGAGCGAATAGAGAGGCATGTCTACGGGGCTGTCTGTGTTAGCAATGTACTGACAATCTTCAGTTAGGCACCAAAGACACTATGTGCTTCTTTTCTGCTCGCCTTCCACCCAAGATGGAAGACACTGTTCGAGCGGCAGAGCATTGCCAAAAACGACATACGAAACTTTGGATTAGTCTCGTTATATCAGACGAGGTAGGCAGCTAGATCGCATTGTAGTCACAAATCTATGAAGTTGGTTGTCTAATCGGGACATAGCTCCTTCAGTCACCTGTCGCAAATGAGATATCTGCCTTGCTGCAGCTTCCCCACGAAGTGTTACTCATGGTTTTTCAGTATACGTGTCCTTTGACCAAGATATGCTTGGCCGTGACCTGCAAACATCTCCTGCATGTCTCACGACTCACGACAATCAAGACTCCGTCTGCCAACAAGCATCGACAGCTAGCCCACGATAGTCCGCTCTACGCCCCTCACTCGGAGAAATGCTCAGCCATGCGCTTGCTCTTGCACCTCATGCACCCGCTTGACCGCAATAAACAGCGTACCAAGACTTTAGCCGTCTGCGCATTTTGCTGCAGCTATCGTCCAACAAACAAGGCATACTGGACCTTTTTCCGACGATTTGAACATCCCCGTCGAGGTTGGACTCGGAAGGAATCAACCGCATTTATCAGTTGTTGGGTAGAGCAGTCTACCAACTCATGCCCTCAATGCACACGAGAACGTAAACGGTGATGATTTGGACTGGCAGGAGCAGAATTTGGCTGAAAATTCTCTTTGCGCTGAATATCTCCAGACGATGGATGAATGACACATTCGACAATAATCTCACCCTAGCGGGCTTTGATGCCGCATCTACGGACCGACATACAGCATTGTCGCTGTTACTAAGGGAAAAAGGAAGCCTTGGGTTCATACACCTGACCTGGATTCTTATTAGAAATGGAGAAGTGGAGGCAGGGCAAAAAGCTTCTCGCAAGACAACTGTGGACATACACGAGGCTTCACTTTGATGTCAATGATAACCATGTATAGACAGAAATCAACACGGCGCGTCTCATCTATTTTTAACCTATTTCCATATCTGGTGCAAACTCCCAGCACCCTGAGATTACGTTCACCACGAACAGTGTCTCGTTGTGATGCTAGTGCGTTTTCGTGCAGTGAGCATAGCATACATTGTAAGTCTTGTGAGACACCAGCTTTCTCACTCCAGGGCCATTCCAATATTCAGGTCAGAGATGTCAACAATGTGACTCGAACGTCTCGCTCATACACTTCGTCAATCGATAATTGTCACTCAGACCTCAGGCATATTGACCACCTAATATATCCGTTCAGGCTTTAGGCTTTATGCAGTGGCAGCTCGGCCCATTGCGAACGAGTGTAGATGACAAAAAACATTATTGACAACCAAGGCGTATTACTGCGGGCGGCTGCGTCGTCCTCCTCACAGCTTTAAGCAGAGGCGGTATGAATGTGACGAATGACAAGACCACTCATGAGGTTCATTTTACAATTGGACATGATGTAGATTCTGCAGCACTCCTGCAATGGAACTTATGTATCTGGCGCACACCCTGCAGGAAACTTTTAAATTGAATGGCCGTTCCGGATTTGCATCTGCGAACAATCTTCCGTCGTTAACACAGGTTCTCTACGCGGCTTCCCGTCAAACCTCTCACAATGTAGCCTTCTGTGGAGGAAGTAATTCTAATCCCTTGTACGGCAGGTCCAAGAATGCATAGACATAATGCCAGCGATCGCTGCCAAAGAAGGGTTCCTCTCTACCCTTCTCGTTCGTAACCCATATCCAAGGGGCACCGAAAGCGCCACGATTGACGGCTTCCTCGACGTTCCCCTTCAGCTTGTCCTTGATTTTCTGGGACTCGGTTGCTTCAAGGATCTCAGATACCTGGCCTGGAGTGAGCAGCTTGGTTGACGAAGTCGGAGTGTTCACCCGGAAGTCTAAGGGGATCTCAGAGAGCACTTCTTTTAGAACTGGGAGGGTATTGGGTGCTTTTCGCAACGCCCAGAAGGAGTGAAAGAGGTACCCGAAGGCGGAGAGATAGACTGAAGTAGGAAATGCAGATTTTATGTAAGTCAGTGCGCGCATCGGCTGGGGTTAGTCAGTCACCGGACGAGATGGAACGTAAGGGCGTCAAAAAATGACTTACGACGACGGTCATGCCGACTTCCATCAAAGGGCCTGGTGGCTTCAAATCCTTCAAATCCAGTGAGTCGGCAGCACGCTTGATGTCATACTGTGAGTGCTTCGCTTTTGCTGGGACTTTCCAGGGAGGAGTGTTTCCTATGGTCCGAATCAGCCTATTGTCCTGGTGGTGTTACGCGGAGCAGATCGTTCTGATCACGAACCTGAGGCTACGTTGACAGCTCCGATTAAGAAAGGGTGAATGCTGGTGTCGAGATGATTAGCGCGCCGTCTAGCAGGATGCTGCTGGTCAGCTAGACATACTCGACGTCTACGGAGTTCTCGCTCAGCAGTCTCTCATTGTTATACAGCTGGACAAAAGCAATATAGCTGTAGTACGATGCTGCAAGCGATGTCAATATGTTTGGGATGGTACGTCTTCAAGCTTCTAGGGTTATTGCATACCGATATCGAGGTAACATTCTATTCTGCCTCCCATTGCGCCACTTTTTCTACAGATTCCTGCTCGGTTGCGTACTATTGCGCGATCGACGATAGAACAAAGAAGGCAGGGACAAGTGAATTTAGTTTCTACTCGCGCGAGTGCTGTTTGTGACTGTCGGATGTCGATTACTGAACAACAGGTCCAAGACAGCTCAGTGACGATATGTTTCAGTGCCTCGGCATCCCATCTCAGCAAGCCCCACCACCGACATTGCCGATGTCTCATGGTTCAATCAATCCGCACCTACGACACCATTCTTCATCGCGATCAAACAGTTGACTGTGGAATTATCACTTCGATTGCCTTATACGCAGTAACAGCGGTGCGGCCATCTGTCGCTGGAGAGAATCGCACACTACAAAGACTGACCAAAAATGCCTGCCAGCTGCTCCAAAAAACCAACCATGCAGCGCTACTTACAGTATCATGCAGCAGAGGGTCCACCCGCACACCCCAGTGCCCGTCCTCATTCACGAACCATGGCGCCGTCGACCTCGTCACCCCGAGCTTCACCTACTCGATCGTCCCGTCGGTGCCCGGCCGGGGAGCACCTGTGCTCAGCTTGCCCATAAACCCACTGCTAACCAGATTCAACGCCGTCGAGAACGGGTCAACCCCAGACTTCTCCGCTCTCTCCAGACCCGCAGCGGCAAACGCTTGCTCAAAGTCGCGTCGGATGTCTTCAAAGTCCTCGATACCGAGACTGACGCGCAGTAGGTCCGCTGGAGCGCAGAAAGCACAAATCTTAGCGGCTGTTCTGGGTGGGAATCGAACAAGCAGTCCTGCCGAGGGGCTCACTTACGAGTTACACCACCCTTGATCTTCTCTTCATCGGGCATCTGCTGATGTGTCGTCACCCATGGGTGGATGATGAGCGTCTTACAGTCGCCAACGTTTGCCAAATGACTCGCCATCTTCATGTTATCCACGATTGCTCGAACCTGGTCGACTTTCCCGGCCTGAAGATTGTGATATATGAGTAGTGTCTGTTGGAACAATGGAGAGAGCACTCACAACGCCAAAGGTCAGAACGCCACCACACCCTCTGGGGAGAATCTTCTTGGCCAGCTCATAGTCGACATGTGATTTGAGGCCGGGATACAAGACCCAGTTTACGCACGGATGTGCCTCTAGCCATTCTGCTAGCTTTTGCGTATTCTCAACCGTCCTCGCACCTCGAAGGGAGAGAGTCTCTAGGCCCTGAAGGAACAGCCAAGAATTGAACGGGCTCAAGCATGGACCGAGATCGCGCATGGCGTCCATTCGCAGCTTTGCGGCGAGAGCTTTGTTGCCGTATGTCTCCCAAAATCGCATTCCATGGTAGCCGTCAGCAGGCTCCGTGAAACCAGGGAACTTGCCTGATGCGCTCCAGTCGAAATGGCCACCATCTATCACAATACCTCCCATGCTTGTTCCATGCCCGCCAATCCACTTCGTAGCCGAGTGTGTCACAATGTCGGCTGCCGCATGGTAAATTTTCAATACTCTCTAGTCATAGCACAACGTTTCCGTGACTTACCTCCAAGTTTGATGGGTTGACACAAGTAGCCACCCATGCCGAATGTGTTGTCAACGATGAGAGGAATCCCATGTTTGTGAGCAACGGCCGCGATCGCAGGAATGTCGGGCACGCTGTGCTTTGGGTTGCTGATCGTCTCGATGTATATCGCCCGTGTATTCTCGTCGATAGTCTCGTCGAACTTTGCTGGGTTGTTTCCCTCAACCCACTTCACATGAATACCGAATTTCTTCAAGTACACACGGAACTGATTGAAACTACCACCGTATACTACAAGACAAGGCGTCAGCATGTTTATGGTACTCGATGGGTATGCGAGCCTATCGCCACTTACGCCAACTTGTGCTAACGAAATTCTGCCCCGGCTCGCAGCATTGCGTCAAAGCCATGAACTAGAATTCGGTCATCTACAATGCTTGAGTATTTCATTTCGTTGTCAGTACTTACTTGAGCTGCATGACCTGATCCGGTCGCCACTGCCCCGACACCTCCCTCCAACATAGACATGCGTGTCTCAAAGACCGCAGTCGTTGGGTTGCCCATTCGGGTATAAACGTATCCGTCTTTCGACCAGGCAAACTTACCTGCGCCATCTGCTGCATCATTGAAGTTGTAAGCCGCCGTCTGGTACAAGGGGACAGCACGCGAGCCGTTGATAGGATCGGGCTCTTGACCACCGTGTACGGCGATCGTGTCAAAGCCGGGTTCCCTAATTACATTATTAGTCACGTCCTTTCAATAGACCGTTTTATTTTGCTCTCAGTTTACCAATCCAACTTGCTGATCGATCCGGGAGGAGCCATCTTGAAGCTTTACTCAGCTGTCAAATCCGTAGCAAACCTATGTCTCGGAAGATACGGGAATATACAGGAAACAATGCAGAGAAGCGGCCATGCCGGAAAGACGACGGCAAGAGGCAGATATAGTTTTCTAATATTTGTCTGTGATACAATCACGATCATTGGCCATCCGTACACCGGGGACGCTGCGCCGTTCGATAACACCTATTGCCCTTCCCATTGCTCGGTCCGTCCGATGTTGGCTTCCACGACCCGAACCGGTAAATCGTTCGGACCCGTGCCCTCCAATACCATGCCTGGCTGCGATGGGGTCCTTTGCCGTCTTACTACTTCGGAGGTGGTCGCTGTCTATGCTGCATTGTAACACAGGGGTCAGCAAATCCCGATGTGGGCTCGGCATCGCTCATCGTACCACATTTCATGCAGTTGGCTATCCCACATTATCTACTTGCGGGGGGATGACTGCGTCAGTGGATTAATATTTACATGATTTCTCATACACGGCCAAGTCATGTGAATGGCCGTTCCTCTGGGGTATTGCCACGAAATCTGACACTGGCAGCGCTAGTGGTTGAGGGTGTTCACGATGCGCGCTCACTTCACACTGTCATTGGCATTTAGATATCGAAAACGTGGTTCCCTGCATAAACCTTGTCCTTCATGAAACGCTTGGTTGTCTAACAGAGTCACAAATCATGCAAGGTTCTTGACTAACATTTGAATATCGGTTATATCTTTGAGTCTGGATTATGATAGCCGTTCGGCAAACTATTCGCTCTTGAATCACGCTAATGGCTTAGGTTTACAGTATGATCATCATGTACCACCACCTTCACGCACAAACTTGACACCGTCCGCAGATTTGGTGTTCACAGTCAATGTACTGGATCGCTTGTTGTCAGCATGGGCGTCCCTTCGTAGTGGGTATTGGATCACTGCGCATGACCTACAAGACATCTGGCCTCGAGTAGCTTCCTACGGGATCAAAATCCATCTGGAGTTTAAGAATTAGCTACTTGTGCCACTCAATTTACGTATGACTTACTCGAGACTCGGTGATTGTATGCAATGATAAATCTGCGAGAATGATTTTCTCTGCATCCCATCTATTCACATAAAGTCAGTCAACCCGGAACAAAGCCTCCATATGTCCCCCCTTACTCAAAACGGAATCATCACAATCCATAATTGTGACAATGGAAATACCAACAAAACCCCATGAAAAGTAAAACTTACAAGGGCTCGGTGATACGCGTTCCAAGGGGCCCGGCCACGAACGATCCACCATGATTTACTATGTCGTTTGACTCCCACTGCGATCCATCCGATTTCCTATCGGGATGCTCAAGAGTAAAAGGCGGATAGTCTGAGGGGAAATCAGACACTTTACACACTGAGTTGACCGATACAACGAAGCATCTTCCCTCCTTCGCAATCTAATGAGAATAGCTAATGTGTTAGTACCGCCAACACTTTGATGAATGATGTTATAGCCGACACTGAGTATCATAAGATCAATACCTACGTACTGGTTCAGGAGGTTAGCTTTCGAGAAAGGACTTGGCAAATGGCAGAAACAGAAATTGATAAAGCGGAGGTGAATAAAATCAAGCTTGAGGACCTACCGTGTTGCATAGAAGCTGTCCACTCCGGCAGGTCGTCGGCATTGGGTGCCAGGTAAATTCTGAAGTTCTTTTGTCAACGCGCAATTTATACGCCACTCACTTAGCGATACTATCTTAACTTTGAGAACTCACTCTATTCCTTGTTGATAAAGCGCCATACGAGCTGCGGGCATGTAGTTCTCCCAGCTATGAGAGATAAGCCATTCCACGCACGAAAAATTCGGTTGCGATCCAAACCTACCAGATGAGGGTCCCAATTTTACCAATATCTGTTTGGACAACTTGCAGGCCATCTCCAGCTCCTCTTCCCCATACCAGGCGCTCCGCAGCTGTCGGGATCAACTTGATGTCATTGAGTTTTATAGTTGCCTGATTTGGTGTTTCTCCTACTCACTTTGCGATGTTTGAGTAAGACAGAGCCATTCCTGCCAAGAAGTAGCGCCGAGCAGTACAACGTGCCCTCATCTTTCTCAATTATACCCACTTGTATGTACACGTTATGAGTTCTCGCTGCTTTCGCTATGGTGTCAACTTCTGGAGAGGGGACCTTGACGGCTGAATCGTAATATTTGCGGTACCATGCTCGCCCACGCTGCTCCCTTGCCCCGATCGTAGCATCGAAGGCATACCGCCAAGGATACGCCGATAGGAAACCCTCTCTGTACCATCAGTCAGTGGTCGATAAAGTCAGAGAAGCAAGGAGAGATATGTTGCTTACGGGAACACTACCAGTTCTGCGCCTTCTTGAGCAGCTTCAGCGGTCAGGGTCAGCAATTTCTCCAGACTTTTCTCCAAATCAAAAGAGACAGGCGCAGCTTGAACTGCCGCAACTCTGACTGTCCTGTCACGAGACATGGTGTTTCGACTTTGATCGATGTGAACGTGAGCTTTGGCACCGCGAGTCTTTCAATGTCTTCATGAGAACTGGAAACTGTGGTAGTCCGCGGAAGACTTTCTGTCTCGAGACCGACAAGCTGTTTCTATTGATGTTCAGATATGAGTATATGCACAAATTAGTCAGGATTGTGGATGCGTTAGCATACGGGCGGCGAATGTCACCGATGAAGGTCTGGGCATCCGATGGTGAGCATGGAGTCAAAACCGTAGCTTACAAACCATGAGTCGCAGGTGGGTTGTCGTCGAGTATCTGACCAAGGTCTGGCTTGTACCTTTATCTCTCCGTTCGTCTGGTCCCATCACCAATAGCCACAGTCAATAGTCAAGTCACGCGGCTTTCCCGTGATAGGTATGGAGCCCGGCAGTGACGCTACCGGCCCGTGAGACGCGAATCGCCACCAACAGATCCCGGCAACCCCATACCCATTATCAAATCCCGGCACCTGCGGCCAGGCTTGTCACGGAGTTAGAGCTTGTCATGCAGTTGACTAGGTTGACAGACGACTTACCGAGGTGGTGGCATAAGGTCATCAGGCCTGCTGTGCCTCCTCCTTGGACTGTGAGATATTATGAGGGCGGACCATTCAGAACTCACGTAAGGCTCACAGAGCATAGTCGCCATTCAAGAGAGAGTCCTCAGGAAGCCGGCCATGGTGTCCAAGAAGCAGGTAGCTGTCGTCATGCGGCCGGTCGTCATGTAGGTGAGCCTAATATCACTGATGCATTTGTGGTTCCGCATACATGGATCAACATATTCACTCTCGGTATTCTTAACACCGAGTCTGACAAGTCCCGTTGCATATCTCTGTCCGAGATACGAGAGCTCGCTGAGAATCGTGTGGATCTACATAGCATCAGGCACAGACATGCGTAAAGATAAGTAAGAATCTAAGTAGTTATTAGATAGGGCGATTGAGACTCCTAGAGAGAGAACGGGAGAAGAATGACTGCAAAATCAGATTGACTTGAAAATCAGGTGTCCGGGATGGGCGATGTCTGATTGCAAGGAGAGAAATAAAAAAACTGGCAAAAAGTGGTTGCCTTTTGATGAAATGTGGCTGGTCGAACGTTAATAATTTTGCCATTCATTTCTGCGAGTCCCCAATAGGCCAACTCCGGATATCGTATACCTGAGGATATAAATTACATTGGCCCGTGCTCGTTGAGAAGATCGGATAGATCGTTGGCTCCGTTTAATAAGGGATCCCCCGGGAGACTTGAGCTCTATCGCGGGAAGCCGCTAGACTCTTGTTCCGGCGTGAAATAGTGACAAGAAGTAGACTGTTGCCATCCAACGGATTGAAGTACTTGATTCTTCCACACAGGCCTGTTAGCATACACGTAAGATCCGGTCGTCACGAGCAGTAGTGAATCAATCGCTTTACATTGGAACTGGTATTCTTTAACCAGTGAATTAGTATCCCGATGGTTACCGTGGTCCATCCATGACAGCTTCCGTGGTCGAATGCCCCATTCATAGTATTAGCAAACACCGAGCTTTCGTACGGGTTGAGCGAATGTGGTTTGGCGTTTGTGAAAGTGGTGCTTGAAAGACTTCCGTCGGGCATGTTCGAAGAATGCGTGTGAAGCTGCCCGGCTCCGATGGAGCGAGTGCTCTACATACAGCATACCTAGGTAGGTAATTCAAGTTGTACGTTATAGTCGTGGTGCAGGAAAAGTTCCAATGCCGCCGGGGTCTGTCGGACTTGGAGTGTCCTACCTTACACGCGGGGCCACAGTCCGTATAAGCCCTGTACGTTCAGCACTGAATAGGGCATTCCACCATCTCGGCGCACCACTTCAGGCAGAACCTCTCCTCTCACAACCGAGCCCTGTCTCTCCGTGTGCCACGCCGCATCGTCGCCAGCACTCGCAGCGCGGCGTCTCCCCTTAAATGACCTCATAAGTAACATGCCTCCCTATTGAGGTATATTCGAGAGGAAACCCATTTGGACCGGACGTTGCCGACTTTTAACATGCCTGGATTCCCACCAGACCCATAGCTCGGTTACCATCTTGTGCTGCTTTTGTTTTCCTCCACCTTCGTGTTGCTCACTCGTTGTTAGAAACATGATCGCCAAAACGGCAGATATGGTGGACAGACCATGGCTTGTACAGAAATTCGGAGGCACGAGCTTAGGGAAGCTGTTGCCCAACATTTGTAGCACTATCATACCAAATTATAACGAGAAGCATCGCCTTGTCGTCGTTTGTTCCGCTCTCTCCGGTAATACCAAAGCAAGCGGCACCACGAGCCTCCTACTCGAATGTATCGAGCTCGCCGAATTCGGTGTGCCTATGCAACAAAAGCTACTTGACATTATCCATTTGCTTCGAGACAATCATCTGGCCGTATTAGACTCGTTCTGTGGTTCAGAGCAACTCTCATCTCTGCAAGTCTGCAAAGAAACCAAGCCGAGAATAGTAACGGAATGTGAAGCGCTGGAGAACTTTCTGTTGGCGGCGCAGGTATTTCTGTCCCAAAAACTTATGTGGACGGCGACGTAGTAGTTAAACTTGCTACAGATTGTGGGAGAACTTTCCCCTCGCGCAAAAGACCGGGTTGTCTCCTCAGGCGAGAAGCTGGCCTCTGTGATTGTGGCCGCATGTCTATCAAACCAGGTCAGTATTTCCATCCTGGCGACAATGCTCCTGATCTTTAGCTCAAATACATGTATCCAGGGCATTCCGGCAACAGCAGTCTATTTAGATGATGTGGTGGCGTCAGCATTTGGCAATTCAGCTAGTGACCAGGCCGCTGCTTTCGATAAGCTTGGCTCGAAGTTCTACCATGCCATCGCTAAAGAGATCGCCCTTCGCATCAAAAACTGCGGAGAAACTATTCCCATAGTGACAGGCAAGGGTTTTGGAACGTAAAGGCTGCATACTATCTGACAATCCGAGTAGGCTTCTTCGGCATTATGCCAAATTCGCTGATACAAACTGTTGGCAGAGGTTACTCTGATTTTTGTGCAGCTATGTGTGCTGTGGCGGTGGAAGCGGTCGAGCTGCAAATATGGAAAGAAGTCGATGGCATTTTCACGGCTGATCCGCGCAAAATCCCTTCAGCCCAGTTGCTACCATCGGTAACAGCCGACGAGATTGCGGAGCTGAGTTACTAGTAAGTGATTCTCGGTCTTCTCCCAGAACTCTTATCATGCGTTGCAAAGTTCGTTCTCTTCTTCGACATGGTTTCTTCCATTTCCCGCTGCTCGCGGCAGGAGTACGAGTCCGCGCCAAATATCCTGTGGTGCTAGAATAATGGAAACTGAGTATTCTATAGCGGAAGCGAAGTGTTACACCCACTGACAATGGATCAAATCTGTGAGGCCAATATATCTCTTCGATTAAAGAACGTGTTCAAGCCAAATAGTCCTGGAACCATCATAGATTCAGCGGTGAATAAGCCCCAGACAATCAAAATTACGCCACCGCCAGGTGTACTACTCAAGGGAGATTTCACCGTGGGCAGAAACGAGCGCAGGCGGCCAACAGCTGTTACAATTAAGGATGATATCTTGCTTATCAATGTTGTATGCAATAGAAATACGGTGAGTCCAAAGGCATTCCGTGCTCTGTTCAAGACATCAAAACCGAGGTCCGCGATTGCCCACTAACGTTCTAGATAGTAAGAGAAATACTCCTAATGCCTAAAAAGATCACCCTCTGATGGGGAAATTTTGAATGTCAAACTCGAGTACTTATAATCATATTTCTATCAACTAGGAAGTCCGGTGGTCTCCTTGTTCAAGTATTTCGTCAGCTGGAGAAACATAACATACCGATCGACTGTACGTAGCTGGATGCAGGCTTCTAGCTAGGTACCGTGATACAGGGGGCTTAACTGACTCCGATTGTAGTGATAACGACAAGCGAAAGAAACGTCAGTCTTGCCGTGCATTCACCTGGCGATTCGAGCGCAGTATTGAGGCTGGAAGAGGAGCTCAAGAGTTTCGGCTCAGTCAATATCACCGAGAGCATGTCAATCGTAACGCTGGTTGGACATAAAATGCGCAGCCAGATTGGTGTAGCAAACGACGCACTCACGGCGCTTGCGATGGCTGGCATCAATATTCATCTAATTAGCCAGGGAGCAAGCGAGATTAGTATATCGTGAGTTGGTGTCTAGCTGAGTTCCTCTCCCTCCAAATGCCAAGCTCACCAAGGTGCCAGATTTGTTGTGGGCGCGAACGAAGCAGAACCGGCCTTGTATGCCATCCATAGAGATGTTCTAAAGATCCCAACAATCGAAGAGAGCCGTTTCCGTCGTAGTAAGCAATTCTCATCTGTAATACAAGTTGGGGTAGTTCTAATAGCGCACATACAGGAGCTTGGCTTTACTAGCGATGGCTTTCACGCGGCTCAGGAAGAGGTCTGCGAGCGGATGTTGTGTGATGTTGAAACGCAGGTATGATGGATCAAAGCATTCATGAGAATACAGGCATATGTATATGAGCTTTGATGACCAGAAGCCTCTTCAGCTGGATGAAGGCATATAAAGGTCATTATAATCTATTTTTATTAGTGTAGCACGGTAGACTGTCCCTTTTGGCAACACACGCTCCATCCATGACCTGTTCGATCGACCTTCTCACCGAAAGATTCATCACGGTCCACATGACGACGGTGGTTGACACGATTGCCCTCCAAATAGGTATATGGCCTCTTCAAGACTTGGCTTCCCAATCTGATCCCAAGGCATCTGCCACCGAGAAAGAAAAACTTCTTCCAATTCATGGCACACCTCAACCTCGTTCTGACTGGCTGCATAGACCAGCGTTAACTGAAGATAGCGACCAAGCTCCAAGCGGCCGCTACGGGTCAGATACTTTCACATGCTTGCTGCATAGTCTACGCGCAATAAGCTCAATCCCATCCAAGTCGGAAATGTGTACGATTTGACAAGTATCAAAAACAATGATAATGGAGGCTTCAGACATGAGTACCGAGGCTTATATAGAGAACAGGCCCATAAAACCGGCTGAGGGCCAATCAGAATAAGCTGGTGTGATTACCTAGGTAGTGATCGAGCCCCTGTTCAATGCCCTGCAGTATTGAATCTAAGACCTCTGATGCCGAATCCATCATTGAACAATCTGTTACATGTCAATGCCTTTATCTCCCGACATGTCCTTAACCCTAAATTTGTAACATTGCAAAGTACGGCGGTCCAA
The DNA here is from genome assembly GCA_022432385.1 of Xylariaceae sp. FL1272. Lineage (NCBI taxonomy): Eukaryota > Fungi > Ascomycota > Sordariomycetes > Xylariales > Xylariaceae > Xylariaceae sp. FL1272. The sequence goes on along the minus strand of JAJJXC010000001.1, from coordinate 693,511 downwards.
ATCGACAGTGTATCGTTTCCGACAATGCCTGCGCATAAGGTAGCCCTGGTCGTGGGGGCTTCGAGAGGAATCGGTGGTAGGTGCCAAGTCGTCTGTCTCTTCCCAATGCCTCATAGACTCTTCTCGTGTGTTGATGCTAATATGCAATACTCCTAGTACGTAGTGAACTCTTCGCGTCCTGATTCTGCAAGTAGCGCGTCTTCGCTTTGGGTTAACTCAGTTGGCTGAGGCGACTGACATGGGTAACCTCGAACTGTAGAGACAAGTTGCCATTGACCTGGCGCTGGCGAAAGATGGCTACAAAGGTATCTTTGTTCGATTTTTTTTATATCTCAATATGCCTATTAGCTTACATCCTTCCAGTGGTAGTAGCTGCAAAGTCGACCAGCGATGCCCAACAGGCGTCGCCTTTTCCGCCAGATCCAAACTCACCCCAGTCAACAATCAGCACCGTCCAGCGGGAGATTCAGGAAGCCGGCGGCGTAGCAATCGCTATAACAGTCGACGTCCGGGACTTCGAGAGTGTACAAAAATGCGTACATAAAACCATCGAAGTATAACCCCCCGCCCCATCTCCCATTCTATACCTAACCTGCAGTAGATATACGGCCGTCTAGACGTTCTAGTCTACAACTCAGGAGCAATCTGGTGGGCATCAGTAGAAAACACACCACTGAAACGTTTCCAGCTCATGCAACGCGTCAACATCGAGGGCCTGTACGGAACCGTACAGGCATGTCTACCGCATCTCAAGAAACACGGCCAGGGACGAATCATCGTCGTGAGCCCGCCGATATACAGCCGTTTCTTTCGAGGCAAGACCGCGTATGCAATGGGCAAAGTGGGTATGAGCGTGCTGACCAAAGGACTGGCGATGGATTTCAAGAGGCAGGGGTTGAGCGGTATGGCTATTACTAGTATTTGGCCTGCGGTGGTAGGTGTCCTCGATTATCCTGGATGCAAATTGGCATTCAATTAACGGGATAAAGGCAATTGAGTCCGCAGCGACCAAAGCAATGACTGATAAAAATCCAAAGGAGTCGGAAGACCTCCGCAAAGCGACAATATTCTCCGATGCCATACTCGCCATGCTGAAAGCGCCGGCTTCGACCGTCAACGGCAGACTGGAGCTTGACGAGGATTTTCTGCGGAGCGATGTTGGAGTCACTGATTTCTCAAGGTACTCAGTCGTTCCTGGTTCTAACCCGAGGAGGATCATGCCAGCGAATCTTCCAATTCTGGCTGTCGAGGAAGAAGATGATGAGGGGAAACGCATTAATAGCGCAGAGGGGAAGTCTAAGCTATGATTTAGATAAATTTTATAAGTGCCCGTGGGGCAAAGGAATTACCAATGCTTTGGCCCCAAAACATCACGAAAGTAGAGAGCATATGGCCATAGGGCTTTTTAACCGTCAACGGCCGTTGCAGATGTATTATTAACCTTGGACGCCTCACACGTGTACACGATTATATTTCAAATGTATTAGGAAAGCCATAGTCGGCTTTATCAAACGTAATCACATGTTAACGACTCCTCGCTCAGAGGGGTATGCCGTATGTTCACAATATCGAGTATAGCTGCCGCGACCAAAAGAAGCTCACTCGTATTTCAGCGCTCCACAGCAACAATGAATCTGCGATGGGCCCAACTATTTCGCTTAGATCATCTCTTAAGTGCAAATCGGACTAAAGTGAGGGTGAATTTGACGGACTCGACAATAAGCTCATCAATGCCCAGTGGATCCATAGAAACTTGGGAGAATTGGCCCCTCGGTGTTATTTCTAGGTATATTCAGCTACTATGTACAGAGATTAGTCACCAAGTCAATACACGACCGACTGATCATGGCCGTAATAGCGCTGAGTCGCTTGTGTAAAATTGCACAATTTGTTACGAGCGGGGGTAACAGACAGCAAGCTTACATTGCCCTTTGTGATGAACCGCGCCCTTAATGTCTTCGCTGTCGTATTTGTTTCACGATTTGCTGCCCGCCCACTATGACGACAATCGGGAACAAGCAAAAGCAGAAAACAATTCCGCGTAGTGCAACTACCCAGGTACTGCGTCGAGCAGGGTGCACATTCTTCAACATGTCAGCATGGAGTGTCATCGTCGCGTTATGCTCCGACAACTCAAGCGATTCCAAGTTACTCACTACCCACGTTAGCTCTGATACAACCGGAAAAGGTTCAGTAGAATTCGGAGCTAGATGCACATACCAATCTGTCAAGTAAACACATCGTTTGTTAACTGCTGAAGGCTAGCTTTACGCAAATCGGAGCCACAGTTTTCTGCAACATAAAGGGGATTTAGAGGAGTACGCACTTTATGATGATTAGCTTTTGAACACAGGTGATCACCCCAGGGGGTTAGTGGGATAACAGGTTTCACATACCGACACCATTTTGAAGAACAACCTCGTCGAAAATATTTGGCATAGGTCCGAATCGCTCTAGCCTTGGATTTCCATGGCGAAGAACACGTAGCCCCGGTGGCGTAAGCACACAGTTTCGGGGTAAGTTTAGATTCGGGTTCTCAAACCCTTCGTCTAGTGTACCAAAACATGTTAGTCCGTTTTGTTATTTGTAATGGTCCAGAATAGAATCGATCTGTTTCGTATTTCCCGGTCTTGCCTGGACTTGAAATCAAAATAAAGATTTACTCACTATGACACAAATTAGCATAGTTCATTCTGGATTATAACGCATAAGAGAAAAGAACGGGGCTGTTTTATACACACCACTCTTCATCCTCGTCAATTGGCACAATCAGTGTGATGAATTCTTTCAGTCGATCCGGTAACATGTAAAGGGGTCTGGTCAGTGCGAAGTGATTCACACGCCAGTTGTTTGCCGGATGAAGTCGAACTGACGCCTCCTCGAGTCTAGGAAATTCTGCGAGTCGTTTGCAGAAACCCCTCCACTCCGAATTCCAAGTGCGATTTTGATTCTGCAGCTCTATCAATTCTGTAGAGTGGAAACTCCACGAGATCTGGAGACGCTTTACATCCTTCAAAATTGGTGGCGGATCATACATCAGCAAGGAGAGAGCAGTTTGGCGATCGTGGAGGGCGAATGTGACACAGTCGGCAATTGAGGCGCGGCATTCTAAGTAGCTAAGAATTGGTAGGATTAGTCGCGTGTGAGAGCAGGGCAAGAACTTCGCACTCACGTGGCCTTGCAGCAAAGCAAAAGCGGGAGGAACATGTTGACAGGTAGGCCCCAGCGGTTCGATTTTGCACTTTCACGGCATAACCAATGGTTTTTCCATGGTGATTGGGTCGGTAGCAGCACTTCACAAAGGTGTGGCCTGATATCCAACATAAGTCTTAATGTCTATTCCCGTGGGTTTGGGATACTTTACCAGGCCTGTATCTTACCCGAAGCATCGTCGTCATGAATCCATTTCATGTATGAGTCAGGGCGGCTATGCTGGATAATACAAGGAGCACAGCGTTTCACGCGAGGTTTTCCAGGAACGTAGAACAGATGCTGCGTCAGGCCGGAGATGCGCCAGCATTCCCGATAGATCATCAGCCGCACCTCGGGTGGCAGCTTGGCGAAGAAGGGAGAATGGGCTTGGTGGTTCGCGCTGGTTCCCATCTCAACTAAAATAGGGTATGTTCGTGCTACATCCTCAGGCGAGACGGTAGAATCCTGATCGGCGTCACGAGTAGAGCCGCGACGGCGACCGATGCCAAGTAGTGAACGAAGACGGCGTCTGCGTGTCATTGCCAAATGAGGGTCGTGCTGGCCGCGGCGATGAGAGCCTCGACTCTACGGGTGGTTGTGCAGCTACCATGCAACTCGGAGACCAGGCACAGATGCCAATGTACTCGAGATTTGTGTGTTTCCACGACATCCGGGCCTTTTCCGGAGTTGTTCTTGATGTCTTGCCCAGTGCCTCGTCTCGTGTCAAAATGCCAAAGGAAGATCAGAGTTGGGAATAAAGCAGCTGCAGCGACGGTAGTTGGCATGTCTTGGCTTACATGCTCGTCGGCTGCTTGATCTGGGGCTGCCGATGGGGATGGAGGGGCCGGCTATAAGAGGGGCGCGGTCTCTCTCGGCTTGTGCTTGGCCGCCTACTGGACCTGCTAGTGGTCGAAACAGCTACCTGTAGATCCCCGCTAAACTCAACCAAGCCAGAGTACTGTCCCACTAGCACCGATGAGGATACTCCGCTGCCCGTTGGTGTGCCCTCTGTCTGCCTTCAAGGTTCAGATGTCTTACTGCACGTGCTTCGGCTATTGCCTCGATTGTGGAATAGAGCACGAGGCGATGAATCACTTTATTTCCATGGGTGACTTGCCTAGAAAGGCCATGATGTGAGCGCACTTGGCTTGGTACATGGCATCCCCAACACGCATCGCCATGTCTTGTAGAGCTATGTTCTTGTAGGAACAGCTTTGAGAAGTGGACTCTGAGTTATGGAGACGACTCAGACGAGTTAAGATGGCATCTCCTTACAGTAGTGAGATCCACTGACTGGTGCACGCAGTGACCTGGATTTCTGCTGGATACTAAGAGGTACATGTACCTAGGTACCATACATGGAGGTACCATATACCTCCTGATACGGGTTATCGATAGCGCATTGTTCAACTTCTAATGCAGATATGGGACAGGTACCGTTGAGCTCTGTAGGTGGGGAGTTGAAGCTTCAATTGAATCAGCCCATTGAAATTTGTGTTTCTACTACTGCTGTTAACTGCACCGCCCTGGATCTCTCGGTGTCTACAGTATACCTCTCTTCTCAACTCTTTCGCGCCTCCTGCAGTCTTTTGCGACACGCACACTGTCCCATGCGACTGTATCCCCAAATAACCACTTCGCCATGGCTCCTGAAGAAGGCGCCGTCCATGTCCCGTCGAGCTCTGATGCGCCCGCAGTCATTCCCCCTGCCTTCAACGCCACCGACATGGCAGACGCCAATGACAATGCACACTCTTCTGAGCCCCAGGGTCGCCGAGACAGAGGCAACCCGAAGGGCAAGAAGCGAGGAAGAGTCGGCGGCGGCAAGTGGAAGAACTCCCGTGGTGACAGCGGCAGGTCAGTTTCTCTCCCCATTCATGTTTGTGACGCCCAAGCCAATGCCTGCTGACCAGACCACAACCACAGGCTGCCTGAAGGCACCGATTGGCGCGACGTCCGAGATGCGAAGCGGAGAAAGAAGAACAACGGCGATGGCCCTGAAAAGTCCGACGAGCCCAGCTACATGAACATCAAGTTCGACCAGGCCGAGATCGACGCCGAGGAGCGCAGACCAAAGCGCAAGGTTGCTGTGCTGATAGGCTACTCCGGCACTGGCTACCATGGACTGCAGATCAATCACAAGCACAAGACTATCGAGGGAGACCTCTTTGCCGCCTTCGTCGCCGCCAAAGCCATTGCCAAGAGAAACGCCGACGACCCCAAAAAGTCCAGCTTTGTCCGATGCGCCCGCACCGATAAGGGTGTCCATGCCGGTGGCAATATGGTTTCGCTTAAGCTTACTATTGAGGATCCCGACATCGTCTCCAAGATCAATGAACACTTGCCTCCGCAGATCCGAATCTGGGGTCTTGAGCGAACCAATAACCAGTTCAGTAGCTACAGAGCTTGCGATTCGCGGTGGTACGAGTATCTCATGCCCACCTATTGCCTGCTTCCTCCCCATCCCGAGAGTTTCCTCGGCCGGAAGGTCCTACAGTCCATCAAAGAGCACGGCCTGGAGGACGAGTACGCACGGCGGATGTCTGGCGTGAAGGATTACTGGGCCGAGGTCGACAGGAACAACATCCAGCCTATTCTCGATAGATTGAATCCTAAGCTGAGAGAAGCAGTAGAGTCCCATATACACGCACAGGAACAGACCGAACAAGATAAGCCTGTCGCCAAAGCAAGTAGTTCCGACGAGACACTGGTCTCGGCCGAAGCAGCCGTTGATGGTCCAAGCACTTCGGAAGAGGCGATTGACGTGCCGACCGTTACTGAGGATGCTACCAGCCTTGCTGCCGAGGCCGTCCCAGCATCCAACGAAGACGAGCCTGTGCCAGGCCAGCAGTCGAGTAATGACCGAAAATCGAAGGAGATGAGCCCCTTTGAGAAAGCTGTGAAGGAGATCAAGGCTGCGTACGTTGCTGCCAAGCGACGATACCGAGTGACGCCTGATCGTTTGGACGAGCTACAGACTTCACTTCGTCAATACGAGGGCACGAAGAACTTTCACAACTACACAGTTCAAGTAGCCCATAAAGATCCTGCTGCTAAGAGGTCTATTAAATCATTTGTTGTGAACCGCACACCCATCAACTATGAGGATACCGAGTGGGTTTCGATCAAGGTTCATGGGCAGTCCTTTATGATGCACCAGATACGGAAGATGGTTGCCATGGCCGTGCTTAGTGTTCGGTGCGCCACGCCATTGGAGCGCTTCGAGGAGACCTTCTCCGCTGCACGTATCAGCATTCCCAAGGCCCCGAGTTTGGGCCTGCTATTGGAGCGTCCTGTGTTCGATGCTTATAACAAGAGAGCAACGGAGACTCTAAACCTGCAGCCCCTTGATTTCTCCAAGTATGAAACGGAAATCGAGGAATTCAAGGCGGAGCACATCTATAACCACATCTTCCAACTGGAAGAGAAGGAGAACTCGTAAGTTTCCATGGAGAAACTTGCGGAAGACATACTGACAGCGTAACCAGTTTCCACATATTCTTCAACCAAATCGACTGTTTCAAGAACGATCACTTCCTCTGGCTTACTGCCGATGGGCTCAAAGCCGCTACGCAGAGAACGGGCCGGCGGGAGGAGGCCGAGTACATAGCACTAGATGGCGATGCTAGTGACGAAGAGGAAGTCAACAGGGGCGGAGAAGGCGAAGAGGGCTAAAAGCCCATGTTTACCCATTGCATCAATTAGGTTCTCATTGCATATCTGCGCGATCGTGACGGCACGCGTGTAGTAGGAGCGAGGCTGGCGTCGGCGGTTGCTTCCAAGTCGCGTAAATAATGCGATGTCACACCTGGCAGAATGCAAATATCGCTATAGCGAGCTTTCTGGTAGATCGCGAGTCATACTACTCACTTGACAGCATAGGGGATCACCGTATACAAAGCAGTAGACTTCTCATAGAGAATTTCATGATTGTATTGCAATCCAGACTACTGAATCCTGGTTGAATCCTGTCTGATCGTAACATCGTAACCTCGTGATGCATCCCTACTGATCCGAGTATTCTGCAAACCTGTCCGGGTACTCCTGTGCGACGCAATTGATCTGCATCCCAGCAGTTATACCACTTTCCGTTCCGTTCCATTTTTTCCATTTTTCTTTCTGACACACGTCCATACAATCCCTTCCCTAACCGACTTTCTTCTGTTCCTTGCAAAAACTTGAGCCATATCGAAAGCTAAAGCCTTTGAATGTCGAATGTCGAGCGTCCTTTCCTGCAAATGCATCCATCACAATGCGAAATCGTCCAAACTAAAACACGTAACTGCCGTAACCTAGGAAATCACTGCAACTCGTTCTTGCCGCCCAAAATCGAAAACTGGAAATCAGAAAACGATGCAACTTGTTCTTGCCGTAAGGAACCGAACGTATGAAGTCGATCAACCCGTTCTTGCTCTTGTCGTATCAAACCGATCAACTCGTACATGCCGTAGGTCATCAACCGAGTCCTTCACATGCGCGGGAGGCGCTTCAAGTCGTGGATATTGTCCCAAGGCGTCGGGAACGTAGGCACAGGCTTCTTCTGCTTAGGCTTTGGCTGTTGCTCGGTGTGGACATCGGCGACTGTGTAATTGCGAGGCATGCCATCCTGCTGAGTACTGGGCTGCTCCTCGCGGTGGATGTCGTTGGTTGTGTAAGTGCGAGTGATAGTCATGTTGTTGAAGTTGAAGTTCATCTGGCCGCCGTCTTCGAGACCAAGAGACATAATGCGGTCGTCCTCGACAGAAGCTTCATCCTTGGCAGAGGCTTCATCCTTGGCAGAGGCTTCATCCTTGGCAGAGGCTTCATCCTCGACAGAAGCTTCGTCGAGCAAGGTGGTTGAGGAAATGGTACGCCACGAGTCAGCAGGCGAAGTAGTTCTGGCCCTGCGACGCTGAGAGGGGCCAGGTCCCTCGTTTGCCTTGGGGGGTACAGGTCCGAAGGGGTCGGGTAAAAAGCCAGACAACGAGAAAGGACTGCTCGTGCGATACTAAACGCGGCTAGGCTCCTCGTCCGAATCGGCGCGGACAGGTGAGAGTGGGCGGGTGTGCCAGTCGGCAGGCGAAATAGGTCTGCCCCATTGATCCTAAGCAGGGTCAGAGTCCTCGTTCGCCTGAGCCGTGAAAGGTGAAAGGCTCTCTATGGCCTGTGCATTTCGAAGAGAGACTTCGTTCTGCATGGCGATAATCTGGTTCGACATGCTCATGACTACGCGGGCACTCTCATCCAAGTGCTCCTCACGGGCCTGGTTGGCAGCATCGTTGGAGTCGCGAAGAGGGCCAGTGATCCAGAGCTGTTTGAGCTCGCGATTGAGAGCGAGCAGATTCTCGACTTCAGTGATCTATTTTTTCTGAGCTTTAGACACATATCACGCAGGGACGGATTTGATGGAGGTGATCTTACCAAGGCAGCACACTCTCGGTCCATGCGCATGCGGAGCTGGCTGCCCTCGCTAATGGTGGCAGACTCCGCAACGCGCTCGGAAACAGCGTCGATCATGTTTTTGAAGCGCGTGAGGAGCTGCGCGGTGATGCGATTGTGGCGATCTGCATGGGCCACGACGTCAGCAAAAGTAACGAGTTGAGCGTCAGGCAACAGTCTGGCGATAGAAAAGATCTGCTTGAAAACAGCGCTGATTTCTTCCTCGTAGACCTTGACCGTGTCCCAGAGATAAATGTTCTGGCGTCGAAAGCTATGGAGGCGCTCTCGCATGTCAATGACATGGAGAGGTGGCAGAGACTTCTTGAGGCGCACGGGGATGTCAAAAGGTGACTTGGAGACAGGTGATCCTGAGGCAGATGCCATCTTGAGGCTCGAGACAGGTCATGTACGTGTGGATAGTTGGTGCAGCTGGCTTTGGGGAACTGTTGATGGTGTGCAACAGAGGCTGGCTTTCAGCTCAGGGCGTCTCGGACCTCGAAGATGTGCCCCTTCGTTTGTTGCGTTGGGCGTGGAAAAACAAAAGACCAATCCCTGCGAGGGGTTCATGTTTTGTTTGATACCCCACGAGGGGGTCAGGTTCCATGCCCCCCGTAATTAACGCGGCTCAGTTGATGTGCAAGATGCGGCTCGGTGGATGTGTTGACCTTGCTGACGGGGTTGTGCGGCTGGTGATTGCAGAACGCACACGTCTTCACAGACAAGCCGCCACAGGGCCAGAGTGGGCACGGAGCAGGCCAGGACGGCAACGAGAGCAGGGGCTGTTATACATCTACTAAATGCGCGTTGAACTATGGGATCAAGTTCTTCTCATGCCAGGGTTGTCATAGGAGGAGGAGGATGCGGCAGCAATAGTAAATCACCTAGGAGTTTGTGGCTTACCCATCAGCGTGTTCTGGTCTCTTCGATTCATCTTGGCCGACTTTGATAATGGCGGACTTAAGAGTGGTAGCTTAGGAGGGGTGCTGGACTTCTTTTTATGCAGTGTTCGTCATGCATCTCTGGTCTGAGACTTTGTGAGGAACCTTTTGCAATGTTCAGCTGTAAAGTTTTGAGGTTTGGCTGCCTGGCAACAGTGAATATTGAATGATTCCTGGCTCAGACGGTTTAGCGCTAAGGGCGTCAATGCTGGGGACCCTGAATGAGGTGTTGCTGATCACGTGACCCTATGACTGTCTCTCCTTTATTCAATTAGGTACCGGGCATACTAATTGTTCTTCCAGCCTCACAATTGTGAATTTTAACAATATCAAATATCCACAGTTGAGTTTATCTCTAATTTGATCAGAGCAGTCTGGTAAAAAGCGAGAGAAAAGACGCTCTGGACCGTAGGTCTAGCTCCGGGCATAACGTGAGGTACTTAAGTAATACGAGGATAATTGCTTCTGCGTATGACATTTACACCGATCTTCTCCTATAATTTATGATAGTAATCTTATACTTCCATCATGTAGCATTCGATACATACACTAGACACTTTCAACATATCTCCCTTAATTAAAGAGAAAAACTCGGCCAAATTTCAAAATAACCATTATTGCAACAAGCATACCCAGACTATTGCTCGAGCGGCCAGGAACGAGGGAATTGGGTTGCCGCTTTGCTTTATGAATAGTTCTCGTTAGTGTCGCCATTGATATATGAGCCTTCGGTACGGTAATCCCCAGCCCTAAGACCACAGCTGCACTCAGTCGTAGACGGTACGTGCACAACTGGATCATTTATAAAGTGTTATAGTCCTATATTGGTTTAGCAAATGATCGAAAATCCATAGTCTTGTACTTGTACAGACTTATGTCATGTCTGTCGTGATTGCGTGGTCAAGCCAACATGGTTTCCTAGGCTTTCTCATAATTCAGTTTCTACCAGTCACCGCGTCGATGGCAATACACATATTATATACGCCATATTTAGAGGCCAATTTTGCCAGCAGTACAATCCTTCCACAGCTTTTAGCCAGTCTAGCATGAGAGATTCGTTTCCCCGCTTGCTTATGCCAATGAATAGGGTCGTTTCGCTACCAATGTAAGTCGCAATTTGATATTCTACTACCTGTCAATCAGAATAGAAGTGTGAGCCAACTCTGGGTCTATGCACACTAAGTTGTAAGGCAAGACAATAAAAGTCGTGTTGATTGTAGACGCCGAGATCTCCTAAGTTCTTGCGGTGCTGCTCCCTGAATAGATCTTTCCAATCATCATCTGAATCCAGGTCGACGCACTCATCATCGTACATGTCTTCTTGATTTCCGTTATAGTCATGGCCATTCCCATTGGCGTACTGTTAGCCAATATCTTCTTCTGCATCATGGCTGAGCTCTCTGCTCATCTCGTTGTACAGCTCATCATCCTACTTTCTCCTGAACTGTTGCTCTGACAGATTAGCTCCTCAGTCTCTAACTCGCAAAGTGGGGTGGGAGATTGAATGAAGATTAGAAGCTGTGACCAGTTCAATCCCCTCGGGCTTGATTCATTCATTGGGCTGGCGACGGAGCTAACGTAGAGACGAGGGGGACCCTTTCCCTCAGGTATAATGTGAGGTCCTGGATCAGGATGCTTCGCCAGAGACTCGCATTATATTCGTAATTGGCTTTCTCGATAAGACTGGATAGACAAGAAAAAGCTGGCAATGATGTTGCGAGACGCGTAGTAAAGGCTCGAATACCAGTCTGTCCACCCAAACTATGGCTTGACATGCCTCTCGAGGCCTCTGCAGTGTAAAAGTATTGTATCGCACGGCAATCATATGGCAACTTTGGCATCTAGCGTCTTCTGTCATGATTTTTCGGTCCGGGCAACTGCAGAAACTCGAGCACATCGGTGTTGCCTTCTGTCGTACAGTAATACGTAGCTGCCGTTAGTATATGTGTGCTTCTCAGCTGAACATCAGACGAGTATTGAAGTGAAGTCGCTGATCTGAAACTCATTATAAGCTGAGTCAATCGCTGAGCCCTTCCTAGAAAGTCCACAATCTCTTCTTCACTCCCTAGATATCTTTACTCCCTCCACTTCGGGCCTCTTTGAGCAGTGCTGTTACTTCAATCACCACAGCAAATAGTCCTGACTCTGCCATCAGAAAACAACACCCATTTACAATGCAGTTCCCCATCTCCCTCACCTTCCTCCTGTTGGCTCTGAGCCCCGTCGGTCTCGCATTGCAGGAGTTCTGGGTGAGCTACGTACAGCTCTTCACGGTATTGCCCCCTCTCTCCCTCGATACAAACCCAAGATGCTCAGCTAACACCTCACCAGCAAAGCGACGCCCAAGAGCGCCGCCAAGAAGGCGGCACAATCACCACCATCTCTCCAGCCTCGTTCTTCAAGTGTGACGACGACACCTGGAAGACAGTGATCTGGCACATCTCCACCGACGTCTCCCATGAGCACTACGGAATGCGCGTCGACCCGAACAAGGATGTCGGTCCTCCCCTGTATCGCGATAACCTGAATCAGGTGGAGTTGAATACGAATACCTTTGTTGGTCACCAGAGTACGTTTCTCCATGTTGCTTGAATACCTTGCCTGGGTTACTTGATTAGGGTCGCTAATAAGAGCCGTACCGTAGCTGTATACGCCGATCGCAACTTTGGCCTCTACACTACGGATGGTCGCAAGGACGCTCAGTGCACCGGTGAGTAAAAGACCTTCCTAGTTCAGCGTCTCGTTATACAACAGGGCTGATATCAGGGAAGTCGATCGCACGTTCACCATCGATATCGCCTGCGAAATCGGTGACATGCGTTTCGTGATGACGGGATCTTCGATGCTTCACTGCACGCCCGGCTAATGGTCTTCTCTGTCAATTGCCTTCGGCGACAGAGGTCTCGAGGGGAGGGAAGTAGGCGAAGGACGCGTACAGATACGGAGACTCGCTTGATTCAGAGGCCAAGGCAACTGCTCTAGCTACTAATTAGCGTAAGGATGGAAGGAAATATATCCGGTGGACTGATTGTCGACTTCACTTTCATGCGGAAATACATAGTTTTCTCTCGTGTGTCCCTCCAAATCTACTCAGTGCAACCGTAATGGCGGAGGCAGAGAGACACTGCAGACGAGTCGCAAGGCCTAGTTCGTCAGGTAGTGTGATGTTCTAACCACCAAGGCCAGAACTACTTCGTCATGCCATACATACATATGCCCAAGACCTGACAACTGATGCTCGGGAACGGGCGATACCTGCACAAATAAAATACGAACTTCCTTGGTTGCAATTGTATTGAAAAATCAATTCGTGGATTGTGGACGATACCGGCCCATTCATGCTACCAGGCCCCTTCTATCAATAGTCGCATGCGTGTTAACATTATAGTACAACGGGACTAGAGCTCTGTCTAGCCAGTGAGGTGAGAGACTTGACCTGTCCCAGTTTTCGTGTGTGAGGTATAACTACATGAAGGATGAACGAGCTCATCTGTTCTGCTCTCCAAAGCTGGTTTGGTGGCCTTTGCGGAGATAAGTCGCCGTCTGTGGACCTAAGGTCGGCGTGGTGGTGGAGGGTGATGTACAAGGTGGATGGGTGGGATTAGATCCCAGGTGTGTCGAGGATTGGCGTGATACAGCCTGGTTTCTTAACGTACGGAGGGGACTCAATCAAGAGACGCTCTTGTCGCGACGTTGACTCTAGAGAGCGGGCTTGGCCTCTTGGCCGAGGGCAGCGCCAACCTGTTGTGCCGTCGAAGTGCCGTCGTTACCGCCAGCCGTGAGCAGCTATGATGATTGTCAGTAACCCTACCATAGCTTTGCTTCTTATTGCTACGTCATGATGGAATGAGACTTACATCGCCACCCATCTCGCGCATCTTCATCTCCTTCTCCATCTCCATGACCTGCTGCTCGTCGTTCCAGGCCAGAGCGTAGGGGATGCCTATGAGCAGAGCAGAGCTGCTGATGACCCACAGTGTCTTGCCACTAAGGGAGAGTGCAGACTTGACTGCGCTGCTAGTTGACGAGGCGGCGTTGGAGAAGGCGACACGGGTCTGGAGGGGGATGATGTCGCGCAAAGCCGAGATGCGCTCGAACAAGGTCTCGTCAATGGGATCGTAGTCTGACTCCTCCGAGATCTCGGAGTCTAGAGTGTTTAAGGCATGTCAGTGCCTGGCGCTAGACGCGCGTAGCGGAGGATGGGCTGGTACGAAACATACCGGTGTCTGTGAAGTCGGCGTCATCCTCCTCGGGACCCGGCTGGCCCTCCTGGAAGTGCTCGTCGACGATTTCCTGGAGTTGGACCATTTTTGGTGTATGGCTGAGAAGGACGGAGAAAGAAAGCTAATTTCAGGGATGGAACGCTGAGTAGAGGGAGGAATGCAGGTTTTGGTGGGAAGATGGTGATGGACTGATTGAGACAAGAAGCAGTGAGTTACAGGATTAGCAGATTGAGGTCGTCAAAAATTCATTATCGGGCATCGCTGTAGCCATGGGACGCTAGCCATGCTTCCGGTGGTCTGTGCGCCTAAGGTAAGGTACCTTGCCTAGGTATGCTGCCAACTTTTCTTATTGGTTCGGCGGGCACGAGACACATCAATGCACATACCCAGCAGCACGCATGGAAACAAACATCATAAGGCAAGCTCGCAAGGTGGCATTCGCAACGAAAGCAAGTACCGTTAATATATCGCTGCATGTAGGGTAACTTAGGTCTATGTACATAAGGTAGGTAAAGGACAAGTTAACCACTCCCCTGCAAAGCATTGAAATGCTGGAATAAAAGCAGATGAAATTAAGAGTGAGTTTGTTATCGCTGCAGCGCTCGTGAAGACTACTACAAACTATGGCAGAGTCCCCAAACCTGCTTCATCAAGCACAAATACTCTAATCTCTAATAAACTGGCGAGAGCTCCTCCTGGCCATGGCTACGCAAGAACCCAACCCCAGTGCAAATGCATCAAACGCTGCAGCTATCTATGTTGTGGGTATATGCCCTGGTGGACTGTGCCTCAGTTCCGTTGCGAAGGGCTGTCGGCAAATCTAATGCCCCTTCTCGCCGCTGGTGGCACTCTCGGTGTATCGTCGTCATCACTGTCACTATCCTCTGTTGACTGGTCCGTTACCCCCAACGCTGCCTCTCTACGCCGCCGCTCCGCCGGCGTCTCGTTGCTGTCGTCTTCTCGCACGCTAGCAAAAGCAGCCACTCTGCGCCGCCGCTCTGCTGCTGTCTCTGTAACCTCGGTGCTGGGTTGATCATTCTTTGGCCCCTGGGTATTGCTGCGTCCTCGAGAGGCCGTGGCCGGAGCAGAGATTGGCATGCTTGTTTCTCGAGTGCTGTCAGTTGCCTGCGTCACACTGATGTGGGGATTCACAAGCCCAGCATTGGTGCTCTCTCCAGATTTGGTTTGCGGCTTAGCTGTCTGGGCCTCGCTGACAATTTTCGGTACCTCGCGAATTGGCCGTTCTAGCTTCTGCACCTCTTTCAAGAAATCATCCTTGGTCATCCGGCGGCCACCAAGAGTGAAACGAAGACCGCGGTCTTCTTCTTCAGCTCGTGCTGCCTCACCCTCGCCTTTTACAGTCTTCTTTGTCTCTTTTGCCTGACCAACCCCAGGACGACCAAAGCCTGCCCACCCACCAGAGAAGGTGCTGCTTCTGGTAGGTCTGGCCCGGGTCTGGGATGGTTCGCCGGCTTTGCTTTCCTTGTCTGCCGGTTTCATCAAGCTACCCATTCCCATGTACTTCAAGCTAGTACCAACATAGTCTTTGCCTTCGCCCCGTTCGGCTGGGATCTCGTACTTCTTAACCACTTCGCCATCTTCGTCTTCAACAATGATCTGCGGAACAAAATATGGGATTAGCTCTGGACAGACGGGTTGACAGGTGGGGCAGGCTTACCGTATTTCCAAATTGATATGCTCGCGCGGGGGCATGCTGTCGCTCTGCTGCAGGTTTTCCCTTCCGCTTCTGAGCTTCTTCATCGCGCCATCTGACGATGCTCTTCCTAAGCGTGTCATAGGTCCACCCAGGCTTCGCTGTTTCTTCTTTCGCCTTCTCTTTCAGCTCACCAACACTGGGCAAAACGCTATGGTGTTCAGTCTCCTCCACCGCCACAACTTGCCCTTCCTGGTCCTCAATAACAATATGATCGCCTTCATCATACACCTCGAACTCTGGCTGATTCTCGTTCTTCGGTCCAACCTCATCAGCAGGGGAAACAGGCATCGTCTCGAGGTCTCCAGGGGTTTCTTCGGGGGGGCTAGACGTTGTGCTCTCACGAGGTGAGATAGTGCCCATTTTCTCCCCTTCGACGGGTGACATGGGCTCGGGATCACTCGTGCTTTTCCGTTGCGGAAAGATCGCGGACTGGCTGACTGGGCCACCCGGCCCAATCCCGTCATCCCACTTCTTTCTACTACGACGGCGGCTGACAAGAGACGACGCACGACTTCCTGCTCTGCTTGGGTTTTCTTCCTCGCGCTGTCGTCGTAGGAATTGCCCTGGAGCCCCGATGGGTGGCAATGTTCCTGGAGGAAGGGTTGGCGATTTAAGGTCCTCGTAATCAGTATCGGACATTGTTCGTGCTTGTGATCTCGACTGTGATGAGATCCGCGGAAGACGACTCATCCAAGCAGGGCCGTCTTCGGGGGCCGCAGTGTACGACATTGTGAGAGAAAGGGTATTGATCCGTTTTCCAAGAGTGAAAACAGCAACCGATGAACCATGTACTAGAATTGAGGATATGACCATAAACGTGACAATAGGCCAGACCAACAAGATGGGTTGGTATTGATCCGAGTCCACCGGCGGTAGTTCAGCAAGAGGTATAGTATGTTCTGACTCCAGCTCTGCGCGCGCAAGTATAGCCACGAAGATTGCGCCGACACCAATGGGGCCGAAGTGACCGGCGAAGAGGGCCTCGCGCCAAGTTTTCACGTCTGGAATAATGGGTTTCAATAGCAGCATGATCGGGATGCGGCGAAATAAGATGACAAAAATGGACATGACCGTTAATCTCCAGGCGCCGAGGCCGATGGAAAAATCGTTGTACATCTCCCAAGGAATGATGGTACCCAAGTAGACAAAGTAAGCCAGATTGATCAGCAAGTCAATAACGTTAGAGACATGCGACTCCTCCGTCTTCTCATGGAACCAACCATCGTTGGAAAAGCCAACGCCAGCCGCGAAACCGACCAGGAGATCATCGACACCGAGGATACTACCGGACCCCGCGCAAAACAGTGATAGAACGAAGTAGAAGACTAGAAAACTCTCACGGTCGATAAGGTCACGCTTTTCAGCGAACTTGATGCCATGACGAGCAATGTATCCGATAAGGAAGCCATATACAGCGCCAAAGACACATTCGTACAGAACGGTATACACAAGCCAATGATACACTGTTTCGCGAGCGTCCAGATGGTCTTGGATCAGATAGAGGGCGAGATATATGAACGGAAACGCCATGCCGTCGTTACATCCAGACTCAGCCGAGAGCAAATCTCGTAAATGCTTCGGAACTCGTTTCGCAAACTTGCCTCTACCGACAACGGATGATGCCAGAACGGGATCTGTGGCTGTCACACAAGCAGCAACAGCAAGACTCTGGAGGTAGTTCAGGGTTGGAAACAGCCAGAATATTATAATGCTCGTAATAAGCCAGCCGAAGGTCATGACTGGCAGCAAGAGGAAAATGACGGATTTCCAATGCTTCTCCATGTAGTATTTGGGCAACTCGACGCCAACGGCAAAACATTGGACAACCAGCACAATGCGTGAGAACTCGAGGGTAATCTCATCCACGTTTCCCCAGCTTTTTGGGTCAATGAGATTGGCGGCATGGGGCCCAAAGATGATGCCAACGATGGTGGCCACTGTGGCCTCGCCGATGTAGAGGCGCTCCTTGATCACAGATGAACATAGCATGAACAGCGACGTGAAGCCACCCAGGATGATGTACACCAGGTGAGGCTTGGTGATGGACAAGTGATCCCACGCCATTTTGCCGTCGGGTGATGAATGGCACAAGGCAGTGAGAATTTGCTACTTCAGAGGCTGCGGGCTGATTTTAGATTGCCCAGTAGCCCGGACTTAGGGAGGCCTTTGATCAGAGTTTGACAGGAAAAATGAGTCCTCGTCAGATCCCGAGAGATGGCCAGTCCAAGCACAGCCCTCGACTCTGGGGTTCTGAGACGCACTTGCCGGAAAGCACTGCTGATATTGATGCATTCAGAGGAATGATGACATGCCAGATACTGGCAAGGTAGCTAGAAGAGTTCGTGACTCGCAGTGCTCGCCGAGTACAGTCCAGCCGCAGGCGTCTGTCGGGAAAGACGCGGAAAGCTGTCAGAGGGCGGATTGGGGACCAGGCGCGAAGATCCGAGGAGCTTCAGAGCACCTCAATGTCTCGATTCTGAAAGGGTCAGGAGCGATACAATCAAGACTGCAGTGGTAGACGGATACCCTTGGGGTCGTAGAACTTGACAGATCGACGTCAACAAGGTCGAAAAAGAGTTGAGAGGGTCGAGGGCGGAAAGAAAATATGGGGAAGTATAAAATTCAAGCTATGTACTGGACTGGATTATCAAAGCGCGGGCACCTTGACACGAGAGAGCACAGCAGCGACCGTTGACGTATCTGGACGAGTTTTTACTCAACACGACTGGCTGGTCAGACGACTGAGTCCACAGAGCAATGTTATTGGAAGCAGGTGGGAATCCAAGAGACCAAGAACAGAGAAGAGAATTTTGCAGCATGATGCGGCCAAGCTGGACAGCCAAGACACCTAATGATGCCAAAGCCAGTCGGTCGCCTAGGCTTTGCTTGTACTTTCACTGTTGCTCGATGACCATCTTTACCTACAACCTTATCACGCCAGTCCACTGCACCAGGCCCTCGTCGCCCAAGTTCCAGGCAGGGTAGGCCGCTAGCCGAGGTGCTAGATTCCTTCTGAGACGGGCGTGTTAGCGGGACCCTTAGCAGAGTTTAGTGGCTTGGCCCTGCACACATGCACCCGGAGAGCCCCCCGGACAGCCATCGGCGGCTGAAGTGACCACCATCCATCTCTCGATACCTACATGTAGGTATGTACCTAGGTACTACATGTAGAGAATACCAATCTCAGCGCGCGGTGCGACTGTGATGGACGTTGGCGTTGGAAGCACCGCGGGCATTATAAGTACCCGTAAGAGCCCCGAGCTGGAGTGCAAAGAATGTCTCTCCGCTGCTTGAAGCTGAGTGTCTCTTCGCTTCTAGGTTATCTGCGAGGCGACTCAACGGCGGAGGTTGCATACCAAGTACAAAATCCGCCGATGGCATTGGCCAATCCATGCATCGGTGATACGGAGGCTCAGTTGATGGACCAGCCGTATCGCAAGCAGGTGACTGCGGGGAAACCTGTGAACAGTCGGCCAGCCCACCTTTGATGCAATTGTGCAGATCGAGTCGAGTTCATCAACGACACCTTGTCAGTCATATCTGTCAGTTGTAATAGCATTGGCCACGACTGTCGAGCAGTCAATAGTCTTACAAGTGCTTGAAGCTGACTGAGATGGTACCTTACTCTACAAGATCATAGTGTTTGCCCTTGTTTGACAGCTGACAGACTATCGCACATCAAAGTCATCATAATTTCAGGGAAGCAAACTCGCCAACAAAGGCTGAAATCAGGGCTGGTATAGACAACAAGAATAATACTCGCGGCTAGCTGTTGATCGGCAGGTAGGTATTCATGCCCGCTGAAAACGTACAGTAGTTCCCATGCCACCCAACAGAGCACTCGAGATAACAGTTGATGGGCCCAACGGCTCTCACGGCCCTCTGCCTCTGCCTCTGCCCCTGCCTCTGCTCGTGGCCTCATGCCGGACAACCGTTCGGACCACGCCCAGAGATATCTCGGCTTGGCGGCTCTATTGTCGCCCCATCATTACGTCGCTGTGCTGCATTGGGTGGTGGGGCCACGCCTGTCCTTACTGCGCTTGCATCATGTTCCCTAGGTAGCGACCATGCTCGCATGGCAGATATTGTATTCCGGGCACATCTTTCGCTCCGTTGTGATCCGCTCTGAAATCTGGCTTGTATCCCACATTCTTCACCAAGACCAGCCTCGTGTTTCCATGTGCAGTCGCCATCCGCTCGCAGCTAACGCGAGCAATGAGCGGCTGCTTCAACTGAGCCTATATTTCACCGTCTGGCTGTATTGTCAACGCTGACTTTCTTTTCGCCCTTGCTCACCGCTTCCTTGACTCGTGCGCCGGCTCCGGGTGTTGCACTGCACACGCGCAGCACACGTGGGGGTTCACTGAGGTTTCACTCCGTCTCATAGGCCCGTCCACGGAAATCTGTCCTTGCGACCCGACCGTCGTCGAGGTCACGAGGCTGTTTCGACGTCTGGGCACGATGAAAATGCAGATGAAAATACACCCCAGCGGTTCTAGAGCCAGGTGAGGATTGGTATTTTCTGCAATTCGATGCATGTGCATTATGCATTGTATTCGTGGCGAACAGCGTACATGTCCCAGACTCGGCGCTTGGCGGTGCTCGCGACGTTTCTGTTGCGAGAATTACTGCTGACACTGCTGGCGCCACGAGACATCACCGAGCGTTAGACGGGGCTGGTCACTTCGAAAGCTCTTCACTTCACCTAATGTCCGACAAAAATCATATTAACATGCTTTCTACGAATGATTGTGTGAAAGGGCTTCCTTATGTCGCGCACAGCCTTGAAGCGTACTATGCTAAGACAGAAACAAGAGAATGATAGTCGAGCATCGTCCTTTTACCATTCTGAGAGAAACGGACTTCCGCCTTCCTGTTCACTGGTTACATGTGTCTTCAATTCAACCCGATTTTTGTAACCCCAAGAGCCCGTATGGATTGACTGTCTGGTTGCCAGCTCATTCAAACCAGCGTTAAGCAAAGTCTGGTTTCTACCTGCATTCCTGCTGAGCTGTCCCTGTGAAAAGTTCCTTGGTGGTTTTATGGTTATGGTGTTTCCGGGCTCAGGAAGCAGTCTGCTTACTGCAGGTGATTATCGTGGCGGGCATGCACTTAGAAGCATTATTGACCGGTGAACAAGTCCAGATGGCCCATGTCGCAAACATTACATGTAAGCAACCACGATGCTTTACCCGTGTGGCTTGTAAATTAAATATGCTATGGGATGTTTGGTTCACTTCTTAGACTGGTCTTAACCACAATATTCAAAAGAACGAGAATGGAGACCAGAACAAGACTTGACATAATGTTCTAGTAAACCGTGTCACGTAAAGTTACTACGATACATGATCGAGGGCACAAGTCAGTCAAAAACCAACATCAGTCCCGACGCCTAAACGAAGAATCAACGTTGAATTCATTAGAACATACCACTGAGCCACGTTACAAAAGAGTGTCGAACGCCCGACAGTAGTTACCGGTTGTATGGATGGACATATGGGGTGTCTAGCCCAACTCATTCGAGATGTAAATGCCCATAGTCTAGTATGTGGTGAATATGCATCTCTAAGAAAGCCATGGTTGTGATTGTTGAGACCGGCGTTTGACGCGATATTGCACTTAGCGCCTCACCAGCAGCGGCATTGTCGGATTATCTCCAACAATCGAAGAGTAGAAAGAAATTTGGTTCCAAAGTATCATCGCAGTAAAATGGGTACAAGTTCCATTCGACTCCAAGTCTCTTCTGCCTCTGTGGATGCCATGAGAACCTCTATCCGATGATTTCGCCAAGGACATGTCGCTGAGTTTACGAGGGGTTTTAAGGGTCTCTACTTCGTGAAGCTTTAGAAGCCAGTCAGCATTGTCAGGGTTTGGATTAGCCATACGACCATGTGAGCAGAGCCGTCATAGCATGTTGGGCGTGCGTTGCGGCACTGGACCCTCGAAGACCGCTTTCATCACGGCTTCTACGAAGGTTTGACCACATGTGTATATGCACAAAATAGATATCTCCGACGTCGCTTCCTTACCCAGTAGCATCACTGTTAGAAGCGTATCCCATTGCAGGACTGTGAGACAGTCCTGCAATGGGATACCACTGGGAAACATTTATCTGCATTAACTGAGGCGAAATGAAGCGAAATCCGAAGATATGATCCAACGTTAGCTCGTAGTCTTGTGTATAAATGGGTTGCACCGTTAAAAAGCTCACTTGGGGTGTCAGTAAATAAGAGGCCCATGGAGAAGCCACCGCCCTCTCGGATGAGCCCGAAGTGTCGAGTGAAATGAAAAACAGTATATTTTGTGCTTGTATTTTAAATTTTCAAGGCCTTGAGATTTAAGTTCATGCTCATTTCTTCTATTTGGGGAGGCTGGCTAATCCCCTTGATCACTGCTTGTCGTAGCACATGTGACGGGTTGGACATCAACACTCGAGACAACGCCAAGTAATAGCTCACAAGGCGCTTTCGCAGCGCTTTAATCGTCAAATTGGGGCTCATATAATCGAATCTCTTTCTGAACATGGTTGTTGGGGAATAGCTACATCCGATAGCTCCAAATGTGCGAGAGTCCAATGTAGCTCATGCATGTAACCTTGGGGTTGCGTTCCGACCGCACGATGTATACCTAGATATCTGTAACTTCATCATGATTGAGCGGTCCCTTACAAAACACCGCAAGTATTGTGTTGTTCGGGCTCAAGGGGTAGATGGATTTTCCGGGGCTTAAAGAGACATTACCTTAAAGTCCGACAGGCCGTAGCCAGCTTCGTTTTCAATCCGTACTCCATATTCATGCTTATATGTCCAGTGCTGTGAACACTGAAGGTCCCATACTTGAATTGACTGTGATCGCTTGCAAGCACTTTCAGTGAGTTCACTATTCTCCACTCATGTTATCCCAATCTTATTCCCCTCCTTAAGAGGTGATCGACGCGGACCCCAAACAGCAGCATCCGCTGTTGCATGCTCATTGTTTCTATTAGACGGACATTATTGATATCCGATCACAAGACTAAATAATCTCAGGCGACTGAGACCCCTGCAATATGCGTGAGGGCCGCAAGGAAGGCAATATAAGCGAACTTCACGCAATCCCGTTGGTTACAGAACCAGCCATGCCAGCCAATTTCTCAGCTCGCAACGCCATTACCTATCCGCAAACCAACAAATCAGAGCCTCAAAGCTTCTGTCATATCCAGAAATGTGATTCACACCATGGAGTGCTCGCCAAAACTGGTAATGTCAATGGCCAGTGAACCGTTGCAATCATACGCCATGCTTAGGGATGTTATGATCAGTCGCCGCGACACCTCCCCTGTTTGTTCTTTTTCTCATTTATTTTTTATTGCAAATAAATAACTTACGCCCGTACGATTGTACAACTCAGGTAAAGGACTACCACAATAAATGCAGAGACCCTCGAATTGCGAAATCATTCGACCTCGCTCTATACTCGCTTATCGCAAAGCACGAAATTAATCATATCGGAATTAGTATTTTGATAACAGGACCCTATGTCGGCAGAGAAAACGCCATGTAATCGTCAGCATGACCAGTCACCATCCGAGACATCCGAGTCAGCGCGAGCTGGTGATCTCTTCGGGAAAACCGCCATCGTGACGGGTGCGAATAGTGGCATCGGCTTCGAATGTGCGCGTCAACTATTTAGTAGAGGATTGAGTAAATTGATCTTGGCTGTGCGGGATGAGAATAAGGGAGTGGCCGCTGCCGAGACGATTGCTTCAGGGCATGAATCATGGTTGGAGGCTATTGAAGTATGGCATCTGGACTACTGCACCTACGACTCTGTCATGGTATGTATAGAAAGATCTCATGCGAGTTATTTTTTGACTCCATTCCTAAGATATCGTACTGACTTTTTAACAGTAAGTGATATCTTACCTTTCATATATCACAAACCAGTCCTTTGTTTTAAGTCCGGGGCCCCGCAGGGGGAACTCGAGAAAACAACTAACGCAGCACCTTGGCGGCTACCAGAAGCTTCGCAGCGCGTACCAAAAGTCTCCCAAATCTCGATGTTGTTGTGTTGAACGCTGGAGTCTATCGATTGTCACAAAATATACTGGCGACTGGCCATGAGGAGGGTATACAAGTGAACTTTCTATCGACTGCTCTTCTTGCCATGCTCGTACTCCCAGTTTTAGAGTCGAAGAAAAGGTCAGAAACACAACCCGGCCGCCTCACTTTCGTTTCCACTAGCATCGCGGCTTGGTCTAAGTTCCGTCCGCAAGACGGCCGTCCAGTACTCTCATCTCTTGACGAAGAAGTTCCGGGGGAAAAGTTTGATCATCACCAACATTACTGCACGACCAAGCTGTTAGCACAAATGTTCTTGGTCGAGTTCGCCCAGCGTGTCCCCTCTTCGGTTGCTATTGTGAACAGCACGAACCCGGGCCTTTGTTACGGGTCTCGTCTGAGCCGCGATGGAGGTGCGTGTAGAAACATGCCAATGGGTCCTCCCCCGTCATTGAATTTATATGCTAATATTTGCCATAGTGAGTACTATGTGTTTTGATGAAAGACTGAGCAAGAGCCGGGGAATCCTGAACAGATCGATATCAGTCCATACCTACCACACCGAAAAAGCAGGACTAATATGTTTCATATTATAGGATGGGACGCTGCGCGGTTTGGTCGCGGGTTTGATATTTCGAGTCTTCGGCAAACCCTGCGCTGTTGGTGCCCGGGCTCTTGTGGATGCAGCAGCGCTGCATGGCGCAGAAGTGCATGGGCAGTACTTAGAAAAGGGCAGAAAATCGCAGTAGGTCATTCCCAAGTACCACATATCGCAAGTATTGTTTGCTGACCCCATCTGTTGAAGATTTGCTCCTGTTATATACACACCCGAAGGCCGGTCCATGACTCAGAAGCTTTGGGAAGAGACGATTAATGAGTTCAAAGCTATTGGTATCGAGACATTGGTCCAAGATCTCTCGTATGCTACCTAGGTGCTGGTTAGTCATGGACATGGTCTCGCCTGGAGAATGATTCGAACCCATAGCGAAGAAAATATGTGCTGATGTGCGGGTACCCGAAGAGATGGGCTGATTTGTGTCTTCCCCATGCGCTAGATCTGGGATTCCATCATGTCATTCACTCCTTACTCTTACATCAATGGTTAAGACACACGGCATCACTACCACTACGCCATCCCTGGCCTCACATAGATTTGACGGGAGCAGCGGTAAGCCAAGTGGAAGGACAAAAGGCCCGATAGCCTGGACTCGCGTGTCACTGGCACGTACAGTAATTTGAAGATTATGGGAACGGGATTCTTGAAACATTCAGTCCCGCTGACCGTATGGAGAAGGTACAACTTTTCATTAATGACGGATAGCTGTGGTTTAGTTTTAAGTCCCACTGGTGCAAGGCCATGCAGTGCCCGTGACAGCTTTCGGCCGCAATTAAAGAAGGCATTACCATGCTTCACCTTGACTTGACTTCTGAGTAAAGATTGTCCACTAATGTGAACGATACCTACCATGGAGGCGGTTGACGTGTGCTTGTCAGAACTAGGCCCGGGGCCTCGGTTGATGGCAATAATTCAGATACGTATTTTAATTGACACAGATTCTCCAAAGCCATGGTCGAAGGATAGTCTTGGCCTTTGGCTAGCTCCGAACAGTACTGGCCCCATCGTGCACTAACGCTTATTAACCTGGTCATATTCTACGAGTCTAAGTTTAAGACTCAGTTTATGACCGCAAAAGATCCACGCTCTACCCCCAGTAGACTAACCCATGATACAATACCATTTTGGCTTGGCCGTTGAATTCTGCTTACCTGCAGCTGGGTAGGAATCCTACTATGCAGGCCAAGTCTTTATACGACATGCACATAGCTCGTCTGACCGCTGTAAATCCGTATAAAAAACCCTTTCACATAGCTTCTTTCCTACCGTGTTTCTCCTCCTACTCTTCCTTCTGTTGTTTAACCACAGATCATCATATACACATTCATACCATCTATTTAAATAATCAACGAACTGCACCGACACTCGAACCTACCCCCTAGATTTCGTTCTCTTAACCACAGCATGAAGATCAATATTTTGCTACTCGTGACGATGGCTGTAAGCGTCTTTGCTTCTCCAACCATCCTCAACCTCGAGGTGAGGCAAAATTGCCCCGCCATTTGCGTGAGTGCCTGGTTTTTCGGTTTAATTTGTATCCTGCAGACAGATGAGACAAGATATACTAAGATCTTATCAGAACGGATGTTGCGACGGGAACAATTGCTGCCCAAGCCCGTGACTTGGAAGTTAAATGCTCATACAACTATTGCCGAAGAGGCACTTGTGGCTTAGGGAACTTCTACCCCAGCTTTGTCAACTGGGCTACTTTGCGGTGTGCCATGTGCCATTCTTGAGACGACACAAGCCTGCTCGTCTAAAAATAGATGTTCGTACAAGAAAACAAAGCCGTGTATGTACATTATACGTAGCTAGATAACACAATATTCAGGTTGAAATAGCATCTTCAATTCCTGCACCCGATTAGAAGCATTCTACGTGGTGATCAGCAGCTCATGACTGGAAAGTCGCAAAGTGGCTGGTGCAGGTGTTCCTCCTGACTTATACTTAGCAGATATGAAGCTATGAGATATCCTCGTATTAGCCCCATTTAGGGTTGCCATTGCCTTGTTGGGCTCAGAAGGAGACCCTGCCGCCGATCACTTTCACAATGCTGCAGTACGCTGCCGGCATGATGCACCACCCTTCGGCAGATAATTTGCCTGCGGGGTACCCGCGTAGGCTTCCTCGACAGAACGATGAAATAGAAATACCAAAGGTCCTACATTGTGTACCTTGAAAGGTTGTTTCCTCGAAAAATTCAGCAGCTCTTTCATGCAGATTAGGAGAAGCGATCTGACTCACCCACAATGGCCAATTCCCACCAAGACGAATTACATGTGCCACTCCTAACCGAGCAGCATTCTGGTATCCCCAAGTATCTTCTGGTACGTCTCGAGGCTTCATCATTTGTACTGGCAGAACTTTCACATGTTGAGAGACTCTATTATGACCAGAGGCTGACATTCGCACAAGTACGTCTGACCGTCAACTTAAAGTGGAAAGCAATTTTCCTCCAGCCCAAAGCAGCAAGACCCGAAAACTGACATCTACTTATTCAAGTGAAAAAGCTCAGCAGGCAAAGGCGCAAGTCCTAGCCGTGACAACTAAAACCCAGGGCCCGAGACAGCGCAATGTAGCATATCCGCAAGCCGTTGATGAGAACGTATTCGATGGCGCTTTAGAGGAGCTTTGCGGACAGCTAGGCACAGAAAACGTGGAAACCAACGATAAGCCGTTGAATGATGGATGGCAAGTATAGCACGTTGTTGCTCGCCACGTACATTAATCTTTCTATGAACAAAGCATTGACTTGTTATGTAGGTATATGGAGCGTACGTCGTGGCTATAACGTCTGCCGAGTTCTACAGTCTGATTTCAGCCGTGTTGCAGATCCAAATACTCATGACATGATGTATGTCATCGACCAGGAGGAACTTGTGCCGTCCGCGATTGTTTATCCGGGCTCAACCGATGAGGTTCAGCACATCGTGCAATGGGCTAACAAATACCGTATTCCTATTTTCCCGATATCTATGGGACGAAACTGTATGTCGTATGACCCCACTGGAGAAAAAAGCATTCTGACGATAGTAGTGGGATACGGGGGAGCAGCTCCACGCGTCAGGGGCTCTGTAGGTCTGTATTGAGTCATTGCGTTTAGTTTTATGGATCGCTACCTCCTAAAGCATATTACTGACGTATAAGATAGTGAGTGTTCTTCTAATTCCGAAGAGAGAAGGGCCGGCGATGACAGGGACGTTATACATACAGCATTATAAACAGGCTGACGTGCTGTTTGCACCAGGTGATTGACCTCGGCAGGCGAATGAACAAGATACTCGACATCAACCCAGAAGACTACACTTGCCTAGTAGAACCCGGCGTCTCGTTCTTCGCTCTATACGAAGAGATCAAAGCCAATGGTTATGATCACCTCTGGATAGATCCTCCAGACGTAGGCGGTGGATCGGCAAGTATTGAAAGATCCCATTCGAGTTATTTTTGAACTACCTTCCTAAGACATACTGACTTCTTTACAGTAAGTGATATCTGACCTGTCATATATCAGAAAATAGTTCTTTGTCTTAAAGTCCAGGGCCCCGTAGGGGAAACTCGAGGAAAATAACTAACGCAGCACCATTTCGCCTACCAGAATCATTGGGAATACCGTCGACCGAGGTGTGGGCTATACGGCAAGTATAAAGTCATCCCGTTTCTTTATTTTGAACGCCATTATATAGAAGTACGTAAGTTAATATGTGTGGGTAGTGAGTAACATTCGTGTCCATTACAAGACCTATTGAAGGCCTGAAATTCCGGAGCACGATGTTTCGATTCTAGGCTGCAAGCGCTGAAAATTGAAACTGATCTGTTCTGATGCGCAGACCATACGGAGATCACTGGGCTAGTCATAGTGGTTTGGAAGTCGTGCTTCCAACAGGAGAAATAATTCGGACTGGAAGTAAGCATACCGATGTCGCCATTTACCACTCTTGCTCAACTCTGGTTGACAAACTCAATAGTGGGTGCTCTCCCGGGAAAGGTAATTATCAGCCATTTCTCAAGTTGCCTGACTCTTTTATTCTTACAGGCTCTGCGATGTACAAGAGCTGATATGGTCACAGTATGTGAAATGTTATTTCCTAGAGTCTGAGCATGACCAAGCTGTGCAAATGGCAAAGAACAGTATTGATGGGGCGTGCTTGTGTTTAGCAACACATGGCAGACCTTTCCGTATGGATTTGGTCCGTACTCCGAGTAAGTACTCATGTGTCTTATATCTGAAATACACAGGAATTTAGGTACTCACTTAATGCAAAAGCGGCATATTCTCGCAGTCGAACTTTGGAATTGTAACTAAAATGGGCGTGACGCTCATGCCAAACCCGGATGGTCACGAGAGCTTCGTAAGAATCCAAGGTCAAGCCGCTGCTATACCTATTAACCCTGATCTATCCAGATGTATACTTTTCAACGAGAAGAAGATCTTCACGAGCTAGTACGTCCCCAGCCCAGCTGGGTACGGTTTTCTTCGACCTGACAATCTTAGATCGAAATCATTCGTCCGTTGCGAATAAGCAATATCCTCGAGAACGTAGCTCAGCTACGGCACGTCGTTCAAAGCGTTGCAGTCATCGGTGAACCAAGAAGCACCTACTACACAGGCGAGGGCGCTATTCCTTTGCAGGTCGTCCACGAAGCAGCGGCGAAGACGCCGGTTGGCGATCATACCTGGGTATACTATGGAATGAGCTACGTATGCTTGTCCGGGACCGAGACAACTCGTGGATCAAGGCCATAGACTGACATGCTATAGGGACCGTCCCACATACGACAATACAAGCTCTCCATTATTGACACCGAGTTCAAGAAGATATCAGGGGCGCGCCGCATCGACCCGGCTAGGCTGCCACCAGATGAGTATTTCTGGGCGCGAGACAGAATCGCGGCTGGAGTGCCCGATGTCCAAGAGCTGCGATGGGTCAACTGGTGCGTATTATTTTTCGCTCGCCAGTTGCCATGCTTTGTCATGATTCCCTACCAGATTCGGTTGTGGCAGTAAACTATTACTAACAGGAATGGAGGGTTCCGAATGGCGCTCATGTTGCGTTTTCTCCGGTATCTCCAATTCGCGGCGTCGATGCAACCCGACTTATCGAGCTTGCGCGCCGGCGTCACGACGAGTTTGGCATCGATTTGCTGCCGGCGTTCATTGTAGGTTTGCGGGAGATGCACCTGATTGTGGAAATAGTCTTTGACCGTGCGGATCCCGCGCGTCGCGAGGCGACATTGAAGTGCTTGCGCGCGATGATCGACGATGCAGCAGTGTGTGGATATGGCGAGTATCGAACGCACTTGGTGCTCATGGATCAGATCGCGAACACATACAATTGGAACGACGGCGCGCTCCTCAAATTCCATGAGAAGCTGAAGGACGCACTCGACCCGAACGGCATTCTGGCACCTGGGCGATGCGGCATCTGGCCGCGCAAATATCGAGGTCGAGGGTGGGAGATGACTCGGGAGAGTGGAAACGGATCGCAGGGTCAGGGAGTTGCGGCCGATTGAAGAAGACGCGTGGGCTACTGCCGACCCATTCGTCCGTTCTTGTATTTGGACACGTGCAGCATGTCTCTCGTTCGTACATTAGATGATGCAATCGTCGAAAAATGTATTCCCTAGCGAATAAAAGTGAATAAAAGTTAGCAAATTGAATCGGGGATGGGCGCGCCCGCACCTATAAGCATGGTTTCTGTTACGAAATCAGACAGCCGTATTACACGACCCTCGCAAGTTCCCCGGATTTGAGTCAGGTTAAGAAGAGCCCTGCGATGATCACTTCGCCCTGCCGCGTCTGAGTCCGCGGAGACGCAGCTGGTTGTTGCTTTAAATTCCTTCGTGTCTCTATTTATGAACAGGGTGAGGTCCGACCGAGGTGGGCAGAGACCCTGGTGTGAGTTAACGATAACAGCTTCATAAGAAGTGCAAGAGACAACTACCGGTCCCACCTCACTCACCACCGCGCAAATTAATTGGGCGGATGCTATCCCCAGAGTCCCGATATTATGGTTTCATTGTCGAAACTATCCCAGCTGTCATTTGACATTGATGATTATTTAACATTTCCGCCGCCGCCGTGGAAAGCCTTGCCGTACCCTATATCTTTCTTCCTAGGCCACAGAGAGTACCCGCCTCCTCAATATGGCAACCTGCTGCTCACCATACGGGCTTTGCTCGGAGTATTCACAAGCCTGGTGCTGATCCAGCTTGTAAGCCGTCAGGTCTTCGATGTTGCCCAGAATGGGCCCATGGTAATTGGCAGCTTCGTGAGTAGTCAAGTCCAGTCAAGTTGCCCTCCAAGTTGACTGTACTGATATACGACGTGACAGGGGGCTGCCGCGGTCCTTGAATTCTATGCTATTGAATCCCCATTCGCACAGCCGAGAAATTTCTTTGTCGGCCAGATAATTGCCTCTGTTGTTGGCGTATCCTTCCAGAAGCTTTTCCAGCTGAGGTCTGATGTATATTGGATTCGTTGGTTTGGCGGCGCTCTTTCCTGCGCAACGACTACAGCGTTGATGGGCCTGACAAAGACTGTCCACCCTCCTGCAGGTGCTACAGCCCTGCTAGCTGTCGTCGACGACGAGGCCGTGGCACTGGGCTGGAAGCTGATACCTCTGGTTCTCTTGGGTTGCACCATCATGCTATCAGTTGCCCTTGTTCTAAACAATGGTTTCGGTAGATTCCCTGTGTATTGGTGGACAGCAGGCGGAATGCTGGTGGAAAGACATAGCAAACACGGCTCGTCATTATCAGGGGATGAGGAAGAGGAGGCGATAAGCCGGCAGAGTGAGGTAGTTCTGGTTCCAGATCCAGCCAGGATTGTACCGAGAGATGTAGAGAACAATATACAGTAAGTAGAATATTGACATTTATAGAGATCACTAATTGAATGTGTGGTCTTACCAGAGTTGCACGAGTTGCACTAGCACCAATCCCGTGGAGTATTCAATTCACTGACAATGCGATAACTTTTAAACGCGCATATTTTTCTGTGCTATTGAACTGACATAATCTACACAGCTTTGCTTTCATTAAAATTAAAGCAACCTGCTAGGATGGGTTTCGAGAAAATTTGTAGTTCGACGTTGCGCCTCTCCGCAGGCTTCAACTCTCTCGAAAATTATGTAGACCTCATCAGCGCTAATGGAGCAAAACTGCCTTGGCCACAATAATTCCGCCAGCGACACTCTTCTCTCAGAATAATCGCGAGTATTTTGGGTCATTTTATGAAGGCGAAACAACGCGGCATATCCTTTTCTTCGTTACCACGTAGCTTTAGGGATTAATCGCGAAAGTTGCCATGTCGAAAAGTCCGAACTCTAGGGTGAACATGCATGCAGCCATATTCATGCCTTGCCAGCCATCATGGGGATAGGTCTTGCGCGTCCGGTGTATGCATGGCACTAGAATAGGTATAGTTGCAAGTTATCACTAACATCACAAACATCCACCCTTTTAGGTTGGATGACTCATGAACTCCAACATAGTTTGCCCTTCTTCCTTCTCTTCTGGCTCTTTTGCATTATTATCAGCCCGGCGCGAGTGCCTCGCCTCGCTAGACGAGGAGTTGTACTCCACTTGACCCCGTGTGCCACTAGGTTTCATGTTCTCTCGCTTTTTCCCTTCTGATGTTCTCTTTTGAGGCCCATTCGTTAACCCATCGATCTGGTAGCAAGAAGAGTCTCGTGTCAGTTTATCTTATGTTTGTACAGCTCGTCCTGATACCATGTAGGGCCTTGGGTTTCCGAAACCATGCTCAAGTTCTAAATGTATCTAACATCAGTAACTTACTACAGGAAGGTCAGTAAGTTGTTTCAGGGATGCGGTCGAAAACAACCCGGTTAGAATGTTTCGATACATACCAGTGTGGCGGAATGTTCTCCTTTAAACAAGAGTCAACAGCCATTCACGTTTATTTCAAGAAGATGTGGTTTAGTTATGAGCAGGCAATTGCATCAGGGGACGTTGGCGTAGTCTTGATCATGTACATACCAGTTAGCATCGGATTCGAACACGCGATCGAAAGACATTCGCAAAAATCGATCATGTGTTTGCGTAAGTAGATACAGACTCGGGTGGTCAAGATACGTCATGATAGAAATAAGAATCTCTTCCGGAAGACGCTCGAGCATGCTCGCTTTTGCTAGTTGTGATAACACGCTTGCTGGTTTTGGCTCTGGCTCTGGTTGGATCGTGAGAGATGCCAAACGATTCGCCGCATTTTCTATCTCGCTGCGATTCTTTCGAATACTGCTCCATGCCGACAAGGTCGAACTCTCGAATTGTTCCTGTTCTGGTGGAGGAAGATCTTCATACCTCTGGGCGTGCCGGTTATTGAGCAGATGATGATCTACTGGTGGCAAGTTAGTGTGAGCTTGCATCTTCAACACACTTTGCGTGTGGTAACCAATTACACGTCTGGAAGCGCGACGGCGAGAAGATTGCCTTGAGTCTTTGCCGTCGCGAACTCGAGCCTTCCGATCTGTCGCCTTTGCCGGATTGAGGCATGGCTACTTGGGCGTGCCTGTAATTCTTTGTCCAGTGCTATCAGTGAACCCCCGCGCAGCTGGTAACATCCTTGGATTAGTCATGTACAGAAGCAAACACAGCTCTAGATGTGTCGGTCATGATATCGCGACTTACCGTGAGCTGTTCTCATACCTATGTACCTGAGACTTTTGCAGTTAATTCCTCCGGCACCTACTGGTTTGCTAAGTGCTTATTTATAGGTATGGGTAACACTATTTCGTCATTCCAATTGGAGGGCTGGCGTCTTTCCCTGGCAGATTGCGGGGTGTGCTGGTGTAAGGAATGTCCGGAACAAAGCGAAGAAAGACCACCAAATTCCGATCTGTGTAGCTCAGGAATCCACAAACATTCTGCGGGAGCTCTTCTTCTACTCTGGACCGAGCAATCTACAGAAGATACATACTTTATGTAGAATGTAAAAGATATGCCGCCACATCACTTGTCATCCAGAGCGACCGCAGCATGTTAGTACCTATTCGTGGAACTATATCTTCATGACAGCGGCACAGCGTGATAATTTGCTCGTTGTTTACGTGAGTGTCTCGTGACTCTCGTCTGCCTCGTGTCCTGTGTTGATACATAAGACTCATATTCCCAAGTCATCAGTATGTCGATTATCATGAGACCAATGAGCCGTCCCTCCAGCTAACTGCTCCAAATCAGAGGATTCGACAATTCAAAGCTAACATAGCTCGTCTGCTCTCCTAAGAGCTAATCAGACACATTACTTCACCATGGCTGGGATGGCTGAGGCCTTAGTAGAATCTGCCTGGCCATACTCATCCCGACCGCCTTCAAACACACGGTCGAAGTCATATTCACCCCATCTGATTTCAGGTGCGAGGCCAGCGAACTTCCAAACGCCATCGACTTTCTTGTACCAGTGGGTATTGGTGGAGTGGGCGTGGCCCTTGACGGCGACTTTAGAGCGCGACGTATCGGTGTAGCGCTGATGAGGCACTCGAAGTTGGTGAATGCCAATGACCTCTGTGTCTGAGATTCTCTGCCACTTTGTGCCGCCGATGAAATGTTGTGTCATGAGCAGCGGGTCACCGAGAACGGCAGGACTAGATATCATGGCGATGAACTCTTCTGCTGGCATCGCCTCCCAGATCTTATCGAGAAAAGATCGGTAGTCGATTCGCAACGTAGGCGCGATGCACTTCCGCAGTCTTTTCCAGTCCTTACTGTCGTAACTGTCGGCCCATTCGACAAGACACGTAGTCAGACCTAGATAGTCTTAAGACTTGTTAGCTTCTGACGGTGTCTTCTCGTCGCAAATGACAGTTCAAGACACACACCTTCGAATGTAATGTTTCCGTTGATTTCTCCCTTGGCAGACATTTTGGATGATTCCTGTTACACTGTTCAATCTGGTGGGGATGGATATTATGCGATGTAAAAAATGTCGAGATTTGACGGTACCAAATTCAATGCCACTAATAGGACGAGAGTCACTGCCATCAGGTGCTGCCAGGGTCAAGCTCATTCTTATACAAACCAGCTATTTAGGCAAGTTGCCGACAACAAGCCAAAATACCCCATGCAGGTCCGTGATCAACTTTATGCTGGGCGTCGGACGGTGGAAGGCGTCGGAGATCCCCACGAACAGCGATCTGTCCGGGAGCTGGGTGTCACCACATCCCTAGGTCGAGCTTCGCCTACAGTATCATGTTTCTACGGGATCAAGGCCAGTCCCTTATGTGAGGTCTCAACTCCGGAACCAAATATTTTTATGGCGGGAACTAAAACAGGTACTCGTGTACCGATCTTACTGATTGCGGTGCCACGAGAATGGCTATCGCCCGACGCCCAAGCTTTTCTCAGCCATAGGCTGTCGGCCTATCAGCCAAACTCTATTAAGTAGTCATATGCGGCGCAGTATATGAACAATGACCGAGAAACTGTTCGCCTACTATACGATTGAGAGGTGGTCTGTCTCACGGAGTCTTTGACTCTATGTCAGCAGACGGCCCCCGGACGACTAGTCGAACGAATACCAGGACGAGTCTAGACAGTGCTGATCAGTTACTGCAAGGGGGCAGCTTTGAGCAGCTGGTCAATGACTTGCAATTCGGCTTCTCAACTATTATCAGTCTCCATAGTCTATAGAGAAATCACGTCGTCGAGATGAACACCTGAGCTTGAGGGAAGCGTTAGGTCTGATTCC
This sequence comes from Xylariaceae sp. FL1272, assembly GCA_022432385.1. Lineage (NCBI taxonomy): Eukaryota > Fungi > Ascomycota > Sordariomycetes > Xylariales > Xylariaceae > Xylariaceae sp. FL1272. Next base: position 658,663 of record JAJJXC010000001.1, on the reverse strand, counting down.
GTCATCGCTGAAAAGCTTCACGGGCCGAGGCATCCAAATCATATGGTGGTGGTTCAATCTCCATCCCCCATATTTCTGTGTCTCGAATTGGTGGCGACGTCAGGATGGACGCCAACCGAAACAAGTCTCATTCTCTCTCTACTTCTCAGACGTTGTTCAATGCAACGACATCCCAAGAGAGACTGACATTTTGTTGAGCGTTGATCTATGGAAATGGGAGAGCTTTTATCTTTCTACACAGAGGCCTCTCGGCAGTTCCTACCCGGCAGGCCTACCTTGCACAGAAAAAGACATCCACGAATCTTTCTGGCAAGGTAAGTACATCTCCATTCGGCATTTCAGGAGGCTTGCCTGACTGTATTTCAGGTCTACTAAGTGACGGACGCAAATACAGGCACGGGCAAAGAAGCTGCACGGATACTCTACAGCAAGAACGCCACAGTCTGGCTCGCAGTGCGCAATGATGAGAAAGGAGACAATGCCATTGCGTCAATTAGCCAGGAGCACCCAGAGTTTAAAGGGGCTCTCAAATTCTTACATCTGGACCTTGGCGACTTGTCCACCATCAAAGCCGCCGCTGACGAGCTCCTAGCGAACGAGAAGCGATTACACGTGCTATACAACAATGCCGGTGTCATGTTCCCACCACCGGGGAGCAAGACAGCGCAAGGACATGAACTACAATTAGGCACTAATTGCCTTGGCCCGTTCCTTTTCTACACAATTGCTGACGCCAACATTAGTTGAGATGACGAAGACGGCGCTAAAAGACTCTGTGCGCGTCGTGTGGGTTTGCTCAGATGCTGCCGACCACCTCAATCCCCCCGCGGAGAGGGAGGGTAGGTGGGGGTTCATTTTCATTCGACAACCTGGATTATAAGCGCAATGTCCTTTACGCTTGGACATACGGGATTAGCGAGGCTGGTAACTATGATCATGCTACTGAGTTTCCGCGACGGCATCGTGAAGATGGCATTATCAGCGTGGTGAGTATATGACCGCTCACTGAATTGGAAGCCGATTGATCAGATCTATAGCTAACTAGCACTGCTAAACGCTATCAGTCTTTAAACCCCAGAAATCTAAGAACAGAGCTTGATCGCAACTGTTTTACTGTGGAGATGTGGTTTTGACACGCTACCGTGTATCCAGTTATCCATGGCGCTTATACAGGTCTACGCGGGAATATCAGATGATGTGAATGTTGAGAAGGCAGGGTCATGGAATAAGCGTGTTGCTTCATGTCTTTCACCCGAGACCCGCCGAACTGTTCCATCTTACTGACCTGTTACCTTTCACATAGTTGTGCCTTGGGGTCGAATTACAATAGACATTCGGAAAGATGTACTCCAAGGATCAAAGCCGGAAGAAGAGGGTGGTACGGGGATTGCTGAGAAGTTCTGGAAATGGTCCGAGGAGCAGACAAGGGCTTTTGTATGAGGAACATCACTTTCATGTTCATGTGTTAACAGTCCACCATGTCAGTACTGGTTTAGTCATTGGGTCATTTTTGAAAGATAAGCATATAGATATACACCCTAATACACTGATAATGGTAAGTAACTACATATACCTGTAGCTTGTCATGGTTACCTGTAGCAGAATGGCTGCATTGGGCAAGTGGAGCACCGTTACACATGTTGCAATTGGCTGCGTGGTTTATCCTCATATGTAGAAAATGTGGTAGCGCTTTATTTGAGAAGTGTTCTCTGCGTGCAAACCGATCTAGTAACTGAATGAAATTAATAAAAGTCAGGTAAGAAAGAAAGTAATGTGTCATGTACAAAACTATGCCCAAAAACCGCACCCAGCAAAATGATGGACTCCTTCTCTATACTACTGATGACCATGACCATGACCATGTCGAGGAACTCCCCTTCTCAGCCACCTCCGCATAGCGGCCCCTGTACTCATGCTCATTGCCTCAGTGCCAGAGCTTGAAGGAACGCTCGTTGCTCTTGTCAAAGAGCCCGTTCCGTAACCTGTGCCGTAACCTGTGCCCGATTGTGGAAATGGTGGCTGGATGGTCTTGATACTTGTGATAGTAGTCTCTGCAACTGTGACAGTCGCTGTGGCATAGACTGTGGTCGGCTCACAGACGCACTGATCCAACTGTTGCTGGGGGACCTGCGATACTGACGTTGGTGGCTGGTAGACGGTTCTGACGTTCGTCACGGACGATGTTATCGTCGTGACTTCATCGGGTGTTGGCTGTGTCTCAGCCTCTGTCGCAGCTATGCTCTTGGCTGTGGTACGAGTAGGGCTGGTGAGAGTCGTGATTAGCAACATATATCGTATGCACAAGGCTCAAGAGAAGTACACTTACATAGAAGATGTGATCATTTCCAAAGTGCTGGATTGTTCGCTCATCTGGTAACTAGGTACATCCATTTCTGGTGTTGACGACTGCGGAGTGGCTTGATCTTCTACCGGACATCTGCACAACGAGAGTTAGTGGGTTTTATCCATCCAAATTGGCTCCACATGCGTAGGCTTCTTTGCCTCAAAGCAGACGACAATAAGAGCTAATTGTTACTTACACAGTAGTATACGCAGCAATGGTCTCTGTGGTGACCGACCCCAGTTTTGCAGGACAATTACTAACAGTGGGCGCACAAGATGTGATTGTGTATTCTGTTGTAGTATACACCGTACTCGTGGTATAGAGCGGAGCTGGAGGCGCCGAGGTAAGAGAAGAGAACGTTGACGTATGTGAGGTAAATTCTAGCATCGATGAAGATACTTTAGAAACTAGAGAGCTGACGGGCTTGACGATAGCATCGGATACTGTAGAAGTAATTGACACCGACGACGAAATCGATGCTTCCTCAACAGGGCAAACGGTGGTGTACAAAGCAATCGTTTCGGTTGTCACCGACCCAATACTGGATGAGCACTCTACAGCCCCAGGCGCACAGGAACTGATGGTGTATTCACTTGTCGTATAGACTGTTGATGTGGTGTAGACAGGTGCAACAGATGCAACAGATTGCGACGTTGCACGCTCAGGTGTATTGGATGGTGAGGTGGTGTGCTCAGGTGCGTTAGACGTCGATGTGACCACTGACTCGGGCATAGATGCTGACGGGGCAACAGAGGAGCTTGCGCTGATAACCTGCGTGGATGTCTCGGTGGGTGTCTCTGCTAACTGTTCCACTGGGCAAACTGTGGTGTATAATGAAATAAGCTCGGTGGTCACTTGCCCCAAGCTAGCTGGACAATTAGTGACTGTGGAAGCACATGATGTAATGGTATAGACATTGGTAGAATAAACGGTTGATGTGGTAAACTGCGTCGGCGTGGCTGCGACTTGAGAAGATGATTTCGACGGCATTCGACTAACTGACGAAAGCTCTCCACTTGTCGCTATCGTTGAATTGGGGTACACGATACTTGATGTAGGAACCGGTAAAGAAGTGCCCCCAGAAGGGATCGAGGTCGCGAGGGTAGATTTCGAGGATCTGTGAGTAGACGAAGAGACGCTAGAGCTCAGGGTCCCAGTTGACACCGCAACTGGCGTGCTGCTGGGAATTTGCTTGACTTGCCCGCCGTATGTCTTGTCATCCAGAACGGTCTGAGTAATAGGGCATATGGTCGTATAAAGGGAGATAACTTCGGTGGTCACTTTCCCAACAGGACAGTTTGTGACGGTTGGCGCACATGACGTTATAGTAACAACATTTGTTGAATAGACTGTCGAAAGGCCTGTGGTCACTATTTCGGAGCTAAACGTGTAAGTCGTTGGCATCGTTTCGCTCGACTCTGTAGTTGGCACAGATGTGGGCAGTGTAGAGTTCGAAGCTGACACTAGGCTACTAAACGACGAGCTTGCCTTCGTGGACATGGGTACGGTTGAGTTGGCTACGAAGCTTGTTCCACCGGGCGTTATGTTGTCGATTTCAGTCACCGGGCAAAGCGTGGTTGTGAGAGAAATCAGCTCGGTTGTGACTTGTCCGACGGGACAGTTGGTAACTGTCTGCGCGCAGCTAGTCACGGTATAGATGTTGGTAGAGTAGACCGTAGACATAGTACTACCAGGTACACTCCCAACGATGCTGCTGTCAGATACACGTGAGCTGTGTATTGAAGAAGAGCTGCTCATCGCGCCACTCGAGATCCCAGGCGCTTGGTTCGAAGAAAGGGATGTAGTGGGATATATATTAGAACTTGCGTTGTTAATTTCGGAACTAGTCATACCACGAACAATTGACGCCGAGCTTGTTGTCAGAGTTGAGTTGAGAGCAGCAGAGCTTGATACCATGGCACTGGTACTACTTCCTAGAAGCAAGGAGCTCAGACTGCTGAGAATACCACTACCGCTTGAGCTGGATGCGACTGGGTAGGCGCTGGCACTTGTTGTGGCCATGGTGACTTTGCCACTCGTTGATTGCAATCCCAAGTTGGAAGACAGCAACGCACTGGATGATAAAGACCTCGATGAACCTGCTAATGAACTGCTAGACGAAGTAGGTTTACTCTGGTTCACCACAGGGTAGCCAGCTGGTGATGTCGAAGTGGTCATTGACGACGAAGTACTTGTCAAAGTAGAAGAGCCCAGGCTCGAAACAGAATAATATCGATTGATGGGCGGTACAGAAGAGACCGAAGAGACCGAAGATGGCAGTTGAAAACTGCTCGATGAAGCACTTCGACTGCTAGAAACAGGACGACTAGCTGTTGTTGAAGACGTCGGACTGCTCTGGCTAGCGACAGGGTAGCCGCCCAGCGATGTTGACAAACTTGATGTTGATACAGATGTGCTTTGACTGGCGACGGGATATCCCGCTCCAGAGCCTGATGGAGCCGAACTTGACAAAGTTGGTGGTGCTGAGCCGCTGGACGAGGTAGTGGCCACAGTGGGCGGATTTGACGAAGCAGAACTGAGAGGGACAGCAGGATAAGTCTCGACCCCTGGATGATTCTTCACGAGATTCTGCACAGAAGTTGGTGAAGCGGCAGCGGATGACGAAGATGGACTGCAGCCGCTTTGAATCTTATCGACACTCCCGATCAACCCGGTCTGTGATACAAATTAGCATATATGTCCAACTGATCTTACTGTCTTCAATCATAACACCACTTACTCTGTCTTTGAACTTGTACTGACATGCTGGATACTTGTTCGTGATATTGACGCTTTTTACGTACATCGTGTAGGGCACACCCGTCAGATCGATCTGGCCTCCAGCCCATTGAATCGTCCAGTAGTTGTTGTCGGGGTCTCCTCCCCCCCAGACGCCTAGCTGCAACTTCATAGGTGACTGTGGGAAGACGAACCCCGAAGGCGTGCTTTGGGCCTTGACAGTACGCACGATGTTATTGTCGACATACCAAGTCATGTGATTCTCGTCCCATTCTACTGAGTAAGTGTGGAATTGTGTTGTAGGCCGAAGAGCATCTTTCTGATACGTTGCGGCTCCGTCCCACATCTTGCCTCGAGCAAAGATGTTCGTCTCGACTGTAAACTTGCCATCAGTAGGTGGAAATGGCTTTTCGCCGAACTGGTTGCCCGAGAACTCCCAGTCAATCTCATCTTGGATATCCGACCACAAGACAGCGCTGCTTACGATGCCTTGACCTGGAGCAATTTGCATCTGGACATCGTAACGACCGCCAAGCATGTAGAAATCGGTCCACATGTTAGGAGCATCTCCCCTTTTCGCGTAGGTGAACTCTGCACCTTTGGAAGTGAACTCGACATGTTCATAGTTGGCGATGATCCAGTTGTCCGGTGGCCCTTTCTGTTTCGTGAAGTCTATGAAGTAGTTATCGTGTGGCCAAGCCTTCTTGGCTGGGCAATCCGCCTGCAGAGGGTTGCAATCGGGCTCGAGTTGACCATTTGCAAGCTGGGACACGAGGCTCAGCACGGCCAGTAAAGTGGTAGATTTGTTTTTTGGCATAATGATGACCTAGCAAGGGTCTTGACGATGTGAGTATTGGTGTTATCGTTGCAAAAGAAAGTTCCCAACCCCGACAGCTTGCATTTTGGCAGTGCATATCACTAGGTTCCGCAATAAAGACTCATTGATGACAGACATTATCGAGGGGCGGCAAACAATGTCAAAGCGATGTTGAAAGAGACGAGGCGCCGTTCCCGATCCGGCAAATAGTAGGTCCTGGCATCATTGTATCAATAGAGATGATGGCTTTCCTTGGGGACAAGGTTACCCGATCTTCACATAATAAGCCATTGAAGAATTAAGATTAGCAGGATCGACTTTACAATGCTGTTGCAAAACCATTTTGGCATAGAGAGGCAACTGTGACAGAGCAAAGACTCATGAACATGGAGACTGCTTTGTTATACACGTTGAAACATATCTTGCCTTCTTCGGTTCCACCTCATCCTCATTTCAGGGCCAAATGCCCAAGGCGCTGTGCCATAAGGCCATCACTGTTGCAATGTAGGCAGCGCTTTGAAACAGGGTTTCCTTTTCGTTTTATATTTGATCTGACCCCAAAGCTTTGTTAAATTGGAAGTAGAACGTGCTTGTTCCAAGTTGGCTTTAGGGTAATGGAAGTGAGTCGGTCATGAGGTTATTACCGCTGTTACCTCTTCCAGGCGGTTGGCGATGGCTATGCACCCATAATCGCACGAAGGCTCTGATGCCACATGTGCGATGTATGTGGGATCGTCTCTGTCTAAAAGTTAAGATAGCACCTCGTGTAAGAGACGACAGACAAGGAAAAGTGGAGTTGGTTAGAGGTCTTGGCACGCTGTCACCTCTACAGTTTACAGAGGCGAGAGGTACCTACTGTTTCATCTCATGGCCCCAGTCCGGCTTCCACGTTGTTCCGTTTAGGTGGTTGCCCCGCCGTGCGACGGGAGGGAGCTTTGTTTGCCTTGCCACTTTCAGAAAGCCCTCGTGTGGCACATGCAGTTAGGTATTCGAGCCCTGGTCCTATCTGCAATCCTTCGTCAGCACCCTCGGCGCCCTCCAGTTAGTTGCTGCAGCATCTCACTGCAAGCACTTGCGACAGAGCCGGGCTGCAGCCGGATGGCGGCTGCCCACCTGCGCCCTTGGCTGCCTTGGCTTCCGAGACTCGAGAGAGAACCTAGAACCCTCTCTTGCCTCGACTCACTGGTTGAAGCCCTACGGCATGCCAACCCCAAAGCCTCACCCATACTTTTCATCGTCCCGTTCTCTCTTTGGCACCTGTTGCCTTATTTTCTTAGTTGTTCTACGGTGCTCCCATACCTAGTAACGTTAGCTCTTTTTGTTGGCCTCTCATCATCATTGTTTGCCCCTTGCCGCACAAATAGATGTACGAGTACTTGTACACTTCGCATTTACAGCCAAAAGCGTGATTCTCTCTTCGTCTGAATTCTTTGCGTGAATCAGTCCCGCACCAACCAGCCAACGTCTACTGCACGTGCCAACATCAACACCACCATGTGCGCAGCCTTGTGACTGGCTGATATCATATTACCTCTCATTGTTCTCTATGTTTCTGCGCCAACAAATCATGCTATAAATCGTTTCTCGTAGTCTTTGCGCCTAGCATATTATACTTCGACCACTGTCTCCCCCACGGCCGCCACGCCTAGCTATTTGCGACGACCATGGGTCTGTTCGGTAAATCCAAGCCGCTGGCTATGCGCGAGGAAAGCGTAAAAGTTGTCAAGCCCAAACCCAAACCCAGCTCCTCAAATCTGAAAGCGCACACCTCCACTGCCCGACGCTCTCCCGCCGTCAGCCTCGGGCCCAACTCTCGCACACCAAGACCCAAGAGCTCCTCACCGTATCCCAACTCGTCTGACGAGCGGAAGATCGAGCGAAAGCGCAAAGCTGTCACAATCACTCCACGCGACTCCCCCGCCTTTGGCAACGACAGCGATTCCGAGGACGAAGATGGCGACCCCTTCAAGAAGCGCGTGCGACGAAACGACGGCCGGCCAATAGATTTGAACCGCAAGTTGCGGCATAGAAAAGGGTTCGGCGATGACATCAGGAAAGTCGACATCATACACGCCGCTGACATGGCTTCACGGGCAGCCGGCTGCCCCGCTATCCCTGGCGCAAGGGACAACGAGGTCGCGATAGAGGTGCAATACCCATCGCGGTGCGTGCGCGAGAGGTAGGGAAACCCCAACCAACAAGACACAAAGTGGCCACAAATACTCATACGGGAATGCAGATACGAGCTGGTATGGCAAAAAGATAAGATCGACGCTGTCAAAGACATCCTCGCCATTTTAGAAGCTGTGGCCGAAACTTATGTTCCTCCTTCCGATTCCAAGGCATTCATCGATCACAACACAAGCTTCAGAAGACAAATGGAAAGGGCTGCGAGCGAAAAGTATAGAGACGTGCCGGCCTTTCGCGAAGCCCTCAGTGATTACAATAGGAAGCTATCAGAGCTAGTCAAGAATGGCACTGTCGCAAAGTGCCTGGACCAGGCCCATCACCTCCCCCCTAGCCTTGTTTCCCTGATCCTCACCCAAGTATACGATCGTACAGTAGCCCCTAAGGTCGAGATGCTCACAAAGTACGATGCCGGAAGCGACAACGTGTATGGGGAGTTGCTACATCCTTTCATCACCAAGATTCTGGTTGACCATTGCAAAATGACATCCGACCAGGTTTTTGTCGATCTTGGGTCGGGCGTTGGCAATGTTGTCCTCCAAGCTGCACTTGAAATCGGCTGTCGCAGTTACGGTTGCGAAATGATGAATAACGCCTGCGATCTGGCCAAGGCGCAACACAGGGAGTTCCGGCATCGGTGCCAACTCTGGGGAGTGCAACCTGGAGAAGTGCATCTCTACCGGGATGACTTCTGCAAGAACGACCAGATTCTGAAGATATTGAAAGAGGCAGATGCGATATTGGTCAACAATAAGGCATTCACGTCCACGCTGAACGACATGCTCATCAACATGTTCCTCGATCTGAAGAAAGGCTGCAAGATCATATCTCTCAAGTCTTTTGTGTACGACAACGGGAACAACGTCAATGACGTCGCCAGGAGTATCCTCGACGTTGAGCAGTTCCGATACCATGAGAATTGGGTGAGTTGGACCGGCTCAGATGGCGATTACTACATCTCAACCAAGAAATAAGGTGGTCTCTGGCTTTGGAGGAGGGTATGTGTTGGCTAAGACGTCATTAGCGTGTGTTGATACTAGAGTATGTGGACAAAAGAAAGAAAGAATAGAGACTAAGAGGATACGATGTTTCGGCATGAGACGCAGAAACTTGCAAGCATGGGCTGGAGCTTGGAGCGAGAATTTTGTGTTGTGTCGGACACTTACTGTATAGACGACGAACTGCGAATGATACCAGGCATAGCAATGATTATGATATTACAACCTCATGCTTCATTGTGTCGTCACCTACGAGTGCTGGGTAATTCATTTTGACGGTTCATCGCATCAGCCTCATGACCCATCCTCTTCATCCAACGGTCCACGAGCTCCTTATTCTCGGTCTGGACCTTGTCGACTCTTTGCCCAAGCACGTTGAGCTCTATTTCAAGTGCCAGGTTCTTGTCTTGGACGTCCTGTGGGACCACGTCAGCAAGCACTCGTTATACAATAATCCCACAAGCATTTGCGAACGTCATGACGCGAAGTAACCTGCGCCTTATCCCCTTCGTGCACACCGCATATTCATCCCACTCACGTCAAAGCAACAACGGCGCATCCTCCTCGCAAACAAGCCAATGGACCGACAAGGCACAGCACCACGTACCTTGACTAGTTCGCTTTTCTCATCAAGCTCCTCCTTCCTATCCCGCAGTTTCGCCAACAACGCGTTACGTTCGGCAGTGAGATCGCTGATCCGCTTGCCGTCGACCTTGGACTTGGACCGTAAATGCGCTAGCTCGGACTCAGCTGCCTTGAGACGTGTCTGCGCCTGCCCACGACCTCGGAGTGCCTCCGCCAGATCTCTGCGCAGCTCTGCTGCTCCCTCTGACGTGGTCGTGGGGTCTGCGGGAGTCCCTTTCGTCTGTGGTTTTGCTGTTAGGTTGGATGAGACGGTCGGAGCAGCCAGGGCCGCTTTCTCGGCCTCGAGGGCGGCTACGCGGTCGGCGAGCTGGGAACCTTGGGGCGAAGGATTTGCGTCAGTCTGATTGAGAACTCTTGGTTTGCCACTTGGAGGTAAAATAAGGCCACAGCCGTGGCTATGAGATCTGTTTGGGTGATGGATGATGCAACGGGAGCTATACGAGGTAGGCTTACAGGCTTCGACCAAGTCCTTGTTCACTGGATTGTTACGCTCCACCTCATGTAATGAGTCCAGATATTCCTCTCTCCAATTAGGCATTGTAGCTGTGAGGAGGCCGTTTACCTTTCAAGATGGTACCGCATGTTAGGAGTAAGACAACAGAATGTCCGCCAGATGCCTACTAGAGCTGTTTGGCGGGGCTGGAATTTGGAGGCTGAAGCAGAGAGATGATGTCTCTGCTTTTGGCGGGGTACCTAGGTAGTTACATCAGCTTCGGATCCCTCCGGTCGCGATTGCACGACAAAAGCCAACCCGCAGAGAGACTAAACGTGTAGCAAATGCACATAGAACAATGCAAAGGTTCATTGAAACTAGGTATATTTCTCCTGCACTCATACGCTGTCTGTAAGGCAGCTGCAGTCTATACTCTGCCGGCCTGAAAGTTCACACAGCTAGAGGAGCCGTTCACATTGTCATATTCTACTGGAGTTTCCAGCTTTCCTTCTCTAATCTCCATCATTGGTTGAGAAAAAAAGTACATGTAATATCAAAAATGGAATGAACATATGAATTCTGCAAAAGATAGTCCCGAAGGCGGGTCGAACGCCTGACCTTAGGATCTGCAATCCCACGCTCTACCACTGAGCTATCGAGACAGGTATCTGCTGGATGAATGTCAGCGGCCGTTGAGGATTTACATATTTCAGATCTTTTCGAGCCCCGCACTCGCTGAATCAAACCCCCACATCATGCACTACATACACGGTCCTCCAGTATTAAAAAGGTGAATTCATTTGACTTAGGTCAATTAATGATTCCAAGTGGAAATACTGAGAAGAACACCCACTGGAACGATTGTGAACATTGCGCAGGATTATCGAGTTGACCGCTAGCTTTATATGTGGAAGATACGGGTATGTCCTGGAAACACTCAACTTCTCGTGATTTGTTTCAACTTCTCTTGGTCTGGTCACTGCAGTGGATGAACGGGTAAGCATAGGAGAAGTCTGGCATACATTTGGAACCTCTGTTGGCTAGATAGTCTAACCGGCGTATCACTCTGTACTACGGACCAGACTGTCAATCAACCTGATCTTCATAGAATTCCCACTTCTTCTTTTTCTTAGGTAGACATCCAGGCCCAGACTGCCCCCTTCCATCGTCATGGTTGGCCATGCGGATACGCTTGCGCACACCGAGATCATGGAAGGTTGTATAACCTACTTACATGTACGGTGCAAGATGGCACTACAGGCCATGATCTGCGCTTGTTCTCTCATGTGTTGGCCAAGCCGAGAAGCGATAATAGGTTGCAGCTTTGGCTTGAAACATGGCTGGCTCTGGGTCGGTTATACAGCTTGCCACTAATGCGATCCTATCCGGAGACATACTGAATAAGAAACGGGACATGATGCTTCCACAAGATACATATGTACATTACCGTGGGGTGGGGGGTATACAAGACGGTCTCGGGCATTATGTTCGCATTCAAGTCAGTCATGCCACACCGAATAAGTCCTAGATTTTCAAGACAATAGCCAGTACTATCCTCTACTATAAGTTGTCATAAATAGCTAAAATCAATTCGGAGCGAACACTGCTTCCGGAATTAAGCCTATTTTATACGGTACGCCGTCACCACCACTTAAAGCCGTCACCACTACTTAAAATCGTCTCCGAATCCCAAGATCGTCTTTATCGCTAAAATCCCACCAAAAAAATACGTACCCCGTTATTTTATAACTTCCAAATCATAATATATATGCCGTTTCAGTCTTTTTTTCCGTATATATAGATTAAATAACCCTATAACTCAATTAATTACTTCTATAATACCGTAATTCCAATACTTCGTAAACGTAGTATTCGATTCCCGTACTTAATATAATAAGTTTTTTTTATAAATAGTATACAAATAGCTATACCGACTATACTATATAAAATAAGTAGTTTAACGGGTATAATAATAATTTTTCCTGCTAAAAGCCTGCTTTAAAATCGTTTTAAATTTTTAAAATCGCATTCAATTTCCAAAATCGTCTCTAATATCTAAAATTACTTCCGCCATATATTATCTTATACTAAATACCTTCTTACGCGTTTAAAATTATCACGTATCCGAAATTACCACTCTAAAAAAGTTATCAAAAACACAGCACCAAACCAAAACGATCCTAGAAGCCTGAAATAATGCCCGGGATAGTCCTGTATACCCCCCTCCCCACGGTAATATATGCTGAGAACATTCTAATTAGCCGAGATGTCCTGCCTCTCGCCCCCCCTGCTATCTCAGTTAGAAACTTTAGTCTTGCGGGTGGTCACGCATGTAAGTTTGTACTGGGTTCAGAAAGGATAGCTCCTTTTAAGAGCTTGGCAAGTCTATCCTGCACGAAGATGCCATATAAGAGACGTGCATAACAAAACTGATACAACACCATATCCTCCGACGCACAACATTTACGACACACAGCGCCGAAATGCTATCGAGAATCTTCCAAGGGACCTCTTCAACAAAGCCACAATGGGCATCATCGGCTAGCGAAGTTGCTGGTGGTAGCTAAGGCCAGCTCGCCAGCCCGCCAGCCACACAATAAGACTACGAGTTTGAGATCCTTATGCATGGGTCAATAGTGCAGTATGCTCTTGATTCGCTGATAGCCGGCCGAAAGAGCAAAGGCCAAGACTCGTGGATTCAAGTTGGAGTCATGATGAGTTGGCAGTCTGATGCATTGACGAAGACTGGGCTGACGGGTCTTGATATTCTGGGGTGTCCGAAGCTATACCTGGTACCAGACCAACAAGTACTCTCATCTACTTCGTGTGACTCCGCCCATGTCTTTCTTAGCTGTGTACATTAGGTACGTACATGTGTACATGTAGCTATAGGTAATCGAGCAAGTACCTAAGGGGGGGACCCCCCTTTTTGGACATGCTGTCAGCATGCCTGTTAGGCCTCGGACACCGTACAGGCGTAACACGTGAGTTTTAACCTTTTGTATCCAGCACTATGTTGCTTCGACATTATGGTACCTGCAAACTATGGTGTCGAATATACCACTATACAAGGCCTTGTATAGTGGCTTTTTCGACATGGCTGCTGCGAAAGACCTTGCATTCGAATTAGTTACTATGTTGCGTACTTAATGGTGGCTGCTACAGTACTATGGTACCGTCAGGGCCATAGTGGGTAGGGGTCCGTAATGTTAACCTAGATACGATGTTGAAATTTCAGCGATGTTGGCACTCTAGCACTCTGTTGGCACTCTGTTACAGCCTTGACACTCTGCTGGCGGCCCTGGGTTAAAAAGTCAAAAAACAACGCCGACCACCTACCACCTACTACCTCCTACCACACTATATATTGGTGACCTAATACAGCACGGTATACAGCAATTAAAACAACAATCACTTGCAAGGTCTACGATTCGAACAGTCTACTTTTACGGGCTACGATTACGACTTACCACTAGGCTACGGTACACGGACTACTATACGACCAGAGCTTATCCGGAATCTATATACCAGGGTCCAGCGCATTGTACAAATCTATCACCAGGTAGTGAGGCTACCAGGCCTAAAGTCATGGCCTTCGCAACACCAAATTTCGTGCTAACATCGCGATATTGGGCCAACATCGTGGTAGCCGGAACATGGTGGGGCCGTGTCGCAGTCGATTCGGAAAGAGCGTTATTTTATATGGTAGTCGCGATGGTTATCGAATTTTTACAGACAGAGTAGCATAAGGAAAAGGCTGGTCATGGTACGGCCCAGTCACGGAAGCACCACCAGAGCCAAATTACGTAAGCATTTTGCAACCTGCGATTGCAGTACCAGTCTGTTCAAAAAGGGGGGGCACCCCCATAGGTATTTTCAGTTGAAAGACGGACTTTGCCCCTCCACATGCTTATCATGTGCTTGCTTTTCAACCTGACAGAGGGCAGAGGAGCGGCGTGGTATTGCAGTTAGCGAAAAGGTATACTTCTACTACTTAGACTTCGTCCGCTAAGGGCGATTTCCTATGCCTGATTCGTATTGGGGTGATAGTGAGCATCGTGGAGGGATAGTTAATATATTCTGTACGAGGAAAGAGGTGGGGATGGAAGTGCATGCATAAAGTACGCTAGACGTAGTAGTCTAGTCTCTGATTGGACTTTGACGCGTCGTGATCAAAAGAGGAACAACAGAAACGACGCGTCGCGCTTCCACTGCTCGCGCGCGCCGCCCTATCACATCCAACCAGTCACACTCGCCGTCGTCAATGCGAGATAGTCCATGAACCTAGAGGTCTTTTGGGGCCGGTTTGCTCTCCCCATTTGCATCTGAACGCGCAAGGCCAGCAGTGCAAGTAAACACTACATGTAGACATTCATGAGAAGATCGGGTACTGTAGACTCTGGGCCATTACCTATAATCGCGTTGCCGTGCTTTACCCAGATCAGATCCTCGCTTGGCCCTCTCCGAATTGCCCAGGATACGTTGATGCGAGAAGGTAAAAGCGGATACGCTACCGCAGTGCAGCTGTATTGCATACAGCCAACCGTCGACAAGAGCTGGACCGGGGAGTGACTGCCAAGCCAAGACTTCCAACGTACGTTGGTGTCCGGTCAGATCCACACAGCCCGCGCCCCGAGGCCCTGTTCATCCCCTGTCCATCCCCTGTCACAGTCCCCTGCCGAGCCCCTGCACTCCCTCTCGAGCTTGCCATCATCGTGTCAGCGCAGAGCGCTCCCCTCCAATCCTTCCTGCCCTCTTCGTCCCCAAACCGGAATTCCCGACTCCACCCTGTCCCACTCGGCTGCATCCACTGCTGAGTTGGCCGTTTGCCAGGCTCGCCAGGCCACGAGTGGGCGGCTGCTGCTTCCAGGTTCTAGTTCATCCTCCCACTGCATCTGTTCGGCTGCACTTCACCCAGACTTCCTCTGTGTCTTGCCCTCTTGCGATACGTGCCCAGCTCGCCAGGCCCGTCCACGACTCCGGTTCTCCTTTCCACCGTCCAACTCTTCCCGTCTTGTCTGCGCATCTGCCTGTCGTCTGGCTCTTGTCTCTTGTCAATCCGCACCAACTGGGCTGCCTGGACGCCGCCTTGGAAGTGGAGGCCGTTTAGAGTTCGTCTCTCGACCGCCTGTCTCGCCTGTCCAACTGTCGCCGGCGCTTGCACAGCCCATTTGACCACTCGAGCCAGATCGGGCCTTCCCCTCGCTTTTCTTCCCTGTCTGTCACCTGTCTCGCGTCCCTTCCACTTCAACTCATCCCGTACAACATTCACACTTTTCTCTCCCTCCTTGCTAAGTTGTCGCCTCGCCTTTTCAGTCTTTCGATAGTATCGGTTTTAATAGCACGGACCGTTGGTTTTGGGACAATCGGCACTTGGCAAGAGTCCGACAACCACGCACTATAATATCTTTGTACAAGACCGCAGTGTTCTCTGCCCTCCTGTACCATCGGCAGCCACCCTTGCACCCGTCTCCACAGCTCATTCAAGTCGTCGCTCGGATCAAGGTGAGTGACTCCCTTCCAATTGGCATCAAATCTGCTCACCGTCATGCAGACGAGTCCGCTGTAACAAGTCTCCATTCCTTAGACGCTCTTCTTCCTCCCCGTCGAAGCCAGGGCAGCATAGGTCACGACAGCTCTCACGATACACACTTCGCTCCGAGCCAAGATGTCTAAACCGCCGCCACCGCGTGGCCAGTCACGGAGCGTGCTGGGTATAGGGAGCAACGAGCAGCTCACGATATTCGAGGACGAACTCAATCATGCACCTGGATTCAACCGGGCTCCAATGCCGTCCGTCAGCGCGCAGCATGGTCATGGGCGCGCGTTACAAGAAGCAAATAGGAACAGGATATTTTACCCACCCACCGGAAGCATGAAACAGTCCTCCCCTAACAAGGCCAACAGACGACCTAGAACATCTTTGGGGACTTCGCACAATGCTCAACTGAACACGCCAAGAATACCTCCGCCGCCATCAAATGGTCAAGTCACCGATTCGATGCAAAAGGGGGGTCCTGTTTGGTCCGTCTTCAAAACTCATGGTTCGCACGATAAAGAGAATGCGCATCAACCCACCCAGTCTACGCATTGCGATACTTGTTCGTCGGCAGGTACGAACCAATGCCAGCAAAAACCTTCTGCGAAACGCACTCTTCTCGAGGCAGCACATATCGAATCAGACCCGCGACCAGAGAAGAAGCAGAAGACGAAAGTAATCCCTTACACAGAATACGACGAAAATGGTAAAGAAATAAAACCCAGAATGAGCTACGCACAGATGATCTCACGCGCTATCCTAGAGGCACCAGACAAGCGTCTGACCCTGAACCAGATTTACAACTGGATTGATGAGCATTTTACTTACTTCAACAACGGGGAGGGCGGATGGCAAAATAGTATTCGGCATAACCTGAGCCTGAATAAAAGTTTCACGAAGAAGGACCGCGCAAAGGACGACCCAGGAAAGGGAGGCAATTGGATGATTGTACCTGGCTGCGAGGAGCAATTTCTGAATCCGCCCAAAGACACAAAGAAGAAGGCTACTGCTCCAGGGGCAAATGTGCAGATCATGTCGATGGCACCAAGGCCCGAAATCAAACAGGAAACACGCCAGCAGACGAAGTATTATGACGGCATACCTCAATTACCTGCGCTGCCCCCACAATCTGCTGCTTTCCAACATTCGAATGCATCGTACTTGCTATCTGCGCCAAGTAGGCCAGCTCAATCTCTCCCGGAGATTTCCTCGGATGCTACGATTCCGTTATCAGATAATGTCTGCGGAGAAGACGACGAGGACAGGAATCAAGTGACGGGAACTCCCAGGCAGACTAGATGCGGCTCTCCGATGCCTCAAACCATGCATTCTTCGCCACCTGTCCCATCATTTTCCGCTCAGCACAATGCAACACCTTCGAGACCCCAGTCAGCGGTCTTGAAGCCACGTATAACGGGTCAGAAACGCAAACATGCCTCAGTGGATGCGTCGAATACGCTGGCAGACAGTGGCTATCTTTCATCTATGAGTAGCTCTGTGCCGCGACAACACGGAACTCGCGACTTGAACTTGGGTTTGAAGCGCCCTCGAAACGTGAAAGGGCCACGGGCAGAAGAAGCGATTCAGCTTATCCGCAACTCGTCATCGCCATATGATCATAGTCCGACCAGAATGCGACCCCGAAGCTACACGCAGCCCCTGTCATCCTCTCCGCTACGCGACGTGAAGCATAGGCAGATGGCGCCGCCGGTTACTCCAATGCCGGCGATGCCCGCTACTGCTCCTCAGGTTGCATCGGCATCGCCAACCGCAAACCTTGAAGCCCATCGTCGGTACATAGCTCAGATGTGCGCATCGCCAGAATCACGTCAAGATAGGATTGCAGCGGCATTTCCATTGACGATGCAGAACAGTCCAAGTTTCGAAAATCCTTTCCCATTCGGACCAGTTTTCGATGTGGACCTTTGGACCCAGCCACAACCTGACCTGAGTTACGGCCCTCTCGGCCCAAGCGACAGCGTTCTGGTGAACTACAATGGGTCACCAATGAAGAGACGGACAAAGAACTTGCAGGCTTCCTTGAATTCAGCTGGATCCCCTGCTTCTGCCCATAAGAGATCGGTCACGTCAGCTCCTGCCTTGCCATACTTAAGTCCCCACGTCGGACCCTACCAGTCTCCTAGCAAACTACTGGAAGGATTATCGTCATCGCCCAGCAAAGCCTTCTCACAGCCTCAAATGAATGATGAGAACGATGTCCTAGGCTTCGCCATGGCGACACCGGACTGGAATGCCCCTGCCTCTGATATGGGCTTTGAATTTCCCACGCATGACTACTCAAATTATGACATAACGGAAGGCTTTGCAAAGATTGGTGGCAGCACCAACACCTCGGTCACATCTAGGGCCACGAGACCTGGCCTAGGACGTAGTCATACGATTCGGTGATGGCCGCCTCTCATATCTACATGTGGTCGAACCTTCAACGTTCCCCGTTAACGACACTCACGACTTTACGACTGCGCCACGATTACAACGCTGCACCTGCGCGCGATTCTCTACTTTTTACGAATGCCTCAACGGCATCTAACACCGATACCAATTCAACGTATCGATTTCACCTGTTGTTAATAATTGAGGATACGATTACACTTTGTGATCATAGTGACTGACCTACCAGTCCGTTTCTGGAGTAGAATACTGGTCGGTAGCCTTCTTTTTCAAGATTCTGTTTGGATGGCTTGCTTTTTGGCCCAGAAGAGACTGTGTCGCACACCCGTGTTTGGGGTGGTAAAATTGGCGTTTGGAAGCGTTCCAAGACTGGGATGCGGGATTTGCGATGTGGGAAGCTCGGGCGTTTCGCAGATACATACGAGTGAATGAGGTTCACGAATACGGAGGCTTGTAGGGGTTTTGTTTTTCTGGTTCCAATTTGCAACGGCGAGGCGAGCAGACCAATGTTGGACGAATTCACTGCTGGGCGTTTGGGCAAGGATGGATGGGATGAAACAGACTGGGAATATGATTTGCTTTTCCAATGCGTCGTTAGACAGAGGCTCCTGCTCACGATACAGGATCACACTCTCTTCTGAAACTATCTAAACTATGGTCTGGCTGTTAAGTAGCTCAACGCGGCTATGGGTTCTACTACAAATCACGTTTGACATAAATCCATGTTGGACGTGTGACACATGCATGATAAGTATCCTCTGTAATGGGGATGCAATATGTATCGGGTATCTTGGTATCTTGTGTGAGCTACCGAGTCCTTCGGCTCAATAATGGATAAACAAACAAGCTTATGGTTTGCAGGTAAGGCAAAACTAAACAAAAAGTACGCGAGAAAAGCCCCGTCTATCGTGCCTACCCATCCGTCCGCCTCGTGATAAAACTCCGTAAAACGCCGTCGGTCAAAACCCCGCAAAAATGATCGTTCATGTCCAATGTGGTATTTACAGCATCTGGCACAGCAAAAGCCAGATATGGCACATACTCAACTCGGATATGGAGGGGGGGAGGGAGTCGTTCAGTAGATGCCCATCCGCGTGGCCCAGCCCGAGTCTTTCGGATTGACGTTGATTTGGTAGGGGAAAGGGTTGGTCTCGCTGGTAGTGATGGGTGGGATGTGGTCTTTATGAGAGTTTACGCAGGTGACGATTTTCAGGGCAGTGGTGAGGAGGGTCTGTTCCATTGCTTTGCGGACCTTTGCACGTTCTGTAATTGGGCAGTAGAGTTAGTATGGTGACAAGGTTTGGATCCAAGGCCATGCATGGATGGCGAGACTGACCATTCTCGGTCTTGGGCTCGGCGACGGTGACCTTGACGGTCCAGGACTCCCAGCAGACTTCCTCGTCGCCGCCGCCGTAGGCCGCGCGCATGTACCAGGTCTTGCGGCGCTTCTTCTCGAAGAACTGCACGGAGATGTTGCCGCGGCCGCCGTTGGAACCTGGCTGAGGGAAGCCGGGACCGCGCTGGTGGGAGAGGTGGTGGTGCAGGGGTGCGCTAGAGAGAGTGTGGGAGTGTGTGCGTTCGGCGTCGAGCTCACGGGCCAGCTCGGCGGCGCGCTTCTCGATCATGGTGTCGAGCTCGGCATCGCGGACAAAGGGGAGGGTGATGTCGAGGACTTCGCGGGATTCCGGGGTCAGGGAGGGAAAGAAGCGGTGGAAGAAGATGGTGTGCAGTATAGCTATTGAGAATAATTTGGTCAGCTATGCATGCTGTATGTAGAGCGAGTACGTTTAAGTGATAGATGACTATCATAGAGTGAATAGCTGCTTGGTAGACTGGCATGCCGCTTCGTTGATGCGAGCGATGCGGGGCATTTGGGGAGACTCAAGAGAACAGCATTAGCTTTAGGAATATGGCGCAGTCGCATACCTCGTATGACATCGCGGACAGAGCCCGGGTCGGCAAACGCCTCTAATATGAATTCTTGGGGACTCTGCTGCTCCATGCTCGCCTCTAGGTGTTTTGGGGTCAAGTTGCTGGCTCTCTTTCCGACCCGAAGGAGGTCGAAGTCTGATGGCAAGAGAAGGATAAGAGCTCTGGCGTTTTTCGCAGTTTCCCCCAGTCATCATCAATAGAACAGGCTGAGTGGACCGGCATGGACAATGAGAGAATGCCCGTCCGCTTCAACCCGCAACCTAACCCGGGAATGGAGGGGCACCGCAGCTTTCCATTGCAACCAGGGAGCCCGGCGGGCGGGGAGTGCGTCATCTCAGCCACATGTGTGTGGCTTCCCCTCCCTTTCATTAGGTAGGTAAGGTACCTAGGTACCCGATCTCAGCCTATCCCCTTTCTGTGTGAAGCGACGCGCATTGGATTGCGGCCGGGGACGATACATGTACCGCTCCAGGCAAATCACATGCTGATGTACTCTTCCAGTGGTAGACGCTTCGACACTCCGTTGAACGGTGAACCGTCCGCAGGGGGCCAAACGAGGATCTGGTACGCCAAATCTCAGCTACCGAGGCACACGTCAACGCTGCAGCTGCTACCGACCAAGACAGCTCACGTCACAGCGACTCATGATTGTTTCCTGACACCCAAATCAATGATTATACCCTCGACTATCCCATCAACACCACCGTACCCAGGCGACCAACACCCATTGACCCATTCTGAATCTTTCGACTTGACGCTCTGGTTATTTCTGCTTTCATGTCGCCCTCCCTCGGGTCTACATTGCTCTCCTGTCCCTTGTAAGGGACCGACAACCAGCAAGCTCGAACCTGTCCCTTTCCGGAAACCACTTACACGCACATCATGCTATCAACAACGCGCCGGTGGCTGCAGCGCCACCGCACCCCGATTGCCATTGGTGTCGGTGTCGTCGGCGTCGGCTACGTCGCCACCCAGTATGTCCTAGGCAAGATCAATGATGCGCGCGAGCGCATGAGCAGTGATCGCATTGCTAAGGAAAAGTCTGTACCACTGCTCCTCACCTTGGCCCTACATCCATCAACATGACGCTGACCGACGTGCAGCTTGCGCCGGCGATTTCAACAGAACCAGGAGGACTGCACCTTTACCGTCCTAGCTCTGCTCCCTACAGCCACTACCAATATCCTCGAATCCATGAATACAGAAAACATCACCTTGGAGATTCAGCAGATGAAGAGCGCCACGAGACCCGTACGCAGCGGCGACTCGTCCGCCACGCCCCCGAGTATCGCAGACACCACCATCACCGAGGAGGAAGGCAAGAGCGTCGTGAGCCAGCAGAGTGAGAGCGGCGTCCATGCGAGCCAAGTTGCTCTGCCTCCTATAACAAGCCCTGCCGATGGTTCCCAAGATGGTGGTCAAGTAGTCCATCGATCGCGAAAGACGAAGCGACAGCTCTGGGACGATCTGACCATAAGCTGTAAGCCCACCTCATCTCAATGTCCAGATGCGTACCATATCTCGAGCTAACTATCTTTCTAAGCAATTACGCGCTCCTTTACACTGGTCTATACCTTGGCACTCTTAACCATGCTCACGAGAATTCAACTCAACCTTCTTGGTCGCCGAAGCTATCTGTCTAGCGTTGTGTCGCTGGCCACAGGCGCCGCGCAGTCGACCATCAGCCTCGAAAACAATGACGACGATAATCCCGAGCATGCTTATGGTAGCGATTTTGAGACCAACCGAAAATATCTGACTTTCAGCTGGTGGCTGCTGAATAGGGGGTGGACTGACGTCCAGGAGAAGGTTGAAGCTGCTGTGCGCGAAGTATACGGACATCTCAGCCCCCGCGACCTCCTGAGCTTCGATACCTTCTCCCAGCTTGCCCTCGAGGTGCGCAAAAAAGTCGAGGCCAAGTCGAATACGGACAGACCCGGCTCTCAGTGGTTATCATTTCTCCTACCACCTACGCCACTAGAGGATTTCGTTTTGAAGGAGTCTGGGGTGTTGGGCGATAGCGCATTAGCAACTACACAATCCGGCGATCCATCTATTACCTATTCGCCGTCGAGTATAACGCCGTCACTTCGCCGTCTTCTCGATGAGACGTCAGACCTCGCTGAATCTCCAGCATTTTGCCACGTCCTCACCCTGCTGCTCGATGCAGGCTTCTCAACGTTGTTGAACAAGAAGCTACTCACCGGCGCATTCACAGCTGATGCCCCCACCGTGGCGCCGACATCCGCGCCGGCTCCTATCCCCGAAGAATCGTTAGCACACCCCGCAACGCGCGCGGTTCTCTTACCCAAGATCCTGTCTGTTCTCACGCGTCAAGCCCATGCCATTGGCAACGGCATGCCAAACGAGTATCTTCAAGAAATGGAACAAGTCCACGACTTGGAGGCGTTTGCTGCCGTGGTTTACTCGAGTAATTGGCAAAACGAGATCCATCAGGATGAGGATCTGGCCGCAGTCGCTGCGAACTTGCACGAACAAGTAGAGGAACAGAAGTCACAGGAGACAAAGCCATCTCAGGCCTCCGCCGGGGAAGAGAGCGCTGTGCTCGTTGACCCGTCGCAGAACTCATTTGAGAGCGCTTGGGAAAAGGCTGTTGAGGGGTCCTCGCTGTTGACGTCGCAGACTCCGCAATCAGATACGTAACGATATCTTGACCAAACTAGTCTGATTCGAGACTGATTTGATCTCACTCCAAGACAACGTGAGCCTTTGGACGATGCATTGCCATTTTCAAGAGATCGCAGCGTTGCTACTATACGTACTGCCCAGGTCTTGAGCCGCATATCAATTCCATTTTGGATCATATACTCCTAGTGAGACATGTCTGCTGCCTAGGTATGAATATGTTAGGTATGTAACGCGGTTGTGACGACACAGTCACGGCAGCATCAAAAGTGTTTAGTGTAACAGCCGAGACGAGCGTTCGCGAAGGCATTGACGCCGCGAGATGATTCGCAGGATAAAAAATAAACAGACCACACGGGTCACGGAGTCGATTAAGTGCTGCTACATGTAGTATAACCCATAGCACGGAATCAGGGAGATGGAGCGGTCTTATTATATATATGCGGAAACAAAATGCTTGGAGCACAGAGGATTGGGATTAGTGGCATAGGTGAATATCATTCACATTGCATGGATGAATCTAGAGAGGTATGACGATGATATAGTCGTTGTAGAATCAACCCATTGACTGACTACATGCACCGTGTATCTGACAAGTAAATTGATCAATACTGATGGCTATAACCACGTAATCGTCATACGTTTTCGTAGCCAGTTACACGAGGACAAACCTCCAGGCCGGCTTGACGTAGGCCCAAAGACTCCAACCACGCGAGTTTGTCCTTGAGATTCAGCGCCGATATTTTAAAAATGGCGCCGTAGTTCACCAACGATCGGGTTAGCAGCGTTCGAGCTCCAAGCGAACAGTATCCGCTCTCATCTCTAGCTATTCATTAGCTCTCCTGCTCGCTGAGCTTATTCAACTGCATGCATGCAATTCCGGCCACTGCATCTAGTCTTGAGAAGGCAGATCACGCCGTTAGCTTCACATCAGGCCTCTAATGAATTTGTCAAGACCCATCTCAAACATCTCGTTGCGTACGCCCTCTCCACCTTTATGTTCCACGGGCGAGAGCGGATTTTTTACCACTGTGATCGAACAGGTCAGCATTATTACTCCCTATGCCACTCCTCTGCCTACTATCCTCTTCAATTCTCGAGCCCAGGGTTTAGACTAACCATACTCAACCCACAGATTGATATAGATCTGGTGCAGCACATTTCGCATACTCAGCGCCCCCGGCTCCGTGAGCAGCGCAAAGCGCAGATTCGTCGGCGTCTCGTAGTAATGCAGTTTGTACTGGGAAGTGCGGTAGGATATAAAGGCGTCGTCGTCGCCGCCGAGCTTGCGGACCATGTTACGCAACGAAAACACGGTGCCGTAGATGAGCTTTGCGTCGTCGGAGGACTTGTCTCTTGGTTTCCTAGAGGGCGGACCGTTGGAGGGCGCCGCTTCTGTGGGCGAAGGCGAGGTGAGAGAAGGTGGTTGTTGGTACCATTGTTTGGAATAGATGCATTCGGTATGGCGGTCGAAGATGTAGAAGGAATAGACCTGGACGGGCATGATGACGGTCTCTACCCCTAAGCGGAGGTAGAGCTCACATGCCCGTAGTCTATGCGGCTATTCGGATAGGCAAACGGTGGACAGTAGAAGTGGATGGAGAGTGTATCGTGATGGTGATTGTTGCGGATCGTTGTGATGCCGTTTGAAGCTACCTAGGTACCTACATGACCTAAACGCTATGCTCTGTTCCGACGCCCAGTGCTTCCGAAGCCCACCTGGTCACCCTCGACTCGGAGGTAGGTCATCCACGCAAGGGACCTCGGGATCCTCTGGAGATCAGCCACACCCCACGGCTATCCTAGCCTCCATGCAGCTAGCGCCTGTCTCTCGAGCCTCAAGGTCCCAACGATGTGGGTCGGGTGTCCCAGAATCTCAAGCACCTTGGATAGCCTTCTTCTCTGCTGAGCGCCCTGTGAATTCACACCCGACAGCGAAGCCGATAGGGCTGCTCACGGACCATGGGAAGAGGCAGACGAGGTCCGGATGGGAACATGTGGGGGGACGAACCACGATAGCTTAAACTGTCGCAACAGTCAAGCTTTCTTCTCATCGGCGCCATCTCTTTAATTCGTCATGTTCATACACCTCCAGGTGCATACCGATTCACTATTGCTACCGATTGATCGCGGTTGGTCTAGAACCTCATCGCTGTGCTGATCGCCCTGTCTCCAACATACGGCCATGTCGAGATACCTAAGGTACCTAAGCTACTGCCAAATAGGCTGCAGTGTTCAGCTCGCCAGTCTTCCACGTAGCGTACTACATCGAGTATGTAGACTCTGCTGCAGCATCTTGAGCATCCCTGTCACCAGTCTATGCAGCAGGGGTGCAGGCAAACTCGGCAGCTTCTCCCAAGCCTGCCAAGCCTGCCCGATTCATCTGTCTGAGAATTGCTCGAGGTGCAGATTGGATGTTGGGCTCCTCTCATGAGCCCCGCGGTCATACATGCTCCCCTCCACGAGCAAAAACGCCATTTCTTTATTGATTGATATACTTGTGTGACGCTGGCCGCCTCTCGTCACTCGTGCCCCTAATCATCCTTGCCGAGATATATACTTATTGATACCCAGTCGTCCCGTAATCATCCCTTTTCTTCTACTTTGTCTTGTTCTTGCCGTGCTTGACACAGACATCGAGTCGTTGCGCCGTCTCTGCCAACGCGCCATGCAAAAGAACCCGATGCTATCACCAGACATTAACTCGTAGATAACGCCACAACATAAACCCAACGACATGGCTTCCATTAGTACCCAGAGCTTACCCCCAAGCTCGCCGCAACCGCACATCACCATCCACCAGACGGACGACACAGAGCGTCCGGTCCTGGCTCCTCACCAGTAAGTCTGGCCACAAAAGCTTATGTCTCGCACGCTCGAGCTCATACCCCGATTTGCCCTGTACTGCACCATCTTTCGGCCGACAGAGTATCTGAGACAAGACACACGATTAGATCGGCTCCTCCTGCC
Source organism: Xylariaceae sp. FL1272 (assembly GCA_022432385.1). Classification (NCBI taxonomy): domain Eukaryota; kingdom Fungi; phylum Ascomycota; class Sordariomycetes; order Xylariales; family Xylariaceae; species Xylariaceae sp. FL1272. The sequence goes on along the minus strand of JAJJXC010000001.1, from coordinate 633,001 downwards.
CCGCTACAGTTCCACAGTCCCTTGCGGCATCACAAACGAACCCCCTCCCAACATCGTGAAGTCAAGGAGACACTCGATGCGAAAGCCAGAGACACTAGCGACGATGCGGAGGGTATATTGCAACACACGGTCAATCAATATACCATTCGAGAGGAGATCGGTCGTGGCTCCTATGGGGCTGTCCATCTGGCCACTGATCAGTTCGGTCAAGAATATGTAAGTTGACAAAGTTGATAAACGCTGCCCGAGGAGCGCTTAGGCTTACCTAATTGCCTCCCACAGGCTATCAAAGAATTCTCCAAAGCGCGATTGCGAAAGCGAGCTCAATCCAATTTCTTGAGGAGACCGGGTCCTGGACGACCACATCCATTAGCACCAGGTCGAGGCCAACACGCGTTTTACAAGAAACAGTTCAGTCGTCAGGAAGACGCCGAGGCCAAAGATGCTTTGTATCTGATTCGTGCCGAGATTGCCATCATGAAGAAACTGACACATCCTAATCTCGTTGCACTGATCGAAGTACTGGATGACCCCGAAGGAGATTCACTGTATGTGGTCATGGAGATGTGTAAAAAAGGCGTCGTCATGAAAGTCACCCTAGACGGTGATGATCCGAAGCCCTATGGTGCCGAAGAGTGCCGCACGTGGTTTCGCGATCTCATCCTTGGCGTAGAATATTGTAAGCCCAAAATTCAAACACAGCCACCTCCACGTAGCATCACTAACTCCACAGTAGTGCATGCCCAGGGAATTATACATCGTGACATCAAACCTGATAATCTCTTAGTGACAGAAGATGATGTTCTCAAAATCGTCGACTTTGGTGTGTCTGAGATGTTTGAGAAGAAAGATGAAATGATGACCAACAAGTCCGCCGGCTCTCCAGCATTCATACCACCTGAACTCTGCCAAGCTAAACACGGTGAAGTCTCCGGTAAAGCTGCAGATGTATGGTCCATGGGTATCTCTCTTCATTGTCTAAAATATGGAAAGCTACCCTTCACTGGGAATAACCCACTTGAAATATATGCCGCGATCCGCACCGAGCCATTGACCCTGCCGGATGGAGAAGACCCTGATTTGGTTGATCTCTTAACCCGCATCCTGGACAAGGACAGTGCCACCCGAATTACTTTACCAGAAATCAGGGTATGTCTATTACCGGCGCTGAGAGTGTGTTATGTGTATTGACCAAAATACCAGGAACATCCGTGGGTCACGGGAAACGGAAGTGATCCTCTCCTCTCGGAGGAAGAGAACTGCTCTGATCCAGTCGAAACGCCCAACGAACTTGAAGTTAACCATGCGTTTACCCAGAAAATGGATCATCTCATCTACGTGGTAAGTCAATTGTCTCAGCAGGCCGCATAATCCTTACATGTTCTAACTCTAGCATCACTATAGTTGCGAGCCATTAAACGGTTCAAGGGTCTTGTCTCTCAAAGCCGAGCCACAACGCCACGAACACCCAATGCGCCTAATACTCTGGAATCTGACGAGATTACTAGACCAGAACCTAGCCATGACGAGCAGGCTTCTGAAACAACAGAACTCACGCGTCAAAAATCCGTTGCTGAAGAAGCCGCTAAACTCGTCGATCAGCGGAAAGCTCAGCTTCTTGCGGGCTTGCCGTCCACCGGTGGTGCAACGACAATGAAGACCGAGGGCCAGGACGAGGACGACTCCACAGAGACTCCATTGTTCCTCGGAATCGGCACTGGTGGAGGTAACGACTTTGCAACTACAGACTCCGAAGCCAATCTTGTTTCTGACTCCCCAACCGGTATCGATTTCGATGTGTACGATCGCGCGTTTGAAACAGAAATCAAGCGAATTCGGTCAGACAGAAAGAAGAACCGAGCCTGGACTTACATGACCAAGCTCGTAGGCGAGCATGAAATCGATAAGTACCGCCAGGACGAATGCATGATCATTGAGGCGGGTAAATCCATAGCATCTAACGCCTATACACGCGGCCTCTCTCATATAAATGATGCCCGCCGAGTGACTTACGATGGAACATGGCGGAAAGAGAGCGAAGAAGGAGTGCAGAGAGTCATTGAGGGTACGAAGGAAACGAAGAATAAATTTGCAGATCTCGTTGCTTCGATGACGAACCAGCTCAAAGAGAAGGCAACAACGAAGGAGACAAAGGAATAGTCGGAGCAATGCAGGACTTCATGGCATTTGCGGAGCTTTTTCAGGGAAACGAGGGCGTTGGAGTTGGGTAAATAGCAGGACAGAGTTTGGAAGTGACATATCAGACAGACAATGATTTCTATACGAGCGAATACAACGATTATTGTGCCAACATGAAGGCACGTTGATACGAAACACACTAGGCTGACTGACTCTACAATATGCGATGTTCCCAAGTTTGTATGTTTCAAGGACGCGACTGCCGCTCCCAGTTTTGGTTGGACCTAGAAAGCAGTGAGTATATCTCGACTGCTAAGAGAGCTATGTTCCTAAACACGAAACTCATACCTGCGTTGACCTCACTGGCTATATGGAAATTAGGAGGTGTTCCAGGTTACTCTTCTTGGCGAGAAACAACTATCTTGTGCCTGCCGTCACACGATTTGATGTCAACTCGTAGCTGAGGTCACTGTGGTGACGTTACTCCTATCTAGTTGTACCTGTCTTACACGAAAGTCAATTTTTCATCTCTTTTTCCTCATGGAATCATATATTCCTGGCCCTTCAAGTTCTTCCTCCCCCCCTTGGTTCTTCCACCCACATCTTCCCATCGCTTGCCTCGCGCACCATTCCCGTGTCGCAGTCAGAGGCCAAACACAATCACAACCACCACGCTACGAATAATTGCATTGTGAGGATTCCTAACTATTTTCTCACGCCTGCGTCATCATAAGCGGCGGTACCGGCTCTACAACTACGTCCGCAGTCCCTGGTTCTGAGCTGGGCATCGTCCACGCCAATCCTGTCCCCGCCCCTTCCTTCCTTGCGAAGCTTCCCTGTGAGATCAAGTTTCTCATCTTCAAGCAACTGCCCGACGCCCAACCGATTGCAGCCTTGGCCAGCACAGGTGCAGCTTTCAAGCATATCTACGAACGGCACAAAATCGCTATTCATCGGTCTGTGGCAAGGAACATCACAGCCCAGCAAGCGGATATTACGATACAAAGCTCGCACAGGTTTGCTTGGCAGCAGCCCGCTTCAAAGTCAATTGGAACGGCAGGGAGATGGGCCTTCGCGTGGATGGCGATGAGTTCTCGACTGGGGACTTTGACACGTTGAGAGACACCATTACGACCGAATTTACCGTGGCACAATTAGCAGCTCAAAACTTCTATCGCCTCAGCAGCGAAGTCCTTGAGTTTTTCCCAGACGGTCCAAATATACAGAGCTGAATGAGGAGATGGAACTTGATATCTTGAGATTGGTGACCATCATCAACGCGATCATAGGCTACATAGTACATAAACAGCTCCCAAAACTGTCCCCTATTTCTAGGAATGATCGAAAACGAATATTGCAAGCCGCCCGCCCTCTTCTTACGTCAGAACCTGCAGCCGGTATGGTCTCCTTCGTAATATTTGTGATCAGCGCTCATACACAGACCTCCCGAGAGGACCAAATGCATGGAATCCTCGCGACCCTCAATCTTGGTTCCAACTGGGATCCCTGCCATGATCGGCTTTCTTGTCGATGCATGTTGGTCCTCTGTGTGGCCCACCACCGAGGCAATGGTTCTAGCTGCTGATTACGACCATGACGAGATGAGCAGTTTTAAGTCCGAAGCCGATGGGTCAGATGAGGAACAACCTTCGGGTGGTGAGCTTAAGAAATCCGACGATAAGTAACCCGACTTGTCACTGCCACCTGAACGCTGGAGTAACTCTGAGGCGGCGAATACAAGAATACTGGAACACAATAGATCGACTTAGTTATATGCCATTGCCTTTCCTCGACAGCGGCCTTAAGGGGCGTCGCAGGACAAATCACGTGCGATCAGAGTCGTGCATCGTTGCGCACGACTTAGTATATGGCGTTAGTTGGGTGTTGACTGGTTCTCTCAAAATTGCATTCGTTCACCATGATTTCAAGGGTATCAGGTATCGATTGGCTCACATATAGGCTGCTCTAAGAATCGGTTTCAACATTGCAAACTTGCGATCAGCCCTCAGAAAGCTCCATGTATCTAGGACTCATCTTACGTATACCAGCAGAGAGAACCATACAGAGCCTCAACGAGACTTGCGGCGAAGGTAGTAATGTCACTCTATAGAGTATAAGGATCTTCATT